>OX645060.1:130355165-131570565 GCA_951905685.1 Eumerus sabulonum | reverse complement strand
TCTGCTTGTCAATACACCGCTGTCAGGCAGAATGGTCGACAATATACCGCTGTCAGGCAGTTCTAATCGACGACGAACGCAGAGAATTCCGTCTCCCTAACCTCGACGAAGTTAAGATTGCCATATCGAAACTAAAGTCGAATAAAGCTGCTGGAGCAGACGGACTGTCTGCTGAGCTCTTCAAGGCAGCTGGGGATGACCTGGTTAGGAGCATGCACCAGCTCATCTGTAAGACATGGTCAGAGGAAAGCATGCCCGAGGAATGGGGTATCAACATCGTATGGCCGATCCTCAAGAAAGGAGACCCCTCTGACTGTGCCAACTACAGAGGAATAAGTCTTCTTAACATCGCCTACGAAATCCGTTTTGTGTGAACGCCTGAAGCCTTCTGAAAATAAGCTCATAGGTCCTTTTCAGTGCGGATTCAGGTCAGGGAAGTCCACCTTCGACCAAATCTTCACACCACGGCAGATCCTGGAAAAACCAATGAATTTCAAGTCGACACTCACCACCTATTTGTCGACTTCAAAACCGCATACGACAGCGTAATTAGAGACGAGCTATACAACGCTATGTCTACTATTGACATACCTGCTAACCTCGTCAGACTATGCAGGATGACGCAACTTCTCGTTGCTCCATCCGAATCGGTGAACATCTTACCGATAGTTTTGATTTTAAAAAAGGATTTAGGCAGGGCGATGCGCTGTCGTGTGATTTCTTCAACATCATATTGGAAATGATTGTGCAAAAATCACTGGCCAATACAAGAGGCACAATCTATTTCAAATCCTCGCAACTCCTTGCATACGCCGACGATATTCACATAAAAGGTAGATCACAGCGAGATGTCAATGAGGCGTTGCGAGTATTGAGATGGAGGCGGCGAAAATCGGTTTGGCAGTAAACGAGGGCAAAACTGTCATCAAAAAAGGACGCTCACCACCGACGTCTTGGCCAGAAAATTTGTATTGGCAGATATACATATGTAAGTTCGAGGTAGTTAAGGACTTCGTCTACCTTGGCTCCGCAGTGACCTGGAACAACGACATCAGATCCGAAATCAAACGCAGAATCACTCTTGCCAATCGCTATTTCTTTGGGCTCAGGAGGCAATTGAGTAATAGAGCCCTCTCCCGAACGACAAAGTTGACTCTAAATAAGACCCTTATCATCCCGGTCCTGCTGTACGGCGCAGAAGCGTGGGCACTATCAGAAGCGGATGAAGAGACCCTTGGTCGGTTCGAGAGAAAGATTTTGCGTGTTATTTTCGGGCCTATAAACGCAGACGGGGGATGGAGGAAATGATTCAACCACGAACTTTACGGGCTGTACAGCGACATGAGCCTAGTCAGGCGTCTACGGATTCAACGCCTAAGACAGCTCCAGCCCGGAGTCTTTGAATCCAACCCCGAGGGACGAAGAAGCAGAGGACGGCAATATACATACTGTGGTGAAATAGGTGTAAGAGTTGCCTTTCACATGAATGTAATTTTCCTCAGAAGAAAAATGTGAAATATTCAAGGGAACGGTTATAATACACTTAACTGTAAATTTTGATTCGGGTTGTAGGATTTTTAGTGAAATGTGATGCCTTTTTTTATTGCTCCTTGCTCATTCTTGTGTATGGACGCGATAGGCATCGATAATTTCTTTATAAGAAATTCTTCAATTTGTACCTGTAAAGAGCGAAACGAATTACAAATGGGACGTAAGACACGTTGCTCCGAGGAAGTCAGGAACCTCATAAAATCTTTGCGACAAGGCGGTAAAACTTACAGATACATTGCGGAAACTGTTGGGTGTTCACAAAATATGGTCATCAATGCTTTAAAATGTCGCCAAACGAAGGAAACCAGAGGCAGACCACGAAAAACCACCCAACACACCGATCGTCAAATTGTAAGGATGGTAAAAATAAGACCGTTTGCCACTTCTGCAGAAATAAAGAGAGATGTTGGATGTCAATGCGTCAACCATTAAAAGAAGGTTAGTAGCCAACAAATTACCTTTCAAAAGTTCACGGAAGTGTCCATTATTGAGCAAGCGAAACGTTGAAAGGGGAAAAAAGTTTATGCAAGAACATCTCAATTGGCCAAAAGAAAAATGGCGAAATATTCTACGGTCGGATGAGTCCAAAGTAAATTTATTTGGTGCAGATTGCGGAAAGAAACATGTAAGGAGACCAACGGGTAAAGAATATTCACCTAAATTCACCTTAAAAACAGTAAAACATGGAGGTGGAAATTTGATGGTTTAGGGTTGTTTCTCCTGGTACGGTGTTGGTCCAATCTTCTGGATCAAAAACATAATGAATGTCGTAGATTACAGACTTTTCAACAGGATAACGACCCCAAACATACTTCAAAGGTGGTAAAGTCTTTTTTGACAGAAAAAAGATTGACCTTATGGAATGGCCTGCGCAATCCCCAGACCTTAACCCCATAGAGAACTTATGGGCCGACGTCAATAGGGCAATTGGGGATTCCAGGCATAAAAACAAGGAGGAATTATGGCAATCGGTGTGAGTCGCGTGGGAATCGAATTATTTTGCACAGCAATAAAAAATTTAAATGTATTTAGTAATTGTGTTTATATGTTTCTAACTTTTTTTTCACGATTATGATATAGGTAAGTCAGAATGAATGAATTTCAAATTGTTTAAGTTTTTATGATTGTTTTCACTATTATACCAAATATAACCAATTTGCATGATTTTTGAATTCACACCTATTATTTTGCACACCACTGTATATACAGCCCTGATCAAAATAATAGGTATATCATAAAAAACGCTGTAACTTGGGCTATGAATCAAAAAAGCCATGGATTTTTGCAAACTTATTTTAAGCTTAGTTGAGATAAAGTCTACATTGCAAAAAAAAAAGATAAATCTTTCAATTCATAATAACTTTTTATTCGATTTAAAAAAAAAAACGGTTGATCAAAAAAATAGGTAATTACTGTTTGCCAGGATTTTTCCCTGATTTAAATTTAATAAAAGGTGACCTTTTGGACATTTTTTAATAATTTCGATTACAATTATTAAAATTCTATCAGTTTTGTTATCACAGATGGGACGCAATAAGCATTGCACTCCGGAAGAACTTCGTATCATCAAACAATAGAGAAATGGTTGCAAAACGCTTAAATTTATAGCTGAACACTTGAATAGATCGGTCAATTTCGTAGCTAATACTTTAAGAAGAACACCCGTAGCAGAAACGCGGGGTAGATCCCGAAAAACTACATCGGTTACGGATGTTCGGATTATATTCCTAACGAAAAACGATCCACTCAAGTCGTCAAAAGCCATCGCCGCTGAAATTGACAACGTGATCAGTGCGCCTACCGTCCGTAAAAGGCTACAGCAAAGCCAACTGCCCTTTGTCAAGTAGAAAAAATATTAGACATAGGAAACAGTTCGCACTTGGTTTGCAAACCCATACGGCAGCACAATTTCGAAACATATTGTGGAGTGACGAAACGAAAATAAATTTATTCTGCTCCGATTGCAAGAGAAATGTTAGAAGGCCTAAGGGAAAGGAATTTGATAGCCGTTATACCAAAAAAAACCGTCAAACATGGAGGCGGTTCAGTCATGGTATGAGGATGCTTTTCCTGGTTCGGAGTTGGTCCTATTGTCCATATTGACATGGTGATGACGAAAGAAGTTTATTGCGAGATATTAGCTAATACCACGTTGCCAATACCACTTCCAGCATGACAATGATCCCAAGCATACATCAAAATATGTGAAATCTTGGTTAAGTCATCAGCAGGTATCGGTGTTTCAATGGCCTTCCCAATCCCCCGATCTCAATCCGATTGAGAATGTGTGGGTGAAACTGAAAAGGTCACTGGCCAAGGAAACTTTTCAAAATAAAAGTCAACTGTGGTTAGCAATTCAAAGAGCTTGGAACGCGATTCCTGTTGAAACTTGTCGCAAATTAATAAACTCTATGCCTTGGCGAATACATGCCGTTATAAAAAACAAAGGGGGGTCATTCTGGATACTGAAACAGCAACCAGTAACAATTTCAAATGAGTTAAAAAAAAAAGTTTAAGTTTTCTATATATTTTTCAAATTTGAATTTAATTTACCTATTTTTTTGATCAACCGTTTTTTTTTTTTTTTTTTTTTTTTTTTTTTTTTTTTTTTTTTTTATCGAATAAAAAGTTATTATGAATTGAAAAATTTATCTTGTTTTTTGCAATGTAGACTTTATCTTAACTAAGCTTAAAATAAGTTTGCAAAAATCCATGGCTTTTTTGATTCATAGCCCAAGTTACAGCGTTTTTTACGATTTACCTATTATTTTGACCAAGACTGTACTTACCTACATATTGTTACGAATTTATTCGATCCCCACACCAAATAGGGTTCGCACCACTGGATTGCGATAAGCTACAATTGTCCTTTTTATTTAAATTGAAACACACACACTTTTAATTCTTTCACCACAGATCAATTATCTGTGTAGCTTCACCACTTTTCTTTATTATCCAATACTATCCACTTTAAGCTTTATTATCCAATACTATCCACTTTAAACTTTATTACACAATACACAAACCTTTATTGAAAGCTTTTCTTTTCACCTTGGTTGATCACACCGACTTGTCACACGCTGTTTTATACCACAAACTGAATGAATGTCGAGGGCGAGTGTTCGCGCTTATATAGCTCTCGGTCCACCATCTCGAACGTTCGCCGTTGGAAGTTCCCCATCGGAAATCTCTAGAACGCTCTGACAATTCCATTGGAAGTTGACATCATTCCAATCCCCCGCTTCCAGAGAGTTTTCGAACTTAACGGTCCGCTTGCATCTCCGCAACAATATTGTTGCGGAGACACAAACCGACGGTTAAGTTCGAATTTCGCTGTCGAAGTTCGAAAGCTCTGGTGAAGGGGAAATTGGAATGATCGAAACTTCCAATGGCGTAATGCCGAATGTCAGAGCATTCTAGAGATTTCCAAAGGGGAACTTCCGACGGCGAACATTCGAGAAGATGCACCGATAGCTATATAAGCGCGAACACCCGCCCTCATTCAGTTTGTGGTATTGAACAGACCGTGACAAGTCAGTGTCAAAATAAAAGCTCTCAATGAAGGTTTGTTTGTGTAATAAAGTTAGTGGATAATAAATAAAAGTGGTAAAGCTGCACAGATAATTGATCTGTGGTGAAATAAACAAAAGTGTGTGTGTTTTAATTCGGATAAAAAGGACAATTGTAGTTTATCGCAATCCAGTGGTGCGAACCCTATTCGGTGTGAGGTTGAATAATTCGTAACAATATGTATGAAAATATGTACTATATACTTACGAGGGAGAACTTATAGTATTTTTATGGGGTATATCGAGTAGAAAATACATGTTTGGTACATCATAACAAATGCACTATGTGAACCAGTAATACAACCTATACAACCTATCCTGCTAAAAATATACTAATTAGCGAAAGTTTGAATACAAATCAAAAAACAAGCACACTGAAGCGCGAGGCTACCGGTAAAATCTAAGCTAGTACATATGTACTTGGAACGACGTTAAAGAAACTAAACAGCAAATCAAAATCCTACATTCAATGCCATACTTCAGAACCGACAAACAAACGGTAAATCAAGTATATAAGCAGTCCAACATACATGTGTATGTACATATTCAACACCACCGATTCATCAAACCAGATACCGGCACAAGTAAATGGTTCGCAAAAAAGAACGAGAAGGAAGGCGAATTATTTTTACCCGGACAACCGTCTAAGTTGCGGGTGTAACAAACTCAACAAGTGAGTCATTTATATTGCCATTCATTCCAGAATGTCAGTTGTTGGATGCCGGTTTATTGAAAAGACAAACGACAAGCAATGAAAGCAAAGCAAAGCAAGAGCCAACATTCCGTCAACGTCCCCTTTTAAAAGCAGAATTCAGGGGGGAAAAAATGATAACGCATAGATACGTATCTGGAACAGACTTTAAATACGATCTATGCTACTGTCACGCCGCCGATGTGGGATACAAATGGCGAACAAGAAGAGAATGGTTGATCTGAACCGGTTACATTCTTCTTTTGCAAAACTCTACCATTCACACTAGGCTTGCCCACGCTCTCCCCCGACATCAAGCAATTCCGTTGTGAATAAAATGTCAAGCTATGTACATATGTATGTAAGCGCGGATTTTATTTTCTTTCTTTCCGCTCTCTTCTCTTTTCCGTCTATACTTCCGTGGACTGGAATAATTAGATAAATGTTTGTCGTATAGTCGTAAAATCATTATCGTTTGGGAATCCAAATCAGAGTCCAATGCGGTAACAGCAAGCAACAACGATACTCATATAACTCTCACTTGCTAGCTTGCAGACGTGCTTAGTTTTATTGGTAGGAGAGCCTTTTGGTTTTTTTCTAGCGTACCTTCCTACTTAAATAATGTTCGTGGGTTGTCGAGTTTATACATATGACATTCTTTTCTATCGTTCCCATTCCTATCACATAAAACAATTCATAGCTGTTCCCATTATATACATACATACATACATATGTATATTTGTAATGTATCGTTACAATTACAATGCATTCGTTTCTTGTCATATGTATGTATGTACAAGTTACCGACATCGCCCCACATATTTTTTTCCCAAATCCATTCCCATAAATCCAAAGTCCACAGATCAAATTGCACCTCCAAACATATTCCCATACGACAATTGCTCCCACGGTTGTTCACCTTACTTTCCGGTCACTCTGCTGATCACACACATTTTCCCCAGGTCGTCGCTGCAACGTGCAGTAATTTGAATCCCTTTATTTTCCTTTCCCATTTTCCGTCCACTGTCGCATAGCCCTAAGCCATAGGAATAAGTTAGTAGTTGCTTGGATATCGACCAATAAAGACATTTATTTTTGAATTAATAAATTCTTTTTTAAAAATCCAAAACCCCTGCGATTTCAATAACTGGCGCCCGAGCAGGGACCGTCGCGAGTGCGAAAAGTACAAAGTTTAATAATAGTGCAAAATTCGCAAGTATTAATTGTTGAAATAAAACGTGAAAAGTAAAAGCGTTATCGATTATAAATCCGCGACGGTTCCTAAACCAAAAATAAAAGTGTTATTAGTGCAAGGTGTCTTCAAGATCAATCCACCCCAAGGAAAGAGGCCCCTTAGTAGCAGCCGCAAACAGGAGTCAGCGACGATCTGGCAGCCACTTGGAGGAAAATGCAGCTACTCATATTAATGTAAGAAATATCATCTTTTTTTTCTCAAACAACGAAATTATCATTAGAAAAACTAAGAAACTAAAATATATAAGTAAAAAAGAAGGAAATAATTTGAGCTAAAGAAAGAGTGTAACTGGTCCTATTAATTAGCGATTTCGTAAAAACACGAGTGAAATAAAATTAAAGCTATAGGAAAACAAAGAAGGAATAATTAGAATTAAAGAAAAATCGTAATTGGTCTTATCTATTAGTGATCTCATAAAATCTAAAGTAAAATAAGACAACAATAAGGAAAGAAAAGAAAACAAATAAGAAAATAATTAGAGTTAAGAGAAAAATTGTAATTGGTTCCATTAATTAGCGAATTTACTTATATTTATATTAAAAGGATAAACATTTAGTTACGTAAATTTTTATTTGATAAAACATAATGGCTCGAAATGAGAATCTAATTCGTCCTGCACGACTTCCCCACAACGCAGATAACCCAACTCCTGTAATTGCCCCAGCTGAACCAGCTAACACTTCCCTTCAAAATCAAATCCGACAAATTGTTTCAGAGGTCCTAAAGCAGGAATGCCCTCGTATTATTAGCACGCTCCTCAGTCCTACAACGGACACAAATCTCGATTCCGACCAAGAAATCAATGAGAATCAAAGAGCAGATTTATCCTCTATGGACAAGATACCTGACGTAGTGCGTAGCCTACGAGAATTTTCAGGACAAGCGGGAGAGTTCGGCTCTTGGAAGAAGAGCATTGACCGCATCTTGAACATCTACGAGTCTGAGAAAGGCACAGCTAAATATTACGGAATACTTAACGTCATCCGTAACAAGATTGTGGGCCAGGCAGATATTGTCTTAGAGTCGTACAATACTCCCCTAAACTGGGAGTGTATTTCACGTTGTCTCACACTCCATTACGCTGACAAGCGCGATCTTGGTACTCTTGAGTACCAGATGACACGCCTTATTCAAGGCAACAGTACGATTCAAGAATTTTATCATTCCGTTTATCATCATCTCTCGTTAATACTTAACAAAATTACCTGCCTGAAGATGGGCGCGGAAGCAATGAATGCTATGGTTAAAACTTACAGAGACAAGGCTCTCGATACTTTCGTGAGAGGTCTCAAAGGCGACCTTCCAAGACTCCTTGGTATAAAGGAACCGAGAGACCTCCCAGAAGCTTTGCATTTGTGCTTAAAGCTAGAAAATTTAAATTATAGAATCCAATACGCAAATCAATCGAATGGCCCTATACGCAGAGTGGAAACACACCATCAATCCTCCTCAGTGCCAAGGCAACCAAATTACCAACTTCCTCATATTCCAAAGATTCCGTTCTATCCAGAACTATTACAACCTCCGCAAAGACCACCTAAACCGAATTTCCAACAACCATTTATTCGAAATCCTCAACCATTTTTCCGGAATCAATCACATTTTAACCCACATCAAGCCAACCAACCTCCGCATGTTCCACAACGTAATTATCCTAACCAGTTCTACCCAAGGACGTTCGAACGACCCACACCTATGGATGTAGATCCCTCTGTCCGTACGAATCAGGTCAATTACCAAAATCGGCCTCCCCAGAAGAATTGGCCACCTGCACCTAAAAGACCTACAACGGGCTCACAACTGCATGTACCCCCTCAAAAACTCCAGAGAACATATCACACAACCACAATGCCTGATGCTATCCCCGAAATAGTACAATACGACGAAACAATCCAAAACGAAGATAACCACAACGATCAGACTTTGGCTGATTACTTGGGAACATATAATGAAGAGTTCGACATGCATTATGGTTATCAAGAACCGGAAGCTAACTCCGAAGAAGTTGTCAGCACTTCCGAAACAACGCAAGACGTTCATTTTTTAGGATGAACTGCTCTTCGCTCCCGTATTTTGAATATAGGACGAAGAGCGGTAGTATATTGAAGTTCTTAATAGATACCGGGTCAAATAAGAACTACATCCAACCGAATTGTGTGAAAGTTAAAACTCAGAACGAAAATCCGTTTTTTGCTAACTCAGTGGGCGGGAACGTACAGATTACGCACCATGCCATGCTATATCTATTCGGTCCAAATAACGTACCCTTGAAATTTTTCATTCTCCCTACCCTAAAATCCTTCCATGGCATTATCGGGAACGATAGCCTAAAAGAACTCAATGCCGTAATCTTTGCAGCGGGAAGTTACCTTATCTTAAATAACAACATTCGCATTCCAATAAAACAACATGTTACTCAGTCAGTTAATAACATAAACATACGAACTTCACATTTAAATCCAAATCAAATAGATCAACTAGAAAATATCTTCAGAAGTTTTCCCAAACTATTCGCTGAACCCGATGAGAAGCTGACGTATTCCACGGTAGTTAAAGGTGAGATCAGGACGACCAATAATGATCCTGTCTACTCTAAAACTTATCCGTACCCGATGGCACTCAAACCAGTCGTTGAAAAGGAAATTGCGAAACTACTCGCAGATGGTATCATCAGACCTTCACGGTCCCCTTACAACGCCCCGGTATGGGTTGTCCCGAAGAAGCTAGATGCATCAGGGAAAAAAAAGTACAGATTGGTGATAGACTATCGCAAACTGAACTCTATCACCGTTCCCGACAGGTATCCAATACCTGAAATAAATGATGTTTTGGCTAATTTGGGAAACAATAAATTATTTTCGGTTATCGACTTACGAAGTGGTTTCCATCAGATTCCTTTGAAGGAATCTGACATTGAGAAAACCGCATTCTCAGTTAATAACGGGAAATATGAGTTTACCCGTTTACCTTTCGGATTGAAGAACGCGCCATCGATCTTCCAACGCGCTCTGGATGACATCCTCAGAGAGCATATCGGACTAAGGTGTTATATATATATAGATGACATTATAATTTTTGGTCGAACCGAGGAAGAACATCTCCAAAACCTCGCAGCTGTCTTTCAGACTCTCGAAAGAGCCAACATGAAAGTACAGATTGATAAATGCGAGTTTCTCCAACGTTCAGTGGAATTTCTTGGTTTCGTTGTAAGTGATAATGGGATCAAAACAAATCCCTCGAAAGTGAAAGCTATTGTCGACTTCCCACCTCCAACTAACCTCAAGGAATTAAGGTCATTCTTGGGCATGTCAGGATATTACAGACGTTTTATTCCTGGTTATGCTAAGATCGCGCATCCTCTTAATTCGCTTCTAAGAGGAAAAGAAGGAAACGGCCGCGTGTCTAAGAATATATCGAGAAATGTTCCAATTCATCTAAACGACGACGCACTTCGGGCTTTTCAAGCTCTAAAAAACGCATTATGTTCTCAAGAAGTGGTACTGAGCTACCCAGACTTGAGTAAAGATTTCGATCTCACGACCGACGCATCGAACTACGCAATCGGTGCGGTACTGATGCAAGATGGAAAACCAATAACATATCTGTCTCGAACGCTAAGTACTACGGAAGCAGCATATGCCACTAATGAAAAGGAAATGCTTGCTATCATCTGGTCTCTTAATAGCCTGAGGAATTTCCTTTACGGTTCTAGAAAGGTCAATATCTTCACGGATCATCAGCCGTTAACCTATGCTCTCAGCAATCGAAATCATAATGCGAAAATGAAAAGGTGGAAGTCCATCCTGGAGGAATATAACCATGAGATTATATACAAGCCCGGTAAGACGAATATTGTCGCCGATGCTTTATCTAGACCACCATCACTGACCCTAGTAAACTCCATGACAGCTTCTCAACATAGTGATGAAAGCTCGTCCCACAATCTGATACCCATCGTAGAAACCCCTCTTAATGCCTTCAAAACACAGCTTATTCTCAATATTGGAGATTCCAGCAAATATGAACTCCAGAAACCCTTTCCAAGATACTGGAGGCACATTATCACTGAACCTCTGTACACGAATGAAAACTTAATAGGTATTTTTAAGAGATTCTTGAATCCCAATGTATTAAATGCTATCAAAACTGAAGAACCGGTAATGGGCCTTGTTCAAGAAGTCTACCGTCATTATTTCAACAACTATAAAATTAGGTTTACTAGAATACAGGTAGAAGACGTCTGTGACGAAACCGAACAGGAAAACATAATCGTTGAATGTCATAAGAGAGCTCACCGAAGCGCTCAAGAAAATAAACTCCAAATCTTAGAAACATACTACTTCCCTAGAATGAATTCGAAAATAAAACAGATTACAAAGCAATGCAGTACGTGCAAAACTAATAAATATGACCGCCGTCCTAATAACCCACTTTTATTTCCAACGCCTATTCCCCAATTCCCAGGAGAAATTCTGCATGTGGACATATATTCCACAGAAGGACATCTCGTTCTAACTGCCATAGACAAATTCACTAAGTTGGCCCAAGCGAAAATCATTCAGTCGAGAGCCATTGAAGATATAAGGAAACCATTGAGAGATCTCCTATTCTTCTACGGCGTACCTAAGATCGTTGTAGTCGACAATGAAAAGTCGTTGAACTCTGCCTCCATCACTTTTATGATGGAAGATCAATTGAATATCAAGGTATTCACAACACCTTCTTATAAAAGCGAGGTCAACGGGCAGGTCGAAAGGTTCCATTCGACCTTATCGGAAATTATGCGATGCTTAAAGGCCGATGGAACACAGCGTTCATTTGAAGAACTGCTCGAACGATCTGTGTATGAGTACAATGCTACAATTCATTCGACCACGGGTAAAAGACCTTTGGATATTTTCTATGGTAGAATAATTACCGCCAGTCCAGAAGATTTTGAAAAATCTAGGCTAGACACAATAGAACAACTCAAAAGGAGACAGCATGCCGATCTAGAATGTCATAATAAACACAGAGAGCAAATCAAGACCTACGAACCAGGACAAAAGATTTTCGTCAAGAAGAACAGACGGCACGGGTCCAAACTAACTCCACGCTATCAAGAAGAAACTGTCCAGGAAAACCGGACAACAACTGTTCTGACTAACTCCGGAAGAGTCATTCATAAAAGCAACATAAGAAATTGAAATACTTTCTTCCATTTTCTTATTACAGGTCAGTTTTATCCATCCTCCAGGCCGACATCCAAATTATCGACTACTCGAATTCCCACATAATAGCTCTTAATGTCGGAAAAGCTATGATACAGAATGGCAACCTGAAACTTATCCACATTATTGATATCCAACCATACCAACGATTCCTCACCGAAACAACATCCCTTATAAATCAGCACATCCCTAACACTAACCAATTTTATCCCTTATTAGAGCATGAACTTTCTCAGATACAAACCCTTTTAGATAATATTAAAATTCATAGGCCAAAGAGATCCTTGAATTTCATCGGTTCAGCTTGGAAATGGATCGCGGGAAACCCCGACCATGATGATCTGATCACGATGGAAGACAAAATCAATGGTGTCATAGATAACAATAATAGCCAATTCCTTATAAATAAAGCCTTACAAGACAGAATCAACAAACTAACTAATGTAACCAATGACATCTTAAATGTCATAAAGAAAGACACTTCTTATCTTAACGAAATAGCTCTAAGCTGGCAAATAAAGGCAAGATTGCTTAAAGAGGAACTTACAAACATAATATATTCAATAGAACTAGGAAAAATAAATATTGTCAATTCAAACATCCTCTCTAAAATCGAAATGAATAATATAATGAATAAATTAGATACAACTAATATTCCTTTTAACAATATCGAAGAAGCTCTGGCATTGTCCGACGTTAAAATTTTATCGAATTCCATCAAACTTTTGTATATCATAAATATTCCGAAAACAAAAGAAATTATATATGATAAACTTCTAATAAAACCCATCAAAACAAAAAATAATGTAGTTACCAAAATACCTTACGTAAACATTTTAAAGAAAAATAAAACTATATTAGGCGTTATCAAAAATTGTAAAACAGCATTAAATTTAACTATTTGTAAGGAAGAAAATGTTATCGACATAAGCAACAATAAATGTATTCCTAATCTTTTAAGTAGTACGAATGCGACATGTATCCTTACCAATAACCAACACATCCCTAGTGTAGAACAACTATTCCCCGGAATACTCCTCCTCAATAACTTCCAAGGTAAAATTAATCTAAACGGCACGATAGAAACTCTCAACGGGACCTACCTGATAAAATTCGAAGATGCTACCATTACGATAAAAGATCAACAGTTCGCATCAGAGAGAATTAGCGATACGCACGCACTACCACCGCTTCTACAACCAGTATCGCATTCAACGGAATTGGAAGAAGTTCTCTCTCTGGAATTCATTAAGGAACTTCACATCAACAATACTGAACAGATCGCCTATATAAGAAGAGAAAAAACAATACACCAATGGACAAGTTATTCCATCTTGGCAGCAGCTTTTACCACCATCACAGCCCTCTATATGATAAAAAACCGAAAGAAAACATCTACGTTAATGATCATACCACAAACTCCCACAAACCAGCCAACGACAGAGCAGAACATGACAATAACGCAACCTCTACCAACAACCGAAAAGAATGTATCTCAGATGATCGCACAGCACCATAGGAGCATCTTCGACATCCCGTATTTCTAGTGACGCGAGGACGCTACAATTTGAAGGGGGAAGAGTTACCGACATCGCCCCACATATTTTTTTCCCAAATCCATTCCCATAAATCCAAAGTCCACAGATCAAATTGCACCTCCAAACATATTCCCATGCGACAATTGCTCCCACGGTTGTTCACCTTACTTTCCGGTCACTCTGCTGATCACACACATTTTCCCCAGGTCGTCGCTGCAACGTGCAGTAATTTGAATCCCTTCATTTCCTTTCCCATTTTCCGTCCACTGTCGCATAGCCCTAAGCCATAGGAATAAGTTAGTAGTTGCTTGGATATCGACCAATAAAGACATTTATTTTTGAATTAATAAATTCTTTTTTAAAAATCCAAAACCCCTGCGATTTCAATAACTTACACTGCGGTCGATTTAAGTGAGCCTATTCTGACAGGGCCTATCTAGATCCAAATAGATGAAAAAAGAAACAAACAGATGCTCTCGTTTCAAATGAAACGCATTGAAATGACTTTCGAGTACAAACTCATTTTGAAAAAAACCGGCCAAGTGTGAGTCGGACTCGCGCACGAAGGGTTCCGTACCATCTGTATGTATAAATATGAAAGAGACTATATATGTTACCTCATCAAATGACAGATCTTGGTTGCAGGCAGGATTTTTTGGATGAAAATCATGTCTGTTGTATGGGAGCCCCCCTTAAATATTCATTTTGTTCTGTTTTTAGTATTTGTCGTGGTAGCGGCAACAGAAATACATCATCTGTTAAAATTTCAACTGTCTAACTATCACGGTTTATGAGATACAGCCTGGGGACAGACGGACGGACGGACGGACAGCGAAGCCTTAGTTATAGGGTTCCGTTTTACCTTTGGGTACGGAACCCTAAAAAAGGTTCATCTTCCCTTTTGAAAGTCCATAGAACAATATGATTGTAAATATGAAAAACAAATAAAAATAGGGTGATTTGTCTGCTGTCATAGCCCAAAAATGTATTTCTTTGACAGACTACTCCTCCTAAAGGAGCTTGAGAAATCCACTCAGGCCCTGCCTAAACTTAGAACGAAACAATTGGTAGAGAACGCTGTTCATAACCTGAATACCGTCGTCACCAGTTGTTTTGAACTCGCATGTCCAGTCAGCAAACCTCCCTGCATGAAATTGGGCCCCTTGTGGAATGCCGAGCTCCAAGCTCTTTGCAGGGAAGCCAGAAGTCTTTTGAACAGATCGCTCAAATCGAGTTCGGAAGATGACTGGAACAAGTATCGGTCGAAGCAGAAAGAATATAAGAAACTTATTCGTAAATCGAAGAACGATTCGTATAGGACCGTCTACGAAGAGATCAAGTCTCTGAGTGCGACTAGCAAGTTGGTTAAAGTCCTCAAACGGGAAAAACCGATAAAGCTAGATGCACTCAGAAAATCGGATGGTACCTTTACTGAGTCTAAAGCGGAAACTCTTAGTTTACTGTTTGGGACTCATTTCCCGGGAAATCCCATCAAAATCGGCTCGTTGCACACTCCTTCAAGGTATATTGCGTCGCGCGAGTTATATGAATCAATCCCACGATTCACATGGTCGATGACACCACGTTCCTCAACTCAACATTCCATAGGTGTAGAATACCTTAGGTCATTCGACACAACACATAATAAGCATAATGCGCCGTCTGCGCTTGATACATGATCCTTTTGTTATTTTCCCACCATACTAAAATTGTTAATTAAGCTAATCCAAAACTGTATAAAAACGAATGTAAAAATTGAGTGCATCGAAGTCTTGTGAATAAAGTGGTCAACGGCGTTACGTTGCCTAAAACTAAAATTTGTTTTTTTTTGTCTTTTCCTCGAGTCAACCCTTAACTGGCGCAGTGTGGTAGTTCGGTCGAACGAATTTTTTTTAGTACGCTCAAGTAAAACGCGGCGGTTTACCGAAAATTGTGTGTGTGCTAGAAGAAAATCGACGAGTTTCAACTCAGCGACCTATAACACGACTCAACCCTGGACAGATTGGGAACTGAAGCGACGCAGGAAAATACGAAGGAACATCGTACGGCGAAAATTCTACGAGGGAACATCGAAGCAAAAGCCGAGAATGCAGTCATCAAGCTTCATGTAAGTCAAGTAAAATTTTTCTCACTTTATAAATCCTTGTCCCATGTCCAATAAAACTAGACCGAGGAGTAGGCCTTATCTTAAGACTTCCGGTAGATTTAACGTAGCTCTAAGTGAAAGTTCTGAAGAAGAACTAGTTGATAAAAACGTGCAATCTTATTTAGCATTTGATCGCGGCAATAATTCATTTAAAACTAGTGATATATTAAATTTACAAAATACCTCAGGTAACACAGATAACCCTTCAGCTAAACAACTTAATATAACATTACCAAAAGCAAATATTGATTTAACTGATCAACTTGGTTTAGAATTAGGATTAGGAAATATCGAAAGTGAAAGCAAAAATAGTATAAAAATGTCTTTAAGTGAAGAACAAGCGTCACAGGGAAATTCTTCGATTCAGAATCAACAACTCGCTCATACAGACGTTTTTCAGGCACTAAGAGTGCCAGATGCAATAAAAGATTTGCCCCAATTCGACGGCAATCCTCGTCTCCTATTTGAATTCATTAATAACGTCGAAGAAATTTTGCGACTTATTCCAACACTAGATGGAACCATACACGGAAAAATACTGCTGCGAGCAGTCCGTAACAAGGTTGTTGGCCCAGCCAACGAAATTTTAAATATGTATGGGACACCTTTGGTCTGGAATGATATAAAAGCAAACCTCATCTTGCATTATTCGGATAAGAGAAACGAGACTTCTCTTATCAGAGACCTTCACGGTCTAAAACAAGACCAGCAAAGCGTAGAACAATTCTATAGCAGCATAATAGAAATATTTGCTACTATAAGTAATCACGTTCAAGTCTACGAAAATAATGCAAGTGTAATTAAAGCAAAGAGTGACTTATACAGCGAAATGTGCTTGAACACTTTTCTAATTGGGTTGCGTGAACCTCTTGGATCAACAATTCGCGCAATGAAGCCCAAAACATTACCAGAAGCGTTTGCGTTCTGCATCCAAGAGCAGAATATATTCTATTCCAAACCCAACTCCCTATCAATGTTGAAGAAAACTCCCGAACAACGTCACCCCATTGGACAACTAGCAGCTACCCAAAGACGGCAGCCTCAGCGGTTCGACTTTCCATACCATCAACAAAGACACTTTCAGCAAGTATCATATCAACCTCGCTTTTCACAGCAACCTCATTCTCAACAGCAGAATCACCAACCTTTTTTCCCACAAAGGACTTACCAACCACAAAACCAACAACAGGCCTTTGCACCACTACCTAACCATCAAAAACCTCAGCAGCAAGCACCGTTCCAGCAAACTCAACAAAGGCAGCAGAATTTACCACCAGTAGAACCAATGGTTCTCGGCTCTGGTAACACCAGACAGTCGCGTCACAACACCAATGTCTTTAGGCAAAATTGGCCTCCAAAACAGGAATTTCATAACATAAACACTCACGTACAATACAACCCTCTAAATTTTAAAGATGATATAGAGCATCCAACAGTCCCTAACAATTACCAAAACTTAGACTCGTACTACGAATATGACGACTACCCTGGCCCACAACATACTAGTTTGTCTAACGGTATGCACGAGTTAGATGACCAAAATTTTCGTATACCTGCCCATACCGACCAGTCGGATACCTAGACGTAAACAAACACGGCAATGTCCTTCCCTATGTTAGTATCTCCTCACCATTTGGGCGTCCATTAAAATTTTTAATTGACACAGGGGCCTCCACATCTTTTATCAGTCCCGAATTCGCTCACCCAGATGATCTCATTCCCATCAAACCCACAATAATTAAAACAATTTTAAACACTCACCAGATAAACCAAGAAATCCATCTACCCAATTTCACAGAATTCAACCAACCAGGAGAAACTAAATTTTTAGTATTCCGATTCCATGGCTACTTCGACGGGTTGCTAGGACTGGATGCGCTCACTTCGTTAGGAGCTAAAATTGATCTGCCCAATAAACTTCTTATAACTCGAAACTCAAAATTACCCCTTCAATTAAAACCGAATTGTATGTCCCAACAATACACCCTATCAGCTAAATCAAAAACTATAGTAACCTTACCAGTGGATAAAGAAGATGGAGACGTCTTCTTGCACAGAACGTATATAACCCCTGATCTATATATTCCAGAAGGACTTTATAAAGCCAACAAATGGTATGCGAATCTTGTGGTTATTAACACTTCACAATTAGACAAAACATTTTTCCTTGAACAACCTCTTAAAGCCGTAGAATTTAATAACGAACATTTCTTTGAGTTAAATAATATTGATATTGATTACAAAAGTCCTACAAGAGAACCTATTCATTCAGACGATATTACGAAACTACTTCGAACAAACCACCTGAATGACGAAGAACAGAAAATAATTTACAAACTTTGTCGATCGTTTGACGACATCTTTTTCAAAGACGGGCAAAATTTGACCTTCACTAACAAGATAAAACACTGTATTAAGACAACAGACGACATTCCAATCTTTACAAAATCATACAGATACCCCCATATACATAAACAAGAAGTCCAATCCCAAATAAAGCAAATGCTAGAACAAGGTGTAATAAGACCAAGTTATTCGCCTTGGAGTTCGCCAATCTGGATTGTTCCTAAGAAAAAGGACGCCAGTGGTAAAATCAAATGGCGACTTGTCATTGATTATCGCAAACTAAACGAGAAAACTGTAAGCGATAAATACCCCTTACCCAATATTAATGATGTTTTAGATAAGCTTGGCAAAAGCCTATACTTTTCCACACTTGATCTCGCTAGTGGGTTCCACCAGATCGAGATGAACCCATCAGATATACCAAAAACTGCATTCACTGTAGAGGGCGGTCATTACGAGTACGTCAGAATGCCATTCGGACTGAAAAATGCCCCGTCTACTTTCCAAAGGGTCATGGATAACCTTCTCAGAGATTTGCAGGGAAAAATTTGTTTGGTTTATTTAGATGACATCGTCGTCTATTCCACGTCACTCCAGGAACATGCTGAAAACCTAAAGAAAGTATTTAATAGGTTACGCGAAGCAAATTTCAAAATTCAAATCGACAAGTGTGAGTTTCTTCGCAAAGAAGTGGCTTTCTTGGGACACATAATTACAAGTGATGGAGTAAAACCAAACCCTGATAAAATTTCAGCGATTCAAAATTTTCCTATACCCCGAACCCAGAAAGAAATTAAATCATTTTTAGGACTTTTAGGCTATTATCGTAAATTTATCAAGGATTTCGCTAAGCTTACAAAACCACTCACGGAATGTTTAAAAAAGGGGAAAACCATCAAACTTGACACGAGATACGTCACAGCATTTGAAATGTGCAGAGATCTGCTGATTAATAATCCAATTTTAGAATATCCTGACTTTTCTAAACCGTTCGTTTTAACCACCGACGCGAGTAACTTCGCGCTGGGCGCAGTATTATCACAAGGCACCATAGGTAGCGATAAGCCTATATGCTACGCTAGTCGCACACTAACAGACACAGAAATCAATTACTCCACGATCGAGAAAGAACTCCTCGCGATCGTGTGGGCAACAAAATATTTTCGCCCATATTTATTCGGCAACAAGTTCAAGATAGTCACCGACCATAAGCCTTTGCAGTGGCTTATGAGCCTAAAAGACCCGAACTCGAAATTGATTCGATGGCGCCTGAAACTTGAAGAGTTCGACTATGAAATAGTCTTCAAGAAAGGCAAACAAAACTCCAATGCTGATGCCTTAAGCCGTATTCGAACTCTACCCGATAAAGCTGAAATAAATACTTCCGAAACGACAATACCAACCAACCCCATAATCAGTAACCCCCAATCAACCTGCTCCACAATTCATTCAGCACACGAAAACCTAGACGATCACATATACATCTCAGAACGCCCTCTAAATGAATTTAACATTCAATTAATCCTCAATAAAAACGACAGAGACAAACCCCCTAAACTGGAAATGCTGTTCAAAAATAAGCAAAGACGTACTATCTGGAAACAAACATTTTTAGAAGACAATATAATTGACATCTTCAAACAATACTTACCCCCAAACAAATGTTGCGGCATTTACACGGACGACGACACCTTCAAACTTGTTCAAAACGTTTATTCAAAGTACTTTTCAAATAGTAAGACTTTCAAATTAATCCGATGTACTGAAATACTAGAGGACGTAACAGACAATGACTTACAAGACAAAATTATAACGGACTATCACACAAAAAACAACCATAGAGGTATTAACGAGACCCTGTTGCATTTGAAAAGGACATATTTTTTCCCCTATATGAAAACAAAAATACAGAAAATTATCAACAACTGCGAAAATTGCCAATTAATGAAGTACGACAGACATCCGCCTAAAATAAAGTACGAAAAACCAGAAACCCCATTAAAACCATTAGACATACTACACGTCGACATCTACAGTATAAACAATAAAAAGATTTTGACAATGATTGATAAATTCTCTAAATTCACAGCTGCATATACACTCCCAATACAAAACAGTCTCAACGTTATTAAGTTCTTAAAGCATTTCATAAGCCTGCACGGCATACCGAAAAAAGTAGTCTTCGACCAAGGCGCGGAATTTACAGCGCTTATAGTAGTAGACTTTTGCAAGCAGTACAACATTGACTATCACACAACTTCTTTTCAACAGACTAGTAGCAACTCACCAATAGAAAGAGTACATTCCACCTTCACTGAGATCTATAGAATTATTTATAATCAGCAAAAAGATAGAAACCACGACGACATTTTAAATGAAACAATAATCACATACAATAATTCCATACATTCCAGCACTAAGTTTACGCCTTACGAATTATTTTATGGTAGGACATATAAGTTTAACAAGGAAATACAGTTTGATAATGAACATGAGTATCTTAGGAAACTAAATGAATTCCAAGAAAAACTATATCCAGCTATAAAAAGTCAACTCGAGGAACTAGTATCTAAGCGTATCGAAAAACTAAATAAAAATAGAGAAGAACCCGAAAATATAGAAGAAAACACAGTAATACTAAGGAAAGAATTTAGAAGAAATAAGTTAACACCTAGATTTAGTAAACATAGAATTAGATCAAATAAAAAAGTAACAGTTCTCACCACAACAAACAGGAAACTCCATAAATCCAAAATAAAGAAAAAACG
The DNA here is from genome assembly GCA_951905685.1 of Eumerus sabulonum. NCBI lineage: Eukaryota > Metazoa > Arthropoda > Insecta > Diptera > Syrphidae > Eumerus > Eumerus sabulonum. The sequence goes on along the minus strand of OX645060.1, from coordinate 131,549,491 downwards.
AAAATTTCAGGTTAGTGACAATAATACTGACAATCAACGGACAGAAGATGGAAATACAGGATCTGAATAACAACATGGGAATACTCCCCATGAGACTAGGAACTGGCAGAATTATAAAGGATTTCAACAACTTGGTACATATAGTCAGGCTAGAGTCATACCAGACCAATATAGAGAAAATTACTATGACTTTAAAGACTCACTGACTATACTGAACGTTAAGGTTAGCGAACTCAAAGCAAAATTACAGACACTCATGCCAAAAGTTAGGAATAGAAGAGGACTGGTAAACGGATTAGGTTCGGTAATAAAAGGAATCACAGGAAACATGGATGCTGATGACGCCATACGTCTTAATAATGAGATTGACCAGCTTAAACAAAGACAATCAACAATTGTAGGCCAAGTTAATCAAGTAACTCAATTAAATAACCAGATGACCGAACGATTTAATAATATTACTGACCACATAAATAAGCAACAGGAGATTATCGAAGGTTACCTTAGGTATTCGCAAAAAGAAATAACTAACCAAATTAAATCCGATGAAATTATGATCAGATACACACAGTATATTAATCAAATAAATTATAATATAGATTTGCTAAGTAGTCACTTGTCAAGTATAGCTGAGGCCATAATACTTGCAAGATTGAACGTTATATCTAAACACATATTAAATTCCGAAGAACTTGACACAATTTACAATTTTTTCCAAAACATGTCCATTAAATCCGATGAACATATTTATGAACTCCTAGGTCTACAAGCTTATTTTAATAACACTAACATCATTTTTAACATTAGAATTCCTCAAATATCCAAAGAAACCTATTCATTTTTTCACATTATCCCACTCCCCGTTAACAATACCAAAACAATCATAACACCACCCTATACCCTATTTAACCCTGAGAAAACATTTTACTTTGACGAAAAATGCCAAGAAATTGAAGGAACGTACTTCTGCAAAGAAGCCAAGAAGCACAAAGTATCAAACAACACCTGCATCCCAAATCTACTGCAAAATTTACCAGCAGAATGCGACCTCAATGAAGACCCATTCAACAGCGAGATAGAGCAGCCGGAACCCAACTTCATCCTAGTAATCAACACTCCAGAGACCGTCATCCGAACAACCTGCGGACCTCACCAACAAAGGTTAAAAGGAACCTTCCTGATACATTTCGAAAACTGCAAGATCGAAATAAACCAAATAACATACGAGAGCTACGAAAAAGTATATTGGGAAGACATCCACATTTTTCCGTCATCACTTCAACAAGTACGCCAAATCAATACTTCGTCAGTCCATGAAACACCTAGCCTACGGAGACTTCAAGACTACCATTTCAAGAACATCGAACTCATCGAAACGTTAAACGCAAAAACTACACAGACCGACATAGTGATGTTCAACGCCATAGCTGCCCTTAGTTTCATCCTGGTTGTCATACTCATCTACCTTATTAAGCAACACCAAACTTCAAAGGCAACATTTAACATCCAAGAAACTCATCAAACAACGGAAGGTATACCTACCATCGCTCCTGCCACAGGAACAGCAGCCATACAGTTCCTCTGGCCGTCACTTCATTCCGGGGGGGGAAGAGTTATATGAATCAATCCCACGATTCACATGGTCGATGACACCACGTTCCTCAACTCAACATTCCATAGGTGTAGAATACCTTAGGTCATTCGACACAACACATAATAAGCATAATGCGCCGTCTGCGCTTGATACATGATCCTTTTGTTATTTTCCCACCATACTAAAATTGTTAATTAAGCTAATCCAAAACTGTATAAAAACGAATGTAAAAATTGAGTGCATCGAAGTCTTGTGAATAAAGTGGTCAACGGCGTTACGTTGCCTAAAACTAAAATTTGTTTTTTTTTGTCTTTTCCTCGAGTCAACCCTTAACTCGCGTGGTTACGACTGAAGTTATTGAATTTGCTGTGGCATCCTTCGATGGCTTCAAATCGCCGGGCACCGACGAGATATATCATGTTATGCTGCAAAAAGGTATAAGGCAGCTGCTTCCTACTCTGAAAACACTTTTCACTGCTAGTCTAGCACTTGCTCACATACCCATTCCTGGGCGCACAGTGAAAGTGGTCTTATTCCCAAAATAGGAAAAGAGGACTACTCACTTGCCAAGAGCTTCAGACCAATTAGTCTAACATCCTTCCTGCTGAAAAGCATGGGGAGACCGGTAGAGTTGCACGTGCGCAAAGTTGCCCTTCGAATGCAACCTCTTTCGGAGATGCACCATGCTTACCAGCGCGGACAATCCTGCGAGACTGCGCTTCAGAACCTAGTTGGGAGAATTGAATGCGCGCTCGAAAGGAAAGAGTACACGCTGGGCATTTTCATCGACATTGAGGGAGCTTTTGATAACGCAACTTTTGACAGCATGTGCAACGCTGCCAGTCATCATGGCGTAGATGAAGCAATGGTCCTATGGATCAAGGCAATGCTCATGCACAGGACATTGACCGCTGATGCAGGCCTCGACCAATATGTCAAATCCGGCGTAAACAGGGGATGCCCGCAAGGTGGCGTCCTGTCTCCGCTGCTATGGTGCATGGTGGTCGATTCTCTGCTTGATGTTCTCAATGCCCAGGCCTATGCGGATGACGTCGCCATTCTTTCTGTCGGCTCATGTTTAGCGACTGTCCGTCTCAAAGGACAGGCGGCGCTAAATGTGATCGACGATTGGTGTACTAGAAATGGGCTGTCAGTCAATCCTCTTAAGACCGATGTCGTTCTCTTTACGAGAAGGAGGAAAAATACTGATATGACTCAGCTGGTACTAAAAGGCACTTCCATCCCGATATCCAAGGAGACTAAGTATCTAGGAGTCATCTTAGATAGCAAGCTTCTTTGGTCAAAGCATGTTGAGTCAAAAGCCACCAAAGCGTTGTCAGCTTTCTGGCAATGCAAAGGAGCTTTCGGCAAAACATGGGGTTTATCACCGGCAAAGGTCCTCTGGATCTACACGGCAATGATAAGATATAATAAATAAGATAATCTCATATGCATCGGTTGTCTGGTAGAACTAAAACGCAAACACGTCGTGGCCTCTTTCACCAAACTCCAAAGAACGGTTTGTCTCAGCTGCACGGGGGCCTTCCCCAGCACGCCGGGCGCTGCTCTAGATGCTATGATGAGCCTTCCACCTCTTGATATATTTATCAGAGGGTGTGCTCTGAAAGCCATGCCTCGTCTGAAGAGAAATGGCGTTTGGTATAGCTCGCATAGGAATACCGGCGTGCTTGCGCAAGATCTCCCAATCGGAGGTGTCCCAGTCGTGGCATGTTTTCAAGAATCCACCTACGTCTGCGAGAGCACGGAGTGCTAGAGCACCGAAGAAGCGAAAGATCAATTACAGATGGATCAGCAACCATATTTGAAAGAATTTTGGATTTGATCCGACGTAATCCCTCCCTTAGTACAAGGAGGATAGCTATTATGCTTGGAGTGCCCAAATCTAGAGTATGGAGAGTGCTTCATACCGAAAAGTTGCACTTTTTACCGAAAAGTTGCATTTTTTTCTTGTCTTGACCAGACCTACACGCTCTAGCTTATTAGCTATTAGTCTATTAGTTATTGTCTACTTGACATTATGTATTGTAAAATTATTTATCTTTATCTAGGTACCTTTTATTAGGGAGAATCATAATCATAATGAAGTAAAAAATATTTGGGCTTCACTTACCGTTACGGGATACATCTAATTCAACTAAATTCTCAAAATTTTGAATATCTGGTGGCAGCCTGTTGATTTCATTGTCGCTAAGGCCTAATTTTCTCAAGCGGTGTAGTCTAAAAAAATTCTGGAATAAAAAAAAAAGAGAAAGAAATAGGAAATAATGAACGCATTCATGAATTAATTTGTTGTTTTAAAATTATAAATAAAAAAAATCAAATATTTACTAACAAGAAACATTTTTATGTAGCGGTAGCATCTGCTACCGCCTCTGCAGCCGAACACCTTGAAGCTGTGTTACATAGTCATGTCCTACTTCAACTTCCTCGTGGTACCATATGAAAAGTTTCTTACAAGGGAAATTATTGACGGAAGAGGACGAATGGCGAGTATCCTGTGACACCACACAGGATTAGTGTCGTAAAAGAGCAAATTGCTCAGAAGCGAAAAACAGCCTCGGATAAACAAACGGAACGGGCCTATGTTGACGACCTGTCTATAAGACAAAAAATAGACAAAGACATTCGGTTCTGTACAAGCAATATTAGGTCCCTAAAGTAAATGCGATGGAATGAACCGGGTAAAAATCGGATGAAAAACTGCGACATCTACTACGGTGACTGCTATAGGGAGAGAGGGCAGAGATCATTTGGATGAAAGTCCTAAGCTTTCGGTATGTGAGTGAACGCCGCATAACAATCCGCATCAAGGCAAAATTCTGTAACACCAGCCCCATACGTGGCCATGCCCCCACGGAAGACAAATATGTTTCCATCAAAGATGATTTCTTCGATCTCCTAGACAGGACATATGCCAAACGCCCCAGCTATGACACTAAAATTATACTAGGAGATTTGAACGCTAAGCTGGTTAAAGAAATCATCTTTAAACGGGTCATCGGCAAACACAGCCTACATAACACCACATCCGATAACGGACACAAGCTCATCGACCTTGCTACGGGGCGAAATCTCATTTTGGCTAGCACACGCTTTCCGCACCTCGATATACACAAAGGCACCTGGCGGTCTCCAGATTAATTAGTCACCAACAAGATTGATCACATTGACGTCAGACACTCCTCCTTGTGAGTATTCTTGATGTTCGTACTTTCCGAGGAGCGAATATCGACTCAGACCACTATCTTGTAGTAGCCAAGATACGTCAACGGATAACACGAACACCGCAGAGTAGAGTTAGAACACCAAGTTATGATGTCGGAAAGCTACTATCGCCGGAAATCGCCAGTGCCTTTTGCCAACCGCGTCTCCCTTAAGCTCTCCGATACACCTCAATTCTCCACCCAATCAGTAGAGCAACAGTGGAGCCTGTGCAAACAAGCCCTGAAGAGCACAGCAACAGAAGTGCTGTGCTTTAAAGCACCACCAAGACGAAACACCTGGTTCAATGACAAGTGTGGAAGGATTCGTGCAGAAAAGCAGGAGGCATACAAAGCCTCACTACACAAGAAAACAAGAGCGGCTCTTGAGCTCTACGAGCTTAAAAGAAGGGAGGAACATAAGCTTCTCAAGAGAAAAAAGAAAGAGCACGAGAAGCGGGCGATGGAAAACTTGAAGAGGTCCTACTGCAGGCACGACGTTCGAAGGTTTAATCAACAGATAAAACGAATGTCTCAAGGCCATAAAGCTCGAACGAAGGCCTGTAAGGATGAGAACGGACACGTAGTAGTAGAATCGCAGTCGACGCCGAGAATTTGAAAAAACCACTTCTGCAAACTGTATAACGGCGATGACAGCCAAGATACCGCCGTCAGGCAGAATGATCCATTTCAAAATAACGAGAATCGCAGAGAATTCCGTCCCCCTGACCTCTTGAAGTTGAGATTGCCATGTCGAAACTCAAGTCGAATAAAGCTGCTGGCGCAGATGGACTGTCTGATGAGCTCTTGAAAGCAGCTGGGGGTGGGCTGGTTAGGAGCATGCACCGGCTCATCTGTAAGATATGGCCAGAGGAAAACGTGCCCGAGGAATGGAGTCTCAGAATCAGAAGATGATAGGACCTTATCAGTGTGGCTTCAGACCAGGGAAGCCCACCATCGACAAAATCTTTACACTACGGTAGATCCTGGAGAAGACCAAAGACTAGTGAAAGATCGTGCTAGGTGGAGAGGCATGTTGGTTGGGGCCCAGGTTCACCCCGAACTGTATCGCCCGCTAAGTAAGAAAGCATTTTTATTCTCCTCAAGAATCGCAATCGGAATTTGGTAGCCACTTCCCCGGGGACACGATAAGTTAGCTAAGGTGAGACGAATACTTCTGTTAAGTATATAGTGGCTACAGTCATACAGGCATAAGAGTGTAGTTTAATACTGGAAAAGCTTAAGCTATAAAGGGCTTATTAGCAAGGTATCGAAACTAATGCACACGTCTCTGATATTAGATATTTCCGACTCTAGAAACGCTATCATAAATATATTAGGTAAGGTACACGTAGGCCGAGGTCGACCCATTGTGATACAACAAGGATCATTACCCTGATCCACTACCTGAGAACCAACCGGTGCTTCTGATGAAGCCATGGAGTTGAGCTATTTTGAGATTTGCTAGCTCACTTAGATTTTCATAGAAGGGCGCGCCGAGGTAGATCCTCCTGCGGTTCGCAAGAGAGGGGCATGAGCAGAGAAGCTGATGGATTGATTCCTCTTCCTCCTCGTCCATGTGGCCTCGGCAAAAGTTATTGGAGGGCAGCCCTAGTCTGGCCTGTAATGACACCCACTAGAGTGCTCAAAGTAGCCCTTTTGGTTGCTACTAGGTCCTTTGTTCGTCATAGGTTTAGGTTAGGCCAGATTTGTTAAGTGATAAAACCGATATTACTGTCATTCCATTGGAGGTTGGTCGCTTCTATGGTTTGAAGTTTCATCACGTGCTTTACCGTACTTATTGTTGTTAAAGGTACCCGAGGGTAGGAAGACTGAGTGTGCTTGACCCTAACTTTGCAAGTTCATCGGCCGCGCAGTTTCCTGGAATATCCCTATGCCCTGGAACTCACAATACTTTAATGTTGAACTGTTCAGCCATCTTGTCTAGAGATAGGCGACAGTGTAAGGATGTCTTTGATTTGTGGGTTACCGCGGCTAGGGATTTTATCGCAGATTGGCTATCCGTGCAAATGAAAATATCCTTAGCGGATATTACATTGATCCTGAGCCATGCAAGGGCCTCCGTTATCGCTGTTAATTCTGCCTGATATACACTGCAGTAATTTGGGAGTCTGAGTGATAGGCTGAGGTTAAGTTGCTTGGAGAACACTCCACACCCGACTCCATTTTGGAGCCAGCGGTGTAGAGGGAGGTCGAGTATTGTGGTATAACTTTTCCTTCAGCCCATTCCTCCCTGGATGGAAAGGCAACTTCGAAGTTTCTAGTGAACACACTCTGCAGGATGATGTAGTCTGTGTCCATGGGTACTTTGAAGTGCTTAAGAATGGTAGTATGTCCTTTTTGTAGTGTGGGCCATTTTCCTATACTCCTAATTCGTAGGGCCGCGCAGGCAGCAACTTGCTTGCTGAAGAGGTCCAACGGTGGAAAATGTAATAAGATATATAGTGCCTCCGTGGGGATTGATCTGATTGCCCCGCTTATATATAAGCAGGCCGATCTTTGTACCTTCCCCAGAAGGTTTCGGTAGACTACCTTGTCCAGAGCAGTCCACCAGACTACGATGCCATATAGGAGGATGGGCCTTATGACTGCTGTGTAGAGCCAGTGCATAATGCTTGGTTGGAAACCTCACATTCTGCCTACCACTTTCTTACAGCTGTAGAGGGCAGTGATGGCTCTCTTGACACGGTCAAGGATGTTAGGTTTTCAATTCAGCCTCCTGTCAAGGACTAGGCCTAGGTATCTAGTCTGATCTTTGATTATTAGTTGGGTTCCATCCAACCTCGGCGGGTTGAAGGGCGGAATTTTATATTTATTGGTAAACAGTACTAAGTCGGTCTACTTAGGATTAACCCCAAGTCCACAGTACTGCGTCCAGGTTTCTACTGTACGTAATGCACCCTGCATTAGGTCGCTTAGAGTGCTGGGAAATTTTCCTGTGGCGGCAATAGCAATGTCATCTGCATAGGCGGTCACAGCGTACCATTCCCGTTCTAGCCACAGTAGTAGTTCGTTGACCACCACGTTCCTAAGGAGGAGTACTCCAGCTTGTGGTGTACCTTTGCTGATCATTCTAGTTGAGACGGCACTAGCGAAGTTGGCTTTGACTACTCTTTGCGTTAGCAGTTGTTGTACCAGTTCTATCACTGATCCCGTAACAGCAGATCAGACAGCGCTTTGGTGACGGCCCATGGTTCAACATTGTTAAAGGCGCCCTCAGTATCGAGAAAGGCGACTAGAGTGTATTACTTACGTTCCAGTGACCTTTTTATTTTGCTGACCAGTGTGTGGAGTGCTGTTTCCGATTTGGCTTTGTTGTAGGCTTGTTGGTTATTCGACAGCCTTCTAAAATCTTCTATAGAGTTTTTAATAGAAAAGAAGTAAGACTGATAGGCCACAAGTCATTTGCATACGTGTTAGAGCTATTGCCATCCTTGGGTATGGAAATGACTTTGGTTACCTTCCACTTGCTGGGGATATAGGACAGGGAGAGGCAACTCCTGTATATTACCACAAGCCAGGAGAGGGTGAGATCTACTACCTGCTGGAGCTCTGCTGGTATGATCCCATCCGGTCCCGGAAACTTGTAGGGCTCAAAGCTTTTCAGAGCCCATAGAACAATGTTGTTGTTGACCAGGTTGGGAGCACGCTCAAAGGAGGATGTCGTCGACTGGATGACTTGAGGAGGTGTCAGAGCCGAGTAGTCACTACTGCCCGGAAAGTGTGCGTTCAGAAGAAGTTCCAGGGCTTCATAAATATATTCCTCGCCAAAAATATATGTATATCTTGCGATCATGGTTAAGGTGGAAAATCATTTGCATCATCAGGAGGTTTGAGTACCATCTTGTTGTTAATGACTATTACATACCATAAAAGTTTATGTCAAATACTAATTTGTGTCAATATGTCATCAGCAACGAATAACCTCTAGAAATGATTGTAAGTGTTTATATACAAAAACTCATTTGACTCGACAGCTATGCTTCTGGGATGAGGTTTTCTCCTGCTGACTTACATATACTCTTCACTTATTTTCTTCCAGGCTAACAAAAAGCTACTAGCACTTAAACAAGAAGGAGAAAGCGAACTCACGTTTTATCTCCTCTCCGACGGCACGATAAAAGAAATCTGTACTTCGTCACGACGAAGGTTTGTGTTATTTGCTTTATTTCTTGGTTAGTTGCAGGAAATGAACAGCTCTACTCACTACTCATCAAGTCTAAAATGGTTTTAGCCGATCGTAGTACATTGTAATGAGAACCTCTTCAGCTCCGTACATCTCTAAGTCTTCGTGATGCAATCCATAATTCATCTTGTCTTTTGCTTTTTTTTTTTTTTTTATCAAATGCCATTCTGGGTGAATGTCGAGTATGCGGTTGGCACGAATTGGAAAGGTGATAGAAGTAACAATTTTTATTTTTTTCAGGGTGTGGACGACCGTTCATCTAACATCTGCAGTGCTATTGGAGAGGTCATTTGTCTGATCTCAATAGGAAAAACATAACTTTTTGGGGCCTATTGTTTCATAATTTTTTTAGAGTTAGCTCAATGCATTTGAAGACAGAAATATATTTGTATTTGGGGAAGGGAATCGTGATTATTCATAATAAATTGCTTTAGATTTGACTCTATGTTGCTGGGATGCACGAGATGCACGACATGCACACTTCGTGCATTCAAGCCTCTCAGTCGGCGGTGACTTGCTTGTTTTTTGTTTTGATTTTTATACCATGGTCTGGATTCCGAGCGACTCGATCCGATTGCTGACAAATAGGCAGTAACGCCAGATTAGGAAACTAACAAATTGTGTTCTTTTTGAGTTTACGTTTAACGTTTATCAGGCCAGCGATCCATGGAGGATCTGAGCCTGAGCTATAGTTGCCTTCCGTCCTTGACGGTCCCGGGCACGCTGCTTCCAGTTGTCACGGCCAAGATGTCTTACATCCGCGATTACTTGGTCCTTATACCGGAGGTTCGGTCTTCCTCTTCTTCTCGAACCAGGAGGCTCGGAGTCGAAGACCCTCTTAGCTGGAGCGTTGATGTCCATGCGCTCGATGTGGCCGAGCCAGTGTAGTCGACCGATCCTTGCCTTCCGGTCTACACCCACATCTTGGTACAGCTCGTATAGTTCGCGGTTGTGTCTTCTTCTCCATTCACCTTCCTCACAGACAGGACCATATATCCGGCGCAGAATTTTTCTTTCGAAAGAACCCAAAATAAGCTCCGTCCTCCGTCCTGTCCTGCTTATCGTCCAGCTTTCGGCTCTGTACAGCAAGACTGGCAGAATGAGCGTTTTATAAAGCATGACTTTGGTCTTTCGAGTGAGGCGTTTTGACCCCGGTTGTTTGGACAAGCCGAAGTAGCAGCGGTTGCCAAGGGCGATTCTATGCCGGATCTCCACTGTGGTGTCATTTGTGGAATTTACGTTTACCCCGAGGTAGACAAACTCCTTAACTACCTCGAAATTGTAGCTGTCAATTGTTATATTCCGTCCCAGGTGGTGAGCGACGGATTGGTTTTTGCTTGACAGCATGTATTTCGTTTTGTCCTCATTGATCTTAGAACCAACTCGTTTCGCCTGTTCTTCAATAGCCATGAATGCTTCCACAATGCCAGGGCGAGAACACGCGATGATGTCGATATCATCCGCGTATCCTAGCAGCTGGATGGACTTGTAAAAGATAGTGCCTTCCCTGTTGACGCCTGCCCGTCGCACTATCTGCTCCAGCACCAGGTTGAAGAAGTCACATGACAGCGCATCTCCTTGCCGAAATCCGCTGCATGTTTCGAATGGTTTCGAGGTCCTAGAACCGAGTTGCACGGTGCATCGCGTGTTTTTTAGCGTGGCGCGACACAACTGGATCAGTTTTACCGGAATCTCGAGTTCGGCCATCGCACCAAACAGTTCTTCACGATGAATGCTGTCGTATGCGGCTTTGAAATCGATGAAAAGATGGTGTGTATCGATTCAAAACTCGTTGGTCTTTTCCAGGATTTGTCGAAGTGTGAAAATTTGGTCTATAGTTGATTTGCCGGGCCGGAAGCCGCACTGGTAGCTGCCGATTAGTGCGGTGCAAAATGGTTTTAGACGTTCATACAATACGCTGGACAGGATCTTGTATGCGACATTGAGCAGAGATATACCGCTATAGTTCTTGCAAGAGGTAGGATCGCCTTTTTTGTGGATGGGGCATATAGAGCTGGTATTCCAGTCGTCGGGCATGCTTTCATCTTCCCAAATTCTGCAGATGATCTGGTGCATGCTGCATGCATGGCAAGCCATCTGAGCCTGCGGCCTTGTTGTTCTTCAGCTTCTGAATAGCTGTGCCGACTTCTTCTATGCTGGGTGGGAGGACTACTTCAGCGGCTGGAGTTGGGATTTCCTCGGTCCCTACAACTCTCTCTTGGTCATGCTCATTAAGCAGCTGCTGGAAATGCTGCTTAAATACATCCACTACTCCCTGCGGGTCGGTGACAAGATTACCCTCGCAGTTTCGAAGAGCCTGGGTGCCCTTTATGAAGCCTCCTGCAAGGCCTTTGGCTTTCTTGTAAAAGGCTGGCCCGAGGAATGGAGTTTCAGCATCGTAAGCCCGATCCACAAGAAAGGAGACCCCTCTGATTGCGCCCACTACAGAGTAATAAGTCTCCTTAACATCGCCTACAAAATCTTCTCTGCCGTTTTGTGTGATCGCCTGAAGCCTTTTGTAAATAAGCTGATAGGTCCTTATCAGTGCGGATTCAGGCCAGGGAAGTTCACCATCGACCAAATCTTGACACTATGGCAGATCCTAGAAAAAACCAAAGAATTTCAAGTCGACACTCACCACCTATTTGTCGAATTCAAAGCCGCATACGTAATTAGAGACGAGCTATACAACGCTATGTCAACCTTTGACATACCTGCTAAACTCGTCAGACTATGCAGGATGACTTTGGAGAATGCTCGCTGCTCCATCCGAATCAGTGAAAACCTTACCGATAGTTTTGTTGTTAAAAAAGGATTTAGGCAGGGCGATGCGTTGTCGTGTGATTTCTTCAACATCATATTAGAAATGATTGTGCAAAAACCACTGCAACTCCTTGCATACACCGACGATATTCACATAATAAGTAGATCACAACTAGATGTCAATGTGGCGTTTGCGAGTATTGAGATGGAGGCGGCGAAAATTGGTTTGTCGGTAAACGAGGACAAAACTAAATATATGCTGTCATCAAAAAAGGACGCTCACCACCGACGTCTTGGCCAGAACGTTTGTATTGGTAGATATAAGTTCGAGGAATTTAAGGACTTCGTCTACCTTGGCTCCGTAGTGACCTGGAACAACGACATCAGTTCCGAAATCAAAAGCAGAATCACTCTTGCCAATCGCTGTTTCTTTGGGCTCAGGAGGCAACTGAGTAATAGAGCCCTCTCCCGAACGACAAAGTTGACTCTATATGAGACCCTTATCATCCCGGTTCTGTTGTACGGCGCAGAGGCATGGACACTATCAAGAGTGGATGAGGAGGCCCTTAGTTGGTTCGAGAGAAAGATTTTGCGCGTGATTTCCGGGCATATAAACGCAGACGGGCGATTGAGGAAAAGATTCAACCACGAACTTTACGGGCTGTACAGCGACATGAGCCTAGTCAGGCGTGTACGGATTTAACGCCTAAGATGGCTGGGCCATGTAAGGTGAATGGACACCACCGCTCCAGCCCGGAGAGTCATTGAATCCAACCCCGAGGGACGAAGAAACAGAGGACGGCCGCACTTAAGATGGCGCACACAGGTGGAAGGGGACCTCAGCCAACTGGGTATGCGGCAATGAAAAAGGCTAGCAAAAGATCGTGCTAGTTGGAGGGGCATGTTGGTTGAGGCCCAGATTCACCCCGAACTGTAGCGCCCGTTAAGAAGAAGAAGAATGAAAATGTTAACTGCATATATGTACATATGTATATCATTTTTACAAAATTAGTCTATCCATCCATTAGATCCATCTTGCTTTTGTGGCCTTACCCTAAAGTACATAACACATAAATAATGTGCAAACCTTGACAGTGATACCATGGATGAGCCGAAATTACAGCACTAAAACAAGGTGGAAAATAATTTGTTGTAAGTACTTCACTTGGCTCCACGGAGCATGAATTTCAAATTCATTACAAAACTACAATTAACTATGCCACATGCATACAGTTTCAATATCGACACCGCAATCAGCGCCTTCATACGTATGTACATATGAGTCTGTAAAATGTGGAACCTGGAAAAAGCGCATGGGTTGCGACTTGCCCTTGTTTTTGTTTCCTAAGACGAACCGAGCTCCATAGATGCTTCAGTAGAATTGTATGATGCTGTTGACGTAATCGCACGCTCTCGCGCGTAGTCATTTTACGATTTACGTACTAGCATATACATATGTCTTCACTTGCATGCGAATTATTTAGTATTACGAAGTCATCAAGGTAAGGTTTTTTAGCTCACCATGTTTTTGCATCATTTGAATATTAATCTGAACTTTCCACTTGCAGTATACAAAAAGAAATATCTCAGTAAGATGTAAACTCTATTAGAATATCCTAATTGAATTCTGTCACGAATGTCGAGATGTGAATCAATAGCTACAAACAGAGGCAAGAGCAGTCGATCACTGACAGCTGAACTAGTCAGACGTGTTTCGACTTAGTGCAGTGAACAATAGTGACCAAATAGTACAAGTGCGCGGTTTGGCGAGTTATTTTTAAATTCGTCAGTAGCACGACGGTAAAGTGCACGGTCGTGGTGTGTCAACGATCGGCAGTTCAAATCCCGGTCGGGGATAGTAAATTTGATCTTAACGCTTTTTTTTTCCTTCCGTTGCTTCCAAAGTAATTGGAAGTAACAGAGGATATGTCAGGCGACGGGCAGAAGCCCGTACGTCGTACGGCATCAGAGTCGGATGATTCGGTGAAATCATCCGACTTTGCTACACCAAGCGCAGTAGTAAAGCGCAGGAGGAGGGTAAACCCCTCTCCTAACTTGGTGAAGCGTCCCTCCCTTTCCACTTCGTCAGAGAAGCTGCAGGCCGAAGCGAGGGAAGGGGCGCCATCAACTTCTAAAGCCGCTCTGCAGCAGCAACAACAACTACAAATGACAGATGTCCCCGATGAGACGGAGTTTGCCTACCTCTCCGAAGGTAGGGAGGGTCGCTACACAGGGGACAACAACTCCTTCGCTCTCCTATCTGCCTCAGAGACGGAGGAAGAGCAGCAAGAAAACGAGCTCCAGACCGAGGAGAAAATCCTCCAGGAGAAGCTCCAAGCCGTGAGGGACAAACTGTCCGAAATCCGGCAGCAAAAGGAGGCTGAGAAGCAGCGTAAGCTGCAACAACAACAAAAGCAGCCGCAGTCAAAGCAGCTGCGAAAGCAAGATTCGCAGCGGGAGCAGCAACAGCAGCCCCAGCAGCAGAAACAACAACAAAAAAAGCCGCAGCCGAAGAAGCAGCAGCAACAACAACAACCGCAGCGGGAGCAGCAACAGCAGCCCCAGCAGCAGAGACAACAACAAAATCAGCCGCAGCCAATGAAGCAGCAGCAACAACAACAACTGCAGCGAGAGCAGCAACAACAGCAGCCCCAGCAGCAAAGACAGCCAACGAGCCAGCAACAGCCGCAGCCAACGAGCCAACAGCAACAACAACAAATGCAGCAGCAAGAACAGCAGCAGCAACAACAACAACAAAAACAGAAGAGGAAGCGAAGCCGCCGCTCCAAGAAAAAGGAGAAGGTGCCGCCCATCTATGCACATACTCTAGCTGTCAGACAGACAGTGGATTTGTGCAAAAGCCAGATAGGTGAGCAAAATTACATTTTAGATTGTATCGGAGGAAGCTATGTTTTCCAGTGTAAGACACTGGAAATATATAAGAAAATGCGTTCTTTATTAAAAGATTCCACGACGGAGTACTATACGTTTACTCCGAAAGCCGAGAGGTTGCAGACAATGCTCCTCAAAGGCCTGGAATCGATCACAGACCCCGAGGAATTGCTCTCTGAGCTCAAAGACTTCGAGAGCGATGACCTCAAGTTCGTGGGGGCTAAGCCGTTTACCACAGTTGCGGCCAAACGGGAGAAGCGGCAACTGCACTTCTTCTTGGTCCAGCTGACACCCGACAGCCGTCTGGAGTGTCTAAAGAAAATAAAAGTCTTAGACACCCAGAGAGTGCGATGGGAGAAATTAGATAGGCGCGGAAACATGATACAATGTATCCGCTGCCAGAGGTTCGGGCACGCTGCGTCGAACTGCGAAATGCAGCATCGATGCGTCAAAGTGCGCACAGGACCACAGGTACGACGAGTGCGACCGGGGCACAGGTCTCGAAAGAGATCAACTTTTATGCGCACTATGTGAGAACAACGGGCACCCTGCGAATTATCGGGGCTGTCCTAAGTTCCAGTACATAAAACAAATAAAAGAAGCTCGACAGAATGTCGAGAAGATACCTCCCGCGAGGGGTATTCATTCTTCAGCCGTCACACCCCATTTGACCTACGCCCAAATGGCGGCAGGTCAGGGAAAAGCGGTACAAACACCAAAGGCTGCTGCCAAAGCCCCAGTGCCCGTTCCTAAGGCACCGGGGGCCGAGGCGGAACTGCTACCGATTCTGCTCGCCATTCAAGGGCAGATCGGCCAGATCCAGCAGCAGATCCTTAAGCAGACGGAACGAGTAGACAGGCTCTACTCGTTTCTGCGCTTGACGCATCTAGAGTCCTAATGGATACGCCAGTAGAGAGTTTCCTGAAGATCCTGGCTGTGAATGTAAATTCACTGATTAGGATCGAGCGACGCACCGTTCTTTTTAACCTGTTGCAGGAAGAAAGCCCTGATGTGATTCTGGCTAGCGAAACTAAGCTAAACCAGAGGCACAAAATTCGGCACAATTCCTACAATATAATACGAAGAGACCGACCCAATGCCATTCAAGGCGGAGGTGTCGCGATCTTCATTAAAAATAATATAAAATATAAAATTATATATAGCAGTGAAGTGCGGAGATTTCAGGTGCTAGAGGCATGTGTTGTGTGTATCCCCCTTCGGAACGGAAGAAGGATATTCATAGTATCGGCCTATGCACCTGAAGCACCTCAGCCCAATATCTTCATTGCAGAGCTCGAAATACTTTTTCGATTTCTGCGCCTAGACTCGGCAGAAAACTTTTATGTTTTGGCCGGAGATTTAAATGCCAAACATAGTGATTGGGGCAATAATGTACCCAACACTAGAGGGAGCCTACTAAGCCATTGGTGGGCCCTGCATAATATTGAGTATAAACTCATGTTACTCGCAACGGATAGTCCGTCGTTTCCTAGAAGCGGCGCCTATCTGGATCTAATGTTGCTTGACTCACGACTGAGACTGGCAGACACTAACGAATGGTCTACTAACTGTTTACGTACCGTTGAGTATGACAGTGACCACTGCGGACTTAGTGCCGTAATTAAAATACCGGACGAATTCGCAGAAATGGCAGAGTATGTCCACACGTACCCCTACGATTATAGTAGGGCACGCTGGCCACGCTTTGCCAACTGCCTGACGAGAGCACTAACTTCGAGTGCCTCATCCCCACCGAATAATAGGAACCTATCAAATGACGAAATTGATAGGCACCTAAAACATATGGACGAAACTATCAAACAAACGATGGACAGAACGATACCACGCCAACGGCATTACGATACCACGAACGTGTACCGAAACGCGACCATAGACGCACTTCACAGACAGAAAAGTAGACTCCTGTCAAGACTCAAACTCTTGTACAGGCGGTTTACCGACAGACAAAACTCGGAGGTCAGGACCCTGAAGTCACTGATTAAAAATCTCCGACAGTTAATTAAAGAAAACTATAAAATAGCCATAAGTCTGCACTGGAGCAACAAAATTCGCGCTGTAAAATCCAACAGCGCGAATATGTTCCCGCAGATAAATAAAATATTTCGGAGAAAAGATCAGAATGACATTCGGGATCTAAAGCTTCCGAGAACGTCAGATAACGAACGTTTACTACGTACAGTCAACATCGATCCAGAGAGCGCCGTCCTAGATGACGACTTTTTTGTGATTGAGGATCCTCAGGAGAAAGTGGCGACAGTGGAGCTGTCTTCCAGGATGTGTATAAGGTGAATGAAAGCATTCGCCCGAACCATGACCTGGAAAATAGAGCCCTGCTTCACCACTTCTACCTTCGAAATGATATAGAACATTGGCGAATCGAGAACCATGGTTTCACCAGGTTCAATGACGACTCTACGGCAAACAATGCCATCGCCAATGAAGGTGCTGAAACACTGTTCATTTCGACGGAGGATCTCCAGTTGATCTTCATGTCATTAAAAAATAAAAAATCCGCGGGCACTGATGGTATATCCAATGTTGTGCTCAGGCATCTTCAACCATTGGCTATAGAGAGGTACACCATCCTGTTCAACAATGCACTGAATAATGCATATTATCCGGTGCATTGGAAAACGGCGGTGGTCCAGCCAATCCCTAAGAGGGGCAAAGACTCCTCTAATCCGGCAAATCTCCGGTCGATAAGTCTCCTTCTGAGTATCAGCAAGGTCTTCGAGAAGGTAATCCATAGAGCCCTGTCCAAATGGGCTGAGGAGAAAAATATCATTCCGGATAACCAATTCGGTTTCAGGGCGGGGCAAGATACCATATATGCCGCGTCGAAACTCGTCTCGGATATCCAACGGAATAAATGCAAGAACCAATGCACGGGTGCCTGCCTGGTTGACTTGGAAAAAGCCTGCGACACCGTATGGTTAGAAGGACTCTATTACAAGCTCAAACGGTTGGGCATAAGTAAACCATTGCTATATATAATTCATGATATGTTAACGAGTAGAAAGTTCGTTGTGAAAATTGCCAACGTAACTTCTGCTCAAACATTTGAAATTAAAAACGGATTGCAACAGGGTACGGTAAATTCGCCGATCCTTTTCAACATTTATATCAGTGATCTGATAGTTTCTCTTCACCATTCAATAGCGTATGCAGATGACTTGGTTGCGTACAGATCAGGTCCAACGATCGAGGTCATTGGCATTTTATTGCAACGTGACTTCGATAAAATTCAGCAGTTCTGTGATGACTGGAAGTTGAAAATCAACTTCCAGAAATCAGAGACTATTTTATTCAGAACGCCTCTGTCTAGGGCCTCTAGGGACACTAGAAAACATTGACGAAAATTCGCAATCATCGGACCGGACGGGCGTCCACTGGCGAGTAAAAGTGTAGTCAGATACCTCGGGATCTGGCTGGATCAGTATCTGTATTTTAACAAAAATGTAGATGCTGCTCTGGAAAGAGCCCGGGGCGCTTTCGCCCTGACAAGATGGCTGTTTCACTGCAGCCAACTTGATTCTAGGGTGAAGGTAATCTGCTACATGGCCTTAATCAGGCCTATGATTGCCTATGGATGTCCCGTCTGGTTTAATGTGAGCGCAAGCTTAATGGAAAGGTTTCGGGTGTTTGAGAGACAATGTCTGAGGACTTGTCTTGGATTACACAGAACACCAGAGTCTGAGTACAGAAAGTTCTATCCCAACGGGGACCTATACGATAGGGCAAGGATTTTACGGATAGATAACTTTCTGATTAAACTGATTCGAGGCCACGTTGCAAGGGCAATGACTTCGACCAATAACCTGATCTCTGGGGCTTACTACCCCAATGTTATGTATTATGAAAAAGTGCGTCTGAATGGCTTTGTGCCTCCGGAAGCATTTCTTTACTTTGATAATTGTGGGCTGATCCAGGATAGATTGGCGGTACCGCTAATCTTCCATGTGGCCCGTAATTCTGTGGAGCGGCGGCTCCTTTACGAACCTGACGTCGTGCTCTGTGAGCCCGAGCGCCTCAGGTTCAGTAGATCGGTTTCTCGCCGAGATGGAGAAGACGTTGTCCGACAGCATCAACGCTTTTGGTGGCTAACGGGCTCCGTCGTGGAATCAGTTAATACAGCCTCTTCAAGGCAGGTTCGCCGAACGCCATTGGCGGACTCCGATAGGGTAGGGTAGGCTAGGGTAGGTTAAGGTAGGGCATAAGGTAGTATAAGTGTTGGGCTCCTTTTAATAAAAACAATAAAAACAAAAAAACTATAAAACCAAAAAAACAACAAAAAAAAAATCATAAAATCAAAATCAAAAAAAGATGTATATACATATTATATATAAGATATATAATCTCGTATATACATTTTAATTAAGATAGGTTAAGGTAGAGCTAGTTAGTTTTAGTTAGTTTTAAGTTTTATACATATAACCCACAAAAACCCGATAATATGCTGAGTTTTTTGATTAAAAATTTTCTCGGCAAAAATGTAATTAAACTAAGTTAGTCATTGTTAATATTAAGCTGTCGAAAGACATAGTGTAAGAATATTGATTGTTTTAGAGCGCCCGCTTGGGGTCAGTAAGGCATAGAATGTAGTTATGTTATAAGCTAGTTTTACTCATTTTGTCTAGCATGTAAGATAGTTATAAGATTTTTGAAATAAAATGAATTTAAAATGAATGAATGAATGACAGAGGCAAGAGCGAGTAAGTATAAATAGAGTGAATTCATGTACATATGTAAATAGAAGCTGTGAAGAAGAACATGCTACATACAGAAACATTCAATGAGAAGGTACAAGTCAATTTCGTATTACGAAGAGACAAATCTAAGGGTGGGCCAAATACAAGTTTCTTTTTAAAAATGCCATAAGATCAACAAGCTTAAATTTTTTCCATGTATTATGGCTATATTAGTAAGAACAAACATTCCCATTAATTATGAAATACAACGTTGTTCAAGTGGCTGCCTCGGCTGGCTTCGCAGTAGCGCATTCTGGCACCCCAATTTTCCAAGACTTTGTGGATGGTTTCGGGCTGTAACTCACGGATTGCTTGGATGATATTGGCCTTAAGTGATTGAACCGTTTCCGGATTGTTGGCATAACATCGGTCCTTCACGGTTCCCTACAAAAAAAAAAAAAAAAGTCAAAAGCGGTCGAATCGCAGTTCCAAGGCGGCCAATTGACATCGCCAAGACGGCTGATAACACGATTTGAGAATTTGGCGCGCAAAAGATCGATTGTGGCATGGGCTGTGCGGCATGGCGCGCCCTCCTGCATGAACCAGAGGTCGTTCAAATCCATGTCTTCAATTTCAGTAAAAAAAAAAAGAGTCGGGCTCTGTACCGCCCACCGTTGACCGAAATTTGGTTGCCGGCGTCTTTTTCGAAGAAAAATGGTCCGATGATTCCACCACTCCACAATCCGCACCAAACTGTCACTCTCTGTGGATGCATTGGCTTCTCGATATTAACGTGCGGGTTTTTCGAACCCTAGATGCGGCAACTTTGCTTGTTAACGTATCCGCCGAGATGAAAATGAGTCTCGTCAGAAAAGCTAATTTTTCGCTCAAACCTGTTGTCCAATCCAGCTGGTCTAAGGCCCAAACTGCGAAGCGATAACGAAGCGGACGGTCGCGCGCTATCAATTGCTGAATCAATTTGACATTGTAAGCGAATAATCCGAGATCGATGGCGAGTTGATGTTCGTGAATTGAGCCTCAGTAGCCACATTCTCATCTGTGCACACCTATGACTGTATGACCACTAGCATACCAGTCTCACAAACTTTTTGCACAAACTTGCGTACAGCAGTCGCGATGGGTGCTTCATTTCGGCCAACATTTCTTTTCAAAAAACGCACTGTTTGGGCTACACAGCACTCACTTTGGAAATAAGTTTTCAATATTTTCCAACATTGTTCAAGCGTAAAGCGACTCATTTCGTTCCGCGGAGGTACGATACTGACTTTCTGTCAAGATTTCGAGCCAGAGACCGTTGTCAGTGTCAAAATAACCTATGATGTAAAAAAAACGGCCAAATGCGAGTGCGTGAAAGAGACGTTGTATGTTACCTCATCACATTAAAACGGCTTATCCGTTTGAAATGATTTTTTGCATGATGACAGATCTTGGTTGCAGGCAGGTTGTAGGCATATTACTTTGATGATCAAAAATGTCCATGACGAGATAGTTGATCATCAAAGTGTCCATTGAATTCAAATCAATTATCTTGGCAGCAAGGAGGTGAAAAGGTGAATAGCGGCGTTCACACTGTACGATTTTTTTGACAACCAAAAGTACGTAGCGTTCACACTATACTGCATGTTTGATAGACTTCATTAGTGAGAGAGAATTTGTGTCGTGAACATCATTACCCCTGTTTTTTTTAAATATACATCCGAGTTGTTACAAAATGGGGAGAATGAAAGGCATGCCTGTCGTAAGAGGCGAGACGCTGGAGTACTGCCTTGCTCCAAAGTTGGGAGACCTCGAGCTTTGCGGGACTCATCTGGAAGTGACCTTGCGGTCGCGAAGCTCCACCGGTAGCTACAATGGTACCACGAGAAACAGGAGCCACCGCAACTGGCGGACGGTATCTCGGTGCCTGACGTCGGTTCCGGCGTCCCCCTAGTGGAAGTATCGTGGTGGCATGTAGTAGAAAATATTTTTGGAATTATATCCACACGATTTAGAGTTTTGCTGAACACTACCAATTTAAACCAGCTACATACATAGCTGGCTTCCGAAGCTCGGAAGTAGACACCAATCCCGCCAACAATAGTCTATTATTACATCTACAAGCTTGAAATTGCCATAACTTGTCACTAAATTCGTCGTCATATCGCCTTTGTCCGCTGATGTTCACCCTTCGAAATCACAAAAAAGAAGTGAAAAAAGAAATGGAAGTAAAATATCTCACTTTTACACAAACACGGGCACACACACGAGCAAGGCAAAAAGTCGAAAATTCTGAACTTCATACTACAAATCGTATCGACTTGCAGTATGGAGCGTTCACATTGACGAATGGCAGTACAGACACGAGTCATCAAGCAAATCGTACGGTGTGAACGCCGCTAATAGAGGGCATGGGCTCGGACATACAGGGTAAAGTTGTTGATTGCTCTCAACCTGGCGAGATGCCAGCAACGATCCCTGTTTAAATGCCTGGGTCAAGTTGACATACGGCCTCCTCGCGGCGCCCTCTGGATAGCCTCTTCAACAACCGTTGGGAGGTGAACAAACGTATGCAGCGAAAAAAACCCCGACCAGAATGGCGGTTGTGCGGCGGACTAACAATCCGCCCACGTAAAAAACCCTAAAGTTATGAATGAGCAAGATGCCTCAGATACACGGACGGATACTCGACGACGACAACGCACGAAAAAGGAACACGATTTGCGAGTATGCTCCTGGAATGTCAGAACCCTGTACACTCCCGGAGCTGCTCATAAACTAGAAGGAATCCTCACGCAGTACAAGGCGGATATTACTGCGGTCCAGGAAATACGCTGGATAGGAAACGGTATGATTAGGAAGAAAAATTGCGACATTTATTACAGCTGTCACAAAAGATTGCCCTTACTGGGATGCGGATTTGTCGTGGGAAAGCGGTTAAGGTCGAAGGTCATCGACTTTAAACCTATAAGTGATCGCCTGGCTGTGATCCGCATCAGAGGCAGATTTTATAACATCAGCCTTATATGTGCACACGCCCCTACCGACGTGGCTGAAGACCCTATCAAGGAGGACTTCTATGACCTCCTGGACAACACCTACGGAGCTTGTCCGGAGTACGATGTAAAAATCGTGCTCGGGAACTTCAACGCCAAAATCGGTAAGGAGAACACCCTTAACGGAGTGATCGGAAAGCACAGCCTCCACGATACAACAACAGATAACGGCTTCCGACTCGCTGACTTAGCGACAGCTCGTAATACGGTGATAAGTAGCACAAGATTCCCTCGTAAGCGAATCTACACAGCAACCTGGCGATCTCCGGACGGTCGAACCGCCAACCAAATCGACCATGTGCTCATTGACGCAAGGCACCCGTCAAACATCCTGGATGTACGAACATACAGAGGGGCAAATGTCGACTCTGACCACTTCCTCGTAGCAGCAAGATTCAGGGTTCGACTGTCCAATGTCAGAAAGCTGCACAGCCCATCACGAGGAGGTTCGACATTGGGCGCCTGAGCACACCGGAGGTTGCCAGAGTCTACAGGGAGCAGCTGAGCGAAAGACTCTACGGTATGCCTACGTCGAACACAAATGCCAATAATATGTGGCTGCATTGCCGCTCAGCCAATCAGGAAGTAGCCGAAACCACCTTAGGATACCTACCACCCCCGACAAGAAACCCGTGGTATGATGGCGAGTGTGAGCAGAAAAAGGCAGCAACCGACGAGGCGTACCAAAAAGGCGTTGCAGAGGAAAACCAGGGCAGCGCAAGAAGAGTACCGAGCCAGAAGAAGGGAGGAGAAAAAACTACTGCGACAAAAGAAAAGATTCTTCGCAGCCTCCCAGCTCAAGGATATCGAGGAGTCTAGGGATAAACATAAAACACGAGTCTTCTACAAGAAAGCCAAAAGCCTTGCAGGAGGTTTCAAAAAGGGCACCCAGGCTCTTCGAAACCGCGAGGGTAATCTTGTCACCGACCCGCAGAGAATAGTGGATGTATTTAAGCAGCATTTCCAGCAGCTGCATAACGAGCATTAACACCGAGAGAGTGGTAGGGACCGAGGAAATCCCAACTCCAGCCGCTGATGTAGTCCTCCCACCCAGCATCGAAGAAGTCGGCACAGCTATTCAGAAGCTGAAGAACAACAAGGCCGCAGGCTCAGATGGCTTGCCATCAGAGCTCTTCAAGCCTGGCGGCGATGTTCTGGTAGGGAGCATGCACCAAATCATCTGCGGAATTAGGGAAGATGAAAGCATGCCCGACGGCTGGAATACCAGCTCTATATGCCCCATCCACAAATAAAGGCGATCCTATCTCTTGCGAGAACTGCTCAATGTCGCATACAAGATCCTGTCCAGCGTATTGTGTGAACGTCTAAAACCATTCTGCACGGCACTAATCGGCAGCTACCAGTGCGGCTTCCGGCCCGGCAAATCAACTATAGACCACATTTTCACACTTCGACAAATCCTGGAAAAGACCAACGAGTTTCGAATCGATACACACCATCTTTTCATCGATTTCAAAGCCGCATACGACAGCATTCATCGTGAAGAACTGTTTGGGGCGATGGCCGAATTCGGGATCCCGGTAAAACTGATCTAGTTGTGTCGCGCCACGCTAAAAAACACGCGACGCACCGTGCAACTCGGTTCTAGGACCTCGGAACCATTCGAAACATGCACCGGATGCTGTCATGTGACTTCTTCAACCTGGTGCTGGAGCAGATAGTGCGACGGGCAGGCGTCAACAGGGAAGGCACTATCTTTTACAAGTCCATCCAGCTGCTAGGATACGCGGATGATATCGACATCATCGCGTGTTCTCGCCGTGGCATTGTGGAAGCATTCACGGCGATTGAAGAACAGGCGAAACGAGTTGGTCTTAAGATCAATGACGATAAAACGAAATACATGCTGTCAAGCAAAAACCAATCCGTCGCTCACCACCTGAGACAAAATATAACAATTGACAGCTACAATTTCGAGGTAGTTAAGGAGTTTGTCTACCTCGGGGCAAACGTAAATTCCACAAATGACACCACAGTGGAGATCCGGCATAGAATCGCCCTTGGCAACCGCTGCTACTTCGGCTTCTCCAAACAACTGGGGTCAAAACTCCTCACTCGAAAGACCAAAGTCATGCTTTACAAAACGCTCATTCTGCCAGTCTTGCTGTACGGAGCCGAAAGCTGGACGATAAGCAGGACAGCGGAGCTGATTTTGGGTTCTTTCGAAAGAAAAATTCTGCGCCGGATATTTGGTCCTGTCTGTAAGGAAGGTGAATGGAGAAGAAGACACAACCGCGAACTCTACGAGCTGTACCAAGATGTGGATGTAGTCCGGAAGGCAAGGATCCGTCGACTACACTGGTTCGGCCACATCGAGCGCATGGACATCAACGCTCCAGCTAAGAGGGTCTTCGACTCCGAGCCTCCTGGTTCGAGAAGAAGAGGACGACCGAACCTCCGGTATAGAGACCAAGTAATCGCGGATGTAAGACATCTTGGTCTTGACAACTGGAAGCAGCGTGCCCGGGACCGTCAGGGATGGAAGGCAGCTATAGCTCAGGCTCAGATCCTCCATGGATCGCAGGCCTGATAAGTAAGTAAGTAAGAACGCCGCTAATAACAATAATTACGGAAAACAGATTTGCAGCTAAGATTAATACAACAAAGACACAATAGGGATCAAAGCTCGGAAGTTTGCTACTGGTTGTGGGATATTGTCGACTAATCTTAGGTCAGTATGTGAGCAAAGGGATTTTTTGAAAATGTCTGTTGTATGGGATCCCCCCTAAATATTTGTTGTTTAAACTATCTAACTATCACGGTTCATGAGATACAGGGTCTCGTTTTACCCTTTGGGTACGGAACCCTAAAAAAACACTAGATGGCCCACCCATTAGATTTCGCGTTGAAATATTTGTAGAACCTGCGGCAATGAACTTCTCAAATGGTGGAAGTCTCGTAATTAACCGGATATTAATGATTACATTTTACATTACATTTTTTATGTATGCTCTAGCACATTGCTCTAACATAAGATCTGGCAAAAAGCGAACTGATGAGTAGAGATCTCTGATTAGGAATACTTTATGTCATAAGTGGTATAACAACGATGATGAATGTGTTCTAGAATTGTAATAAATATGGTATCTAGATCTCCGTAGTATTCGCATATGCAATATATCTGCCTGCCTTTGTACGAGCTGTGAACACAACAACAAAATATTAATTTCAATGTAATATACTATGTAATTGTCAAAGAATCGGATGTCAATATGACTCACTTCTTTCTATTCTATTCTTCAAATTGGCAGGAATTATTACCAGGGCGAAACAAGGGAACGAATAATCCGAGAACCACAACCAAGAACAATAGGAAGAATACGCAATTTAGTTCAAGTAGCAATCCAATCAACTGCCATGCATGAGGAGAATTGAAAACCAGAACATATTCGCTGATACATCACCTCAACGTACTACCTTCCGATGGAAGCACTAACATAGTCGTCTTCAATTGCTACTTTATTCTTTCTTCTTCACAATTTATCGGTACAAGTTGTCTCGGTTATCCTTCTTGTTACGAAACCAGTTACGAATCGACAATAACCTCGTATCACCCGATGTTGTTTCTCTGGGTCTCCACGACACCGTCAACCAAACGAGGAGCATCCTCAATTGAGAAATAAATATCATCTACTTTCAAAAGCCGACTTACCAACTACATACATTCGACAATCAGCCAATAATAATAATAACAACAACAACAACCCCATTTTCTCAATATATTAACTCTTAAGACCGCACTTGATAGATCTTAGTCTCGGTGTCTAATGCCTTTTCATCGATAAGTGGCATTTTAGTGAGGACGGGAAATTAATTTTCGATATCATCTCTAGTAGGGATACAGATATATAGAGCTGTAGACAGTAGTGTCGGCCACGACAGTGTGGATTAGAAGTTACCAGGCGCACATCGACGACAACTACGCTACGTAGCAAGCTAGATAATTCCTTACTGATATGGCTTATGTGCATATGAGTAGTAAATATGTAGGTACCTGCTTCTTGAGTAACGCTTGCACACTTACTCATTCCTTGGAAAATTGTTTCGGAAAACCCTTCAAGTATTCCTTTAGTCAACCCACCAACCTCCGACAGATTGATACTCACACAACTCCAGCAATTATTCGCCGGAGATAAATGATATTCAACATCGACTATTACGATCCATGTGCTTGATATTACATCTGGTTTATACATAGTAATACGATGGCACATACTACGTCCACGTTCGTTCTTGGGCTCCCAAGAAAAACTTCAGAAAAGGAACTATGTACTTGAAAATAAAAAACAATGTCGTAGTTATGCTTTGCAATGTGCCATGAACATACGTATATACCAAATAGCAAGGTGCTGCTGGGTGCCAACTTCTGAACCGAGAAAACGAGAGGTAACTCTTGGCAACTAGTCGCATTCGATCCGGCTACATGCATATGCATTTACTCGTACGACTGCTTATACACATGCACCGCACTGACTCAAAGCGGTGGAACTGTGCGCATTCATATTCTTCGTCGAGCCATAACGTGATTATAATACTAGCAAAGTCAGTATCTTGCTGGTAGCCTCTGAGCGCCGGTTACAAATAGTTACAATAGAAAAATGAATTTTACACCGCTGATCTGGCGTCATTCTCCTCCGTCTAGTCGATAGTAGGTAGTAGTTCCTTTCTCATCAAGTGATGATGCTCAGCTGGCTTGTGCTTGAAGGTTATTTCGCTATGCTCAGCCGGTTTTAGCTCTTGTGAATACATATTTAATATTGTTGCATTGAACTACGTATTGATTCTGGGTGCCATAGGCAGGCTGGGGGGTTTAGTAAGCGAAAAGTAAAATCAGTAAAATGGTGTCAGATGACAGGTGGATACGAGTGTTAGGGTTATTTCTAGACTTTCGAAACAGGCGTAAGGAATCGGTTTGAACCACCGTACGATCCATGGACCAATGGCCTCGTTGACCTTAATCTAGGCGGCGAATGAGACGAGCTGAATCGACGAACGAATGGAAATTACGATTTATTCGAATTTGATCTCATTAAGAGCCCAAACGTGACTGGGCAAAAATAGGGAAGATGATCTTACGGGCAATGAGTTATAGTACCTGGGTAAAGCAAAATAACTATAATATTATTTGTTTCTTTTCTAAGGGACGACGAAACAATTAATGAGGGAATCTTAAGCGTTGCAAATTGATATATGAACTTTTCTTCCAAGTAGACGTAATTGTGTTTTCGCATTCTGAGGACAGCCTCACCCTGTCGTATTTTCGAGGTCTGCCCATTATCTAGTCGAACTTTCGTAATATGACATTTCCCATCAGTACTACTACCCTCCCCACATCAATAACCCTGCTTTCACTAATAATGCATTATGGTTGCACTTAGTGATAATGTAATAAATCAGTGAATCAGAAGATCAATTACTTAACCTCTTCAGTCCCCCGGTATCATACTAAGTGATACCTTTGTTTTTCACATTCTTACTCCTAACTTGATGCAGAAAACGAAAAGTGAACGAAAGTATCATATTTGCTTCGTTGCCTACGATTCGACGATTTGGTAGCTGTTGGACTCAATCTGAGTGGAACAACAGGCTCCAAAAAAATCTGTGACAACTCCGCCGAACCTACCATCGCTGGAACTCCCGAAAACACTGATACAGCTTGGTTAGCCAACTGTTTCAAAAAAAGTATAGTATAATTATAAGTAATTGTAAAAAAATACCTAATAAGCCCAATTCCTTCCAATTTGATATTCGCCTAAAATACAAATTGCTTTTCCTCACCCCATCTGGTAAGACTTTACATTTTGATAAAATCTTCCCTAAAATAAAACCCAAAACAGCTAAAAAGAAAGCCGCCATATGTCCAAATCCTAACAACTATGAGCACAAGTTCAGCGACCATCCTAAAATTCCCCAAAATCCACACCAAAACTGGAGTTTTAAAACAAATCTTTTTCCAAATTTTACACATCCGTCCATTTAATAAAGTGCGTACTCACTGCGTACAAGAGCTCCAATTTCTATCAGGTTCACCACCACCGCCCTGCTCCAGACGATACGAAACCACGTACTCACCACTATTCCAAACCCATCCAATCGATAACTCCGATAGTTAATCCCTATGCCTCCAGTAACAATACTTACTTACTTAATGGGCGGTACAGTTCGGGGTGAACCTGAGCCTCAACCAACATGCCGGGAAAGGAGGGTGCACTAACGATGGCTTCGGTTTACCTACCGTACGACGAAGGCACGGACGTCCCCTCTAGGGAAACAAGGTCATTGATCGCAATGGCCGAACAAGGTAAGAAGAACTTAGTCGTAGGGTGTGATGCTAACGCCCATCACACTACTTGGGGTAGCTCTTATACCAATAGTAGGGGTGAGGCTTTGTTCAGTTTTGTCCTTAGTACTAACCTAGTTATATGTAATCGGGGTGATTCACCAACATTTATTACTAGTAACAGAAGGGAAGTCTTAGACATAACGCTTATAAATGATAATGGTACTGCGGAGATCTCAAACTGGAGAGTATCTGACAAAGCATCACTTTCTGATCACTGTTGGATCCTCTTCGACTTGAATGTCCGTAGGCCGGATAAAAAACATTTCGGAATCCCCGGAAGGCGAACTGGCAGAGGTTTAACGCGGAGCTGGGTGGGACCCTTGACCGGCCTCCGACTCCGACACGACTCCACGGAAGACATCGATGAGATGGTACTAAACCTTACCAGCAAGCTAAATCGGTCATTTGAGAAGGCATGTCCCACCAGACGACCCAATAAAAGAAACCACCCACCATGGTGGAATGTTAAAATAGCGGAGCGGCTTCGTATCTCTAGGCTCAGTTGGAACCTGGCAAAAGAGGGGGCCATTGAATGGTCAACCTATAGAGATAGTGTTAAACGACTCAAAAAAGAAATTAGATTCGCCAAGAAGGACTCTTGGAGAAGCTTCTGCGGCTCTATTGAATCATGTACGGGTGTAGCTCGTCTGAGGAAGGTCCTTGCAAAAGCTCCCACACAGATGCCCTCTATAAAGAGATCTTATGGTAGCTGGACAGACTCAAACGAGAGCGTGCTTGATTCACTACTGAAATGTCATTTCCCTGGCTGCGAGGATGCAGGAATCTTCAATTCGGCGGACACGTTGCCAAGGGAATGTATTGAACATGAGACAGTCGATAAGATTGTTACGGAGAATAAGATCCTGTGGGCAATCAAATCTTTTGACCCCTACAAGGCACCGGGAATGGATGGGATTTTTCCAATCATGTTGCAGGAGTCATGCGAAGTCATTCTTCCATGGCTGAAGCGCGTCTACTCCTGGTGCCTCAGGATGGGTTATGTTCCTCAAGCGTGGAGGGAAGTTAGGGTGGTTTTCATACCCAAGTCGGGTAAAGTCAACCATACTACTGCAAAGGACTTTAGGCCTATCAGTCTGTCGTCCTTCCTGATGAAAACGCTGGAACGAACAATAGATTTGTACGTAAGGGAAGAGATTGGGGACGGTTATCTGTCACAATCACATAATGCGTACATAAGGGGAAAATCGGTGTATACTGCTCTGCATAGGGTAGTCTCTACGATAGAAAAATCGCTCAGTATCAAGGAATTCACTCTAGGTGCCTTCCTGGACATTGAGGGTGCCTTTAACAACGTTAGTGCCGAGGCAATAGTGTCCAGCCTTCATATGGTCCAAATAAACCCGGGTGTATGCAGTTGGATTGGGCAAATGCTGGGTACTCGTATTATAGTAAATTCGACGATAGGGAGAGCATGTGGAAGGGTGAGAGTAAATAAAGGTACACCACAAGGTGGCGTTCTGTCACCCCTCCTATGGCTCCTTGTGGTCGACGGAGTGGCCAAGATTCTGGAGACGGAGGGTTATAATGTTACGGCCTACGCCGATGACATTGCCATTTTAGTCTCGGGAAAATTTACGCAGGTCCTCAGTGATAGACTAAGCTATGCACTGATGTTAGTGGATAGCTGGGTCAAGGGGCGAGGTATGGGAGTAAATCCGGCGAAAACAGAGGTAGTACAAAGTACTCTTTACAAAGAAAATATCTGTGCCAGATACCCCCGTATGAATTGTATAGATCTGATCCCTGGAAAATCTGCGATATATCTGGGCATAATCCTGGACTCCAAACTTAGTTGGAGAGAAAATATTGAGGAAAGAATCAAAAAGGCCTATGTGGCACTATATTCGTGCAAGGTAGCCATTGGAAAGACATGGGGCCTCAAACCGAGGTTAGTACATTGGTTGTACACTGCGGTAGTAAGACCTATCCTAGTCTATGGCTCGGTTGTCTGTGGGAAGGCGCTTGAGAAAAAGTGTCATCTTCAGAGTGTGTTAAAGGTTCAAAGGGCAGCCTGTCTGGCGGTGACGGGATCTATGAAGTCCACACCAACGGCGGCCCTTGAAGTCATGCTGAACCTCCCACCCCTGGACTTGTACTGCGAGAGCGCCGCAACCAGAACTGCGCTAAGATTACAGGAATCAGGTCTCTGGAAAAGGAGTCCTCACGGACATGCATCAGTCTTGGATCGATGGGCCGTCTCGAGATTCAGAACCGTAACGGACTATGTCACCCGACTTCCTTCCTGTGAGAGGAGATTCTCTATTAGAATTCCCTCCAGGGAGGAATGGACCGGTGATTTGGTACGCACGGAAAGTGAACTGGCACTCTACACCGACGGATCCAAAATGGATGTTGGCACAGGTGCCGGAGTCTACTTTGAGTCTCGGGATATGCATCGCTCCTACAGGCTCGATGATGGATGCAGTGTCTTCCAAGCTGAAGTCTTCGCTATCAAGCAGGCGGCGGACCTGATCAGCAAAGAGAATATTACAGGAAAAAGGATCAGCATCTATGTTGACAGCCAGGCAGCCATTAAGGCTCTGCAGGCAGCATGGATAAGATCCAAACTCGTCAAACTCTGCAAGGAGAAGTTAGAAGAGATATCCAATGTAAATGAGGTGACCCTTTGCTGGGTACCTGGTCATATGAATATCTCCGGAAACGAGAGGGCGGACGAGTTGGCTAGGGTGGGATCAGGTGCTAACATTGCGCAGATCTCAGCTGAGGCCAAAGCACCACTCAGTGCGCTCTACAGGGAGATAGAGACGGAGCTATTAGTGAAAGCCAATAAGCGGTGGTGTCGCTTAGATACATGCGCAACGGCGAGATCGACTTGGCCCGTCTATGATTAGAAAAGAACGGAAAATCTGCTGAAGTTCAATAGTGGGAATATTCGACTGGCAGTCGGTGCCCTCACCGGGCACTGCATGCTATCCTACCATGCAGCTCGACTAGGCCAGCCCTACAATGACTTCTGCAGAAGCTGCAGGGACGAGGAGGAAATTGAATCCATTCGTCACCTGCTGTGCGAATGTCCGGCGCTAGCCCAAAAAAGGAATATATTCCAAGGAAGATACTTCCTTTTGGGACTAGAAGAGGTAGGTAATATCGGGCTGAACAGAATACTGAGTTTTTTATCCTCGTCTGGCTGGTTCAGCTCGACGGTAAATGCATAGGTATCAACGGGTTAAACAAAACAGGTGGGCACAATGGACTCAACGTAGTCTACGTGAGCCTTGACTTTACGTCAATAGGGCACCCATATACCTAACCTAACCTAACATGCCTCTCTACCTAGCACGATCTTTCGACAGTCTTTTCCAATGCCGCACATCCAGTTGGTTGAGGTCCCTTCCCACCTGTGCGCGCCACCTTAGGTGCGGCCGTCCTCTATTTCTTCATCCCTCTGGGTTGGATTCAAAGACTCTACGGGCTGGAGCTGTTGTGTCCATTCGCTCTACATGGCCTAGCCATCTCAGGCGTTGGATCCGTAGACGCCTGACACATGTCGCTGTACAACCCGTACAGTTCGTGATTGAATCTTCTCCTCCAACCCCCCTCTGTGTTTATGGGTCGGAAAATCGTACGCAGAATCTTTCTCTCGAAACGACCAAGGATTTCCTCATCCGCTTTAAATAAAGTCTATGTTTCTGCGCCGTATAACAGGACCGGGATAATTAAGGTCTTAGATAAGGTCAACTTGGTCGTACGAGAGAGGGCTCTACTTCTCAGTTGCCTCTTGAGCCCAAAGAAGCAGCGGTTGGCAAGAGTAATTCTGCGCTTGATTTCGAAACTGGTGTCGTTGCTCCAAGTCACTGCGGAGCCGAGGTATATAAAGTCCTTAACTACCTCAAACTTATACATATCTGCCAATATGCACGTTCTGTCCAAGACGTCGGTGGTAAATGTCCTTTTTCGATGACAGCAGATATTTGGTCTTGCCCTCATTAACTGCCAAACTAATTTTTGCCGCCTCCATCTCAATACTCGCAAACGCCTCATTGACATCTCGCTATGATCTACGTATTGTGTCAATGTCGTCGGCGTATGCAAGGAGTTGCGAGGATTTGAAATAGATTGTGGCTCTTGTATTGGCCAGTGATTTTTACACAATCATTTCCAATATGATGTTGGAGAAATCACACGACAGCGCATCGCCCTGGTTAAATCCTTTTTTGACTTCGAAGCTATCGGTCTGTTCTGCACCGATTCGGATGGAGCAGCGAGTATTTTCCAGGGTCATCCTGCATAGTCTGACGAGCTTAGCAAGGATGTCAAAAGTAAACATAGCGTTATATAGCTCGTCTCTAATTACGCTGTCGTATGTGGCATTGAAGTCGACGAATACATGGTGAGTGTCGACTTGAAATTCATTGGTTTTCTCCAGGATCTGGCGTAGTGTGAAGATTTGATCGATGGTGGACTTCCCTGGCCTGAAGCCACACTGATCAGGACCTATCTGCTTATTTACGAATGGCTCCAGGCGTTCACATGAAACGGCAGCGAAGATCTTGTATGCGACATTAAGGAGACTTATTCCCCTATAGCAGGCGCAGTCCAAGGGGTCTACTTTTTTTGTGGATCGGAGAAACAATGCTGAGACTCCATTCTTCGGGCATGCTTTCCTCTGACCATATCTTTCAGACGAGCCGGTGTATGCTCCTAACCAGCTCACCCCCAGTCGCTTTAAAGAGCTCAGCAGACAGTCCATCTACACAAGCAGCTTTATTCGACTTGAGTTTCGACATGGCAATCTCAACTTCGTCGAGGTCAGGGAGACGGAATTCTCTGCGATCTTCGTCGTTAAGAAATGGATCATTCTACCTGACGGCGGTATGTTGGCTGTCATCGCCGTTATACAGTCTGCAGAAGTGGTTTTCCCAAATTCTCAGCATCGACTGCGATTCTACTACTAGGTGTCCATTCTCATCCTTACAAGCCTCCGTTCGGGCTTTATAGCCTTGAGACATTAGTTTTATCCGTTGATAAAATCTCGAACGTCGTGCCTGCAATAGCACCTCTCCAAGTTTTCAATCGCCCGCTTCTAGTGCTGTTTCTTTTTCTCTTGAGAAGCTTATGTTCCTCCCTTCTTTTAAGCTCGTAGAGATCACGAGCCGTTCTTGTTTATTTGTGTAGTGAGGCTTTGTATGCCTCCTGCTTTTCCGCATGAATCCTTCTACAATCGTCATCGAACCAGGTGTTTCGTCGTGGTGGAGCTTTAAGGCCCAGCATTTCCGTTGCTGTGCTCTTCAAGGCTCCATAATTGCTCTACTGACTGAGTGGAGGATTGAGGTGTATCGGAGAGCTTAAGGGAGACGCGGTTGGCAAAGGCACTGGCGATCTCCGGTGATAGTAGCTTTCCGATGTCATAGCTTGGTGTTCTAACTCTACTCCGCGGTGTTCGTGTTATGCGTTGACGTATCTTGGCTACTACAAGATAGTGGTCTGAGTCGATGTTCGCTCCTCGGAAAATGGGAACATCAGGAATAGTGGAGGAGTGTCTGACGTCAATCGCGATGTGATCAATCTGGTTGGTGACTGATTGATCTGGCGATCGCCAGGTGCCATTGTGTATATCGAGGTGGGGAAATCGTGTGCCGGCAAAAAGAAGATTTCGCCCCGTGGGAAGGTCGATCAGCCTGTGTCCGTTATCGGATGTGGTGTCATGTAGGCTGTGTTTGCCGATGACCCGTTCAAAGACGCTTTCTTTACCCAGCTTAGCGTTAAAATCTCCTAGTACGATTTTGGTATCATAGCTGGGGCATTTGGTATATGTTCTGTCTAGGAGATCAAAGAAATCATCCTTGATGGAGTCATCCTTGTCTTCCGTGGGGGCGTGGACGCAGATCAGGCTGATGTTAAAAAATTTAGCCTTGATACGGATTGTTATGAGGCGTTCGCTCACATGCCGAAAGCTTAGGACTTTTTGCCTTAGTCCACCTCGAACAACAAATCCGCATCCGAACAATCGTTGTGCTCTCTCCCTATAGCAGTCACCGTAATAAATGTCGCAGTTTTTTATCCGCTTTTTACCCGGTCCATTCCATCGCAATTCCTGGATGGCGGTTATGTCCGCCTTATAGCGATCTAGGGCGCCCGCAAGTTGTTCGGCCGCACGTGGTCTGTTTAGGGACCTAACATTCCACGTACAGAACCGAAGGTCCTTGTTTGTTTTTTGTTTTCTTAAAGGGTCGTCAACATAGAACCTTTCCGTTTGATTATCCGAGGCTGTTTACTGTTTCTGAGCAATCAGTGGTTTTACGGTTATGGTTTGCTAGACCATAGCCCAACCGACACTAATCCTGTTTGGTGGCGCAGGATACTCGCCATTCGGCCTCTTCCATCAGTAAGGAAATTTCCAGATGGCACCACGAGGAGGTGGAAGTA
The DNA here is from genome assembly GCA_951905685.1 of Eumerus sabulonum. NCBI lineage: Eukaryota > Metazoa > Arthropoda > Insecta > Diptera > Syrphidae > Eumerus > Eumerus sabulonum. Next base: position 131,514,280 of record OX645060.1, on the reverse strand, counting down.
GGACCTGACTAGCAGAGCTGCAAAACGTCCGGCTGCAGAGGCTCTTACTTCCTTTCTGTCGCGCCAGCATCCGTCAGCAGATGCTACCCCTACGGGGCCTTTGCTAGTCCTTTACCATCCCTCCAGTAACAATACCAATAATATTATTGTAATACCATTAATATCAATACACCGGTCAAAATAAATTATATTTCCGTGGGTCGCACCCTTTATGTCAATCGAGAACGTAAAGACAGCTCTGTTTGTTGGCTGAGGCAAGTATGTCCAAAGCAGGAATTCCTGCCATATTTTTATCAGTCGTTTAGGGGCAAATTCGCAGCCGGATGGCGTAAGCACTTTAGGAAAAGTTAATATTTTGTCGGACCACCTTTACTTTTTAAGACTCCTTGATATCGTCTTGTCTTCGATTCAATCAAGTTGTCGATAAAGATTTGTGATGTTTCTCTCCATTCTTTCTCAAATGCATCAAAAAGTTGCTTATGGACACAATCTATTTACATCTAATTACATCAATCCTCTTTGTCTTTTACCAGCCTCCTACGTCTTTTGCCGTATGTTTTGGATCGTTGTAGTCTCCAACGAGTCTTAAATATGATCCTCAGCATACGGTAACGTCGTTTCTTGTAAGATATGTAGGTCGGTATTGGAATCGGTCCATTCGCCCCTCTATATTTCTAAGAGAAATATCACATGGGATGAAAAGCAACCCCACACAATAACGGAACCGCCACCATGCTTAGTACTTTGATTAGTATAGCGTGGATTGAGTATTTTTCCAACTGATCCCCTTACCCGCATCATTCCATTAAATGAATTCAATTTATTTTTGATTCATCAGAGAATAGTACTGTCTTTCATTTTGCCAGGGTCCAGGATCCGTACTTCTTCGAAAAAGCAATACGATCCCTTCGGTTCTTTTTAGAAATTAGAGGTTTTTCTTGAAGGTCGCCTTCACACAGCGAAGCAGGATGCATATAAGGCCTCGCTGCATAAAAAAACAAGAGCAGCTCGTGAGCTCTACGAGTTAAAAAGAAGGGAGGAGCATAAGCTTCTCAGAAGAAAAACGAAAGAGCACGAGAAGCGCGCGAACGTCACTTCAGGCGTGACGTTCGAAAGTTTTATCAACAGATAAAGCGAACATGCCAAGGTTATAAAGCCAGAACGGAAGCCTGCACGGATGAGAACGATGCTGAGAATATGGAAAAACCACTTCTGCAGACTGTATAACGACGATGTTAGTCAATATACCGCAGTCAGGCGGTATTTCTAATCGACGAAGACCGCGGAGAATTCCGTCCCCTGACTTTTGTCGACTTCAAAGCCGCATACGACAGCGTAATTAGAGACGAGCTATACAACGCTATGTCTACCTTTGCCATACCTGCTAAACTCATCAGACTATGCAGGATGACTTTGGAGAATGCTCGCTACTCCATCCGAATCGGTCAACACCTTACCGATAGTTTTGATGTCAAAAAAGGATTTAGGCAGGTCGATGCGCTGCCCTGTGATTTTTTTAACATCATATTAGAAATGATTGTGCAAAAATCACTGGCCAATACAAGAGGCACAATCTATTTCAAATAATCACAACTCCTTGCATACGCCGACGATATTGACATAGTACGTAGATCACAGCGAGATGTCAATGAGGCGTTTGCGAGTATTGAGATGGAGGCGGCGAAAATATGTTTGACGGTAAACGAGGGCCAAACTAAATATATGCTGTCATCAAAAAAGGACGCTCACCACCGACGTCTTGGCCACAACGTTTGTATTGGTAGATATAAGTTCGAGGTAGTTAAGGACTTCGTCTACCTTGGCTCCGCAGTGACCTGGAACAACGACATCAGTTCCGAAATCAAACGCAGAATCACTCTTGCCAATCGCTGTTTCTTTGGGCTCAGGAGACAATTGAGTAATAGAGCCCTCTCCCGAACGACAAAGTTGACTCTATATAAGACCCTTATCATCCCGGTCCTGTTGTACGGCGCAGAAGCATGGACACTATCAAAAGTGGATGAGGAGGCCCTTGATCGGTCCGAGAGAAAGATTTTGCGCGTGATTTTCGGGCCTATAACGCGGACGGGGGATTGAGGAAAAGATTCAACCTCGAACTTTACGGGCTGTACAGCGACATGGGTCTAGTCAGGCGTCTACGGATTCAACGCCTAAGATGGCTGGGCCATGTAGAGTGAATGGACACCACCGCTCCAACCCGGAGAGTCTTTGAATCCAACCCCGAGGGACGAAGAAGCAGAGGACGGCCGCACTTAAGATGGCGCACACAGGTGGAAGGGGACCTCAGCCAACTGGGTGTGCGGCAATGGAAAAGGCTAGCAAAAGATCGTGCTAGTTGCAGGGGCATGTTGGTTGAGGCCCAGGTTCCCCCCGAACTGTAGCGCCCGTTAAGAAGAAGAAGTCTGGCACTTGCCTACATACCTATTACTTGGCGCACGGTAAATGTAGTCTTTATTCAACAACTTTATTCAACAGATACAACATGCTTATCAGCGTGGAAAATCCTGCGAAACTACGGTTCTACTACGGTTGAATACGCGCTCGAAGGAATAGAGTACGCGCTGGCCATTTTTGTCGACATTAAGGGAGATTTTGATAACGCAACTTTCGACAGCATGTGTAACACTGTCAGACGGCATGGCGTAGATGAAGCACTGGTCATGTGAATCAAAGCATTGCTTATGCACAGCACATTGACCGCTGATGAGGGCCTCGATCAATGTGTCAAATCCGGCGTAAACGAGGTCTGCCCGCAAGGCGGCGTCCGTCTCCGCTGTTATGGTGCACAGTGGTCGACACTCGGCTTGATGCTCTCAATGCCTCTGGAATCTATGCCCAGGCCAATGCGGATGATGTCGCCGTCCTTTCTGTCGGTTCATGCTAAGCGACTGTCCGTCTCAAAGCACAGGCGGCGCTAAATGTGATCGATGATTGGCGTACAAGAAATGGGCTGTAGGTTAGTCCACCGACGTCGTTCTCTTCACGAGAAAGAGAAAAAATACTGACATGACTCAGCTGGTACTAACTTGCAATCCCATCCCGGTGTTCAAGGAAGCTAAATACCTGGGAGTCATCCTAGATAGCAAGCTTCTTTGGTCAAAGCATGTTGAGTCAAAAACTAGCAAAGCGCTGCCAGCTTTCTGGCAATGCCAAGGGGTCATGGTAAAACATGGGGCTTATCGCCGGCAAAGAGCGGAGGATCTACAGGGCAATGATAAGCCATATAATTTAATATGCATCGGTTGTCTTGTGGAACAAGCTAACATGCAAACATGTCGTAGCCTCTTTCACCAAACTCCAAAGAACGGTTTGTCTCAGCTGTACAGAGGCTTTCCCCAGCACGCCGGGCGCTGCTCTAGATGATATGATGAACCTCCCACCCCTTGATATATCTATTTATCAGAGAGTGTGCTCTGAAAGCCATGTCTCGCGTCTCAAGAGAAATGGCTTTTGGTACGACTCGCACGCGAATGACAGTGTGCTTGTGCAAGAAATGTCCTGCAACACCTGTCTCAGGAGCATGCCTTCTGACGCATTAACACCCGTTATCCACAGTCGAGTTTCCATGGCGGCAGGACTGGCTCTGGCTGGATATTGAACCTGGAATGGATAGTCTTCGGATTTTCACGAATGGCTCCAGGTCTGGGCGGGGATCCTGAGCTGGGGGTCTTTTTTGAGCGCGAAAACATCCGACTGCACTCCTCGTTAGCAAAACATGCGTCAGTATTTCAATCACAGATATGCATGCAATCCTAATGGCCATGCATTATGTTGTGAAAAAGTATATGCATCTGCAGTGACAGAATGGATTCAGAAGTTTCTCAGGTAAGTTCTTACATTAACGATTGGGTGTTTAATACACGCAACTATAGATGGGATAATCCGATTATCCAGGATGCAGGATGACAAAGCGCGTATGCCCTGTTATCTGCAAGAAATCTGCTGCATTCCTCTTGCCCTTAAGGAGAATTTACTGCAGAAGACTTGTGGGCGTCATTAGGGGTCATTACATTTTGCTAAGCATCTCCACGTGCTTGGCATCAGTGAGACGCATACTTGTGCTGCATGTTGCGAGGAGGATGACACGGCAGAGCATTTTTTCTGCGAATGTCAAGCCTTTGCTCGCGCATGGAGACGCACCCTTGGGGCCGACGTGGTGTGTGCCGAAATTCTTGGCCCTACATCACTGAAGCTCGTTCTCATTTTTGTCTCGGGACGATCAAGGACATCTTCATCCACTTTTGTCAAGGTCCAAGCCTCTGCGCTGTAAGGGAGTACTGGGATGATCAAGGTCTTATATAGTGTCACCTTGGTTTTCCGAGAGAGGTCTCTACTTCTCAATTAATTGCCTCTTGAGCCCAAAGAAACAGCGATTGGCAAGAGTGATCCTACGTTTTATCTCAGCGCTGGTGTTGTTATCGCTGGTCATCAGTGAGCCAAGGTAAACGAATTCCGTTGACCACTTCAAAGTTATATCCGCCCATGGTGGGTATATCCGTCCAATACGTGGGTATTGCCCGTCTCTTTTTGATGAAAGCAGATATTTGGTTTTACCCTCTTTAACCTTGAGACCCATCTTAGCCGCTTCTACCTCGATGCTTACAAAGGCCTTCTTGACGTCTCGCTGTGTCCGTTCAATCACGTCAATGTCGTCGGTGTACGCAAGCAATTGCGTAGACTTGAAATAAATCGTACCTCTTGTGTTGGCCAGTGACTCTTGCACGATCTTTTCAAGCATGATGTTGAAAGAGTTGCATGACAGCGCGTCACCTTGCCTAAATCCTTCTTTAACATCAATGATCTCGGTTTGCTCATTACCGACCTTAATGGAGCAGCGCGAATTCTCCATTGTCATCCTGCACAGTCGGACGAGTTTGGCAGGGATGTTAAAACTAGACATGGCTTTGTATAGCTCATCTCAATATACGCTGTCATATGCAGCCCTAAAATCGACGAGAGGTGGTGAGTGTCTTCTCCAAGATCTGCCGTAGCGTAAATATTTGGGCTATTGTTTATTTACCTGTCCTGAAACCACACTGTTAAGAGCCGATCAGGTTATCCACAAACGATTTCAAGCGTTCACACAATACGGCAGAGAAGTTCTTATATGCGATGTTAAAGAGACTTATTACCCTATAGTTGGCGCAGTTATAGGGGTCTCCTTCCTTATGGACCGGGCAAACGATGCTGAGATTCCATTCGTCGGGCATGCTTTCTTCCGACCATACCTTGCAAAAGAGATGGTGCATGCACCTTACCAGCTCATCTCCAGCCGCCTTAACAAGCTCAGTTTTATCAGACTATAAGTCTTGATATCGCTGTTTCGATTTCGTCTAGGTCGGGTGAATGGAATTCTCCTACATCGTCGTCCATTACAATTGACTCGTTCTGCCTGACAGCGGTATCTTGTCTATCATCGCCGTTATACAGTCTGCAGAAGTGGTCTTTCCAAATCCTCAGCATCGACTGCGACTCTACTACCAGTTCTCCATTTTCATCCCTGCAGGCCGCCGCTCTGTCTTTATAACCATGGCATGTTCGTTTTACCTTATTGTAAAACTTACGGGCGTCATTTCTGCGGAAACATCTCTCCCTCTTCTCGATCTCACGCTTTCCCTGCTCTCTCTACTTTCTTCTGAAAAGCGTGTGTTCCTCTCTTCTCTTCTGCTCATAGATTTCGGGAGCAGCTCTCGTCCGTCGTTGCAGCATGGCTTTATATGCCTCTTGTTTTGCTGCATGGGCTTGTTCGCATTGTTCATCGAACCAGGGGTTTCTAGGTGGTTGCGGTTTGAAACCCAGCACCTCTGAGGCAGCGTCTCTAAAGGCGCTCTGGCAATGCGCCCATTCCTGCTCTATTGTTTGTGCTGCTGTGGTCGGATTTTGAGAGAGCTTCTGGCAGTCTCTTGCCCTCGGAAGTCGATGTTGGCCCCTCGGAAGGTTCGTACGTGGAGAATACTGGAGGAGTGTCGGGCGTCGATTGCAATGTGATCAATCTGGTTGGTGGTCGATTGATCAAAAGACCGCCAGGAACCTTTGTGGATGTTGAGATGGGGGAATCGCGTGCTTGCTACAAGGAGGTTACTTGTATTATAATAAATTAAGAAATATTGTTTTCTAATTTTTCTGTGTCTATAATTTTCATTCCTTTTAGTCCGAGAGATCTGAAATCTGAGCCCTGTTCACCACGACCATAATCCCTAACTTTGTCTCGAATATCTGTACACCCAGTATAGGAATGTTAGGAATATTTTGTTTGGGTCGTTAACATATCTTTGTATGATTGCTCCAACAATTTCAATGTGTACACGAATTGAGTGACTATTTCAACGCCCATATATGTACAACAATTAAACCAAAATTACAATTCGATTGGCTACGCCTATTGACGAAAATATAGCTCAGGGCCTGATATATCCCTTATTATTTTTTTTGTCACACGCTGTAATGATATCTCACATTTTATCACCGCTTACTAATAGGTATAACTTTCCAGCATATTCTAACTCTTTCTTATGAATAGTTACTTGAATGTTAGACAATAGAATTATGTGTGAATGCTTTGCAGGGTACTTGAGGAGAACAATACGCGCTGCGAAAATTATACATACAGTGGTGTTCTTATAAATGGCACACCCTTATTCAAATGTTTATTTGAAAACATACTACAAAGAAGATTCCGTAAGGTTTTCCTGGTTTTGCAATCGTTAGAGTTGGTGATAATTGCAAATTGGGTGTTCATATAAATAGCACATATCATGGTGTGTCAGAAAAAAAAAATATTTTTCAGTGGTTTAAGTGAGGTTAATTACACTCATTTCTTACACAAATAGGAGTATTTAAAATGGGCAGACGAAATGGAGGAGAGGAGGCAAATAGTCGGTACCATGATACAGGATGGAAAAGCTATTTCAGAGGTGGCAAAGACATTAAGGTGCTCTAGGAAGCTTGTTCAAAATGCAATGAAGGTCATACGGTGCAACCAATCTTCCGCAAATCCCGTAAGCAAAACCAAAAAAAGAAAAATCTCAAAAGTGACTGGCAGAATTATCCACAAAATCAGTGGCAGCGACCTTTTCATAACATCCCGGGAGATAAAGCAACAGCTACCTGACCAACACAATGTCCAAATATCAGCCGTGACTGTAAGTCGCTAGTTAATTGAATTCCAGCTTCATTGAAGGATCGCCAGAAAAAAACCTCTTGTCTCCAAAAAAAAAAACAAAAAAAACGGGAGGAGAAGACTAGACTTATTTTCGCGAACGCTCACAAGAACAAACAAGCGACGAAAATAAGTTCAACAGGTTGGGATCAGATGGAAGTATGTGCGAATGCCAACCAACCAAGAATACCATCCCAGACATACCATTAAGACTGTCAAGCGTGGAAGCATGGCGGTGGGAGTATAATGGTAGGGTGGCGACGCCATGGCCATGTCATTGCGTTGCACCAATTGTGAAAATAAATGGCATTATGAACCTGCCTAAGTCCTACAGACCGATAAGCCTTACCTCTTTCTTCCTAAAAACAATGGAAAAAATCTTGGATAGGCATATCAGGGACGGTGCACTGAGAAGATCACCACTTCACAAAAACCAATATGCCTACCAGCCTGGGAAATCGACCACGCATGCTCTTCAGGAACTAACGGCCCGGATTAATAAATCCCTGAGCGACAAAGAAATTGCGATAGGTTGCTTTCTCGATATTGAGGGTGCCTTCGATAACACCGAATACACCCAAATAAAACGTTGCATCCTCAGCACAGGGGTGGACAACACCACATGCAATTGGATCCAACATATGCTTAGCAACAGGAAAATAAACACCTCGCTAGGCAATGACAAAATCAACGTTAACGCCGCGAAAGGATGCCCTCAAGGCGGGGTTCTCCCACCACTCCTGTGGTCCATCGTGGTCAACGAACTGATAAGCATACTCAGCAACAATGGCTTCTATGTCCAAGGCTACGCTGACGACATAGTGATCCTGATCAGAGGCAAATTCGAAGACACGGTCTCGGAACTCCTCCAACGGGCACTAAACCTTGTTGCTAACTGGTGCATAAAGGTTGCACTAAATGTAAATCCTAGAAAAAGCACCATAGTCGCATTCACCAAAAGAAGGAACAGGCACAAACTTACTAAGCCTACCCTCTTTGGTGAAGAGATAGAGTTCTCAAAAGAAGTCAAATATCTAGGGATAACTCTAGACGAAAAGCTCACTTGGAACTCTCACATTACAAAGACCATTGAGAAAGCCAGGATCTCCTTATGGACCAGCAAAAGTCTCACTGGCAAATACTGGGGCACAAACCCCAAAATGTCCCGCTGGCTATATACAGCAATCACCAGACCAATCCTTACATATGCTGCGCCCGTCTGGTGGCACAAAACAAAACAAGTATCAGTGCAAGCCAAGCTCAACAAATTGCAAAGCCTAGCTGGGGCCATGAGAACAACCCCCACAGCAGCACTAGAAGTCATCACAGACCTGCCACCTCTTCATCTCCAACTGAAGAAAGAAGCAATGGTCTTCGCCCACAGGATGATCATGGAAGATGACTCTAACCGTAGGCTCTTTCACCCTGACATCCTTACAGAAATAAACAGGCATGAAATCCTAAAGATATCTCTTACAGACAACTGTCTCCCCAGATATAACTTCAGCCAAAACTACAAGGTCACATTCCCTAACCGACAAAACTGGGAACAGGATAGACCCTCCTTCAACCGTGGATCCTACGTGTGGTACACAGATGGCTCCAAAACGGACGAAGGCGTTGGGGCTGGAGTATACGGAGCAAATACAGGCACATGCATTTACGTCAGCATGGACAGTTATAACTCCGTTTTTCAAGCAGAGATATTTGCTATAGAACTCTGCCTCAGAGAAAATATAAACAGAAATATACTTAACAAAAACATTTATATTCTCTCTGACAGCAAAGCTGCACTTCAAGCCCTAAAGAGCTTTGAAATAACCTCCAAGCTGGTATGGGACTGCCTACAGCTACTTCATCAGCTGGCCAGTACAAACAGAGTTCATCTCATTTGGATACCTGGACACAGCGGCCATACAGGCAACGAAAAGGCGGACCTACTAGCAAGGAAAGGCTCTGCATCACCATTTATGATGCCACGGCCTTTCTGCGGCATACCTACTAGCACCACCAAATGCTGCATAAAAAATTGGTTAAGGAACACGACGGATCACTACTGGTCAGAAACGAAAGGTAGCAGACAAGCCAAGCTGTTCCTCCCAACTACATCCCTCAAAAGAACGAAACAACTTCTCATGCTTTCGAGGAGTCAGATTCGTTTAATCACAGGTTTCCTTACTGGACACTGCCCAGTTAATAAACACCTCAAAACAATGGGCATCATACAAGATGACACTTGCCGTATGTGTAATGAAGACGAAGAAACAGCAGAGCACATACTATGCCACTGTAACTGCCTGGTCAGTACACGTCTTCGTCACCTAGGCAAGCATTATCTTGAAGCAGAAGAAATTGCTGCCAGTTCACTCAAAAGCATACTAAGCTTTATTACGAACTCAGGTTTTCTGAGTGAACTGTAAGTGGGGGACATCACAATAGGCCCAATCGTGGCCGCAGTGATCAGGCGACTCTGTCCCACCCCCCAAGCCCTATCTATCTATCTATCTATGAATCACCATCAATATAAGCTAATCCTGGAGAACCAAATGGAGCCATATACCGGCGAATCTATGGCTGTATCATGGATTTTTATACATGACAATTATCCAAAGGATACTTCGCGGATAGTGAAGAATTGGCTTTCGGAGTTACAAATTTTCCTGCTTGATTGGCCGGCCCAAAGTCCCGATCTGAATCCTATCGAGAATATTTGGAATGATGTTGTCTCCCTTGTTAAAGACTCCAGCTCAAAAAATCTAGAAGAGTTTCGGCAAACCATTAAGGCTGGTTGGGGAGCTATACCTGCCTAGAAATGTAAGCGCTTAGTAGAGAGTTTGCAATAACGTTGTCATGAGTGATAAGGAACAAGGAATATCCTACAAAATGTTAATAAAATATTTACTTATGTATGTATGTTGGCGTTACAGTCTATGAAGAACCTGAGCCGAGCTTCTCTCAATCACCCATGTTGTGTGTGATTTCAGTTTCACATAGGTGAAAGGGACCTACAGTTTATTGCCGATTCCGAACGACGAATTTCGAGAAGCTTTTCATGACAATTTTACTACAGGGGGTTTTGTCAGAACCCCGCTGAGGAGAAACACCGTGAAAAACACGTTCGATGACATGGCTGTGTCGGGATTCGATCCCGAGTCATCGGCGTCAGAGGTCAACACACTACCCACTGCGCTACGGTGCTCTTATACTTTATATACTTTACTAATACATTCGTTTTTTTAGAGCATTTATTAATTTTTTTAAGAATCCCGCTGACTGTGCTATTTAAAGGAACAACTATTTTTTTTTATTTTTTTTCATTTTGAATTATTATTTTTGAGTTGATTTAAAGCAATTATGTGTTTTTTAATAAAATACATATAAACGCACATCGGTTATAAAACAAAAAAAGCTGAACCTCTTTTTAGACTTTTGGCAAAACATAATGTATGAGAACTTACGGGTGGGCTATTTATCTGAACACCACTGTATTTCAAAGAGCCAACGTTTGCGGTACGATACAACACAATTGTGTTCTATGTACATATTTGCTTGTGTGTCGGTGTGTGGAGGGGTGATGTTCGAGAAGAACAAGTTCATTGCAGCTCTTATCACATTCCAACTTGGATTTGTCAGAAAGAAGACTTATGTACATAGGTGCGCAGGTATTGTGCCCTGCACTTGTTATTATTATGAATAATGTATGTACACGAAAAGTACAACCCCTTCTCTGCCTGTTTGCTGTTCTCACTTTTGTTTTTTTTTTTGCTACTAGTTATCCTTTTTTTATGTTTTCTGCTTTTTTAAGCTTTTTCTTCATTTGTGTTGAAGCACCGTCGGAGAGCAAATGTTATGTTTCCACACCTACAACAAGTACCTACATCTTAGCACACATCCCGACAATATTTCTACTCAAATGCACATACATATGTACATCACATGTATAGTACGAGTAGCACATGTAGGAACTAGATACATTGTTACCGCTAAAGGGAAAGCAGGCACTCTCCCCAAGAGTTGAACAACTACAACACGAGATGCCCCTTGATCTAACGATAGCTGAGTTCAGAGATTTGCACGAGCACCAGAATGACATTAGTGCCGGTACCAACTTCTCTAACGTTAGGTAAAATGCGAATGGAAATGTTGGCATTTTTTCGCTGTCTTTTTATTTTAGGCTTTTTTTCTGTTTTGTTTTCATTATTACCATGTCGCTGTAAAGGTGCACGATACTCAACTGTTGTCGAATAGGAAAGAAGATACGTTTTCCCCCACAAAACATATTCATCGTTGGCGTCGTCATCATTGTCGCCGTTGGTTTACCTTAATAGAAGACTATTACCTAAGAATAGCTATGCATACGTAGTTACATACTTATGCACATACATAAGTACGTATACGGAAACACATACATACATATGTACCTAGTGAATGGCAACGTGTATCTTCGTCACAGAAATCGGGGTCAACTAGAAATTATGACCGGATAATGGCGTACATATTCCGGATAGTGAATAAAAGCACATCATCGCACGTACGCTCCTCGTCCGTTTTCGAAGGAGTGAAAAAGCAAACACTTGTTGGATAAACGACTAGATGATTAGATACTTGAATAGAGTTTTAATAATTCATAAAATATACATACATATGTACATACTACGAATTATCTGTGAGAATGTGGTGATGTTATTGCTGCAAATCGAGTTACGCACAGTCAGTATGTGGTAGAACGCAAATGACGTTGCCGGTAACCAAAAAGAGAGGTTAAGTGTTGCCTCTCGATGAAATATCTACAATAAGCATATTCAAGGGGAGGAGGGAGCGAGCAAAAAGAGCAAAGAAGTTGATAGCGTTTAACATGGCGAACGCCAGCTTCGATCTCTGTCCCTGCTCAATCCAAGTTGACACACAGCCTCCGCGTGGCCCCCCTTGGATAGCTACCCTGGCACCCGCCAGGTAGTGAACCAATGTGTGCAGCGACCCAACCCCTTGTTCCTGGGGAAAGAGGAACCTGGCCCTGGCGGTTGTGCTTAGGGGTAAACTTACTTGTTCCGAAACGACAACAAGCATCGGATACGGACGGATACAAAGTTGACGACCCCTGCAAACGACCAACGGACTTGAGAGTCTGCACCTGGAATGTGAGGTCCCTTAACAGACCGGGTGCAGGCGATCGATTGGAGGAAACCCTAAACTGCGCTGGTCCATCGCAACGCACTCCAAGAAGTGCGATGGGATGGACCAGGCATGTGACGGATGAAAAACTGCGACATCTACTACGGGAATTGCTACAAGGAAAACAAACAGCGCCTATTCGAGTGCGGATCCGTTATTCGAGGAACACTCCGACAAAAAGTCTTAAGCTTCCGAGATATAAGCGAACGCCTCATAACAATCCGCATCAAAGCTAAATTTCGCAACGTTAGCTTAATATGCGCTCACGCCCCAACGGAAGAAAAGAACGATCGACTCAAAGAAGAATTCTACGATCGCCTAGACAGAACCTATACCCAATGCCCCAGCTACGACACAAAAATAGTCCTAGGAGACTTTATTCCAAAACTGGCCAAAGAGGATATATTTTAGTCGATCATAAGAAAGCATAGCCTCCATAACACCACATCCGACAACGGACTTAATCTAATCGATTTACTAGCGGCGCGTAACCTCCTTGTAGCAAGCACGCGATTCCCCCATCTCAACATCCACAAGGGTACCTGGCGGTCCTTTGATCAATCGACCACCAACCAGATTGATCACATTGCGATCGACGCCAGACACTCCTCCTGTATTCTCGACGTACGAACCTACCGAGGAGCCAACATCGACTCGGACCCATACCTTGTTGTAGCCAAGGTACGAATGAAGATATCAAGAATGCTTAGGAGTCGAGTAGGATTACGTAAGTCTGACGTCGGAAAACTACAATCGCAAGAGACTGCCAGAATCTTTGCCGATCGTGTCTCCTCCAAGCTCTCTCAAGGTCCGCCCACAGCAGCACAAACAATAGAGCAGGAAGACGCTGCCTCAGAGGTGCTGGGTTTCAAACCGCCACCACTTAGAAACCCCTGGTTCGATGAACAATCGAACAAGCCCATGCAGCAAAACAAGAGGCATATAAAGCCATACTGCAACGACGGACGAGAGCTGCTCGCGAAATCTATGAACAGAAGAGAAGAGAGGAACACACGCTTTTCAGAAGAAAGAAGAGAGAGCACGGAGAGCGTGAGATCGAGAAGAGGGAGAGATGTTTCCGCAGAAATGACGCCCGTAAGTTTTACAATAAGGTAAAACGAACATGCCATGGTTACAAAGACAGAGCGGCGGCCTGCAGGGATGGAAATGGAGAACTGGTAGTAGAGTCGCAGTCGATGCTGAAGATTTGGAAAGTCCACTTCTGCAGTCTGTATAACGGCGATGATAGATAAGATACCGCTGTCAGGCAGAACGAGCCATTCGTAATGGACGACGAAGTAACAGAATTCAGTCCACCCGACATAGACGAAGTCAAAATAGCGATATCAAGACTTAAGTCTAATAAAGCCGCGGGCGCGGACGGCCTGTCTGCTTGGCTTCTTAAGGCGGTTGGAGGTGAGCTGGTAAGGTACATGCACCATCTCATTTGCAAGGTATGGTCGGAGGAAAGCATGCCCGACGAATGGAATCTCAGCATCGTTTGCCGGGTACATAAGAAAGGAGACCCCTATAACTGCGCCAACTATAGGGGAATAAGTCTCCTTAACATCGCATATAAGATCTTCTCTGTCGTATTGTGTGACCGCCTGAAGTCGTTTGTGGATAACCTGATCGGCTCTTATCAGTGTGGTTTCAGGCCAGGTAAATCCACAATAGACCAAATATTTACGCTACGGCAGATCTTGGAGAAGACCCAGGAATACCAAATCGACACCCAGGAATTCCAAATATGACAGCGTCTATAGAGATGAGCTATACAAAGCCGTGTCTAGTTTTAACATCCCTGCCAAACTCGTCCGACTATGCAGGATGACAATGGAGAATTCTCGCTGCTTCATTAAGGTCGGTAATGAGCAAACCGAGACCGTTGATGTTAAAAAAGGATTTAGGCAAGGTGACGCGCTGTCATGCAACTTTGTCAACATCGTGCTTGAAAAGATCGTGGCAACACAAGAGGTACGATTTATTTCAAGTCTACGCAATTGCTTGCATACGCCGACGACATTGACGTGATTGGACGGACACAGCGAGACGTCAATGAGGCCTTTGTAAGCATTGAGGTAGAAGCAGCTAAGATTGATCTCAAGGTTAATGAGGGTAAAACCAGATATCTGCTTTCATCGAAAAGAGACGGACAACACCGACGTATTGGCCAGAACGTCACCATTGGCGGATATAACTTTGAAGTGGTCAAGGGATTCGTCTACCTTGACTCACTGATGACCAGCGACAACATCAGCGCTGAGATAAAACGTACGATCACTCTTGCCAACCGCTGTTTCTTTGGGCTCAAGAGACAATTGAGAAGTAGAGCCCTCTCTCGGAAAACCAACGTGACATTATATAAGACCTTAATCATCCCAGTCCTCCCTTACGGCGCAGAGGCTTGGACCTTAACAAAAGCGGATGAAGATGCCATTGGTTGTTTCGAGAGGAAAATTCTGCGCACTATCTACGGTCCCGTTTGTTCAAACGGTGTATGGAGGAGAAGATATAACGAGGAACTGTACGGATTGTACAGCGACATCGGCCTGGTACGACGTCTACGGATACAGCGTCTAAGGTGGCTAGGCCATGTAGAGCGCATGGAAAATACAGCTTCGCCCCGAAGAGTCTTCGAATCCACCCCGGGAGGAAGACGCGGCAGAGGACGGCCGCATCAACGGTGGCGCACGCAGGTGGAAGGAGACCTTAACCAACTGGGCGTGTGGCGCTGGAAACAGCTGGCCAAGGACCGAGCCAGCTGGAGACGCTTGTTGGTTGAGGCCCAGGTTCACCACGGACTGTACCGCCACCTAAGTAAGCAAGTATATATTTCAGAGGATGACTTTAATTGTGCCCCAAAAGCCCCTGAATGTGTACGTGTACAAACACAAGTGATAAGAACTATAAACAATCGAGCGAACTGTTTAACGTATGTATACGTGAGACTGACCATATGACATCACTCCACTACCCTTTCCCAGCCATATAGCCGTGTTTCCAAGCCCTGGTAACACATACAAGCACTTATGTATGTGAACGAGAGGCTATTGCGTACCATGCTAACTCATCTTTGAACAACAAAAAGTGTTATTAGTGTCGTTGCGATTGACTACTAATGAACGTGGCAGCAACCAGTTTCAATTGTTACTGCCGTGAAAATATGTGAAGGTTGGCTTTAATAATTATCACGTTTATGGTACGGTGATATTTGTAAGCCACACTAGAAAGTTGCTCAGCTTGAGATGACCACTAATGAAAGGATTGTGTGTAGGTTTAAATATTGGAATAAATGTTTACCTAAATCTTTTGGAATGCGCAGTAGATGTGTCTACTTCTGTCTAATAATAAGACATTTAACATTTAACTTCATTTTATTTTTCTCTTAATTAGATGCGAACCTAGACACAGTGGTAGTTTAAGAAAACTATTGAGTGAGGAATAACTACAGATGTTTTACCAATTTTCTCTCGATTTCGAATGGCGTATTGAGCTTTTCATACAAAAAAAAAACAAACAAATAAAATGAAAATACCGACGCATGTCTGTATGTCTGTATAGAATGCCGTGGTAAGACCCGGTAAGACCTACCTTTTCTGAAGCTCGTAAATTTAGTAGAAAATGGTCGTAAAAATGTGTCATCTGAAGAGTTCTATAAAAATCAACAGCTAATGACATTTACATTTAAGGGGAGAAGGGAGCGAGCAAACAGAGCAAAGAAGTTGATCGCGTTTAACTTGGCAAACGCCAGCTTCGTCCGTGTGGCCTCCCCTGGATAGCTATACTGGCACCCGCCAGGTAGTGAACCAATGTGTGCAGCGACCCGACCCCTTGTTCCTGGTGAAAGAGGAACCTGGCCCTCCAGGTTGGGGGTCGCGCTTAGGAATAACATCTCTATCGTGTAAAACAAAAACTTGTTCAGAAACAACCAATAGCCTCGGATACGGACGGATTACATGTTGACGACCCCCGCAAACGTCATAAAGGAAACGAATTTCGGATCTGCACCTGGAACGTTAGGTCCCTCAACAGACCAGGTGCAGCCGAACAACTGGTCAACTCTTTGGACTGCTATAAGGCAGACATTACCGCGCTCGAAGAAGTACGATGGGATGGGCCAGGCAAAAAGCGGATGAAAAACTGTGATATGTACTACGGAAACTGCTACAGAGAAAATGAACAACGCTTATTCGGATGCGGATTTGTTATTCGAGGTAGACTCAGGAAAAAAGTCTTAAGCTTCCAGTATGTAAGCGAACGCCTCATAACTATCCGCATCAAGACCAATCTCGGCAATATAAGTTTATTTTGTGTCCACGCCCCCGCAGAGGAGAAAGATGACCGACATAAAGACGACTTCTATGATCTCCTAGGCAGAACACAGAACGTATGCGCAATGTCCCAGCTATGATACCAAAATCGTTCTAGGAGATTTCAATGCGAAGCTGGGTAAGGAAGCTATCTTTGAACGGGTCATTGGAAAGTACAGCCTACGCAACACCACGTCAGAAAATGGACTAAGGCTAGTGGACTTTATGGCGGGACATAATCTGGTATTAGCAAATACACGATTCCCACACCCCCACATAAGGGGACCTGGCGGTCTTTCGATCAATCGACAACCAACCAAATTGATCATATTGCGATCGACGGCAGACACTCCTCCAGCATCCTAGATGTCCGAACCTTTAGGGGAGCCAACATCGATTCGGATCATTACCTTGTTGCAGCCAAGGTACGGATGCGAATATCTCGGAATCAACGGAGTCGAGTAAGAACACCAAAATTTAACGTCGAAAAGCTGCAATCGCAGGAGACCGCCAGGACCTACGCCGATCAAGTCTCTCTCAAGCTCTCTCAAGTCCCGATGCAATCTGCAGAAACCATAAAACAGCAATGGAGTCGTTGTCAGAACGCCATTAGAGAGGCCGCCTCAGATGTACTCGGTGTCGGGCACACACCGTCGAGAAACCCCTGGTTTGATGATGAGTGCAGACAGGCCCATGTAGAGAAACAGAATGCATACATGGCCCCATTGCATCGACGGAAGAGAGCTGCCCGCGAGCTCTATAAACAGAAAAGGAGGGAGGAGCATGCGCTTCTGAGAAGGAAAAAGAAGGAACACGAGAAGCGCGAGATTGAGGAGATGGAGAGATGTTACTGCAGGAACGACGTTCCTGCTATAAAGCCAGAGCAGAAGCCTGCAGGGATGAGCAGGGACAACTAGTAGTGGAGTTACAGTCGATGCTTAGATTGTAGAAGGACCACTTCTGCAGACTGTATAACGGCCATGATAGTCGAAATGCCGCCGTCAGGCAGAGCGAACCATTCACAACGGACGAAGAAGAAGGAGAATCCCGTCCACCCGATCTAGACGATGTTAAGATAGCGATATCGAAACCTAAGTCTTATAAAGCTGCTGGAGCAGACGGACTCCCCGCGGAACTGTTTAAAGCAGCTGGCGATGAGTTGGTCAGGAACATGCGCCAACTCATCTGCAAGATATGGTCGGAAGAACGCATGCCCGATGAATGGAATCTCAGTATCGTTTACCCGGTCCATAAGAAAGGAGACCCCTATGACTGCGCCAATTACAGAGGGATAAGCCTCCTGAACATCGCGTACAAGATCCGCTCTGCCGTACTGTGTAAGCGCCTGAAACCGTTCGTGGACAATCCGATAGGTTCCTACCAGTGTGGTTTCACGTCAGGAAAATCCAGGATAGACCATATATTTACACTACTGCAGATCTTGGAGAAGACTCGTGAATTCCAGGTCGACACGCACAATCTTTTTGTCGACTTTAAAACCGCGTATGACAGTGTTTATAGAGACGAGCTATACTGAGACATGTCATGTTTTAACATTCCTGCCAAACTCGTTAGACTGTGCAGGATGACTACGGAGAACTCTCGCTGCTCCATTAAGGTCGGAGGTTTTAGACAGGGTGACGCACTGTCATGTGACTTCTTTAACATTATTCTTGAAAATATCGTGCGGGACTCTGCGGCCAATACAAGAGGTACGATCTACTTCAAGTCCACACAATTGCTTGCCTACGCAGATGACATTGAAGTTATTGGACGGACAAAGCGAGACGTCAATGTGGCTTTCGCAAGCATTGAAGCAGAAGCGGTTAAAGTGGGTCTAAGGGTAAATGGGGACCAGACCAAATATATGCTGTCATCCAAGAAAGACGCGCAACAACGACGTCTTGGTCAGAACGTGTCACCTTCGGCAACTATATTTTTGAAATAGTCAAGGACTTCGTCTACCTTGGCGTGATAGTGACAAGCAGCAACGACAGCAGCGCTGAGATAAAACGCAAAATAACAACTCTTGCCAACCGCTGCTTCTTCGGGCTCAAGAGGCAGTTGAGTAGTAGAGCCGTCTTTCGAAAAACTAAGGTATCCCTCTACAAAACCTTAATAATCCCGGTCATCCTCTACGGCGCTGAGGCTTGGACGTTATCAAAAGCGGATGAAGAGGATCTTGGGCGTTTCGAGAGGGAAATTCTGCGTGCAATCTTTGGCCCCGTTTGTGTAAACGGAGAATAGAGGAGGAGATTCAACCAAGAACTGTACGGGCTGTACAGCGACATCGGCCTGGTTAGACGTCTTCGGATCCAACATCTAAGATGGCTAGGTCATGTAGAGCGAACGGACATCAACGCTCCGGCCCGAAGAGTCTTCGACTCCAACCCCGAGGGACGACGTAGCAGAGGACGACCGCATTTAAGGTGGCCCGCACAGGTGGAAGGGGACCTCAACCAACTGGGCGTGCGGCGCTGGAAGCGGCTGGCCAAAGATCCGGCCGGCTGGAGAGGCTTGTTGGTTGAGGCCCGAACTGTAGCGCCATCAAAGAAGAAGAAGAAGTGTATTTAGACGTCGCGAAGGCATTTGACTCAGTTTGGCACAAAGGACTTCTATACAAACTCGCGAAGATTATACCAAAGGACTATCTTAAGTTATTGACAAGTTATCTGTCAGATCGATGTTTCTATGTCAGATATAAAGACAAATGCTCACGAATACATCCCATTAATGCTGGAGTACCTCAAGGAAGTATTCTCGGACCTCTTATATATGTACTATTTACAGCCGACATCCCACATCCTGACAAAGATACGGCCCTAATAGCAACATTTGCCGACGACACGGTTATACTCAACTCCGGTAGTAATCTCCACACCACAACTGACCAACTACAAAACGAATTAAACAAAACGTTAGACTGGTTTTCAAGTTGGCACATGAAAGTCAATGAAGACAAAACAATCCAAGTAATATATACAACAAGGACTAAATACACACCCTTGCCCCTGACAATAAACAACAGAGAAATTCATATTCAACCTGTAGCTAAATATTTAGGCATGCATCTAGACAACAAATTGACATGGAAGTACCACATTCAACAAAAGCAAAAACAAATAAAACTTAAATTCAGACACCTATACTGGCTTCTACGACCCCCTCTCTGTACAACAAGTTACTTATACGTACGGTATCCAAATCTGGGGAACATCAAAAAAAAACTAATCTTCAAATCATACAAAGACAACAATCTAAAATCTTATAGTAGGGGAGCCCAAGCGGGGATTTTGCGCGTTACTCAAGCGCGTCAGAAAATCATATGGGGAGAAACCTTGCACCCTGTAATGTACCCCTACCAAATATGAACCCTTAATATAGGGGGGGTGCGTTGAGGGCAGCCCGTCAGATTAGTAAAAAAAAAATCGAACCTCGGAAAAACTCGAGCGCGTCAGATTAAGAACAGGTAAGTTAAGTACATCCTGAGAAGTGTATGTTTCAATAATCTGACAATTTGACTGTGGCATAAGGAAATGGGGGAGTCGCAAAGTTGTAAAAAAAACACGTCACCTCGAAATACTCGAGCGCGATTAATTTTTTTTTATTTTGAAGGAAATTCTATCAGGATTACGAAAAACATATAATCTGACGGTTTTCATGGGGTGATATAGCTAAAACCATCGATAAAGCATGAGCGTACAGATGCTGATATCTATGTATTCCCCACTCCACGCCTCTCGTTCCTTCCCACTCTTTCCCGGTGTTTCACATGCAAAGTTTTTTAAATTGTCAGACTAACAATACTCCTCTACATAATTGTCAGATTATCATTTAGGGTGACTCTGACATCGAGTTGAACCAACAGTAGAAAAATCTGACGCGCTCGAGTATTTCAAGTTAACGATTTTTTTTTAACATTTTCAAAAATCAGTCATGAGTGTAGGTCACGTCCAAATCGTCAGTAATTAAAATCGAACACTGTTTTGAGTTCACTAAACGTCCCCTTTCAATATCTGACACGCTCGAATAACTTTTTTTTTGTTTTGCTTTTTTACCGCTCTTCTCAGCCGCCCACCGCTATCTAATCATCAGATTAATATCTAACGGTTATAAGAATGACGAAGCGAGTATACTCTATTAATATCTGACGCGCTCGAGTATTTCCATGTGACTGTTTTTCTCTACATTTTTAAAAAATTTTACACGCTCCTTTCCCCACTAAAATGGAAAACTTAACATAAAATTTTTGGTTTGAGCACCTAATCTTCACAATCCAATAGGTCCCCATGACGCTCTAGTAACTGCAAATTTAGCATCCCGGGCTCCCCTACTATTAAGAAAAATTATCAACGCTGAATGGTATGTTAGCAATCAGGACATACACCAAGACCTACAAATTGATTTAGTTGACGACGAGATTAAAAAACTCAGCTCGAAATACGTTTTAAAATTACTGGCACACTCAAACTACGACGTTTCTACTCTCCTCGACCAAGAGACGAATAGGGAAAGAAGACTCAAACGCAAAAGGCCCTGCGACCCCCGTTTTCCTAATGGCAAATCACGTCTAAAAATACCTGTAAATCTTCTGTTTTATGTTTGTTTAAATTATTATTATATCTTAGTACTATGTATTGATATTATGCAATTCAAAAATGTATACATACTATCATCATCAGGCGACAACAACGAGCGACTAGGGGCGCTTGGTGTCAATAAAACCCCCAACGATTCGAGTGGACTAAAACCCACCTGTGCCTCAATATTAAACTAAAGATGATGATGTTTTGGGACAATGGTCCCCGCTCATGTAAAATTTCCCTTAAATGTCAATAATATTTATACCATTTACTGGATGTCTAAATTCTAAGACAGTTGTAAATATATCAGGGAACAATAAAAAAAATTCCAATATGATGTTGAAGAAATCACACGACAGCGCATCGCCCTGCCTATATCCTTTTTTGACATCAAAACTATCGGTAAGTTGTTCACCGATTCGGATGGAGCAGCGAGCATTCTCCAAAGTCATCCTGCATAGTCTGATGACGTAGTGTGAAGATTTGGTCGATGGTGGACTTCCCTGGCCTGAATCCGCACTGATAAGGACCTATCATCTTATTTACAAAAGGCTTCAGGTGTTCACACAAAACGGCAGAGAAGATTTTGTAGGCGATGTTAAGGAGTCTTATTCCTCTGTAGTTGGCGCAATCAGAGGGGTCTCCTTTCTTGTGGATCCTCTGATCTTGTGCTTTCCTCTGACCATATCTTACAGATGAGCTGGTACATGCTCCTAACCAGGTCATCCCCAGCTGCCTTGAAGAGCTCAGCAGACAGTCCGTCTCAAGGTTAATGAGGGTAAGACCAAATATCTGCTTTCATCTAAAAGAGACGGACAACACCGACGTATTGGCCGGAACGTCACCATGGGCGGATATTACTTTGAAATGGTCAAGGAATTCGTCTACCTTGGCTCATTGATGACCGGCGACAACAACACCAGCGCTGAGATAAAACGCAGAATCACTCTTGCCAACCGCTGTTTCTTTGGGCTCAAGAGGCGATTGAGAAGTAGAGCCCTCTCTCGGAAAACCAAGGTGACACTATATAAGACCTTAATCATCCCAGTCCTCCCTTACGGCGCAGAGGTTTGGACCTTAACAAAAGCGGAAGAAGATGTCCTTGGTTGTTTCGAGAGGAAAATTCTGCGTGCAATCTTTGGTCCCGTTTGTGTAAGCGGAGAGTGGAGGAGGATATTCAATCAAGAACTGTACGGGCTGTACAGCGACATCGGCGTAGTTAAAAGTCTTCGGATCCAACGTCTAAGATGGCTAGGCCATAAAGAGCGGATGGACGCAGAAGAGGACGACCGCATTTAAGGTCGTCGTGGAAAGGCACCTCAACCAACTGGGCGTACGGCACCGGAAGCGGTTGGCCAAAGATCGGGCCGGCTGGAGAGGCTTGTTGGTTGAGGCCCTGGTTCACCCCGAACTGTAGCGTAATTAAAGTACATGTACATACATACATATAAAAAGCCAAATGCAGAGCAGTTAAGTGGTTTAGACATTTTCAAATTACGACAAGACTGCTTTAATAGTTTTCTAATTGATCATAAGTCAATACATGTACATATGTATGTACATAGGTATGTACTATGTAGGTACATATATACATATAAGATAATGAATGAGTTTTTGTATGTCCCTTATACTCGAATGCAGACAAGAAATTATCATTATCATTACCATTACCATAGCAAAAAAAAACACCAAAAAACCCATCAGATATAGATATATTAGTTAAGAATGCAAAATTACTAGACCAGATCGATTAAGACAAAACGAAAAACACTTACCTTGGGCAAATCGCGGATATGATTTGCATCCAAAAGAAGCTCCTCAAGACTTCGAGAATAGCGAAGTATCTCCTCGGGCACATTTGGCAACGAACAATGCCGCTTGTCTACAAACTCCACCTGGCGATTACAGCCCTTAAATATTGGAATGCACTTAAACATTATACTGCTTCTCCTGTTGTTGCTTTCACTTAAATTAAGAAAATACAAAGCGCACTCTTGGAACTTTTAATTTCGAGAACGAAACAGCGCACTGGACAATAGTCTCGATGAGCTCCGAGATCCGAAATCATTTACGCAAAACAACACAATAACTTCTTTCAAACTATGTATTCACTTTTCTCTGAAGATACACATAAACTTTGTAAGAAAATTATTTTTCTTGTAATAAAACAATATAAATAAACAAAAAAAAAAAAAAAACACTTTTCTTTCGGCCGATTGTGACAGGTAGATAGGAGGAGAGGGCGACGAAACAGGAGCGAAAACGAAACAAAAAGAAGAAAACCAGGATAAGCGATAATATTCCTTTCCACAAGTCTAGATATTTTGACAGTAGATAGTCAACAAATACGACGGTGACGATGACACTGACAACGAATACTGCACCGAACCAGCACACTCATGTACATGTCTCGCTAAGAGATCCTAATCCGATTAGAACCAGAGACTACACCACGCGCGGCGACTGCGACAACGGCGGCTGAATGGAACAAATGGATATGTACAACACAGAAAACCAGATATTGACTTGATGAATTATTATTCGGTTGAAGTTGTTCGACAAACTACATATAAGACGGGGACAATGACTAAGGCAATAAAAATTGTACTTTTCCTCTTTTTGTTCCTCCCTTTGCTTTTATCTAATTGCTGTACACTATAGTATGTAGTTTTTTGAGTAACGCGATTATTCTTTGCCTATCTTTCTCCGGTACTCATCATTCGACGGACAAGAACGATACCGATAATATGAGAGAAAGAAAACATATTTCGCACTACGTTAAGTGATTCTATTCGACGACAAGAACGAGAACAAGGTGAGCTTAACAGGTGCAATAGCGAAAACCAAAATGGTTTCTGGCGTGTTGAATTGATTTTCTTTTTGCTCCTCTGCGTTACTTACTATTGTTCTAAGTACCTACGACGACGGCTCGAATTCATGTTAAGCTGGCACCAAAGGATCTGTAAACATTTTTCCACGAACGCAGATGAGTACAATCGACTGTTGTTGTCAGAAAGGACTTACAGATGACAACAGACGAAGAATTCGATTGGTAATACGGCGATGACGGATAAATGACCACGAAATGACGAAACGACGGAACGAAAGCGAGACAGCAACGCAACGAAGGCTAGGTGGTGATGACACGCCCAAATCAGATGGAATTTTTCGTATTGTCTTCCGTTTTTTATTCTAAAGGTGTGCTTTCGTGTTTTTCAACATTATTCAATATTTCTGTATGATGGAGCGGGAACAGTTGTGATATTTTGAATTATTTTCCCTTCTAATTCGAATTGTACAGTGAGGAAACTTAGGGGGGACGAAACGCACTGAATATAGGGAATAAATAGCGAAACGCGGCAACAATATTCGAAATGTACTCATTCGTTTATATACTCAGGTGTGTGTATATGTATATCTATGACGATACAATAAAAACAACAAAAAAACATAAAAAGCGACGACGGAATCTCGATATCTACTACGTGCAACTACACGAAACAACACGGTCAACTCAACTGAACACGACCGCGGCACGGATGGCATCGATGATGACAATGGAAATGGAATGTTTGACGTTCCCAAATGGTTCCCAATTAAAACGAGTATTGAGAAGTTCGAAGTAAATACGGTTATCTCTTTCTTTGGCATTCGAAAAAAATGTCAAACAAATTTCAAATATGTGGTGGATTTTTGGAGGAATTTAGGAACATTTAATCATCCGTAAGCGATTGAAAAATATTTTGAAATGGTAAAACATGCATATAATCCACATGATCTCTTTGTTACAAATGTAAATACATCGAAGAAAATATTGAAAAGTACATCGGAAAGGGTCGTTTATGAGTTATTGGGGTGTGTTCGGAAATATTGTGAAAATAAATTCTGATAAAGTTAATGCGTTAATGTTATGATTTTTTTTTTTTTAATAAATTGCGCGCACTCAAGGTCTAATAACCTTATTATGTCGGCGACACAGTGCGGGCAGAAGGTGGAGAGGAAGGGGAAAAAAGGAGATGCCGATGGACATTGATCTTAAATGCTTGCATGTTGCATTGAGGGGGGAAAACCGAATCCGGCAGGGAGTTCCAGATTCGTGTGGTTCGGTTAATGAAAGATTCTCTATATTTGACAGTACGTCCGAAAGCGGGCTTCAGAGTATATTGGTGAGCATTCCTAGAGAGACGTGTATTGCGGGAGAAATGTTGAAGGGGCGGAATGCAACTGGCTATTTCATCAGAGCATTTTTGGTGGTAGTAACGATAAAACAGGGAGAGGCAGGTAACATTCCTGCGGTGTTCCAGCGAGTCTAATGTTTTGGTAATGCTGGAGTCACCTATCAGTTTTATGGCTCGTTTTTGTATTCTGTCTAGTAGGTGCAAAGAGCACTTGGAAGCACCGGACCAGACATGAGCGTTAAACTCCTATTTGGGGCGAATGAACGCCTTATAGATTGTAGCCAGATCTAAGGGTGAGAAATATTTCTTGCATCTGTATAAGAATCCTAGTTATTTCGCAGCATTCTTCGCGACACTGAATATATGGTCGCTCCAATTAAGATTGTGAGCAACACTCATGTGTTTTGGAAGCATTAAATTCCACTCTATTGTTTTTACCCCATTGGATAATGCTGTCGATATCGGAATTTAATGAGCTTAACATACGCTGCCGCTCATTATCTACAACCGAAGTGCAGAGTCGTAAACTGGTGAACGAATATGAGAAGCTGAGGGTACTGTCGTCAGCGAAGGAGTGAATTGGATTAGAAGTAACAGACAAGAGATCATTTATAAAAATAAGAAAGAGTTTCGGAGACAAAACGGAGCCCTGGGGAACACCGGCATTTACAAAGTGAGTATCAGACTTGAATCCGTCCAAAACAACTTGAATTGAACGATTCGAAAGGTAGCTTCTAATCCATTGAAAGAGAGACTCATCGATCCCAAAAGCACGCATTTTCGACAAAAGGGCTTCATGCCAAACCCTGTCAAATGCTTTCGAAATATCCAGTGCAACAATTTTGCTTTCACCTGCTTGGTGAAGCGAGTGATTCCACTTTTCAGCGAGATATGCCATCATATCACCAGTGGATCTGTTGCTGCGGAAACCGTATTGGCGGTCATTGAGGAGTTTCCGTGATTCAAGATATTTCAAAAGCTGACGGTTAATAAGCGTTTCCATGACCTTGGAAAGAAGGGACGTTAGTGCAATGGGTCGGTAGTTGGAGGGAGAGGATGATTCGCCTTTTTTGGATATAGGCTGGACAAATGCTGTTTTCCACCTACTCGGAAAGAGCCCAGAGGTGTAGGAAAGGTGAAAAAGCTTACGCAGTGGTTTTGCCAGCGTAGAAGAACACCTCTTCAGAACTATTGGGGCAATACCATCTGGACCAGCGGATTTGTGTATGTCGAGGTCCTTAAGAACCCTTGCGACTGTACGAGTGCGGAAGTGGATTAGCCCCATGGTGGAATTGACGCACTCTAGTACAGGCGGAGACAAAGTACAAGCTGGCAGCTGAGAACTGGTTGCGAAATGGGCAGCAAGTAGGTTAGCTTTGTCTAAGGGGGTGACAGCTGGAATGTCATTGTGGATGAGCGTCGGTGTGGACGACTTAGTTGAGTTTTTTACGTTTTTTACAAACGACCAGAAACTTTTGCTACCTTTGGGACATTGAAGGATTTTGCGCCTTAATTTTTGGTCGGATTGGAATTTAATCCGTCGAATGTGGGTGTTGCAGTCATTTCTGGCTCGTATGTACTTTTTTCGGTTTTCCTCAGAACTGTTTGCCTTGTAGGCCCGAAAACTTAGCTCTCTAAGCTTAATAGCCTCTTTGCAGCTCGAGTCAAACCACGTATTATCCTTAGGCCTGGTGCTTTTAATCTTGCTGGGACTAAAATTTACCATGCCGATTCGGATAATATTTACGATAATATCAGTTGCGGCGTCCACGTCGTTATCGAGGAAGCACAACGACCAGTTAAAGATCCGAAAGAAGTTGTTAAGGCCGCACCAGTTGGCTTTCTCGTATAGCCATACTGTTCTCTTAGGAGCTTTTTCTTTAGCTGGATGGTGGGAGTTCGAGAATTTTGCTGATATCACGCAGTGGTCAGACGAGCCTAGGGGCGCCAATACATCGATCATGTATTTGTCAGGCTGGCAGGTAAGAAACAAGTCCAGTGTCGGGGATACGTGATGGCTCATTCGTTAATTGATTTAACTCAGCAAAAATTTCACCATACCTTCCTTCGGGTGTTGTCTGTCCAGAATGTCGAAGCCACTGAGGATTGTGTACATTGAAATCGCCCGCAAAAACGATTTCAGTGCGAGGGAACAGGGAAACAATTCTTTGGATGGAATCAGACAGTGCGTCGAATGCATCAAATGTTGTATTCCTGTCTAGATTGGGGCTTCTATAAAGAAAACAGTAGGGGACGGAGTGCTTACGGAATATGAATTCGAGCCAAATGAAATTAAATTCCGAGGTGGATGTTTGGCTATACTGTGGAAGTAGCTGGTAAGCAATGTCACTACGGACATAGATGGCGAGACCGCGGTGAGAAACGAATAATGACGCTAAGCTATATCCAGGAAGACTGAAATCCGAAGGATCAGACTTTTCATCGACCTGTGTTTCACAAAGTGCCAAAACAGCCGGTTTGTGGCGAGAGAGATGGGAATACGTGGCAAAGAAATTCTTCCGTAACCCACGAATATTGCAGAACTGCACACAGAAATCCCTCATCACTGCAAACTACAAGACATGTATAGACACAAAACCGTTAAAGCAGAGACGCGTAAGTGAAGCTCTATCGCCGGATTTGCAAAAACAAACTACCGTAGGTGTTATGCCCTTACGACAGTAAGATTTGCTCCACCAACAAAGAACAACACACGCGACCCGCTACGCGTCGGTTGCGTTAGCACTCAATCAGTGTGCTGAGTGCGAACACTGTCACGAGAGGGGAAGAGGTACAGGCAGGAGTACGGCCCAGCGCTGCTGCCGACTAGGTGTTCGGTTGGGGCACTTTCACGTTTTTTTTTTTTTTTTGCCCGCACTACACTGCACTACGGTATTTGTTTTTCTTTCCCGTTTTTTTTTTTTTGGTTTTGTTCGTTCTTTTGTATTTTCCTTCCGTGCGTGACTCGTGACCGCGCGCGACGACAGTCAATGGCAAACTGAATAGTATACAACTAATGTATGGCAAACAATGTCGTCGCCAATGATGGTCTTAATACCCTTTCTGGTACGACGGTAGAGCTCCAAACGATCTTCGAATCACTAAGGAAGAAGAAATCCGTGGGAATTGACGAAATATCTAATATTGTACTTCGACCCCTTCACTATCCTGTTTAACAACGCACTGAATAATGCATATTATCCGGTGCGTTGGAAAACAGCGGTGGTGCAGCCGATCCCCAAGAGAGGAAAAGATTCGTCCAACCTGGCAAATCTCCAATCGATAAGTCTCCTTCCGAGCATCAGCAAGGTATTCGAGAAGATGATTCACAGAGCCCTCTTTCAAAACCAATTTGGATAACCAATCCGGTTTCAAGGCGGCGCATGGTACGATTCAGGCAGCGTCGAAACTCGTCTCGGATATCCAATGGAACAGATGCAAGAACCAATGCACGGGTGCCTGTCTGGTTGACCTGGAAAAGGCCTTTGACACCGTATGGTTAGAGGGGCATTACTACAGGCTTAACCAGCTAGGCATAAGTAAACGACTGCTGTATATGATCTCTGATATGTTAGCGGGAAGAAAGTTCGTTGTGAAAATTGTCAACGTGACTTCTTCTCAAACATTTGATATGAAAAATGGTCTGCAACAAGGCGCGGTGAACTCGCCGATCCTTTTCAACATTTCCGTCAGTGGTCTGATATCTTCGCTTCGTCACTCGATAGCATACGCAGATGACCTAGTCGCGTACAGGACAGGCCCAACGATTGACGTCATAGTTACTCTCTTGCAACGTGATTTCGAAAAAATTCAGACTTTTCGTAATGACTGGAAGTTAAGAATCAACTTCCAAAAATCTGAAACCATTTTCTTCAGAACGCCATTGTCTGGGGCCACTAGGGATACGAGGCAAAGCTGGCGAACATTTTCCATTGTTAGACTGGACGGGCGTCCACTGGCGAACCAAAATGTAGTCCGATACCTTGGAATAGGGTTGGACCAGTATCTGGATTTTAATAAACATATAGATGCTGTTTTGGCTAGGGCCCGGGGAGCTTGCGCTCTGTTAAGGTGGCTGTTTAATAGCAGCCAACTTGATAAGAGAGTGAAAATAATCTGCTGCATGGCTTAAGTCAGGCCAATGATCGCCTATGGACGTTGAATGTCCCGTTTGGTTCAATGTGAGTGCCAGCTTGATGGAAAGGATTCGTGTGCTTGAGAGACAATGTCTAAGGACTTGTCTCTCATTGCACAGAACACCAGAATCCGAGTACACAAAATACTATCCCAACGAGGTCCTATAGAATAGAGCTAAAATTATTTGGATTGGCAACTTTTTGATCAAACTGATTCGAAGTCACGTTGCAAAGCCACTGACTTCGACCAATAACTTGATATCTGGGGCTTATTACCCAAATGAGTTATATCACGAGAAAGCGCGCCTTAGTGGCTTTGTTCCTCCAGAAGCATTTTTGCATTACGACAACCGCGAACTGATACAGGACAAATCGGCGGTTCCGTTAATCTTTCACGTGTCCCGAAGGTCTGTGGAAAAGAGTCTGTCCTACGAACGCGATGTTGCACACCGTGAGCTGGGGCGTCTCCGTTTCAGTGTGGCAACATCCAATCAAGATCGAGTAGATGTAGCCCGACAAGCGCAGCGTTTCTGGTGGCTCGAGGAGACTCCGTCGCTAAGTCCCTTGGGCCTAGTGCCATAACAAAAAATTTTATATAATACGAGTAAGCAGCAGATTATGCCATGGAATTCTTCGTCCTCTTGCTGGGCCTAGTGAAACACTCAATTTATGTCTGTTATTATCTTTTTCTGTTCTTATTCTTCTTTGTTCTTCAGTTTCTTCGTTTATTCTTCTTTGATTTCTTTGTCTATTTTTTTCTGTTCTAATTCTTCTCTGTTCTTCAGTTTCTTCTTGTCTTCTTTCAATTATCTTCTATCTTTTGTTCTGAATTTGTTCTTCTGTTCTATTCGCATACCATGACTGGGAGAGTACGAGAGAGACTGTGTGTGTGTGAGAGAGAGAGAGAGAGTATGAGCACATGTGCTTTTTGCTAGCTAAAGCTAGCAAGCTAGCTAGCTAGCTTTAGATTGTACCGTTCTAGGTTAGTGTGCTGGGTTAGGATCACAAAGAAAAATGTCTATAATAATATGTTATGATAGTAGCTGACTTTAAATTTAGGTAGTAGTAAGTTAGTTAGGTTAGTTGAAAGTTATATATAGCTGCTGGTAAGTAGGGAGCTGATTGTTCACATATGTAAGCCGCATCATACCACCATCGGACGACACGACCCATGTGCGTTGTGTTGTTGGGCTGGCCAACAACACAACACAGCAAGCGGCTATCATCGCAGTCGGTCGTCGCCTATAAAAGGGGACGGCGTTACAGCAGCAGTGGCGAGAAATATTTCAGACCTGCTGGTGAGCGGTCGTGCGCACGTGAGCGCAGAAGGAAAAGAAGAAAAAGAAAGAAAAGGGAAAAATAATGATGAATGAATGATTATGAAATATAAATAAATAAAATAGAGATTAAATGAAATAAAATGGAATTAAATTAGTAAATATGTAAATGGAATTAAATAAATAAATAAATGAAATTAAATAAATTTAATTTCTACATTTGGGGGCTCAACCGGGATCTATTCATCTGGCCGGCAAATCGAATTTGATAGCGTTTGTTTTTTATTTATTTGTGTACAGCTCCCGTTCGCGATCAGGGTGGAAAAAAGGGAAAAAAGTGGAGCGATTGGGAAAGTGGGTACGTTAAAGTGAATGGACGAACTTCAAGAAATCACCGTACAGCAATTGCGAGCATTTCTGAAGAGGAGAGGATTATCGTGTCGCTACAATTTGAAGAAAGAGCTGGTGGCACGGGTGTACAACGCGTTCAAAGCAGGAAGTTTCACGATTGAAGACGTACTAAGCCCCACCGGAGAGGGGGAGGTTGAGCAGACGGATACGACCAGCGACGAAGACCAGGCAGAAGTGCATCAAGAAGCCGTGGAGCAATTAGACGGAGAAGGAAAATACAGCGCCAGAAAGGAGGTACGAGAGGAAGGGTTGGAACTGTTAGGTGATACGATGGCCAACAAGAATAACTTCGTATTCCGGGATGTGGAGGAATCTCTGGAGCAATTCTCTGGAGAAGGGGGAAGAAGTTACGTAAAGTGGATGGAGGAGTTCGAGGCGATTGCTGTGTCATGCGAGTGGAATGAGGTCCAGAGATACCTCTACGCACGCAGGTTGCTGAAGGGAGCCGCGAAGTTGGCAGTCGAAGCCACAGGGGGAGTCACGGATTGGACGAAGTTGAAAACATATTTGGCGAAAGAGTTCGGAAGGAAACTATCCAGCATCGAGGTGCATAAGCAGTTAGAAGCTAGGAAGAAAAGACAGTCGGAGAGCCTGTTAGAGTATCTGTATGTGATGGCACAGATCAGTAATCAAGGAGTCGTGGATGAGGCTTCGCTGATCGAACATATAATCAATGGAATTCCGGACACGGTGGGAAACAAGGCAATACTCTACGAAGCCGCGACGCTTGAGGAGTTGAAGCGAAAACTTGAGACCTATAAAAGGATGCAGCGACAAATGCCGAAGGCGAGAGTGGAGGTGAGTGGAAACCATGCTCGAGCAGCCGCAACAGCAAGAGGATCGTCTGCAAAACGGTGTCACAACTGCGGCGGGCTGTCGCATCTGGCGCTAAATTGTCCGGACAGAGGTAAAGGTGCACGCTGTTTCAAATGCGATCAGTTCGGACACATCTCACCAAACTGCCCAGTCAAAACCGAAGTGGCTTCGCCATCAAAAGGCATAGGTCAGGTGAGGCGCATCGAAGCGGACGGTAGGCACGTTATGGTGGATATCGGGGGTAAGCCTCACTACGCGTTTGTGGACAACGGGAGCGACGTGTCGCTGGTGCATCAATCCTTTATAAACAACGTTGGAGGGGCGCAGCTTGATCAACCAGGTATGATAGTGAGGGGACTCGGAAACCAACCACGGAGAACGCTGGGGTCGTGCCTGTTGGAGGTGCAGATCGGTCGGGACAAGCAGTGGGTTCGGTTCCAGGTGATACCGGATCGATGGATTCCCGAAAAAATCTTGCTAGGGAGGGATTTCCTGAAAAACGTGGAGGTAGTGATAAGGCGTGGGAAAGTAGAAGTCGTCAGGAAAAACGATGCGGAGGAAGGTGGAGGCACGACTAGCCACGAGTGCAAAGAGAACGACGTCATGGCGATAGAGGCTATGGAGGATGAGGAGAAGCTACGTGTGGGGATTGAGCAGTACAGGGAGCAGATCGAAAACATGGTAAGTTCATACGAACCTAGGAGACCAGAAAGATCGTGTATCCAGATGAACATCACGTTGACCGATGATATCCCGGTCCACCGAACGGCAAGGAGATTAGCAGCACCAGAGCAGCAAGCGGTAGCCAAGCAAGTGGAGGAATGGTTGAAAGAAGGCATCATACGGCCCAGCTGGTCGGATTACGCTAGCCCGATCGTGCTTGTGAAGAAGAAGGATGGTAGCTACCGGCTGTGTATCGATTACCGTGCACTAAAGGCAAAAATGGTAAAGGACAGGTACCCGATGACGGTGATGGAAGACGTTATCGGGAAGTTGACCGATGCAAAAATATTTATCACGCTGGACCTGAAGAACGGTTTTTTCCATGTAGATGTCGCCGAAGGTAGTCGGAAGTATACCGCATTTGTTACGCCAGACGGGCATTACGAGTTCCTCAAAGTGCCGTTTGGGCTGTGTAATTCGCCAGCCACATTCCAACGATTCGTCAACCAGGTCTTCCGACAGCTGATACTGAAAGGATATCTGTTGATGTATGTGGACGACATTATCGTATTCGCTAAAACCGCTGAGGAGGCGCTGGAGAAACTTGGGGAAGTGCTACGGGTAGCCGCGGGGTACGGCTTAGTAATCAATTGGAAAAAGTGCAATTTCCTGTGCACGTCGGTGGAGTTCCTGGGACACACGATAGAGAGTGGGAGCATTAAGCCCTCGGCAGAGAAACTGAGAGCGGTGCAGAGGTTTCCAATGCCAGCCAATGTAAAGCATGTACAGAGTTTTTTGGGGCTAACCGGCTTTTTCCGCAAGTTCGTGCCGGGGTACTCATCGATCGCGAAGCCGCTGTCGGATATGTTGTGCAAGGGAGCCAGGTTCCACATGGGGGACAAAGAGATTGCGGCGGTGAACACCCTGAAGGAATGGCTATGTAGGGATCCGGTGTTGAAATTATTTAGTGATAGACTGCCGACGGAGCTTCACACGGACGCCAGCGTAGTGGGCTACGGAGGGGTGCTGTTGCAGAAGCACGAGGATGGACATTTCCACCCGACGTTTTACTTGAGTTTTAAGACGACGCAGGCCGAACGAAACTACACAAGCTACGAGTTGGAAGTGTTGGCAATCATCAAGTGTCTCAAAAAACTGAGGGTGTACTTGCTCGGAGTGGAGTTCATCGTCGTCACGGACTGCAAGGCTTTCCAGGCCACCATGATGAAACGGGATCTGTGTCCGAGGGTGGCCA
Organism: Eumerus sabulonum; assembly: GCA_951905685.1. NCBI lineage: Eukaryota > Metazoa > Arthropoda > Insecta > Diptera > Syrphidae > Eumerus > Eumerus sabulonum. Next base: position 131,480,296 of record OX645060.1, on the reverse strand, counting down.
GGTGGGCCATCATGCTACAAGAGTACACAATGAAGGTAATACACCGCTCTGGTAGCTCGATGCGACACGTGGACGCGCTAAGTAGGTACCCGACAGTAGGCAGGATAGAAGATGGGATCCTGCACCGGATCAGGACAGCTCAAGGTAAAGATGAATATTGCCAACTAATAATGAATACACTTGCAGCCACTGGAGCGTACAAAGACTATGAGGTGAGGGGAGAACTTCTCTACAAGTTCGAAGAGGGGGCACATCTACTAGTCGTGCCCAAGGTCATGCAGAAAGAGGTCATACGAAGTATCCACGAACAAATGCACACCAGTGCTGCAAGAGTGCAAGCGATCTTCCGGCAGGATTATTACATCCCGAGGCTGGCGAGTGTTGTCGCGAGGGTACTCTCGAACTGCGTGGCGTGTATCCTAGCGGCCCGGAAGGATGGAAAGGCGGAGGGGCTATTGCACCCCATAGAGAAGAGTGACGTCCCGCTCCACACGTATCACGTGGACCATTTGGGACCACTACCATCCACAAGCAAGTCCTACAACTATATCCTGACAATCGTCGACGCATTCACGAAGTTTGTCTGGATCTATCCGGTGAAGACGACCAAGAGTGAGGAGGTTGTAAAAAAATTTGAGTTCCAGAGCGAGGTGTTTGGGAATCCCGTCAGAGTGGTTTCGGACCGAGGGGCAGCTTTTACGTCCAACGCTTTTAAGGAGTACTGTGAGGAAAATCGAATACAGCATGTACTGACGACAACTGGCATACCAAGGGGGAACGGGCAAGTCGAGCGGATAAATCGGATCATCATCGAAGTGCTTAGCCGATTGACCGTAGACAGCCCCAAGCAATGGCACAAGCACACTAGAAAGGTGCAGGGTGTGATCAACTCAACAGTGTCAAGGAGCACAAAGCATAGCCCGTTCCAGCTTATGTTCGGAGCGATCATGCGGGGGAAGAGGACTCCGAATTGCGGTCGCTACTAGAGGAGGCGATTAGAGACGACTTCGAGCGAGGACGAGATGAAGCACGGAGGTCAGCAAGAGAGCAGATTCGAAAGGTCCAGGAGGAGAACCGCAGGACATACAATCGGAAGAGAAAAGCAGCTAGGCAGTACCGGAAGGGTGAGTTAGTGGCTATAATGAGAACGCAATTCGGTGTTGGGTTGAAGCTGCACGCCAAATATTTTGGGCCGTACGAAGTGGTAAGAGTAAGAAAGAATGACCGATACGACGTCCGCAAGGTGGGGCAGCATGAGGGGCCTAACACCACCTCAACAGCGGCAGACTGTATGAAGCCGTGGGTAATCGAGGACGACACAGAGGAGGAGTCCGACGAGGCGGGGAGTGACGGGGAGGACACAGATGACACCAATCGCGACTGAGGGCAGTCGACAATGCAGGATGGCCGAGTGTGGGGCCATCACCAGCAGCTATGCTGCTGGTGTTAAGTAGGGAGCTGATTGTTCACATATGTAAGCCGCATCATACCACCATCGGACGACACGACCCATGTGCGTTGTGTTGTTGGGCTGGCCAACAACAGAAAAGACATGTTAAACCAAGCACCTCATCTATCTGGGGATGAAATTGCAGACTATACAGAGCAGGAAGTAGAATATGCTGAGACAACCCGTCCTTCCTGAGACTGCCGCTACAGTTCGGGGTCAACCTGGGCCTCAACCAACAAGCGTTTCCAGCTGGCCAATTGTTTCCGGCGCCACACGCCCAGTTGGTTAAGGTCCCCTTCCACCTGCGTGCACCACAGTTGATGTGGCCGTCCTCTGCCGCACCTTCCTTCCGGGGTGGATTCAAAGACTCTTCGGGTCGGAGCTGTATTTTCCATGCGCTCTACATGGCCTAGCCACCTTAGACGCTGTGTCCGTAGACGTCGTACCAGGACGATGTCGCTGTGCAACCCGTACAGTTCTTCGTTAAATCTTCTCCTCCACACACCCTTTAAACAAACGGGACCGTAGAAAGTGCGCAGAATTTTCCTTTCGAAACAACCAAGGGCATCTTCATCCGCTTTTGTTAATGTCCAAGCCTCTGCGCCATAAAGGAGGACTGGGATGATTAAGGTCTTATATAGTGTCACCTCGGTTTTCCGAGAGAGGGCTCTACTTCTCAACTGCCTCTTGAGCCCAAAGAAACAGCGGTTGGCAAGAGTGATACTGCCTTTCATCTCAGCGCTGGTGTTGTTGTCGCTGGCCATCAGTGAGCCAAGGTAGACGAATTCCTTGACCACTTCAAAGTTATATGCGCCCATGGTGGGTATATCCGCCCAATAGGTGGGTATTGCCCGTCTCTTTTAGATGAAAGCAGATACTTGGTTTTACCCTCTTTAACCTTGAGACCCATCTTAGCCGCTTCTACCTCGTTGCTTACAAAGGCCTCATTGACGTCTCGCCGTGTCCGTCCAATCACGTCAATGTCGTCGGCGTACGCAAGCAATTTCGTAGACTTGAAATAAATCGTACCTCTTGTGTGGGCCAGTGACTCTTGCACGATCTTTTCAAACATGATGTTGAAAGAGTTGCATGACAGCGCGTCACCTTGCCTAAATCCTTTTTTAACATCAAAGGTCTCGGTTTGCTGATTACCGACCTTAATAGAGCAGCGAGAATTCTCCATTGTCATCCTGCACAGTCGGACGAGCTTGGCAGGAATGTTTTGGTATTCCTGGGTCTTCTCCAAGATCTGCCGTAGCGTAAATATTTGGTCTATTGTGGATTAACCTGGCCTGAAACCACACTGATAAGAGCCGATCAGGTTATCCACAAACGGTTTCAGGCGTTCACACATTTTGGCAAAGAAGATCTTATATGCGATGTTAAGGAGACTTATTGCCCTATAGTTGGCGCAGTTATAGGGGTCTCCTTTATTATGGACCGCGCAAACGATGCTGAAATTCCATTTGTCGGGCATGCTCCGACCATACCTTGCAAATGAGATGGTACATGCACCTTACCAGTTCATCTCCAGCCGCCTTAAGAAGCTCAGCAGACAGTCCGCCTGCGCCCGCGGATTTATTAGATTAAAGTCTTGATATCGCTATTTTGACGTCTTTCCAAGTCCATAGCATCGACTGCGACTCTACTACCAGTTCTCCATTTTCATCCCTGCAGGCCGCCGCTCTGGCTTTGTAGTCACGGCATGTTCGTTTTACCTTACTGTAAAACTTACGGGCGTCATTCCTGCGGAAGCATCTCTCCATCTCCTCGATGTCAGGCTTTCCGTGCTCTCTCTTTTTTCTTCTGAAAAGCATGTGTTCATCTCTTCTCTTCTGCTCATAGATTTCGCGAGCAGCTCTCGTCCGTCGTTGCAGCATGGCTTTATATGCCTCTGGTTTTGCCTTATGGCCTCCTGCTCTATTGTTTGTGCTCCTGCGGGCGGATTTTGAGAAAGCTTTGAGGAGACACGATCGGCAAAGATTCTGGCAGTCTCTTGATTACTCGACTCCTAAGCATTCTTGATATCCTCATACGTACCTTGGCTACAACAAGATAGTGGTCCGAGTCGAGGTTCGTACGTCGAGAATACAGGAGGAGTGTTTGGCGTCGATCGCAATGTGATCAATCTTGTTGGTGGTCGATTGATCAAAAGAACGCCAGGTACCCTTGTGGATGTTAAGATGGGGGAGTCGCGTGCTTGCTACAAGGAGGTTACGCCCCGCTAGGAGATCGACTAGCCTAAGTCCGTTGTCGGATGTGGTGTTGTGGAGGCTATGCTTTCCTATGGTCGACTCAAATATGTCATCTTTGCCCAGTTGTGCATTAAAACCTCCTAGAACTATTTTTGTGTCGTAGCTGGGACATTGGGCATAGGTTTTGTCTAGGAAATCGTAGAATTCTTCTTTGAGTCGATCGTCCTTTTCCTCCGTTGGGGCGTGAACGCATATTAAGCTAATGTTTCCAGCTTTAGCTTTGATGCGGATTGTTATGAGGCGTTCGCTTATCTGTGGGAAGCTTAAGACGTTTTGTCGTAGTCTTCTTCTAATAACGAATCCGCACCCGAATAGGCGCTGCGTTGTTTGTTTTCCTTGTAGCAGTTCCTGTAGTAGATGTCGCAGTTTTTCATCCGTCAACAATACTTTGTACTGCGCATCGTGGCGCAGTGGGTAGTGTGTTGGCCTCTGACGCCGATGACACGGGATCGAATCCCGACACTGCCATGTCATCGAACGTGTTTTTCACGGTGTTTCTCCTCAGCGGGGTTCTGACAAAACCCCTTGTAGTAAAATTGTCATGAAAAGCTTCTCGAAATTCGCCGTTCGAAACCGGCAATAAAAACTGTAGGTCCCTTTCACCTATAGGAAAATGGAATCACACACAACATGGGTGATTGAGAGAAGCTCGGCTCAGGTCCTTCATGGACTGTAACGCCAATATACATACATACATACAATGTTGGAGCACCGTTCGAACGTATCGCAATGGACATCGCAGGCCCATTCCCAACGAGCAACGCTGGAAACAAATACGCGCTGGTGGTGATCGATTACTTCAGCATGTGGCCTGAGGTGTTCTGCATCCCAAACCAGGAAGCCAAAACCATTTCGGATGCATTCGTGAACAACTGGGTTGCGCGTTACGGACTACCGCTGGAACTGCACTCAGACCAAGGAAGGAACTTCGAGTCGTCGGTGTTCAAAGAACTCTGTGACATGCTAGGTATCAGAAAGACGCGGACAACACCATTACACCCACAATCTGATAGCATGGTCGAAAGGTTCAACCGGACGATGGAGGAATACTTGAGAAAAGTCGTCGTCGGAGATCAGAAGGACTGGGATGAACATCTTCCCCTTTTCTTAATGGCATACCGTTCGGCCCAGCACAATTCAACGGCAACAACACCCGCCGAAGCCATTTTTGGAACTGATCTCCGACTTCGATCGGACTTGAAGTTCGGCGTGGTACTACCGACAACTAGCGGCAGGGAGGACTTCGTAACCGAAAAGAAGGAACAGCTGAACTCCATCCATCAGTTCATCCGGGAGCGACTGAATTTGGTCAGCGATAAGATGAAGGCGAGATACGACTTAAGGGCGAACTCTTCTGGATTCGAGACAGGACAATTGATATTGCTGTACAACCCACAACGAAAAAAAGGCTTGTGCCCCAAATTGCAATCAGCCTGGGACGGACCATATGAGGTCATCAAGAAACTTAACGACGTGGTGTACCGAATACAGCAGACGGGAAACAGACGGGCAAAGTATAAGATTGTCCACGTAGAGAGGTTAGCGCCATAGAGATTTCCGAAGGCGAACATTCGAGAAGGTGGACCGAGAGCTATATAAGCGCGAACACTCGCCCTCGGCAGGCATTCAGTTTGTGGTATTGAACAGCGTGTGACAAATCGGTGTGATCAAACAGTGTGAAAATAAAAGCTTTCAATAAAGGTTTGTTTGTGTAATAAAGTTTAAAGTGGATAGTATCTATTGGATAATGAAGAAAAGTGGTGAAGCTGCACAGATAATTGATCTGTGGTGAAAGGAAGAAAAGTGCGTGTGTTTTTAATTCGGATAAAAAGGATAATTGTAGTTTATCGCAATCCAGTGGTGCGATTATTCAGTGCATTGTTAAACAGGATGGTGTACTTCTCTATAGCCACTGGCGGGAGGTGCCTGAGCACAACATTGGATATACCATCATTACCCGCGGACTTTTTCTTTCTGAGTGACATGAAGATCAACTGGAGATCTTCATTGGTGACGGCATTGATTGCCGTGAATTCCTTACTGAACCTGGTGAAACCGAGGTTCTCGGATCGCCAATGTTCAATATCGTTTCGTAGGTAGAAGTACTTTAACACGGCTCGGTTCTCCAAGTCGTGTTTCGGGCGAAGGCTTAAATTCACCTTGTACACTTCCTGGAAGACAGCTTCTACTGTTGCCACTTTCTTCTGAGGGTTCTCGATCACAAAGAAATCATCGTCCAGAACAGCGCTTTCTGGATCAATGCTGACTGTACGTAGTAGACGTTCGTTGTCGGACGTTCTAGGAAGCTTGAGATTCTGAACGTCGTTCTGATTTTTTCCCCTGAATATTTTATTTATCTGCGGGAACATATTCGCGTTGCTGAATTTTACAGCGCGAATTTTGTTGTTCCAGTGCAGACTTACAGATATTTCGTAATTTTCCTGATTTTTAATCAGCGACTTCAGTGTCCTGACCTCCGAGTTTTGTCGGTCGGTAAACTGCCTATACAAGAGTTTGAGTCTTGACAGGAGCCTACTTTTCTGTCTGTGAAGTGCGTCTATGGTCGCGTTTCGGTATACGTCAGTGGTATCATAATGCCGTTGGCGTGGTATATATGCAGATGGTACGGAACCCTTCGTGTGCGCGAATACAACTCGCACTTGACCGGTTTTTTTTACAACTTTGCGACTTCCCCATATCCTTACGCCACGCTCAAATTGTCAGATTTTTGTAATATACACGTTTCAGGATGTACTTAACTTACCTGTTCTTAATCTGACACGCTCGAGTTTTTCTGAGGATCGATCGCAGTGGTTAACATCATCGACCGCCGAGCGGAAGGTTTATGGTTCAAATTCGCTTCAGGGACAAAAAGTATGCAACGCAGTTGTGAATGGAAAGTTATTGTGAATGCCGCAGGCATAACACTCACAGTATATGGTCAACCGCAATTCATCCTCTGCGTATGCAATACTAAAGTGCTTGAACGAATTACTACGGACTATAACTTACGCGGAATTTGGTCGGCTCTCGTCCTATCTAGGTCTAGGACAAGCACCCCTGAGAGTAGTGAATGAACATCAACGACCCCAAACACTGCACTCCGTTCAGGTTGTGTTAATTATTTGCTGTCTGACAGCGGCATTTTAACTATCGTACGAAATGATGGAACTGCTGTTTCCATCAGTTACTTCAAGAACTTCAACCAAATTGGTCTACGCTTAATCAGATGCGATTGATTAAACATCGAGCCAGGCAAGAGGACGAGCTTCAGAGAATATTTTATGATTGCCCTTGCTCATTAACCTACTCAATAGGGCCACTCTATTTTAAGTCCGCTAAATCAAAAGAAATGGGGCAGGCGTATTCAAAAACTGTTATATTTCGCAATGTAGCCTACAAAGTCACATCCATTTCCGATCTCAGTTACAGAAACATATTCTCCGTTATTCCCCGGGATAAAGACGATCGATCCACGTTTTACAATCAATTTATCTCCATCAGCGAAACGAAGCGTTCGTTCTCCATTCAACACCAATAAAATAGCTCCCCACTTCTCAATCTGAAGTTTATATTCCTTCACACCTTTTGGCAATGATAATCTTTCTACAGCAAAGTCTTTCACAGGAGGCGCGAATCTCAAAAGATACTCATCCACTTGTTTTGGTTGAAAAAGTTTTTGCTCAGGTGGCAAACCCTCATAGTTCAGCATGCGTATCAGAGACGAGACATCTTTATATTTAGGTGTAAGACCGGCTCGTATAACATTATCGGAACAAGCCATGCATTCGATACAATCACCGTCGAGATATGCATGGATTTCGTTAGCAGAAAGAAATATCGCTTCGCCAGGTTGTAGACTAATTAAATTCAAGAAGAACAGTGAGAGAACGCCAACGTCTCCAGGGAAGTCAGTATTTATTTTTGTGAAAGTATCCAGGAGACCGTACATCTTGAGAACTGGAAATATGGATATTATAAGTATAAATTGGAAGATCGCACTTAATCAGTCGTTCACCGGATGAATAGTTCATTGAAATGTTAGTTATGCACGCCGCTGTACGTTCACTTGATGAAGTCATTAATAACTCATAGCATGCTCGTAGACCAGCAGCACCGGAAGATAAACTTTCGACGTTGTCCGGACCCAGTAGTTCAAGCAATGGTGGTAACTTTTTGCAGAGCTCCTGGATTTCACTGTGCGGACGAAAGCCACATAGAGCTAGAAAGGGAGTCAAAGCGATTGCCAGTTCTGGTTTATGATTGGGATCTTTGTATACATCTGGTCTTTCCGCGTGCAATCTCTCAGCTTCTGTCTTAAAAGATTGAATTTTTTTCACCTCCCGCTTTGTAGTATTCGTCATGATGCTTACCTTATTTGGGTGAACTTGAATGCTTAATGCCTTTCGAATACTTAATACCTTGAACAAAAATGGTAGCTTATCCTGATCACCAATTAAATCTGTCCCATTTGCATTCAGGAATCTCCCCAGATCCTCATGTGTTGACTTGATTTTCGACGGGCCACTTTGGTGGTCTCCCATCCATAGTTCCGAATAAGGAGTGTTTTGATCGGCTTTAAAACCATCGGAATTCAGTGCCGCCAATTTAGCAACTTCTGATTCGATCCCGAGCTTGCCCCAGTCATAGGTTTTGACGTTTCCAACTAATTCCATTTTTTTTCTTTAAAAATTACACAATTTTACAAGAACTGGAGACGTTAGGTAAGCTGCTGGGTCACACACTCAAGGTTATTTTCAGTATCTGTAATGTGGGTAGCCACCTCACACATTTTCTTCCTTTTTCTCGGATTTCTTCGTTCCACTCTCACAAATTAATTTGCTGATAAGAGTTAAGTAAGAAAAGCCAAAAATAAAAGTCACTCATTGCTACAACAAAGAACAGATGTCATTAAGGCTGAAACGCAATGAAGTGTCACCGTACGTTCACAATGTGAAAAAAAAAAATACATTTCAGGAAATTTTTTAAATCCCTTCTAAAGTAAACGAATTCGAGACGAAAAAGATATAAATCTCTTCAGTTAGTTACTCTTCGAAACCTTTTTTTAAGCGCGGTTCACATTGAACGATTTGTCGTTGCGATTTGCTTGACAACCGTGGTTGGACGACAAATTGTGTATGCACGACTAATGTGAACGCTCTAGCTACAAGTCGGCACGATTTGTAGTCAGGAAGTTGAAAATTTCCAACTTTTTGCTTGTTGGACGACTTGTTGTAAGATGTGAACAGTTGTCGTACAACTTCAGAGCATTTTTTTCACTTTTGCTTGTGCGTTCAGAGAACCAACACCAACTTTGAGCGGAATGAACGATATGACTCCAAACAAAGAAAAATAATTTTGGTCTGATATTTTCATATGAGGAATTATTTCTCTCAGTAACTCATCATACGTTCCTATCAATTCGAAAATAATTACGAAAATCCTCTGGCAAATTTTGGTGAAATTCTCTTAACAGTTACCGATGAGAAATTATTACGTTTTCCGACCCATGGTTAATCCACATTCGATTTTTTTTTCTTCATTTTCGAGAATTTCATCAATAATCCTCCCTGTAACCAGAGCATGCGCCGCCATGTTAATACTTCGAAATTTCTATGGCAAGTGAAGTCGGTCAAGCAAGTTGTAAGGTTAGAACGCTACGCATTATTTGGTCGTCAAGCAAATCACAACGACAAATCGTTCAATGTGAACCGCGCCTTAAGTCCCTCCTGTCTTAAAATTTAAATAAAACAAACAGCCCTATTCTGGCTGTGATGTGGTCACAACTCACAAGCCTCAGTGATGCTAAAATTGTGATGTCTCTCTTGTGAGGTTTCTTGTGAGTAAGTCGGATATTATACGATTCAATTCTTTGATTCAATTCTTGTTTATTCTCTTTTGTGTTTTCTGTCCGTTGAATACGTATCATTACACGATTCAATAGGGAGCTCACCACAAAGTGACACTTAGCCCGCATTTTGTTTTTGTGTTTGTGAATTTTACGTTATGCTGAGAGACACCGCACCAACACTCGCAAAATAAGAGAAAAAGAAAAGGAGAACTGCAAAGTATTGAATTGAATCCCCAGTACAGACAATACGACCTACCCCGGACGCTTCTCACTTCTCTCACCATCATGTTCGTGTTCGAAGAGAGAGAATTGAATCGAAATTGAATCGTATAATATCCGACTCATCGGCTGTTTGGTATTCTGGCAAAGTCCGGTAGGGTGAAATGAGTGCAAAAGAGAGGGTACGTGAAACAGAAATAAATTGGTACAGTCACGCTCGGGTAGCTATATCGTGCCTTTTTTTGACATTTCCTTATCTCCTTTTCTTTGTTTTGCGATGTCGCCTTATTCCTGTTCTTGCTTTTCAAACATCACCCCAGGCTAACGAAAATGAAACATGAAGCGAAATGTCAAAAAACAGGCGCGTGAAGAAAAAGTTTCTTGTGGAGCCGTATTCAAATTGGAATAAAGGTTCGAAGGAAACAGGCGCAAAAAAACACGCGCTGTGCGGGCTCGGACAAACACATCACAAGAAAACACAGAATAATGTTCACCACAGTGTGGTGAATTTATTGATACGTCAAAAAATTACTTTTTTGACAGCTACATATCACTTTCAAACAATCAGCAGATAGTAAAGGTGGACAAAAAAAAGAAAATTAAAAATAATGGCAAATAATTTTGTACAAGGTAATGATAATTGTTATAAATATAAACTTTATCTTTTAATAAACAATAGTTTGCAGATACTAGCAAATAGAGTTGCGCAAAATTGTTCCAACCGCGGAACGAACCTGGAGCCGTTCTTTTCCTGACCGGAACTAGTTCCTGGAACTAGTACGTACAATACATATGTATTTAGCTTTTTTGTTACCGTCAACTACCCTAACATTGACCGCGCGCCTTACATTGACCAAAATCAGGAAAGTTTTTCCATCGACTCTAGTGCCTACATAAATCGAACAAGCCCACTGTTCTCTTCGGAAAATTGTTGTCCTATGCATCCACAGATGGCACTTTGAGCGATTAGGGGATTTTCCAACACAAATATCGCCTACGGCGCGAAAAGCCGTTGTTTTCAAATAGGCAAAATTTCAAGTGCGGGAAACTTTTAGTTTTTAAATAAAAGGTGAATGATCTGTGGAGGATCAAACTTATCAGGTATGATATTTGAAATGTTTTTTCTAAGAAAAAAGTAAGTTCTGTGCAAAAAATGCTTCAATTCGTTTCAAAAATGTAATATAAATATTGCGTATTTATTTATTTAATAAATTCCTAACATTGACCGAGTGATGCCTAACATTGTCCGCCGGTCAATGTTAGGGTTCGTATTCATTATAAGAAGTGCCAAACATTGACCAGATTTTTTTTTTTTAAATAGCTGCCTACCAAACATTTGATCTAGGATGTCAAAAGCAACCCAAAAGCGCCGGTACAATAGCACTTCTACTAAAGATCTGGAACTGGCTTTGAAGGAAATCAGAGATGGAAATTGTAGCATCAACGCCTGTGCCAAAAAGTACAACATAGCGAAGGGAACCTTAATATAAAGAGTTAACAGGAAAAAAGATCGGCTGCCCGGCGGTACTTTCAGATGTTGAGGAAAAAGAGCTGGTTAATTCCCTTATAACGGTGAGTCAGTGGGGCTTTCCTTTGACTGGAGGTAATTTGAGGTGCCTCACAAAAGATTATCTCGATTCCTGTAATCGTAAGGTCCATTCTTTTCAAAAGAACAACCTCCCAGGTAGAAAATGGTTGAGGGGATTCCTTGAAAGGTATAAAAACGATCTATGTGTCCAAGCGTCGCAAAATTTAAAGCAATCCAAAGCCAAGATCAGTCGTCAGGATGTGGCTAACTTTTTTAATAATTTAAAAACCACACTGAACAATGAGTTTATACCCCCCGAAAACATTTTTAATTATGATGAGATGAATCTTTCCGACGATCCGGGCTCTAAAAAATGCGTGTTTAAGAGAGGAGTACGGTACCCCGAAAATATAAAAGACTCGAAGAAATCGAATATTTCCATAATGTTTTGCGGATCAGCGAGAGGGGATCTTTTTCCACCCTACGTTGTTTACAAAGCGGAACATTTATGGGGGTCATGGATGTAAGGCGGTCCTCCGAAAACAAAATACAACCGGAGGAAGTCTGGGTGGTTTGATGGGACTATTTTTAAGGACTGGTTTTTAAACTATTTTATTCCTAACACAAGCAGATTGAGCGGCCCTGTAGTACTCTTAGGTGACGATTTGGCAAGCCACTTTTCCCCAGCCGTTATTTGGATGTCGCCTTCTTTGGTCCACTTAAAAAGGTTTGGCGTCGAATTTTGGACGAATGGAAAGACAAGCGCGCCCACAGGGCTCAAACTGTAGTAGATGAAGCAGTGATGCAAACGTACCTCAAGTAAAACATTGAACAATGGAAGAAACAGAAGCAAAAGAGAGAACGAATGAAATCAATCTTTTGTCATCACTCCAAGTTTACCTTTCCATCAATAAAGTTGTGTGCTTCCTTTTGAATTAAGTATTTGTTTTATTGCGATCTTCACAAACACTTTCTAAGGATGCGTTCCCTACCCTTTACATAGATTAATAGTGGAAAGCGTGAAAGAAGAAAATCGATCTCCGAGCCTTATGTCGGGTTTTAAGAAATGTGGTATAGTGCCGTTTAATCCAAATGCTGTGATTTCTCGTTTACCGGACCAAACAATCTCCGAAATTAGCGACAGTGAAGTATATCAGAGGCTGTTGTATCAGTTTTAAAAGAACTTCGCTATGGTAATGCAGAATCACCAGCACGAAAACGTCGCACAAAAGTCAAAACTCAGCCAGGACTTGGAGTTATGCTCGAAGATATAGATGGTTATGAGGTACCTGTGGACCCCGAAGTTTGTGCAGTGGCTGTTGATGATAATATTGGTAGAATTGGTAGAAAACTGGTTCACTTCAAGAACTCCAAATTGAATTCGTGAGATCCTGCTCTGACGATGATTCGTCAATTGAAAGCCTTTTTCAGTAAGTCTTGCTGAGTTCAAAGGTTAAGGATTAGCTTGAAAATACAATTTCCTTACTCTATCTTTTATATTTATTTTGTTTTAAATGTGATACAAACTTGAAAATGGAATTTTCGTTTTACTTTTCTTTTTTTTTTAATAAATAACCTTAATTTGAAACCAAAGGCAATGAACTGATGAACTACCTGCCATTTGTATTTATTTTATTTTACGAAAATGAATTACTTAATAAATTGCGTTATTGTTATTATTAAAGTTGTTTTATTTCTATACAAAAAAAAGTAAACCACTATGTTTCTATTATTTATGTATTTTTTTTTTAATAATTAACCTTAATGTAAACTACCTGCCTTTGGTATTTGTTTTATCTTATTAAAATGAATTACCTAATAATCAGAGTTTTTGTTGTTATTAAAGTAATTTAATTTCTGTATAAATAAAAATGAAAACTTTATGTTTCCAATATTTAACGGTTGGTCAATGTTACGAACACTGTGCGGTCAATGTTAGGAACAATGAAATATAACATCGACCGCCGCTTTTTTGTAAATAAACCCCCTTCTAAACTAAAGTTTTTGCAAAACTAGCAAAAATTAGTAAATACTGATAGCCCCCCTAGCCTGGAATTTAATTTACGCCGATAATCCTTTAAATAGCTGTTAAATATCGTTTAAAGTTCAAAATCGGCCAATGTTAGGGTAGTTGACGGTACTGAATTCAATGGCAAAATTAAAAGTTAGGAAAGGTTTTTTAAAAACATGTTTTATTCACCCCTATTCCCAAATCCTACGGATCGGAGATTCACTTCACTCGTTCGATTCACATTCACCTATTCGCGCTATTCTCAAATCCGTCGGATGAACTACGTTATCGACTTCACTTTCGAATTTTCGAAGTTAGCATCTGACGTTTCTTTCAATAAATTTAATATTATAAACATAAACATTTTGGAGTATTTGTTTGCAAAAAGCTGGAAAAATATATCATGGATAGTGTTGCTCAATTTTTCCGAAGCGCGGGTGTGCACAAAAGAATAATGCGGCTACATTTAACGAAAACCACTGGAGATATTATGCATTTATCAGATACATGGTAATTTTAATCATTATCAACTATTCTTTCAGTAAATGCTTTTTCCATTTTCGTCGCTTCGTAAAAAAAATCCGGCTAAACAAAGAAGCCTTTGGATATGTTTTGGGGATCCTGGAAAAGGAGCTTCCCAAGGGAAGAAAATCTTTTGCAATTTCTCCAGAACATCAGCTAGCTGCTTGCCTTAGATTTTTTGCCGAAGGAAGCTATCAACACGGTGCTAGTAAGGACTATAACATTTGTGTTGCACAACCAACTTTCTCTAAAATACTGGCTCGAGTTTTGGAGATTTTGGAGAGGATATTGTGTCCAAAGTGGATCAAATTAAATGGTTCCGAAGAGCAGAAAAAGACCTCTAAAGCACATTTTTATAGAAAGTGTAAGATAGCAGGTGTTGTGATGTGCGTTGATGGAACTCACATTGCCATAAAAGTTCCGAAGGAAAATTCGCACTTATATGACAACAGAAAAGGATTTTACAGCATTAATGCGATGATAGTAAGTGAAATGAAAATATTTTATACGTTTAGCAACTACTTATTTTTCTTTTTCAGATTTGCGATGAAAAGCAGTGGATACGATCTATAGATGCAAGATTTCCTGGATCTAACCATGATTCGTTTATTTGGAATAGTAGTAAGGCCTGTGCTTACTTCGCACAAGAACACGAAAAAGGAGACAGAAACTCTAGGCTATTAAGCAAGTACAAATATTGTCATATGGGTACTTTTAGAAACTTCATTTATTTCTTTGCAGCTGATTCTGGGTATCCTCTTCAACCCTGGCTTCTTACCCCATACCGCTCAGTTCAACTGCATTCCCGCGAAAGCAAATTTAATGAACACCACTCTAAGGGAAGGAATGTTGTGGAAAGAACGATAGGCGTGTTGAAAAACCGATTCCGCTGTTTGATGTCGTCTCGAGTTCTTCACTATGAGCCCAAAAAAGCATCACAAATAATAAATGTTTGTTGTGCACTCCACAACATTTGCCTATACTACAAGCTAAATAGTGAGATCGATTATGTGCTTAGTTTATAATTCAGTTCACAACAAAATGACAAATAACAATAAAGAAATATGAATAAAACAAAAAAAGATAAAAAAAAAAAACAAAAAAAATATCACAATTGTATTCCATTTTAGGTTCTTTTTTGATGATTAATTCTTTTGAAGCTAGTGTAAATTCAGTTTTTCTAGCTCAATTTCCAGCAACTTCTGCTTTACTTTTAGCTTCTCCCTATTAATTTTCAAAATCTCGGAATTTATCCAATTTGTCTCTCTTATGAAGGCTTCCAGTGCTTCATTGTGCCTTTTGTTTTCGGCAGTGTTTTCTCTCATTTGTACGATAATTTCATTGTTTTGTTGTACAATTTACTTGGATACATATTTGTTTCCTGAGCAGTTCACTTTGGCTTAACACCGGTCGTCTTTGGGAGGTTTCCGCACCATCATGGACATCTTCCGCCTCATTATTTTTTTTTTGCTCTGTTGGTGGGGTAGAGAGTATTTCCTCATTAGGAACTCCAAACGTGAAGGAATTCTCTTTACCCTCGACCGACTCTCTCAAAACAACAAGTTGTGCCACCTCCTCTTCGGGTGTTAAGCAAATTCGCTTATTTGGTCCACCACCTGTTGCGCTTATTTCCCTTTTCATGGAACTTAATTTTTTTTTTTTAAATGGGATTTGTGATCACTCCAAACCTGTAAAGAAGAGAGTGATACTGCTAAGTAACTTATCACGCAATTCCATATGTAAATTACCTTCTTCCATTCAATTATTTCCTTTATTGGAGGCCCCAGTCCGTTAAGCTTCTCGCGCAAATTTTCCGAAAAATCCCTTACTTCTCCGGGTGGTCTTTTGGTAAGGTTTTTTTTCAATGTCTGGGTATTTTTTCATTTCCTCAATGAGTTCCTTGAATTGGTCCCTATTAGTTGTCCTCTTCCTATAAATCAATTTGTTTGTATTTAACAAATATACTGCATATAATATAAAACTTACATCTTTAGTGATTCCCACACAATTCAATCCAATTCACCTTATTCTGTATAGATCCGCAACGATTTTGGCGCGGATCGGAAACGTCACATTTTGTATGGATAGATTCGATTCACGCGGATTTAAGAATACCGTGAATCGTAATTTACATTATCGACACGTGAATCGATTCACTTCGAACGGATATGAGAATGCGAATCGTTCGAATTTGGCGGACCGTTCGATCCGTCGGATTTGGGAATAGGGGTGATTATCATTTTAAGCCAAAAGCAACCAGCAACTAGCAAAAATATCGGAACTAGTAACATAAGAGAGAGAGACCCATATCCGAACCTGCACCCACTCACACACATAGCCCGACATAGACGCAGCACTATCACCCCGCAGACCATATATCATAAAATAATAAAATATTATTGCACAAACCTCACAAAGAACCAATTAATGAGCGTCTAGCTCACATCCGGTCTTTGTGCCTAGTAGGCAAACAATAAGACACAAACCCTATATAAAAGAAAGGACATTTATTTTATCCTCCGCTCATCAAGTATCATAAATCATGCATGCATACTCGCACCGATATGGAACTAGCAAACCATGTCCATCTCCGGATCTGATGCCTGTTTCACAATGCTACTACACGGCGACGCGACAGCGCAACTACAAACGCCGTAGCTGTCAAATCCATATTCATTCAATGGAATTATATGGAGTAAGTCACATAGGCACGTATGTAGTCGTGTCGCAGCGCTGTAATTTCGAAAATTTGAAAAACTGTCGCAACTACACGGCGTTGTGCCATTTCGAATTCGACATTGGAGGAATACGTTTGATAACTTGGTCAAACCCACCACCTTCTTCTGACTTTAATTTTCGCTTTTAACTTTTTATAGGCTAAAGCAGCCGCACATGTTAGCAATAATGTTTTTTTCAAATTATGAGCTAAATTCAGTTTCAATCTTCGAATTTTTTACTGATGCCAACTTCCCTCTATAGAATTCACCACCAACTTCACTCACAGAAAAAACCGCGATGTCAAAAAAAACGCCGATGAAAGTATTGTGTATTGACTGAACGACTTTACAACCACAGCAAACGGCAGCGTTTGTAGTTGCGCTGTCGCGTCGCCGTGTAGTAGCATTGTGAAATAGGTATGAAAGTGCACAAAACCATTACTGGCGGAGGTCCACCGCTATCCGACAAGATAAGCGCTTTCGAGGGAAAGGCGCTTGAAGTTTTGGGTGCTGTTGCTATTGATGGCCTGCAAACAGTCCCAACGATCGGATGTGATGTATGTATTTTTTTTATATATTATTAATTGCGAATATTGTTATAGTATTGTTTTTGTTTTCAAGGACGAATCCACTGAGTCGTCGCCGGCAACGCCAACATCAGTGTCCTCATCCACTTTTGAGGATATTGCAGACATTGAGCCAGGACGTTGGGCGACTCCAGCATTATCCAAAACAAAAGGCAGCGCTAAAACATCAACGACCGACCTTTGCTTAAAACTTGTTGAGCTTTGTGAAAAAAGGTACGAGTTGGAGAAGGCAACACAAGAAAGCAATCGCCAGGTGCAGCTTCAAATTTTAGAAAATCAGGCGGCCATTTCCGAAGCATTGGGGAAAGTTAGAGAGGGCATAGCAGCGATCTCTCAATTGGCAAACAATTTAATAAAACGTTTAAACTAAAGTTTTTCTTATTTTGTAATTTTTGTATTTGTGTTAATAAGAATTTAATTAAGTGAGTTATTATAAATTTGTCGCATTCGTTTTCCTTACTCGTAATATTGGTTTCTTCCACTATTTTGATTTTCCTCACTTATTTCCGACTCAGCAAGGAGTTCTGGAGTTTGATTTTCTCCTTCGTTCATCAAATCCAGTCGATTTGCTTGCATGATTAGTTATGCATAAATTATATGCGTTGTCCTTTCGTGCAAGTAATGCAGAACTCTATCCTTCAACAAACATCTAAAGCGAGATTTCAAGACGCCAAAAGCTCGTTCGATGGTATTTCGGGCTCTGATGTGCAACTGATTATATAAAACCTCAGCTTGCGAAGAAGGACCATCTACTGGAGTCATTATGGATTGTTGACAGTTGTGGCTTTTTATCAGCTGCATCCGAACTGGCGACGTCGTCCAAATGCCGGAATCATGGCATGATCCAGGAAATTTTGCATTTACATGTAAAAACTGTAAGTCCGCATCACAAACCTTCACACAAAGAAAAAAAAAATGAAGGTAGTGAATAGAAAGCAGAAAAATTTATATGACTTACGGCTTCTACATTTATGCTATGATAGCCTTTCCTGTTTAAATACAATTGCGCTGGAGTTGTAGGGTCTCTATTCGGTGGTGATACTATTGCTACATGGGTGCAATCGATGGTTCCAATTGTTCCTTTAACGTGGAACTTTTCGTAAAACGTTAAAAAATAAAGAAATGCAAAAATCCGTTTCCATTGTTGTATAACATTATTTGTGTATACTTACCTTGTTTTCCTCATCATCATTTTCAGTGACCCGCATGTTCCACTAAAAGAGTCGCGGGGGTAATGCGCGCACGCGGGATCTCCAGGCCACTCGATCCTCCGCCATCGACTTTAACTCATCAGGAGCTATGCCCAAGCGCACTTAGGCGAGTTTTTGGACTTGGTCCAACCAACTCGTCCTGGGTCTGCCAAGCGGTCGCCTGCCTGATGGTAATGCATCCAAGGCACGCTTCGGAAGTAGTGATGATGGCGACATTCGTCTCACGTGACCAAGCCATCGAAGCATAGCCCCTTCCGTTCGGAGAAGCAGCTGATCAACATTAAGCTCCCCGCGCACTGCCGTGTTTCTCACCCTATCCCGGCGAGTAACTCCCACAACAGCACGAAGAAATCTCATTTCGGCAGCTTGTATTCGCGATCTTATTCAATCGGTCAATACCCAAATTTCATGACCATAGGTGAGAGTTGGAACAAATACTGAGTTAAAAACCGCTAACTTGGCTTTGACACCAAGCTCGGTCTTCCTGATTACAGATCTTCTAAGCTGTTTCAAAATTTACCCAGCTTGGCCAATCCTGTAGGAAAGCTCAGTATTACTCCTCCCATCACTCGTGAAGAAGACCCCGAGATACTTAAACTTCTCCACCTGCTTCAATGGGATTCCACTAACATGTAGAGTGCATTGGACAGGTGTTCTGGAAATAACCATAACCTCGGATTTGTCCGCGTTAACCCTCATTCCAGCATCAGCACATACGGCCACAAAACTATCTAGCGCGCGCTGAAGTTCCATCTAGGAGGATGTGAGGACAACCAAATCATCTGCAAAAAGAAGATGGCTTATCCTCAACTCTCCCAATGTAAAATACTCCTCGCCTCGACTGCGCTGCAACATCCAGTCCATATATATAATGAAAAGGAGAGGTGATAAGACGCAACCTTGGCGAAGTCCAACGCCCACGGTGAAAGGTGTTGATTTACTACCGTTAACCCGAACGCAGCTGCTACAGTTTTTGTATAGAGACTGAATGGCCCTCAACAGAGGACCATCAATCCCATACTCTTGCAGAACCCTCCAGAGTTTACCTCGAGGAACTCGGTCATACGCCTTTTCCAAATCTACAAAGCAGCGGTAGATTGGTTTGGCGTACTCCTAAGCCTTCTCGAGTACCATTCTTAGAGTGAAAAGCTGGTCGGTTGTACTTCTGCCATGACGAAACCCGCACTGTTCATCCCCTATCCTGGATTCGACCACAGCTCTAGAACGCGCCTCCAACACCTTAGCGTAGACCTTACCGGGGACACTTAAAAGAGATATGCCCCTATAGTTGGAGCACTCTTTTTTTAACCTCCTTTTTAGAAAAGAGGAACAATCACCCCATTTTGCCAATCGCTAAGTGTCTCACCGCATTCCCAGACCACCTTAATGACACAAGAGAGCCATAATACTCCCTCTTTACCCATTGCCTTAAGCATTTCTGGCCGAACTTCATCCACACCTGCGGATTTACCAACTTTTAGCGATTCAATCGCTAAAATGACTTCCTCCACCGTTGGACTATTCTCCGCCACACGCAAGACTATAGGTCTGTCCCCCTCAGTGCCCTGTTCGGGATTGAGCAGCTCCGAAAAGTGCTCGCTCCATCTGCGTAAGACGTCCATGGAACACACCATCTTTGGATTTAACTCCTTCGATGATGTTGAATTTCCTTCCTCTGAGTCAGCGAATGGCTTGCCAGAACACCTTTTTCGCGGATCTATGGTCGGCTTACAACTTCTCGCCGAACTCCATTCAGGACTGCTCTTTCGCTGCTCGCACACGAAATTTGCAAGTTCTTCGTGCCACAGTGTATCGGTCACGAGAAGCAGAGAATCTGGTCTCTGTGGGTCTTCTTCTTCTCTCTGATGGCTTCTTGAACTCCGGGTGTTTTAAATCACACAGTTCTTTTCTCACCATCAGCCGCCACACCAAGCCGCTTCTCTCCACAAACATCACGTGCAGAGGCGATGACAGCTGTTGAAAATAGTCGCCATTCTTCCTCTACATGCGATGGAACAATTGGAATTTGCTCAAACCTTTCGGAAATGTGTCGTGCGAAGTGTTGCCGCACCTCACTGCTCTGTAGTTTCTCCCACCGTATGCGTGTAACCACTCTTATTTTCCGCCTTGGCAGCTTACACAACACCAGGTGATGATCAGTTGACAGTTCAGCCCCTCTCAACACACGAACGTCACAAACCATCCGTTTCACACACGATGGTATCACAAAGAAATCTATCAACGATTTCCGTTGAAGACTCCGACGATACCACGTATATTTATGAATGGCTTTGTGCGGAAAGAAGGTGTTCATAATGGAGATGCCACTTGCACAGCAAAAATCAAACAACCTCTCTCCGTTCGCGTTTTGATGAGGATCACCGTTCCTCCCTATCACACTCCCCCGTGCCGTTACATCCACACCCACGTGGGCGTTGAAGTCACCCATGAGGATATAGGAATTTATCTCAACCACCCCATCAAGGGCCACATCAATTTCGTCCAGGAAAGTCGCATAGTCAAACTATAGATTCGGTGCATACACCTGCACCAGAGCCAAAGTTGATCTTCCAAACTTGAGTTTTAAGATCGCGACTCTCCCTCCTAATGGTATCCGCTCCAATACCCTGTCTGCCAGCCTGGGACTTATGAGTATCCCCACTCCCGCCTGTGCAGACATTTGAGGTGCAACTCCCGACAGGAAGAGTTTCCTCCCGACCGAAAGGTCCACAGTTTTATATCCTCTTTGCTTTGTCGAAGAGATACCTACGATATCTAACCGATACCTGGCAGCTTCCTCAACCAGCTCGTGATACTTCCCTGTGAGCGATGAGACATTCCACGTTCCCATCCTAAGTCGATGCCGTTGTCTGTTGCCCTTTACTCCCCGCACGCACTGGTCAGTGCATGGCGTGATAACCCCCCACCTCCGTAATGGCTCACGAGGCCACTGCCGGGTTGCTCGCGACTTCTTCGGGCTAAGCCCGACCAGCTGCCGAGCGGGACAGACCGGCCACCAGACGCTCGCATACTGCCACCATTTAGGCCTGTCTCCGAATGGGGCCCTGGCACACCAGGGTAGGCAATTTCCGAGGCTGCTCTTCTTTTCGTCATCATGGGGTTTGCGCTTCGTTAGCCAGGTTTGGTTCGTACGGCAATTAATTCGCACACCCCACACCTGTTGCCCGCCCCCCACCCCGAAACCGTTCGAGGTCTAATTCGCCAAAAAAGGGGCCAATAGAGGGCTTGTGAATACCGGAAGGGATACAAACGCGGATGTCTTGTCGAGGCGACCTTGGGACGTTGAATGGAAACAGATCACCGACTTCCGTCGTTTTCATGTGCTATCAGAAGATTCTTGCACTGTCGAGAAGGTCGGAAGAAAGCAGCGAAAAGACGCCGATCTGGAAGTGATCATCGATCACCAAGAACGAGATTTTGCGATCAACTTGGCAGTAAATATCCAGTGAAAGCTCAATCGTAAAAACTAACTGGGCTCAATGCAAGATTTGAAGCTAAAGAACGGTTGCCTCTACCGCAGTTGGGAAAGTGCGAACGGGGATATTGTAAACGATCTGCTGGTAATTCCAAGGCGACGAGGTCATCCGAGAATACCACGAGGGACCAAGGGGAGGTCACCTTGGTGTTAACAAGACTGTAGAAAAGATTAAGAGACGTTTCTTCTGGGTAGGTTGCCATGAATCGGTCACATATTTCATTCGCTGGTGTAAACAATGTGCGAAGGCAAGGGGAACGCTTAGGAAAACTCGAGGAAACATGCAGCAGTACAATGTTGGAGCACCGTCCGAACGTATGGCCATAGACACCGCAGGCCCATTCCCAACGAGCAACGTTGGACACTAATACGCACTGGTGGTGATGGACTACTTCAGCAAATGGCCTGAAGTGTTTTGCATACCAAACCAAGAAGCCAAAACCACTGCGGATGCATTCGTAAATAACTGGGTTGCGCGTTACGGAGTACTGCTAGAACTGCACTCAGACCAAGAAAGGAACTTCGAATCGTCGGTGTTCAAGGAACTTTGCGACATGCTAGGTATCAGAAAAAACACCGTCAACGCCATTACATCCACAATCTGATTGCATGGTCGAGAGGTTCAACCGGAGGATGGAGGAATACTTGAGAAAAGTCATCGTCGGAGATTAGAAGGACCGGGATGAACATCTACCCCTTTTCTTAATGGCGTATCGATCGGCGCAGCACTGATGTGATGGATGTCAGAGCATTCTAGAGACTTCTGAAGGGGAACGTCTGACGGCGAACATTCGAAAAAGTGGACCGGGAGCTATATAAGCGCGAACGCTCACCCTCGGAAGCATTCAGTTCTCGGGATTCAATAACGAGTGATCAGCCAGTATTCAAGCCACCTAGTGAGATGTAGAGACAAACTTAGTAATAAGGGTGAAGTAAAAAAAGTAAGGTATGTGTAAGCAATAAAGTGTAGAGTGTGTATGAGCTTGTAATAAAGGTGAAGCGCCCAGATAATTGATCTAAAGTTGTTATAATAAATAAAGTGTGTGTATTTGAATAAATAGTAGATTGATTGAACCCTATTCGGACTAGTAGTAATTTTCGTAACAACATGTTGGACAGCGTTGACACGGAAGAAGAAGCTATTAGACGTTCATCTTACTCATCGAATTGAGTGAAAGCGACCGGACGTGTTTTTACCGAGTGCCGCGATTACTACAATTCAACCAAATGTTAAGGTTTGAAATTGATATAGTACTAGTTTAAGGTAGTTTTAAGCGCTAGTTGTATACATTTTCAAACGCTTATCTTTAATCCTTCCACGGACTATGAAAAACAAAAATCAATATTTATATCAACAAAGAAAATAAAAACAAAAAACAATACTGTTGCGGAGACACAAACCGACGGTTAAGTTCGAATTTCGCTGTCGAAGTTCGAAAGCTCTCTGGAAGCGGGGATCGGAATGATCGAAACTTCCAACGGCGTAATGCCGGATGTCAGAGCATTCTAGAGATTTCCGAAGGGGAACTTCCGACGGCGAACATTCGAGAAGATGCACCGAGAGCTATATAAGGGCGAACACTCGCCCTCGGGAGACATTCAGTTTGTGGTATTGAACAGCGTGTGACAAGTCAGTGTGATCAAACAGTGTGAAAAGAAAAGCTTTCAATAAAGGTTTGTTTGTGTAATAAAGTTTAAAATGGATAGTATTGGATAATAAATAAAAGTGGTGAAGCTGCACAGATAATTGATCTGTGGTGAAATAAAGCAAAGTGTGTCTGTTTTAATTGGGAAAACGTAGACAATTGTAGTTTATCGCAATCCAGTGGTGCGAACCCTATTCGGTGTGGGTCCGAATATTTCGTAACAGTACAAAGGAAGTATGAGCGTTTTACGCTCGCCTCCCCCTGAGCGAAAGCTCAAAAATTCCCCAACCATCTCTTCCACTCAACCCACGAATAATATTCCAATTACCTTCCAAACAAATTTCCCACCACTTCCAAACAAAACTCTCCCAAGATCACAACCACACGACCAAACAAACCTTATACACACACCTGCTGTCTTCTCCAAACAGAACACATTGATCCACAATCAGCCGATAACCACAAAAACAACAACTACAGCAACACCCACAACAAAAACAACATCAGCAATATCCCAATGCATAAGTGTAGCAACAGTAGTCTCATCTTCGGCACATATGTGCATACCTTCCGTAGTTCACATCAGAACAGACTCCATACCACCGATCCACGACCCAGCACCATCAACCTCATTCTCTTCTAAGTGCATCATCGACGCCGCAAGCGATATAGGTAAGAAAATGCAAACAGAACTAAAAAGATTAAGGCCTTCTCCAGAGAAACCTACGAACAGTAACTATTGCAACAAAAGACAAAAAACTACGACCAAAACAAAACTAACAACACACTGGCTTAACGAACAGACTGACACACCACAAAATAGATTCTCTCTGCTCAATCCCGAAGAAGACGTCCAAAATCGGCACCATAATGCCACAACCCCCATTGCCGAAAAGCCCCATAAAACGCCAAAGCCCCCACCAATATATGTCCAAGGAGTCAAGGTGATAGGAATCCTTATAAAAGCGATTGATGAAGTTGCACAGGACAACTATTATTTACAAGTCCTCCCAAATGAAGAAGTTAGGATTCAACCAAAATAATCAATCCACTACACAAGCATCTTGCGAATGTTAAAAGGGAAAAATACGAGATACTACACCTACAGACCAAAAAACCAAAGGGGATTTAGAGTAGTACTTAGAAATATGCACCACTCAGCTGACAAAGAAAAAATTAAAAACGAACTCGCTGAAAAAGGACACCGTGTGATGAATATTCACAACATGACAAAAAGCCGAACCAGAGAACCTCTCCCCCTCTTCTCCATAGAATTAGAGGAAAATAAAAACAATAAAGAGATTTACAGCATCAACGCTCTCCTACGATGTAAAGTCACGTTCGAACCGCCTCGCCCAAAAAAGGATATTCCACAATGTAGTAACTGTCAAAAATATGGACACACACATAACTACTGTACAGATTTTCCAGTTTGCGCCAAATGTGCAAAAAGTCACAAAACAATTGACTGCCCTACCAAAGAAAACAAAAAACGACATTAAATGTGCCCTGCCCTTTGTGGCAATAACCATCCAGCCAACTACAAGGGTTGTGACATATATAAAACTTTAAAATTACAGAGGTTCCCACCCTTGAGGAACAAACAGATTCCAACGGACACGGAACCAATTACGAGTATAACAACGCATTCGCTTAATCCCACCGACACCAACACAATCCAATCATATGCCGAAGCCGCAAAGTCGACTGGACAAAAAACCAAAACACAGAAAAAAGACAACTCTCAGTCCACTGTGGTTACACCCACAGTAACTGAAAACATAACTCCGCCATCATCCCAACATTTTCCGCACAACCCACCTGTGCCCCAAACAGTACAAGAACACGCCTCAAACGATCTCCTCGAATTGAAGACAATGATAAAACAACTAGTGACACAAATAGCAAACATGATGAATGTACTTACTCAGCTATACTAATACGACAGAAAATTAAATCGCTTGAGCTCCATAATTACAAAACCGACCATATACAAGCCACCACTATTCAAATTGAAGATTTATATGGACCACTTAATATATCCGCACTTTACTACCCTTCAAAACACATAATAACAATAGACCAATACAAACAATATCTATGTACTCTAGGAAAAAGATTTATTGCAGGAGGGGACTTTAATGCAAAGAATACCGACTGGGGCCGACAATATAAGCTTCCTGAGCACAGGAGAACCAACCTACTGGCCCAGCAACATTAACAAGAAAACTGATCTAATAGACTTTTGCATTTATAAAAATATTCAGAGAACAAACTTAACAGCCAAAACCTATTTTGACCTCTCATCCGACCACTCTCTCATCATCGTAACTTACCAAACTAAAGTCACCCCAACCATGAACAATACTCGACTTTGTAACAAAAAAACTGACTGGAGTACATTCAAAGACATAATAGAATCAGATCTTCTTACAAATATTCTACTGAAAACACCTGACAACATAGAAAGTGCTATCATACACTTAAATGACACAATACTCTTGGCAGCAAGCAGATCCACACCTCAACTAAAACCTAAGAAGAATCTGACGTATACCCCGCCACACATTCTAACGAAAATCAAACAAAAACGAAAACTAAGAAAACAATGGCAATAGATCGCCAGAATTAAAAACGAAACTTAACCAAGCCACGAAAAAAGTCAAGGAACTCTTGCAAAACTTCAAGAATAAATGCCTAAACGACGTTCTTTGCCAAAACCTTTACAAACGAAACAGACCAAAAACCCCACAACTTAAACTTTGAAAACAGTAATGAAAACATGCTGATTAAACCGACCACTACAAATGAACTAAAGTATCTCATTAAATATAGAACCAAAGCCAAAAAGAGTACTGGCTATGACCTAATAAGTGGACAAATTTTAAAAGAATTACCAGACCATGGCCTAGTGTTTATAAGAAATATTTTTAATGCCATATTACGACAGCAGTACTTTCCTAAAACCTGGAAAATTGCAGAAGTAAAAGCTATCCCCAAGCCAGGTAAAGATCCAACAAAAGCTAATAACCATCGACCCACTTGCTTACTACCAGTAATCACAAAACTATTGGAAAAGATTATACACGCTAGACTCCAACCACTACTTGACCAAAACAAAATTGTACCCAATCACCAATTCGGATTTAGACAACAGCACTCAACAATCCAACAGATACATCGAGTCACAAATAAGATCTCAAGGGACTTAGAAAATAATAAATATTGTTCCGCAGTATTTCTTGATGTATCCAAAGCTTTTGACAAGGTTTGGCACACGGGACTACTTTACAAACTAAGCAAAATATTACCATAAAACTTTTATCTTTTATTAAAAAGCTATATCGAGCAAAGACTCTTCTACGTGAAGTATAACGACGAATGTTCCAAGCTATTTAGCGTCTCAGCCGGGGTCCCTCAGGGAAATGTCCTAGGCCCGGTGCTCTACTTTATCCATACAGCGGATATACCAACCCCAACACACAACATTCGATGTTAGCTAATTTTGCTGACGATGCAATCATACTACAAGCTAACAAAAACCAAACATGTGCAATCCAAAAACTACAAGAGCATCTCGACAACACAATTCAGTGGTTCACAAGATGGGGCATTGAAATTAACGAAGAAAAGACAGTACATGTAACTTATACACTAAAAAGAATTGACAATACACCCCCTTTAACAATAAATGGAAGACACATTAAAACTAGTGACTGCGCCAAGTACCTCGGCATGTATATCGACAGGAAATTGACATGGAAACAACATATACAAGAAAAGCGTAACCAAATAAAAGACAAATTCCGAAAATGTTACTGGATGCTTGGAAAGAACTCCAGACTATCAATTGAGAAAAAGCTACTTATATACACGACAATTATAAAACCCATTTGGACTTATGGACTTCAACTATGGGGAACAGCCAAAAACTCCAACATACACAAATTACAACGCACACAGAACAAAATATTACGGACCATTACAAACGCAGACTGGTATGTGCCCAACGATGAAATCCACTAAGATTTACATCTAAAAACTGTGATAGAGGAAATAAAACTACTCAGCGCCAAGCATGAACTAAAAATCTTACTGCATACAAATCACGAAATACGTACGATCCCTATTTACGAACGACTGCAAAAACGACGACTAAAACGATTTCGAACAACGGACCTAGTTCGTAGGTTTACATGAAAACTGGAGCAGGCCCAAAATCTCTCAGGGGACAACAGCGAGCGACAAGAGATCCTCTCTGGCGACATCAACGAGCGACAAGAGGTGCTCGGAGTGAATAAAACCTCCAACGCTTCGGGTAGACTAAATCCTACCTATGCCACTTCTTCATCAGAGAAACAGCTGTAAAGGACATTGGTCCTACACTGCACTTATCTGCTTTTTTGTTTTCCTTCGTCTATGTTGTAACAGTAACAAAATGTCAAGAGACAGGTTAAATAAATAAACAAAAAAAAAAAAAAAATAATAATAATTCCAAAGGAGGCTTTCAAATGCGTGAATGGGTTTCGGATCCCAGAGCGATATTGGAGGCGCTACACAGTAAGGCTGGGAACACAGATGTCAACTTAAATGTAGAATCCGAAATCACAACAGAAAAGCTCTTAGGTATGTGATGGTCTACCCGTGATGACTGCTTTGTATTTAAACTATCGAAGCGGTACGAAAACGAGATTGTACTGCCGGGAAAACGGCGACCCACGAAAAGAGAAGTGTTAAGCCTAATAATGACAATATATGGCCCATTAGGTCTTTTTGGGTGGAACAAGCGGGCCACTGAAAATGTATGTATGTATATATATATATAATATATATTTTTTTTTGAAAACTTCACTTTAATTTTGTCTTTTTTGCATATTTTATTTTACATTGTACTGAATTGAATTGTAATTATAATTATAATAGGAACTTTACAGCCTTTCTCCACTTAGAATACTATTAAGACGTTAATTAAGCTAAAATTAAGAGATTCCGAGTCGTTGGAGTAATTTTCGATCAATCGTGAACGTTGATACATACATACGTGCATATATGTACATATCTACTCGTACTTGTTGAGAAACTGTGCAATGGAGCCGATGTCTTCGCAGTCTGGTATAGCCCTTCCTTTGTGTTTCAAACACGATTCAGCACAGTTTTGTCCTTGGAAATAGTCGCCAAACATTCTTTTGCACTGAGCGCAATTGTTCAAACAGATCTGAATGTAGTCGATATTGTCTATGAAATTTAATAGAATTTCAAATGAAAAAAAAAAACAAAATCGGTTAGGTCCTTTAGTGCTTCTTACCGAATCGCTTTCCAAAGCTAATGGCTGGTGATCCGTTTACAGAGTTCGTCAAGTACATGGCAATGGTGACGGCTATGGCCAGGACGACAGTCTTTGATGACACCATGTTGAAGCTAATAGAACGAAAACAAGAACATATAATAACTTTTCTGGCCATTTTTAAAATCAAGTTTGTTTTAAACCTTTTGCTAGGTTACTAGAAATAAATGAACACAGGGATTGCATGTAATTCAAACTATGAAGCGATGGTTATATGTGTTATGCCAAATATACTGCGATTTTATCAGTCGACTGAATAACGACAAGCGTGCGAGTACCATTTTATCCAAAACACGAATCGAGACAGCATGTTGGGGTTATTCAAATAAGCCATTACTGCGTCTGGAACAAGAATAAACTATTTTTCCGCGCGTTACCAAAGTGCCAATAAACACTCATAACTTTACTGCATTAACGAAATCACCAAAAACAACAGGTACTGTCATACGCATAGTTATGATATGATAATATCATGTCTATGCCAAAGAGAATAAAAACAAGAAAGACCGCCATACGACAATTTATTAATAACAAAAGATCCGGTTTATAAACAATTCGATTGTATTGGTCCAAAAGAATTCGACGGTGTGCCGCCGCAATGTGTTGCCGGAAACACGGCGGTAATACAGGCGACAAATTGGAGAAGTGTTTGGTTTTAAATATGCCGGCGTGCTTCGGAAAAGACTAAAAAATATATAAAGCTCCCCAACTTTAGTCTTATTTATATCGATATGTCACAACTGGATCTTTTTCAACTTGCTCCGCAGTTCAGACAAAGATATGCAGATTCGGATTGGGATTATGGTCAAGAGCTCGATTAGTATGAGATAGTGGTTTCTTGTTCTCTGTTTTCTGTTTCTGGTGGTGATCATATTCTCATGTATAGTGCTTGAGGACGTGCTGCCTGCTTTTAATTGCGGAAGCTTTACGTCTTTTTCTGGAACTCGAGAAAACTTTCCATTGTTCGTATAAGTAGGAAGAGGAAAGAGGAATTCTTTAAAACGTACGCATGCAATGTTCGGGTGTTAAACTGCCGCTGGCCTTGCCTATAAAGTGAATCCCCCTGAGAATGGAGTGTGCGCAAGTGTGATTTTTTTAGAGGAACTATTCGCACTAGAACGATTGCACAGGGTTGACATATTTCCCGATCATGTTTAATATTGTCATGCTGGAAGTGGTTTGTTGTTGATAGATGGTTCATTCTTCAGAATGAAAGTGAAAGTTAAGTTTAAAATATAGTAAAACTGAGTCGTCCGTGGTTAAATTGTTAGTGATTGAAAATCAGCTTACTCGGAGATTGGACAACCGATATATGCCACTACATATTCCGCGTACCACAAAGTAGTTAGAAGGTCGACTGCATATCCGATCTAGTGTCAGTGCAATTCGTGAACAACTGGGTTGCGCGTTACGGAGTACCGCTGGAACTGCACTCAGACCAAGGAAGGAACTTCGAATCGTCGGTGTTTTAGGAACTAACCTAGACATGCTAGGTATCAGAAGAACACGGACAACACCATTACATCCACAATCTGATGGCATGGTCGAAAGGTTCAACCGGAGGATGGAGGAATACTTGAGAAAAGTCTTCGTCAGAGATTAGAAGGACCGGATGAACATCTACCCCTTTTCTTAATGGCGTATCGATCGGCGCAGCACAATTCATTGGCGATAACACCAGCTGAAGCAATTTTTGGAACTGATCTTTGATTTCCATCGGATCTGAAGTTCGGCGTGGTACTACCGACAACTAGCGGCAGGGTGGACTTCGTAACCCTATCCATCAGTTCATCCAGGAGGGACTGAACTTAGTCTGTGATAAGATGAAGGCGAGATATGACTTAAGGGCGAACACTTCTGGATTCAAGCCAGAACATTTGGTATTGCTGCACAGTCCACAACGAAAAAAGAGGCCGCAAATTGCAATCAGCCTGGGACAGGTCATATGAGGTCATCAAGAAACTCAATGACTTGGTATACCGTATACAGCAGACGGGAAACAGACGGGCAAAGTGTAAGATTGTCTACTTGGAGAGGTGAGCGCCATACTGCGGAGAAGGATCAAACCGCTTGTTCGAGGACGAACAAGTTTAGAAGGAGGGCAGTGTTGCGGACACGAACCGACGGTTATATTCGAATTTCGCTGTCAAAGTTTGGAATGCTCTGATGAAGCTGATGAAATGGAAATTATGGTAACTTTCAGCGGCATACTGATGTGATGAATGTCAGAGCATTCTAGAGACTTCTGAAGTCGTCCGTGGTTAAATCGTTAGTGATTGAAAATCAGTAGTTAGAAGGTCGACTTCATAATATTGCATAAAACAATATAATATTTAAGAGATGTGATTGATGTCGCACTAATGTTAGGTCATATAGTAGGTAGAAAACCGGTATGAGAGAGAACAAGATGGTCATAAGTGTATCGCACTCTCCAGTTTTCTTAAAATTGAAATATTCTAGGTACGGCTGAGGACATCTTGTAAAACCAAAAATATGCATATTCCGCCATAAGGCATTTCCGAGACTTACAGTGCTGTGCAAAACATGTGTATTTTGATACATACATATTTCCCTGATAAGCTCATCTTAGCAACAGTATACAAGGTGAGTATCAATGTAAACTGGACTCAAGAGTGGCGCCACCTATTAATGTCTGGCTGAGCGGGAAGGTACATACATCTTTCACTGAAGCCGAATATTTAGAAGTCAAGTTACTGTTTGAAATTAATATGAAATAAAGAGCCAAAATTCGAAAACATTTGAAAAACTGTTTTAAACACGAATTAAACTACGAGTGGTATCCACTATTCTTGATATCCGAACTTTCCGAGTGGCAAACATCGACTCGGACCACTATCTTGTAGTAGCCAAGATGCGCTTACGGATATCACGAACGCAGCGGAGTAGAGTAAGAATACAAAGTTATGACGTCGGAAAGCTACTATCGCCAGAAACCGCTCGTGCTTTTACCGATCGCGTCTCCCTTAAGCTCTCCAATACACCTCAATCCTCCATGCTATCAATAGAACAGCAGTGGAGCCTTTGCAAACAAGCCCTGAAAAGCTCTGCATCCGAAGTTATGGGTTTCAAGGCTCCACCACGAAGAAACATTTGGTTCGATGACAAGTGCAGGAGGATTCAAACAGCGAAGCAGGATGCATATAAGGGCTCACTGCATTATGGGGTGGCCGTGGTGCAGTGGTTAACATCATCGACCGCCGAGCGGAAGGTCTATACATAGTTCGAATTCGCTTCATAGCCAAGAAAAAGTAATTCCTATACGGACAAAAAGAATGCAACGCAGTTGTGAATGGAAAGTGACCAGAAGTACTGCTGCAGGCATAACACTCACAGTATATGGTCAACCGAAATTCATCCTCTACGTATGCAATATTGAAGTGCTCGAACGAATTAGTACGGACTATAACCAACTCGGAATTTGGTCGGCTCTCGTCCTATCTAGGACTACTACCCCTGAGAGTTAACGAACATCAGCGACCCAAACCACGGCACTCCGTTCGGATCTATAGCACATCATAAGAGAATATATGTATAAATAAAAACTCTTGAACCTGCGCGAGTTTCTAAAAAAAAAAATAAATAAAAGAACAAGAGCAGCTCGGTTGAAAAGAAGGGAGGAGCATACACTTCTCAGAAGAGAGAGCACGAGAAGCGCGCGATTGAGGATTAGGAGAGGCGTTACTTCAGGCGTGAAGATAGAAAATTTTATCAACAGATAAAGCGGACATGCCAAGGTTATAAAGCCAGAACGGAAGCCTGCAGGGGTGACGGACACCTAGTAGTAGAATCGCAGTCAATGCTGAGAATATAGAAAAACCACGTCTGCAGACTGTATAACGGCGATGTTAGTCAGTATACCGCTGTCAGGCAGAAAGATCAATTTCTAATGAACGAAGACCGCAGAGAATGCCATCCCCCTGACCTCGACGAAGTTGAGATTGCCATATCGAAGCTCAAGTCGTTACAGTGCATGAAGGACCAAAGCCGAGCTTCTCTCAATCGCCTATGTTGTGTGAGATTTTATTTTCCTATAGGAGAAAGGGAAAGTTTATTGCCGGTTCCGAACGGCGAGATTTGAGAAGCTTTTCTCGACAATTATACTACAGGCGGTTTTGTCAGTACTCCGCTGAAGAGAAGCACCGTGAAAAACACGTTCGATGACATGGCTGTTGTCGGGATTCGATCCCGTGTCATCAGCGTCAGAGGCCAACACATAACCTACTGCGCCACGGCGCTCTTGCGCCAATTACAGAGGAATAAGTCTCCTTAACATTGCCTACAAAATCTTCTCTGACGTTTTGTGTGAACGCCTGAAGCCTTTTGTAAATAAGCTGATAGGTCCTTATCAGTGCGGATTCAGGCCAGGGAAGTCTACTATCGACCAAATCTTCACACTACGGCAGATCCTGGAAAATACCAATGAATTTCAAGTCGACACTCACCATCTATTTGTCGACTTCAAAGCCGCATACGACAGCGTAATTAGAGACGAGCTATACAACGCTATGTCTACCTTTGACATATCTGCCAAACTCGTCAGACTATGCAGGATGACTTTGGAGAATGCTCGCTGCTCCATCCGAATCGGTGAACACCTTACCGATAGTTTTGATGTCAAAAAAGGATTTAGGCAGGGCGATGCGCTGTCGTGTGATTTCTTCAACATCATATTAGAAATGATTGTGCAAAAATCACTGGTCAATACAAGAGGCACAATCTATTTCAAATCCTCGCAACTCCTTGCATACGCCGACGATAATGACATAATAGGTAGATCACAGTGAGATGTCAGTGAGGCGTTTGCGAGTATTGAGATGGAGGCGGCGAAAATTGGTTTGGCGGTAAACGAGGGCAAAACTAAATATATGCTGTCATCAAAAAAGGACGCTCACCACCGACGTCTTGGCTAGAACGTTTGTATTGGCAGATATAAGTTCGAGGAAGTTAGGAACTTCGTCTACGTGACCTGGAACAACGACTCAGTTCCGAAATCAAACGCAGAATCACTCTTGCCAATCGCTGTTTCTTTGGGCTCAGGAGCAATTGAGTAATATAGCCCTCTCCCGAATCACAAAGTTTGCTCTATATAAGACCCTTATCATCCCGGTCCTATTGTACGGCGCAGAAGCATGGACACTATTCAAAGCGGATGAGGAGGCCCTTGGTCGTTTCGAGAGAAAGATTTTGCGCGTGATTTTCGGGCCTATAAACGCAGACGGGGAATGGAGGAAAATATTCAACCACGAACTTTACGGGCTGTACAGCGACATGAGTCTAGCCAGGCGTCAACGTATTCAACGCCTAAGATGGCTGGGCCATGTAGAGCGAATGGACACCACAGCTCCAGCCCGGAGAGCCTTTGAATCCAACCCAGAGGGACGAAGAAGCAGAGGACGGCCGCACTTAAGATAGCGCAGACAGGTGAAAAGGGACCTCAGCCAACTGGGTTTGTGGCAATGGAAAAGGCCAGCAAAAGATCGTGCTAATTAGAGGGGCATGAATTCGACAAAGATCGGTCAAAATGTTCATTAAAGTGAATGGAAAAATGTATCACATTTTGGCGGAACATCTGAGCTTCCGAAAAGTATGTCACGTGCAAATCGATTGATGATAATTGCGCAGAATTCAACATTGTGTAGTTGATTTTGTATTCACATTCACCTGATTTGGCAACTGGTGATTTCTACCTATTCGAAAAAAATGTTTTGTCGATGAAATGAAAGCCTTTAATGCCTTATACCATACATTCTTAAGGACATCTCTACAAATGACCTAAAACGTTTGTTCGACATGCTTCTTAACCATGCAAGTCGCTTCATAGCCTCACGGGGAATATTTTGAATAAATTAGAGGAGTCACGTCCTCATTTTAAATGATAATATGGTCAAAACGTATGTTTGGGATTTTGTTATCTCTAATTATTTATTATGTATTTAAGAAAAAAAAATGTTAACTCTCTTTACAGCTCACTTTTATATATAAATGTTGTGCTAATAAATCAAATAAATCTGCCCACGTAAAAAAAAAACATAAAGTTATGAATGAGCAAGATGCCTCGGATACACGGACGGATACTCGACGACGACAACGCACGGAAAAGGAACACGATTTGCGAGTATGCTCCTGGAATATCAGAACCCTGTACACTCCCGGAGCTGCTCATACACTAGAAAGAATCCTTCTGCATTACAAGGCGGATATTACTGCGGTCCAGGAAATACGCTGGATAGGAAACGGTATGATGAAGAAGAAAAATTGCGACATTTATTACAGCTGTCACAAAAGATTGCACTTACTGGGATGCGGATTTGTCGTGGGAAAGCGGTTAAGTTCGAAGGTCATCGACCTTAAACCGATAAGTGATCGCCTGGCTGTGATCCGCATCAGAGGCAGATTTTATAACATCAGCCTTATATGTGCACACGCCCCTACCGACGAGGCTGAAGATCCTTTTAAGGAGGACTTCTATGACCTCCTGGACAACGCCTACGGAGCTTGTCCGGAGTATGATGTTAAAATCGTGCTCGGGGATTTCAACGCCCAAATCGGTAAGGAGAACACCCTTGGCGGAGTGATCGGAAAGCACAGCTTCCACTATACAACAACAGATAACGGCTTCCGACTCACGGACCTTACGACAGCTCGTAATACGGTGATAAGTAGCAAAAGATTCCCTCGTAAGCGAATCCACACAGCAACCTGGCGATCTCCGGACGGTCGAACCGCCAACCAACTCGACCATGTGCTCATTGACGCAAGGCACCCGTCAAACATCATCGATGTGCGAACATTCAGAGGGGCAAATGTCGACTCTGACCACTTCCTCGTAGCAGCAAGATTCAGGGCTCGACTGTCTAATGTCAGAAAGCTGCACAGCCCATCACGAGGAGGCTCGACATTGGGCGCCTGAGCACACCGGAGGTTGCTAGAGTCTACAGGGAGCAGCTGAGCGAAAGACTCTACGGTATGCCTACGTCGGACACAAATGCCAATAATATGTGGCTGAATTGCCGCTGAGTCATTCAGGAAGTAGCCGAAACCACCTTAGGATACCTACCACCCACGACAAGAAACCCGTGATGGCGAGTGTGAGCAGAAAATAGCAACAACCGACGAGGCGTATCAAAAGGCGCTGCAGAGGAAAATCAGGGCAGCGCAAGAAGAGTACTGAAGGGAGGAGAAAAAACTACTGCGACAAAAGAAAAGAATCTTCGCAGCTCCCGGCTCAAGGATATCGAAGGGTCTAGGGATAAGCATAAAACACGAGTCTTTTACAAGAAAGCCAAAAGCCTTGCAGGAGGCTTCAAAAAGGGTACCCAGGCTCTTCGAAACTGCGAGGGTAATCTTGTCACCGACCCGCAGGGAATAGTGAATGTATTTAAGCAGCATTTCCAGCAGCTGCTTAACGAGCATGACCAAGAGAGAGTGGTAGGGACCGAGGAAATCCCAACTCCAGCCGCTGAAGTAGTCCTCCCACCCAGCATCGAAGAAGTCGGCACAGCTATTCAGAAGCTGAAGAACAACAAGGCCGCTTGCCATCAGAGCTCTTCAAGGCTGGCGGCGATGTTCTGGTAGGGAGCATGCACCAGATCATCTGCAGAATTTGAGAAGATGAAAGTATGCCCGACGACTGGAATACCAGCTCTATATGCCCCATCCACAAAAAAGGCGATCCTACCTCTTGCAAGAACTATGCTCAATGTCGCATACAAGATCCTGTCCACTGTATTGTGTGAATGCCTAAAGCCATTCTGCACCGCAGTAATCGGCAGCTACCAGTGCGGCTTCCGGCCCCGCAAATCGACTATAGACCAAATTTTCACACTTGTCGCACAAGTCCTGGAAAAGATAATTGAGTTTCGAATCGATACACACCTTTCATCGACTTCAAAGCCGCATACGACAGCATTTATCGTGAAGAACTGTTTGGCGCGATGGCCGAATTCGGGATCCCGGGAAAACTGATCCAGTTGAGTCGCGCCACGCTTAAAAATACGCTATGCAACTCGGTTCTAGGACTTCGGAACCGTTTAAAACATGCACCGAATTTCGGCAAGGAGATGCCTTGTCATGTGACTTCTTCAACCTGGTGCTGGAGCAAATAGTGCGACGGGCAGGCGTCAACAGGGAAGGCACTATCTGCTACAAGTCCGTAGCAGATAGTGGGATACGCGGACGATATCGATGTCATCGCGTGTTCTCGCCGTGGCATTGTGGAGGCATTCACGGCGATTGAAAAACAGGCGAAACGAGTTGGTCTTCAGATCAATGAGGACAAATCGAAATACATGCTGTCAAGCAAAAACCAATCCGTCGCTCACCACCTGGGACGGAATATAACAATTGACAGCTACAATTTCGAGGTAGTTAAGGAGTTTGTCTACCTCGGGGCAAACGTAAATTCCACAAATGACACCACAGTGGAGATCCGGCAGAGAATCGCCGTCGGCAACCGTTGCTACTTCGGCTTGTCCAAACAACTGGGGTCAAAGCTCCTCACTCGAAAGACCAAAGTCGTACTGCCAGTCTTGCTGTACGGAGCCGAAAGCTGAAGGATAAGCAGGACAGCGGAGCTGATTTTGGGTTCTTTCGAAAGAAAAATTCTGCGCCGGATATTTGGTCCTATCTGTGAGGAAGGTGATGGAGAAAAAGACACAACCGCGAACTCTACGAGCTGTACAAAGATGTGGATGTAGTCCGGAAGGCACAGATCCGTCGACTACACTGGCTCGGTCACATCGAGAGCATGGACATCAACGCTCCAGCTAAGAGGGTCTTCGACTCCGAGCCTTCTGGTTCGAGAAGAAGAGGAAGACCGAACCTCCGGTATAAAGACCAAGTAATCGCGGATGTAAGACATCTTGGTCTTGATAACTGGAAGCAGCGTGCCCGGGACCGTCAAGGATGGAAGGCTCAGGCCGAAATCCTCCATGGATCGCTGGCCTGATAAGTAAGTGAGTAATAAATCAATGGCTTTAGATTGCTACTTGAGCCCATGCCCTCTTTATGCTTTTAGGAAGATAAAATATACACAATTGTTAGCGTTAAAACTACTCACTTATTTTGTTTAAATGTACACTTTCCTAAACTGCAGTGCTTTGATTAGACAACTTTCTGACAACCTTCTGAACTGTTGTTAAGTAAAAGAAGTACTGATTCTTCTTCATTGATGCCAACCCTTTATATAGGTGTTTTATACTTACTGCTTACTTACTGCATTCCAATAGTCTAGCTGTGCAGGAAATCACTGAGTATCATCCGGTAAATGAATTAGGAACCCTAATTGTTTAAGTGCAAATAAGGGATGTATAAGGTATGTGTACGTAGATACGAGTTATTCATTTAATTGAGATATTGGCATATTGAGGTTGAGTTGTTTAAGGATGGCAATATTTAGTGGTGCAATACGGCTGAAACGCATTTCGAACATGTTATAGCTACAATAGTCGAAAGTAATCAACTCGTACAATATTTTTTTTTTATTTGTCGAATGCTTCTGCTCGCTGTTGGAGCACAAAGACGCAAATACTGGTCCATTGCACTGTAGACAGACACCTTACATTAATGTATCTTTCCCGTTTTCCGGAGAAAAATGAGAAGGAGCTTCAGTGATATGGAGCTAAGGGATTGGGCACACACCACGTCGGCCGCAAAGGTGCGTCAACGTGTGCGAGCAAAAGCAGGACGTATGTATGTATGCATGTTGGCGTTACAGCCCATGAAGGACCAGAGCCAAGCATCTCTCAATCACCCATGTTGTGTGTGATTTATTTTTTCACACAGGTGAAAGGGACCTACAGTTTACTGCCGATTCCGAACGGCGTGAGTCGAGAAGCTGTTTCCAGGCAATTTATACTACGGAGTGTTTTGCCAGTACCCCGCCGAGGAGGGACACCGCGAAATAAACATTCGATGACGTTGGGGTTATCGGGATCCGAACTCGCTCATTGTGCGCCAGAGTCCAACACACTAACCACTGCGCCACGGCGCCCTCAGCAAAGGCGGGACAGTCACAGATAAAATGCTCTGCAGTGTCATCCTCCTCGCAACATGCAGCATAGGTAGGCGTCTCACTGATCCCCAGCACGCAGAAATGCTTAGCAAAAGTGTTATGGCTCGTAATGACTCTCACACGTCTTCTGCAGTCTATTCTCCTTAAAGACAGGAGAAATGCTGTGGATTTCTTTCAGACATCAGGACATATACGCTTAGTCATCCTGCAACCTGGATAATCCCTCCATCTACCGTTGCATGTATTAAACACCCAATCGTTAATGTGTGTATTTACCGTGTTCGCAGGTAGTCCTAGAGCGGGTTCAGTTCCTGATAAGCTCTCCTCTGAACCCATTCTGGCGAGTTCATCAGAGATCTCATTTCCTGGGATTCGAGAGTTATATGGTACCCATACAAGCTTTAGTGAATTTAGTCTACCGACTCTAGTCAAGATCGACTTGAGTTCATGCACTAATTTGGAGCTAGTTGGGGGGTTGGACACAGCTTTGAGTTACTGTAGACGACATGGCGCATGGCCATTAGAATTGCGTATATCTCTGATTGGAAGACAGACGCATATTTTGCTAACGAGAAGTGCCCGGCACCGGCCTTCGGCCCAGGCCTGGAACCACCTCTGAAAATGCGAAGACTATTCTTTCCAGGTTCAGTATCCAGCCAAAGCCAATCCTGAATCCATGGAAACTTGAATGTGTCAGAAGGCATGTCCATGAGACAGGGGTCGCAGGACAATTCTTACGCAAGCACACTGTCATGCCTATGCGAGTTTTACCAAAAGCCATTTCTTTTCAGACGAGACATGGCTTTCAAAGCACACCCTCTGATAAATATATCAAGAGGTGGAAGGTTCATCATAGCATCTAGAGCAGCGCCTGTCGTGCTCCAATATACTTAGTTTCCTTGGATACCGGGATGGAAGTACCTTTTAGTACCAGCTGAGTGTTGGGGGGAGTGTTGGCAACTCTGTCATAATTTCGCCCAATAAAAATGTGGTCTGTAGCCAGAAAAAAGAGTGACAGACGTTAGAGTTAGAGAGGATAAGGGGGTGGGACAAAGTCGCCTGATCACTGCGACCACGAGTGGCCCTATTGTGATGTCCCCCAGTTATAGTTCACTCAAAAATCCTGAGTTAGTGATAAAACTTAGTATGCTTTTGAGTGAGCTAGCAGCGATTTCTTCTGCTTCAAGATAATACTTGCCTAAGTGACGATGACGTGTACTGGCTAGGCAGTTACAGTGGCACAGTATGTGCTCTGCTGTTTCTTCGTCTTCATTACACATTCTGCAAGTGTCATCTTGCATAATGCCCATTGTTTTGAGGTGTTTGTTGAATGGGCATTGTCCACTAAGGAAACCTATGATTAAGCGCATCTGACAACTTGGCTTGTCTGCCACCTTTCGTTTGTATCCAGTAGTGATCCGTCGTGTTCCTTAACCAATTGTTTATGCAGCACTTGGTGGTGCTGATGGGTGGCATTGGCATCATAAATGGTGATGCAGAGCCTTTCCTTGCTAGTAGGTCCGTCTTTTCGTTGCCTGTATGGCCGCTGTGTCCAGGTATCCAAATGAGATGAACTCTGTTTGTGCTGGCCAGCTGGTGAAGTAGCTATAGGCAGTCCCATACCAGTTTGGAGGTGATTTCATAGCTCCAGAAGTGCAGCCTGCTGTCAGAAAGAATGTAAATGTTTGTGTTAAATATATTTCTGTTTATATTTTCTCTGAGGCAGAGTTCTATAGCAAATATCTCTGCTTGAAAAACGGAGTTATATCTGTCCATGCTGACGTAGATGCATGTGGCTGTATTTGCTCCGTATACTCCAGCCCCAACGCCTTCGTTCGTTTTGGAGCCATCTGTGTACCACACGTAGGATCCACGATTGAAGTTGGGTCTATCCCGTTCCCAGTTTTGTCGGTTGGGGAATGTGACCTTCTAGTTTTGACTGAAGTTGTATCTGGGGAGACAGTTGTCTGTGAGAGATATTTTTAGGATTTCATGCCTGTTTAGTTCGGTAAGGATATCAGGGTGAAAGAGTCTACGGTTAGAGTCATCCTCCGCGATCAGTCTGTGGGCGAAGACCATTACTTCTTTCTTCAGTTAGAGATGAAGAGGTGGCAGGTCCGTGATGACTTTTAGTGTTGCTGTGGGGGTTGTTCTCATGGCCTCGGTGATACAGATACAAGCTAGTCTTTGCAATTTGTTGAGCTTGGCTTGCACTGATACTTGTTTTGTTTTGTGCCACCAGACGGGCGCAGCATATGTGAGAATTGGTCTGGTGATTGCTGTATGTATATAGCCAGCGGCATATTTTGGGGTTTGTGCCCCAGTTTTTGGCAGTGAGACTTTTGCTGGTCCATAAAGAGATCCTGGCTTTCTCAATGGTAGTCGCAATATGAGAGTTCCAAGTGAGCTTTTCGTCTGGAGTTATTCCTAGGTACTTGACTCCTTTTGAGAACTCTATCGCTTCACCAAAGAGGGTAGGTTTCGTAAGCGGAGGTTCGACATTGGGCGCCTGAGCACTCCGGAGGCTACCGGAGTCTAAAGGGAGCAGCTGAGCGAAAGACTCTACGGTATGCCTACTTCGAACACAAATGCCAATAATATGTGGCTGCATTGCCGCTCAGCCATTCAGGAAGTAGCCTAAGCCACCTTAGGATACCTACCACCCCCGAGGTAGGCAGAAAAAGGCAGCAACCGACGAGGCGTACCAAAAAACGCTGCAAAAGAAAACCAGGGTAGCGCAAGAAGAGTACCGAGTCAGAAAAAGGGAGGATAAAAAACTACTGCGACAAAAGAAAAGGATCTTCGCAGCCTCCCAGCTCAAGGATATCGAGGAGTCTAGGGATAAACATAAAACACGAGCCTTTTACAAGAAAGCCAATGGCCTTGCAGGAGGCTTCAAAAAGGGCACCCAGGCTCTTCGAAACTGCGAGGGTAATCTTGTCTCCGACCCGCAGGGAATAGTGGATGTATTTAAGCAGCATTTCCAGCAGCTGCTTAACGAGCATGACCAAGAGAGAGTGGTAGGGACCGAGGAAATCCCAACCCCAGCCGCTGAAGTAGTCCTCTCACCCAGCATCGAAGAAGTCGGCACAGCTATTCAGAAGCTGAAGAATAACAAGGCCGCAGGCTCAGATGGCTTGCCATCAAAGCTCTTCAAGGCTGGCGGCGATGTTCTGGTAGGGCGCATGCACCAGATCATCTTCAGAATTTGGGAAGATGAAGGCATGCCCGACGACTGGAATATCAGCTCTATTTGCCCCATCCACAAAAAAGGCGATCCTACCTCTTGCTGTCGTATGCAACCGCATACGACAGCATTCATCGTGAAGAACTGTTTGGTGCGATGGCCGAATTCGGGATCCGGGGAAAACTGATCCAGTTGTGTCGCGCCACGCTAAAAAATACGCGATGCAACTCGGTTCTAGGACTTCGGAACCGTTTAAAACATGCACCGAATTTCGGCAAGGAGATGCGTTGTCATGTGACTTCTTCAACCTGGTGCTGGAGCAAATAGTGCGACGGGCAGGCGTCAACAGGGAAGGCACTATCTGTTACAAGTCCGTCCAGCTGCTGGGATACGCGGACGATATCGATGTCATCGCGTGTTCTCGCCGTGGCATTGTGGAAGCATTCACGGCGATTGAAGAACAGGCGAAACGAGTTGGTCTTAAGGTCAATGAGGACAAGACGAATTACATACTGTCAAGCAAAAACCAATCCGTCGCTCACCACCTGGGACAAAATAAAACATTTGACAGCTACAATTTCGAGGTAGTTAAGGAGTTTGTCTACCTCGGGGCAAACGTAAATTCCACAAATGACACCACAGTGGAGATCCGGCATAGAATCGCCCTTGGCAACCGCTGCTACTTCGGCTTGTCCAAACAACTGTGGTCAAAACTCCTCACTCGAAAGACCAAAGTCATGGTTTACAAAACGCTCATACTGCCAGTTTTGCTGTACGGAGCCGAAAGCTGGACGATAAGCAGGACAGCAGAGCTGATTTTGGGCTCTTTCGAAAGAAAAATTCTGCGCCGGATATTTGGTCCTGTCTGTGAGGAAGGTGAATGGAGAAGAAGACACAACCGCGAACTGTACGACTCTACGAGCTGTACCAAGATTTGGAAGCAGCGTGCCCGGGACCGTCAAGGATGGAAGGCAGCTATAGCTCAGGCTCGGATCCTCCATGGATCGCTGGCCTGATAAGAAGAAGAAGAAGAAGTTGGTGCAGTCCAAGAGGTCTCCTTTTTTGGTGGATCGGGCAAACAATGCGGAGACTCCATTCCTCGGGCCTGCTTTCCTGTGTCCATATCTTACAGATGAGCCGGTGCATACTCCTAACGAACTCACCACCAGCTGCTTTGAAGAGCTCAGCAGACAGTCCATCTGCGCCAGCAGCTTTATTCGACTTGAGTTTCGACATGGCAATCTCAACTTCGTCGAGGTCAGGGAGACAGAATTCTCTGCGATCTTCGTCGTTAAGAAATGGATCATTCTGCCTGACGGCGGTATGTTGGCTGTCATCGCCTTTATACAGTCTGCAGAAGTGGTTTTTCCAAATTCTCAGCATCGACTGCGATTCTACTACTAGGTGTCCGTTCTCATCCTTACAGGCCTCCGTTTGGGCTCTATAGCCTTGAGACATTCATTTTATCCGTTGATAAATCTTTTGAACGTCGTCCTGCAATAGCACCTCTCCAAGTTTTCAATCGCCCGCTTCTAGTGCTCTTTCTTTTTTCCCTTGAGAAGATTATGTTCCTCCCTTCTTTTAAGCTCGTAGAGATCACGAGCCGCTCTTGTTTATTTGTGTAGTGAGGCTTTGTATGCCTCCTGCTTTTCCGCATGAATCCTTCTACAATCGTCATCGAACCAGGTGTTTCGTCGTGGTGGAGCTTTAAGGCCCAGCATTTCCGTTGCTGTGCTCTTCAAGGCTCCATAATTGCTCTACTGACTGAGTGGTGGATTGAGGTGTATATGAGA
The DNA here is from genome assembly GCA_951905685.1 of Eumerus sabulonum. Taxonomy (NCBI): domain Eukaryota; kingdom Metazoa; phylum Arthropoda; class Insecta; order Diptera; family Syrphidae; genus Eumerus; species Eumerus sabulonum. Next base: position 131,436,446 of record OX645060.1, on the reverse strand, counting down.
GTTTAAGGGGGACGCGGTTGGCAAAGGCATTGGCGATCTCCGGCGACAGTAGCTTTTCGACGTCATAGCTTGGTGTTCTTACTCTACTCCGCGGTGTTCGTGTTATGCGTTGGCGTATTTTGGCTACTACAAGATAGCGGTCTGAGTCGATGTTCGCTCCTCGGAAAGTGCGAACATCAAGAATAGTGGAGCAGTGTCTGACGTCAATCGCGATGTGATCAATCTGGTTGGTGACTGATTGATCTGGCGACCGCCAGGTGCCTTTGTGTATATCGAGGTGGGGAAATCGTGTGCTGGCTAAAAGAAGATTTCGCCCCGTGGCAAGGTCGATCAGCCTGTGTCCGTTATCGGATGTGGTGTCATGTAGGCTGTGTTTGCCGATAACGCGTTCAAAGATGTTTTCTTTACTCAGCTTAGCGTTAAAGTCTCCTAGTATGATTTTGGTATTATAGCTGGGGCATTTGGTATTTGTTCTGTCTAGAAGATCAAAGAAATCATCTTTGATGGAGTCATCCTTGTCTTCCGTGGAGGCGTGGACGCATATGAGGCTGATGTTACAGAAATTTGCCTTGATGCGGATCGTTATGAGGCGTTCGCTCATATACTGGAAACTTAGGACTTTATGTCTTAGTCCACCCCTAACAACAAATCCGGATCCAAATAGACTCTGTCCTCTATCCCTATAGCAGTCACCGTAGTAAATGTCGCAGTTTTTCATCCGCTGGATGGCGGTTATGTCCGCTTTATAGTGGTCTAGGGCATCCGCAAGTTGCTCGGCCGCACGTGGTCTGTTTAGGGACCTAACATTCCACGTACATAACTGAAGGTCCTTGTTTGTTTTTTGTTTTATTATAGGGTCGTCAACATAGGTCCGTTCCGGTTTTCTATCCGAGGCTGTTTTTTCTTCTAAGCAATCAGTGGTTTTACGGTTATGGTTTGCTAGACCATAGCGCAACCGACACTAATCCTTTTTGTTGGCGCAGGATACTCGCCATTCGGCCTCTTCCGTCAGTAATCTCCCTTGTAAGGAAATTTCCAGAGATTTCCGCTTTTTGTCGGGCCAGCATTCATCGGCAGATGCTACCCATACGAGGCCTTTGCTAGTCCTTTACCATTTTTTTTAACATGCAACAACGAAATATACACAAACTTATTTTTATGATAATTTATTGAAAAAAATTTAATATAAATCTTACAAAAAGTGTTTGACATTCAATATGTACAAAATAATACGACAAACAAAAACAAATACTCTGAACATTCAACGAAATCAATCAAAACAATTGATAAAAATCATTATTTATGTAGATGGATAAGGATATAAAAAACAAATGGCTGCAAAGAACAAGATTTTGCTATCTTTAGATATCTCTATGGTATTGTGGTATCAAATGAGCTTGATGTCCCTTCTGCTTGCTTCACGTCAAGATATGGTATAGTACAAAGTAGTAAGTGAGAGTATAGATAACATGTAAATCAGGATAGCAAGGAGCTGCAGGAAAGCATGATCCTTATTCTATTTTAAGGTGACTTAGATAAAGGTGAACAGAATCTGAGCAATGAAGATACATATGTGGTCTGAAGAAGTGTGGAGACAATCTTTTTTAAATGAGCTGAGTGCGTTTTGTAATTTGTTTAAGTCTTAATTATTTTATTTATGACTTATTGTGAAAGCGTGCGTCTTTTTCTAATGATTCAGTGAGCGATGTGGCTTAACTTTCTGGATGGACAGTGCTTCCTTGTTCTTCATTTCTTGAAATTGATTAGCGTGTCAGGTATCTCATTGAGGAAGTTCTGAAAGGAAACAGTTAAAAATAGTTTGTTAAAAATTCTATTCAATTTGATAAAGCAGATTTTGATTGGAGTCTACAGAGCAACGCATTTTGATGGATCAAAGCAAAAAAAGCACTAAATGCTCGACTTAATCTACATATGTAGGTATATATGAGAATACACGCGGCTGCACCTACTCGTTTCGTGGAATAATTTAGAACGACAAATACAATTGTCACAAATCATTTTTCATCAAGGCATTGTTTTCTTAAATACATGTGGAGTGGGAATATACACTTACTTACTTAGGTGGCGCTACAGTCCGTGGTGAACCTCGGCCTCAACCAACAAGCGTCTCCAGCTGGCACGGTCATTGGCCAGCTGTTTCCAGCGCCGCACGCCCAGTTGGTTAAGGTCCTCTGCCGCGCCTTACTTTAGGAGTGGATTCGAAGATTCTTCGGGTCAGAGCTGTATTTTCCATGCGCTCTACATGGCCTAGCCACCTTAGACGCTGTATCCGTAGACGTCGTACCAGGCCGATGTCGCTGTACAACCCGTACAGTTCTTCGTTATATCTTCTCCTCCATACACCGTTTGAACAAACGTAGATAGTACGCAGAATTTTCCTCTCGAAACGACCAAGGGCATCTTCATCCGCTTTTGTTAAGATCCAAGCCTCTGCGCCGTAAAGGAGGACTGGGATGATTAAGGTCTTATATAGTGTCACCTTGGTTTTCCGAGAGAGGGCTCTACTTCTCAATTGCCTCTTGAGCCCAAAGAAACAGCGGTTGGCAAGAGTGACTCTGCGTTTTATCTCAGCGCTGGTGTTGTTGTCGCTGGTCATCAGTGAGCCAAGGTAGACGAATTCCTTGACCACTTTAAAGTTATATCCGCCCATGGTGACGTTCGGGCCAATACGTCGGTGTTGTCCGTCTCTTTTAGATGAAAACAGGTATTTGGTTTTACCCTCATTAACCTTGAGACCCATCTCAGCCGCTTCTACCTCAATGCTTACAAAGGCCTTATTGACGTCTCGCTGTGTCCGTCCAATCACGTCAATGTCATCGGCTTACGCAAGCAATTGTGTAGACTTGAAATAAATCGTACCTCTTGTGTTGGCCAGTGACTCTTGCACGATCTTTTCAAGCGCGATGTTGAAAAAGTTGCATGACAGCGCGTCACCTTGCCCAAAATCCTTTTTTATTATCAAAGATCTCGGTTTGCTCATTACCGCTCTTAATGGAGCAGCGAGAATTCTCCATTGTCATCCTGCACAGTCTGACGAGTTTGGCAGGGATATTAAAACTAGACATGGCTTTGTATAGCTGTCATATGCAGGTGAGTGTCGATTTGGTATTCCTGGGTCTTCTCCAGGATCTGCCGTAGCGTAAATATTTGGTCTATTGTGGATTTACCTGACCTGAAACCACACTGATAAGAGCCGATCGGGTTATCCACAAACGGTTTCAGGCGTTCACACAATACGGCAGAGAAGATCTTATATGCGATGTTAAGGAGACTTATTCCCCTATAGTTGGCGCAGTTATAGGGGTCTCCTTTCTCATGGACCGGGCAAACGATGCTGAGATTCCATTCGGCGGGCATGCTTTCCTCGGACCGTACCTTGCAAATGAGATGGTACATGCACCTTACCAGCTCATCTCCAGCCGCCTTAAGAAGCTCAGCAGACAGGCCGTCTGCGCCAGCGGCTTTATTAGACTTAAGTCTTGATATTGCTATTTTGACTTCGTCTAGGTCGGGTGGACTAAATTCTGTTTCACTGTCGTTCATTACGAATGACTCGTTCTGCCTGACAGCGGTATCTTGTCTATCATCGCTGTTATACAGTCTGCAGAAGTGGTCTATCCAAATCCTCAGCATCGACTGCGACTCTACTACCAGTTCTCCATTTTCATCCCTGCAGGCCGCCGCTCTGGCTTTGTAGCCATCACATGTTCGTTTTACCTTATTGTAAAACTTACGGGCGTCATTCCTGCGGAAGCATCTCTCCATCTCCTCGATCTCACGCTTTCCGTGCTCTCTCTTCTTTCTTCTGAATATACAAGGTGCCTTAAAAGAAAGTTTATATTTGTTTAGCTTATTGCGTGAACGCAACGAATCCGAGGGACGCGGGGGGTATGCCAAACGGTAACCTGGCTCTTCTTGGGAATTCAGTCCCTATGGAGCGTTTCTCGGGTGCAGACCGCGCATTGTGCGTGCGAGAGTTTTACAAAAACGGTGATCCGGCGACTGTAGGTAGGTAGGATCGTAGCCTTCCTAGAAATAAGAAGAACACACATAGGCCAGGGAGGTCCGTTGTGCAGCTACGAGGGGGCTTAGCCCCCTATTAGTGGAACCATTTTGTGCTTCTTAAGAAGTTTAGATATCCCTACTTGCTAGACCTCTGTCAGGTCGTTAAGGAAGTAAGATCCTAGGTATCGCTTCCTGATTGTGCAGAATGCCGGGTAAGTGCAGAGAAGGTGGTGAATGGATTCGACCTTCTCCTCGTCTAGACAGCTTCTGCAGAAATCATTCGGAACTATACCTAGTTTTTGCGCATGACTGCCGATGAGGCAGTGTCCACTGATGACACCTATAACTTTGTAGATGTCAGTTCTTTTTATGGAGATTATACTCCTTGTCCGTTGACTGTCGAGACGGGGCCAGATTTGCCTGGTGATGACGCAGATATGTCCCTGAGTCCATCTCCGGTTCGTCTCGGCCCTGGCGAGATTTGTAAAATTAAGTTTAATGGTTGCAAGGGGTATTCCCTCACAAGCCACGATTGATTGTAGCGTCGTTCCCTGTTTGGCGAGTGTGTCGGCTCTTTCATTCCTTGGAATGTCGCTGTGTACCCAGATAAGTACCCAGATAAGTTGTATGTTGAACTGTTTGGCCATCTCATTAAGAGATAGGCGACAGTCGAGACTAGTTTTTGATATGTACACATAGGACTCCAACGACTTTAAGGCTGCTTGCTATCCGTGAGAATGCGGATATTCGTAGTGGATATCACGTTCCACTTCAGCCAAGACAAGGCCTCTTTTATTGCCAACAGTTCCGCCTGGAAAACTCTGCAGTGATTTGGTAATTTTAGAGCTTTGTTCAGCTTAAGTTGTTTGCAGAATATGTACTCCACTACCCACCCCGTCTTTGGTTTTAGACCCGTCAGTGTAAAAGTCTACGCAGTATCTGCGGGGTTGAGTATGGCTGGTCCAGTTTTGTCTGTCCGAGTATATCGTCGTGAAGTTTTTTTTCCAAGACCGTGGTGGGTTCTGTGAGGTCCAAGTTCACTGCCATGGTTATCCTGTTATTCAGGATGGGGGAGTGGCCAGTGACATAGCTCCGTTAATGCACATACACGCCAACCTTTGTACCTTCTCGAGTTGCTTGTAGTATGTTGTCTTGCCCAGTGCAGTGCACCAGACTATCACTCCATACATTGTATGGGTCTAACGACCGTGATGTAGTAGAGCCAAAGAGTTATCTTGGGGTTGAATCTCCATTTTTTCCCTATGGCTTTCTTGCATGTTTTGAGAGCTACTCCGGCGCCATTTAAATGATACGCCAAGCATTCCTCTCATTCGAAAATGGGTAAAAAAGCTTGGAGAAACTGGTTCAACACTAGAAAAACGAAAATCTTAAATCTGGAATTTGCGCTAATAAACCGACATCCTTGGCGCGCAAGGATGTGGAATCTTCAAAAGATACTGGTAACCCGTGTTGCCTACATGCACGATTCGCGGGATATTATTCTCCTTTTTCCACGCGCCTCAGTACTAAACCACACCTCTGCACACTTCAACCACTCTCCCCGCGGGACTGGCGTTAGGTATTACTTCGCGGGGCTGGTTAGCGATTTACGCTGTATCTCGAGTAGAAGCCTATGGGTTCTTCTTTCTGCTTCGGCTTGCCGCAGCTTTATTTGTACTGATGCAATGTACGAGCATGTTTGGTTCCAATTTTCCACCGAGTTCATCATATAGGGGACCAAGTTTTCAGGACTCGGTACATTTAGCCTTTGCCTGTCCTGCATAATGCGACTGTAATAGAAAACTGTGTGTTCTGCGTCCTCCTCGGAATTTGGGCATTGTGGACAAAGAGCCGAGCTATCATATCCAAATATATGCAGATACTTTCGATAGCCACCATGTCCAGACAAAAACTGCGAAAGATGATAACTGGGGAATGAGCCTGTGCGTCCATCTTCCTTTTGTGGAAGGGTCCCATCTGACTTGCCACATTGCCATGGATTCTGCCCGTTCTTCTGCTTTTATAAGCCTGGTCTGTTGCCGGTCTGGTGTTCGCCTGCGGTGTACCCTTTTGAGCTCGTCTGCCAATATATCGATGGGTAGCATTCTTGCTATAACGAACGCTGCATCATCTGATATGGTCCTGAACCCGCAGATTACTCTTATTGCGCACAGTCGATAGACTGAATCCAATTTCCGCTTTAGTCCTTTTACTGCAAGGGCTTCCGCCCAAATTGGAGCAGCGTAGAGTAGGACTGAGCTGACTACCCGTGAGAGTAGGACTCTGCGTGCATATCCGGGACCGCCTATATTCGGAAGCATTCGCGAAAGAGCTCGTTGTACGTGTGATGCCTTCTCGCTGGCATACAGTACGTGTTCCCTGAAAGAAAGCCTGTTGTCTAGGATGACCCCTATATACTTGACTGCTTTCTTGGACCTTATCGCCCGATCTCCGACTAAGAAGCTCGCATATTCTCCCTTTTTACGGCTGGTTATAAGCATAGCCTCCGTTTTTTGGGCTGCTATTTCCAGACCGGCAATTGAGAGCCAATCTTTCACTTTAGCGATAACTGCGTTCGCAGCTTGGCGCGTTTGAAACAGAATATCCGTTACGAAATGGCCGCCATTACGGAGTCTACTTGCAGAGCTCTAAAAAGACATTTTGCTGTTCGATTTAATGAGTGCCGCGAACGCGAAGGCTTACATTTAGTTGACATTATTCTTAAGAAATAAAATGCCAAATTGTATACCTTAATGATAATTAATTTTTTTTTCTATAGAATGTTTACTTCGTTTTTAATCGAACCACTAATTATAAACTTTCTTTTGAGACACCTTGTATCTAAGCAGTAAAGCCAAGAGATATTTGATATCCGGGAACTGCGAATATCGGAATATAACGTTCATACGATGAGCGACTTCAATGCACAGGTGGGATCAGATAACGCGGGATATGGATATATAATGGGCGTGCATGCTTTGGGAAAGCGTAATGAGAACGGTGATATGAAGCTCTGTACACAGCAGCTCTGTTAGTGAGTCCTATTTTCACCTCCTCGTAGTACCACCTGGGGATATCTATTTGAAATCTCGAACGGAAAAGGGGGAATGGCGAGTTTCCTGCGCCACAAAATAGGATAAGTATCGGTTAGGCCATGGCCTGGCAAGCCATACCTGGAAAAAAGCAGCACACAAAAAAAAAAAACCAAAAAAAGCCTCGGATCCTTAAAAAAACGGATGAATTAACCGATAACGACCCAGAAAACAACAAAAGGAAAAGAAAAAACGTATTCGGCTTTGTACGTGGAATGTAAGGTCCCTCAACAGACCACGTGCAGCCGAACAACTTGCAGAGACCCTAGACTGTTATAAGGTAGATATTACCGTAATCCAGGAAGTGCGATGGGATGGACCGGGCAAAAAGCGGATGAGAAACTGTGATGTATATTACGGCGACTGCTACCAGGAGAGAAGGCTACGCTTATTCGGATACGAATTTGTTATTAGAAGTAGACTTAGGCAAAAATTCTTGAGCTTCGGCATGTAAGCGAATGCCTCATAACAATCCGCGTCAAGGCTAAATTCGCAAACATCAGCCTAACTTGCGCCCACGCCCCTCCCGAGGACATGGATGACGCTACAAAAGACGACTTCTACGAGCTCCTAGATAGGACATACATACATATGCCCAATGTCCCAGTTACGATATTAAGATCGTAGTGGGAGACTTTAACGCGAAACTGGGCATGTAGGTCGATTTTGATAGGGTCATTGGCAAGCACAGCCTACACAACACTACACCCGAAAATAGATTTAGGCTGATAGACTTCGCAACGGGGCGAAATCTTCTAGTTGCTAGCACGCGTTTCCCACATCTCAACATACACAAACGGACTTGGCGATCATCGGATCAATCAACCGTCAACCAGATTGACTACATTGCGATTGATAGCCGGCACGCATCCGACACTCTGGATGTACGAACGTTTAGAGGAGCCAACATCGACTCGGACCACTATCCTGTCGTAGCCAGGTTGCGACTACGAATATGCAAGAAAAATCGAGTAAGGCCAGTGGCATACAACATCGCGATGCTACAATCGCAAGAGACCGCCAGAACCTATGCCAATCGCTTCTCCCTCAAGCTCTCGAAAAACCCTCCACCACCTGCTCAGACCGTACAAAACCTATGGACCCGTTGTCAACAAGCCTTAGAGAGTGCTGCTTCTGAGGTACTGGGTTCCGAAACGCCATTAACCAGTAACCCATGGTTTGACGACGAGTACAGGATGGCACACGCAGCCAAGAAGCAAGCCTATCAAAAGGCGCTGCACAGAAGGACGAGAGCTGCTCGTGAACATTATGAGCGGAAGAGGAGGGAGGAGCATAAGCTTCTCAAAACAAAAAAAAACCGGCCAAGTGCGATTCGGACTCGCGCACGAAGGGTTCCGTACCATCTGTATATATAAATATGAAAGAGACTATGTATGTTACCTCATTAAATGATAGATCTTGGTTGCAGGCAGGAATTTTTTGGATGAAAATCATGTCTGTTGTATGGGAGCCCCCCTTAAATATTCATTTTGTTCTGTTTTTAGTAGCGTGGTAGCGGCAACAGAAATACATCAACTGTGAAAATTTCAACTGTCTAACTATCACGGTTTATGTGATACAGCTTGGTGACAGACGGACGGACGGACAGCGAAGTCTTAGTAATAGGGTTCCGTTTAACCTTTGGGTACGGAACCCTAAAAACGATGAGAATCGGTGCCAACAATAAAGTATCGAAGTGGTCAATAACTTCGAATACTTCTTCTTCTTAGCGGGCGCTATAGTTCGGGGTGAACCTGGGCCTCAACCAACATGCCCCTCCATCTAGCACGATCTTTTGCTAGCCTTTTCCATTGCCGCACACCCAGTTGGCTGAGGTCCGCTTTCACCTGTGTGCGCCATCTTAAGTGTGGCCGTCCTCTGCTTCTTCGTCCCTCGGGGTTGGATTCAAAGACTCTCCGAGCGCAATCAGAGGGGTCTCCTTTCTTGTGGATCGGGCTTACGATGCTGAGACTCCATTCCTCGGGCATGCTTTCCTCTGACCATATTTTACAGATGAGCTGGTACATGCTCCTAATCAGGTCATCCCCAGCTGCCTTGAAGAGCTCAGCAGACAGTCCGTCTGCGCCAGAAGCTTTATTCGACTTGAGACTCGATATGGTAATCTTAACTTCGTCGAGGTCATGGGGACAGAATTCTCTGCGGTCTCCGTCGATTAGAAATTCTGCCTGACAGCTGTATATTGACTAACATCGCCGTTATACAGTGCAGAAGTGGTTTTTCCATATTCTCAGCATCGACTGCGATTCTACTACTAGGTGTCCGTTCTCATCCCTACAGGCTTCTGTTCTGGCTTTATAACCTTGGCATGTTCGCTTTATCTGTTGATAAAACTTTCGAACGTCACGCCTGCAGTAACACCTCTCCAAAACCTCAATCGCGCGCTTCCCGTGCTCTTTCTTCTTTCTTCTAAGAAGCTTATGCTCCCCCTTCTTTTTAACTCGTAGAGCTCACGGGCTGCTCTTGTTCTTTTATGCAGCGAGGCCTTATATGCATCTTGCTTCGCTGTGTGAATCCCCCTGCACTCGTCATCGAACCAGGTGTTTCTTCGTGGTGGAGCCTTGAGCTTAAGGGAGACGCGATCGCTTCGAATACTTAGGCAGCCAAATTACGATGAAAGAAGGCATGAGGAATGATGTAGAGTGCAGAATTAAAAAGGCAAGAACTACATTTGCTAGACATTTGCTAGAAAGAAGAATTCTATGATCTCCTAGACAGAACCTATGCCCAATTTCCCAGCTACGACACAAAAACAGTTCTAGAAGATTTTAATGCAAAACTGGGCAAAGAGGACATATTTGAGTCGATCATAGGAAAGCATAGCCTCCATAACACTATATCCGTAAACGGACTTAGGCTAATCGATTTACTAGCGGGGCGTAACCTCCTTGTAGCAAGCACGCGATTACCCCATCTCAACATCCACAAGGGTACCGCCGGTCTTTTTATCAATCGACCACCAACCAGATTGATCACATTGCGATCGACCCCAGACACTCCTCCTGTATTCTCGACGTACGAACCATCCGAGCGGCGAACAACAACTCAGACCACTACCTTGTTGTAGCCAAGGTACGAATGAGGATATCAAGAATGCTTAAGAGTCGAGTAGGACTACGTAAGTTTGACGTCGGAAAGCTGCAATCGCAAGGGACTGCCAGAATCTTTGCCGATCGTGTCTCCTCCAAGCTCTCTCAAAATCCGTCCACAGCAGCACAAACAATAGAGCAGGAATGGGCGCATTGCCAGAGCGCCGTCAGAGACGCTGCCTCAGAGGTGCTGGGTTTCAAACCGCCCCGCCTAGAAACCCCTGGTTCGATGAACAATGCGAACAAGCCCATGCAGCAAAACAAGAGGCATATAAAGCCATGCTGCAACGACGGACGAGAGCTGCTCGCGAAATCTGTGAGCAGGAAAAAGAAAGGAACACACGCTTTTCAAAAGAAAGAAGAGAGAGCACGGAAAGCGTGAGATCGAGGAGATGGAGAGATACTTCCGCAGAAATAACGCCCGGAAGTTTTACAATAAGGTAAAACGAACATGCCATGGCTACGAAGCCAGAGCTGCGGCCTGCAGGGAGGAAAATGGAGAGCTGGTAGTAGAGTCGCAGTCGATGCTGAGAATTTGGAAAGACCACTTCTGCAGACTGTATAACGGCGATGACAGACAAGATACCGCTTTCAGGCAGAACGAGCCATTCGTAATGGACGACGATGTAACAGAATTCAGTCCACCCGACCTAGACGAAGTCAAAATAGCGATATCAAGACTTAAGTCTAATAAAGCCGCGGGCGCAGACGGCCTGTCTGCTGAGCTTCTTAAGGCGGCTGGAGATGAGCTGGTAAGGTGCATGCCCCATCTCATTTGCAAGGTATGGTCGGAGAAAAGCATGCCCGACGAATGGAATCGCAGCATCGTTTGCCTGCTCCATAAGAAAGGAGACCCTTATAACTGCGCCAACTATGGGGGAATAAGTCTTCTTAACATCGCATATAAGATCTTCTCTGCCGTATTGTGTGAACGCCTGAAACCGTTTGTGGATAACCTGATCGGCTTTGATTAGTGTGGTTTCAGACCAGGTAAATCCACAATAGACCAAATATTTACGCAACGGCAGATCTTGGAGAAGACCCATGAATATCAAATCGACACTCACCACCATTTCGTCAATTTCGAAGCTGCATATGACAGCGTGTATAGAGATGAGCTATACCAAGCCATGTCTAGTTTTAACATCCCTTCCAAGCTCATCAATTCTTGCTGCTCCATTAAGGTCGGTAATGAGCAAACCGAGACCGTTGATGTTAAAAAAGGATTTAGGCAAGGTGACGCGCTGTCATGCAACTTTTTCAACATTGTGCTTGAAAAGATCGTGCAAGAGTCACTGGCCAACACAAGAGGTACGATTTGTTTCAAGTCTACGCAATTGCTTGCGTACGCCTACGACATTGACGTGATTGGACGGACACAGCAAGACGTCAAGGAGGCCTTTGTAAGCATTGAGGTAGAAGCGGCTAAGATAGGTCTCAAGGTTAAATGAGAGTAAAACCAAATATCTGCCTTCATCTAAATGATACAGGCAACACCGACGTATTGGCCAGAACGTCACCATGGGCGGATATAACTTTAAAGTGGTCAAGGAATTCGTCTACCTTGGCTCTCTGATGACCGGCGACAACAACACCAGCGCTGAGATAAAACGCAGAATCACTCTTGCCAACCGCTGTTTCTTTGGGCTCAAGAGGCAATTGAGAAGTAGAGCCCTCTCTCGGACCTTGGACCTTAACCTTGGTCGTTTCGAGAGGAAAATTCTGTGCACTATTTACGTTCCCGTTTGTTCAAACGGTGTATGGGTAAGAAGATATAACGAGAACTACAGCGACATCGGCCTGGTACGACGTCTACGGATACAGCGTCTAAGGTGGCTAGGCCATGTAGAGCGCATGGAACATACAGCTCCGACCCGAAGAGTCTTCGAATCCACCCCGGAAGGAAGGCGCGGCAGAGGACGGTCGCATCAACGGTGGCGCACGCAGGTGGAAGGGGACCTCAACCAACTGGGCGTGCGGCGCTGGAAACAGCTGGCCAACGACCGTGCCCGCTGGAGACGTTTGTTGGTTGAGGCCCAGGTTCTTCACGGACTGTAGCGCCACCTAAGTAAGTAAGTTAGACTTCAATTGTGGATTGACGATATTTAATATTTTATGTAATTGTAATAATACCTAACGATAGCTAATAGGATTACCAATATTCCAAATATCTTTTTGAAAGTTCATTTATGTGGAGAACAGAAAAATAGCAAAACTTACATATACAGGCGGTGAGTAGTCCGCCCCACCGTAATCCGCCCATTTCGAAATGTTAATAGATGGAATCACGCCACTCTTACAAGGTACTCTGGGATTGCTGGAAGCAAGAAAAAAAAAAACATAAATTTACATCAGTAGTGTTCGAAAAAGGCAGAACATCTTACATTTCGTGGTCAGGTAGCACCATGGGATAAATTTGGATGGTATCAATCAAATCCGTGTTGTCGCAAATCAAGCGCGAAAGTTTAGCCTTTCTAATTTCCTGCAGTTGTTCGGGCGTAAATGATGATGGCTGATTTGGTAGTTCGTACCAGAAGCGATCACCACGGCGAAGGTAACTCATTTGGGTCGCGATCACACATGCGAAGGTTGGACCAAGCATCGAACCAGGTAATGATTTCTCCGATACGCCACCAGACCATAAATCAATATCAGCTGGATGCCTGAAAGTAAAAGGAAATGATTCATATCGATCGTCTTAAGGGAAGTTACAATTTATTGAAACATCGAGACTTACTCAAAGATGCTCTGGTAACGAACTATCGTTTCGTTGGGCATGGAACCGAACATTTCCTCCCACGTATTAGAGGTCGGCAATCCGCAGAATTTCCTAAATTCCATGTAACCAGGCAGACCGAATTCTCGACCGCGTTGCATATTGAATGAAACCAAGTCTAAGCCAAATCTAGCACCAGCCTTCTTGAAGAGGTGATTTGTAACTTCTTGCGTAATTGAATCATCCATAGCTTGAGCAACTTGATTCATCAAGCCCATGAAGTACTCGTCCAAAACCCCAGCACGATACAAATCATATGGACGGCGAATCAAATCGGATAATCGCTTAGAAGCTATGAACTTGTGCGCCTTCGACCACCGTTCGACTGCGGTAGGCAACAACGAATGACCGAAGCGGAATGCTGCACCAGCGAATGCGTCAATTATTCCTGGGTTCACTTTCGGATCGTAACCATCCCAGTAGCCGTTTTTCTGTAGTACTAATCCGAATTTCTCCATAATTTCTTTGCCCAGCAGAATCGGTAGAAATTCATTATACGTCACGTGCTGCACGATAGCAATGTTGATTCGACGTGCTTCTTGGAACAGAGTCTCATCGTCCCAATGTTTGTTAATTTCAGCTAAATTGGTCGCCAAACGGTTATGCTCTCGGGCCATTAGCGTATGCATGCAAGTAAGGACGAGCTGTTCGTTAACTCGAATTTCGCCAGCCTCAAAGCAGAACATGCTTTTGTTTGGTCGGGTACAACCCTCATCTGGAACGTCGAGTTTCAACGGCAGTAGGTCTTTCAATCCGTATTCCTGGAACACTGGATTCATTCGTAATAAGCCGCCATAGCCCGTGCGAAGTTTACGAGCGAACTTTTCGTGGACACCGTAAACCGTATTCGCATCAATCACTCCAGTGAGGGTATTAAATTGCTGACGCGAGCCTGAAAGATCAGCGATAGTTTAATTGCTAGTTTCAGCTATATGTACATACAAATGTACATATGTATGTAGGTAAGTATCTAATTGTACATTTTTTGTATGTTTGTATATGTATAGGTACACATTAATAGAGTTTTATGGCTTCGCAACATTTTATTAGATATCGCCGGGCGTAACAATTAAACCAATTCGATTAACAACTTACCCAATCGACAGCCCGGTCGAGGTGAAGGAAATCCACGAACGAAATCGATGCACTTGACATTGAATAATCGATAGAAATAGTCATCGTCAGGGATACGGATTTCATTGCAATATGGGTGCTTTAAGTGTAACGGCCGTTTACAGCATTCCTCAGGGTCGTTACGGTTAATTGGATCTAGGTAATAGCATGGTAAAGAATACGTTTTTTTTTTGCTGTTATTTTAAAACTTGATTTAGCTTACCGAGTGGTGTTCCAGTAAGCGTAAAGTCATGATCCATAAACTGTCCCCAAGCAATGACCATTACGGTTCCGGCATGGTCGTGATAACCGTCGTCTGGATGCATTGTTCGCGAAACTATACGTGAGAACGGCAAGTCTCGTCCAGTGACTGAGATTCTTGGCGCGTTAATGCCGTCGGAGTAGAGGGGACCGATTATGCGTTGAAACGGCGCCATAGCTCCACCCCATGTTGGATGTTCGACGTTATTGCATAAGCCATCGAAGCGTCGATATTTACCGGGACGGCATTCAACACCAGAGAACATGGGCGGACAGACTTCTCGAATGAGTGTTTTCGATGTGTCGATAGTTGGCAGACCTTTTTCGATTTCTTCGTACGACAATCCATAGCTTTAAGTAGAGATATCGATAATTGAAATGATATGTAAGTATAATGTACATAAATAGATAAGATAATTTTTATTCATCAAAGCGAACCGAAGCTGTAGGCTTTCTTTGTGCTCGCTCGGACTCAAAACGTTGTTCGCGTTTTTGGACCACTTCCTGACATTTTAGAGAGATGAAAAATTGTACACCATTAGTTGACCATATAAATCGGGTCATGACGAAGCCGGAATTTGAATTTCAATTTTCAATCAACTGAAGTCTACAAAAAAACAGTTTGAGACATTATGCCACTTCCTCCTAAACGATCCCGGAACTTACCACGATCGACCAGAGACGCAGCCAGAATGAGGAACGTTCGCCAAAACATTATCGACGGCCCTCTTCGAAACATAAAAACAACACATTTTGGAGACACCGAATTTATCGGAACATTCACCCAGAATCTGCTCACGGCTACAACTCACCCACCATGAAGTCATCTGCCATTACTGCACTAAAAACCCTGTCAAGTACACTGCTCAAAACAATATGGATCCAGGAGATGTTCCAGAGGTTATGAAGACATTGTCAGTCGTCGAGCAGATGTTGGTAGCACGGATTCAACCCGTTCTCAGCGTCTATCAGCTCCGCAGTCAAG
The DNA here is from genome assembly GCA_951905685.1 of Eumerus sabulonum. Taxonomy (NCBI): domain Eukaryota; kingdom Metazoa; phylum Arthropoda; class Insecta; order Diptera; family Syrphidae; genus Eumerus; species Eumerus sabulonum. Next base: position 131,421,086 of record OX645060.1, on the reverse strand, counting down.
GTGTAAATGGTCAATTCCGTTACAAAGGAAACGTGCTGAACGTCGAGCAAGATCTCCAACCGATTGCAAACGAGTTGCCTAGAGTTCCTAATACAGTCAACATCTTGCTGGTTGGGAAGGCGGGAGCCCAAGGTTACAAAAACTTCAGGGTCAGACGACAGGTGGTACACGATGTTCTGGTGTTCCTAAAGCAACAGAATCGCTTCTATACAGACTTGCAAATCAATATGTCCGCCTTGGCGGCACTACCAGAAGACGGAAGCGTTCAAGATCAGGTAGGTAGGTAGGTAGGATCGTAGTCTTCCCAGAAATGAGAAGAACACCCATAGGCCAGGGAGGCCCGTTGTGCAACTACGAGGGGGCTTAGCCCCCTATTAGTGAAACAATTTTGTGCTTCTTAAGAAGCTAAGAAGATCAGGTATTCCTACTTGCTGAACCTCTGTCAGTTCGTTAAGGAAGTAAGAGCCTAGGTATAGTTTCCTGATTGTGCAGAATGCCGGGCAAGTGCAGAGAAGATGGTGAATGGATTCGACCTCTTCCTCGTCTAGACCGCTTCTGTAGAAATCATTCGGAACTATACCTAGTTCTTGCGCGTGACTGCCGATAAGGCAGTGTTCGATGATGACACCTATAACTTTGTAGATGTCAGTTCTTTTTAGGGAGATTATACTCCTTGTCCGTTGACTGTCGAGCCGGGACCAGATTTGCTGGTGATGACGCAGGTATATCCCTGAGCCCATCTCCGGTTCGTCTCGGCCCTGGCGAGATTCTTTCTTCTTTGGTGGCGTTACAGCCCATGAAGGACCAGAGCCAAGCTTCTCTCAATCACCCATGTTGTGTGTGATTTATTTTTTACACAGGTGAAAGGGACCTACAGTTTAATGCCGATTCCGAACGGCGTGAGTAGAGAAACCTTTTCATGGCAAGTTTACTACGAGGGGTTTTGCCAGTACCCCGCCGAGGAGGAACGTCGCGAAATAAACGTTCGATAACGTTGGTGTTATCAGGATCCGAACTCGCTCATCGTGCGCCAGAGTCCAACACACTAACCACTGCGCCACGGCGCCCTCGCCCTGGCAAGATTAGTAAGATTAATTTTAATGGTTGCAAGGGGTATTCCCCCATAAGCCGCGATTGAATGTAGCCCAGTTCCCTGTTTGGCGAGTGTGTCGGCTCTTTCATTTCCTGGAATGTCGCTGTGTCCTGGTACCCAGATAAGTTGTTTGTTTAACTGTTCGACCATCTCGTTAAGAGATAGGCGACAGTCGAGACTAGTTTTTGATGTGTACACATAGGACTCCGACGACTTTAAGGCTGCTTGGCTATCCGTGAGAATGCGGATAATCGTAGTGGATATCACTTTCCACTTCAGCCAGGACAAGGCCTCTTTTATTGGTAATTCTAGAGCTGTATTCAGCTTTAGTTCTTTGCAGAAGACTCCACTACCCACCCCGTCCTTGCTTTTAGACCCGTCAGTGTAAAAGTATGGCGGGTCCAGTTTTGTCTGTCCGTGTAAATCGTCATGAAGTGTTTTTCCAAGACCGTGGTGGATTCTGTGAGGTCCAAGTTTACTGCCATGGTTGTCCTGTTGTTCAGGATGGAGGAGTGGCCAGTGACATAGCTCGTCCATTTCGAGTTGGCTTTTAGTTTAATGGCCGTGTGTGTGGCAATTTGCTTGCCGAAAATATCGAGTGTTAAGCGCAGCCGTTGGGGTGGACCTGGGGTTGGGGTGTTTTTGGTACGTTGTCTTGTCTAGTGCAGTCCACCAGACTATCACTCCATACATTAGTATGGGTCTAACGACAGTGATGTAGAGCCATAGGGTGATATTGGTGTTGAATTTTTTCCCTGTGGCTTTCTTGCATGTGTAGAGAGCACCCATGTTAATTTCATGTCTAGTATAGTGCCAAGGAATTTTGCATTGGAGGAATAGTTTAATCTGGTACCAAGCAAAGTGATAGGGCAGGGTTCCGGGATTTTATTCTTTTTGGTGAATAGCACGAGCTCCATTTTCTGGGGATTCACCCTGAGCCCGTTGCTATGCGCTCATTTGCAAAGGATTGAGAATGCTATTTGCATACGGTAATTCAATGTGGATAGGTATTTACCTGAGATTGAAATGGCAACGATATCAGCGTAGGCAATAATGTCCTGGCCTTCTTTCTTGAATCTAATTAGTAGTTCGTTTATAACTACATTCCAAAGAAGACGTGAGAGAACCCCTCCTTGCGGGGTTCCCCTGGTAACCACTCTGGTGGTTACTTGGCTTCCCCATTTGAAGACCATCTTGCGTGTTTATAATAACTCGTTGACCAGCTCTATCAGAGTCCTCTCCACCTTAAGCTTTTCTAGCCCTTCTATTATTGCTTTCCGAGTGACGTTGTCAAAGGCGCCCTCTATGTCAAGGAAGGCTGTTATAGTGTATTCCATAAATTGATCTTTCGATTTTACTCACTAGTGTGTCCAAGGCTGTTTCGGCAGATCTACCCTTACAGTAGGCGTGCTGTGCCTTAGAAATTAGGGACGGACCCAAGTTGTAGTGTACGTGTAAGTCTATCAGCCTTTCCAAAGTCATTAGTGCAAAGGATGATAGACAAATAGGCCTTAGATCCTTGGGGGAAGTGTGAGAATTCCTGCCGGCCTTGGGGATGAAAGCACCTTCGCGCACTTCCACTTTTCTGGAATGTGACTCCAAGCTACGCATCATTTAAAAATAATCTCTAGCCATGGTATAGTCCATTCCATAGTTTGTGTGAGTTCGATAGGGTAAATTCCATCCAGATCTGGCGATTTGTACGGCGTTCAAGGTCATCTTAGACATGTCGACGAAAGTGTTGTCAACGACTCACTGCCCGGTGTTGCTGAAGACAGTGACGATGTCGTAATTAATGCGCTTCCCGTGTCAAGTGGTATGAGACAAACCGAGGTTGTTCGTGATGTAATCGATTGGCCTGCAGCTTCAGCAAATCCGGTCAACGAATTCACGACTGTTGGATACATCGTCAAAGCTTTTCCTGATCTGTTCCCTTCTGGTTCTGCTGACTTCAATGATAATACACGTTCTAGAGAAATTCAACCCACATTTCAGGAATGGGCTCGGTTTTTGATGAGTTACCATGACAAGAGATTTGCGCAAGACCCGAGGTTTCCATTCTTCTGCCTCAACACGATGCAACGCCACGACGCAATTAGCTAATCTACGCCAACATGACAAATTTCAAGGGATCCCCGAAGTATCGGATTCTCTCTGGAATCCGGCGCTGATTTTCTCTACTTTGCTTCAAATATCAGCACAATGTCTGGTTTCGGAAGCGTTTAGAACTTGAAAGTATGGTCAGCCAACTTGGTGTTCCAACATTTTTCTTGACGTTACGCGCGGCAAATCTCTGGTGGCCATGCCTAACGAAACATTTTGGATACGATCCAACTGGGAAGTCTGAAGCTCAGGTTGCAAGGGACATGCAATAATTGCTCTCAAAAAACCCGTCCGTTGCAGACAATTACTTTGGCAAGAGAGTGGAACTGTTTGTGGAAGTATTGGAGAAGAAGTATCCAATCATGGACTATTGGTACCATTTCGAGTATCAACATAGAGGAAGCCCACATGTTCATTGCGTATTTTGGCTGTCTGGAGCTCCTGACGCTATAAACTTTGAGTCAATGAGTATTGAAGAGCTGACAAATGCCAAACATTATTACGGCAACCTGGTGTCAACGATCAACCCCAATCAATCGGCAAGATAAGACCTGCAGCCCAGTAGAATGAGAGCAACAGACCTTGAACTCACTGACGAAAACATAGCCAAAGGTATGAACAGATTTCCAAGACACACGGTTTGCTTGAAGTCGTACTGTCTGCGAACAATCAATGGACATGAGCAATGCCGGTTAGGATTTCCAAAACCACTACTCATTGAATCGAAGCTTGCGAAAGACGAACGAGGAGTTTTCTGTTATACACCTGCTCGAAACGATGGACTATTCAATCCATTCAACAAGTTTGTTTCATTCGCGTGGCGAGCAAACACAGACATCTCCATTATCGCTTCTGAATATGCAGTGACATCTTACATCACTAAGTACGCCTCAAAAGGTGAACCAAAGTCTGAAAATTTCAAACAGACGCTGACGGCCCTTCTAGAGAGTAGTATCGGTACTGAGTCAAGACGCAGAACTGTGACCAAGTTCCTCATGAAGGTTATTGCCAGCAGAGATATATTTGGGTGTGAAGTGTCCAGGCTTCTACTTGCAGAACATTTGATGAAAGCCACTGAAAGTGTTTTGATAAAGAGGCGAGGCATGAAAGATGATGAAAACGGCAGTTCTGATGCTCCGCGAATAACTCAAGCATATGCGTACAGAACAGCAAATTCGAACGATTTGACATTCATGGACTTTGCCCGAAAATACACTGTTGCTGCTGGAAAACCAAGTTTTCAATCGGTGGACCTTCCTTCTACGTCCAGGGCCGCTGCACGCCCAGTGATGACAGTTCCCGTTTACAAGACGCATCTTGCTAGAAAAGAAAGAGTTGTTTAAGTCATTCCTAAAGTCGTGAAAAGTAAATCCCTTGAAACCGACGAAATCTACTACAAACAACAACTGATAGTTCACACTCCATGGAGAGTCGATATGACAACTTTGCTGACGCACACAACATGGGAAGAGTATTACAAGGCACATGGCGTCGCTGTTTGGGCGTTAAACATAGATATGGCGGACGTTGTCGAAGAGAATGACGAGCCAGAAACTCCCATATATGAGCCACACGATTGGATGGCAGCTGCCGCTTCCGAATCGAACACCTGCAGACGTCGAACTTGGATTCCGAGATGTCGATCGGCAGCATGACTTGACTTTCAGCAAATATCCAGGAGTAGAAAACGAGCTCAAGTTCATTGATGCGGCAATGGCTTCCTACGAAATACTAGAAGTTGAGGCAGCAGCAAGCTGCTTTACATTGAACATCGAGGAACAAGCTGTGATAGACTTCATCACAAGAGCGACAAACAGAGAAACGACGGACAAAATAGCAATAGTCATGGGAGCTGCTGGAACGGGCAAGTCGTTAGTCATCAACGAAGCTGTTAAAAGTTTCGGCTTGGAGCACGTCCAGCTAATGGCTCCAACCGGCGTGGCTGCAAACAATATCGGTGGCCAAATTCTGCATTCCGGACTGCACATTGCCACATCAGCCAGAGTTACGCCCCTAACTGGAAAGACCCAAAGAGAATTTCAGGAGCATTTCAGTAATATCAAGTAAATATTGATAGACGAATTCAGCATGATTGGGTTGCGTATGCTGGGCAAGATAGATGGCCGGCTTAGAGAAGCTAACCCTGAGAAGCAGCACGAATGTTGTGGAGGATTTGTTGTTGTATTCTTTGGCGACTTCAATCAGCTACAGCCAGTTTTGGGCAAGCCTCTGTATGTTGTACCTAAAGAGTCGGATGAGTTTTCCCTGCGAGGCAAAGCAGCTTATTTGCAGATACGGAAGACGTTTATTCTCAAGCAGATCATGCGACAGACTGGCGATGAACAGAAACAATTTCAAGAAGCACTTCATGCTCTAGCCCTAGGCGAGAACAACCTCCCGCACTATGAATTCTGGTCACAACGCTTTGTCGACAATAACCCAGGATCAACCCGAGATTTCAAGGACACGACACGATTGATGACAGATGATCTGGTGCATGCTCCCTACCGCAACATCACCGCTAGTCTTGAAGAGCGCTGATGACAAACCATCTGAGCTTGCGGCCTTGTTGTTCTTCAGCTTTTGAATGCTGGGTGTGAGGACTACTTCAGCGGCTGGAGTTGGGATTTCCTAAGTCCCTACCACTCTCTCTTGGGCATGCTCGTTAAGCAGCTCACTATTCCCTGTGGATCGGTGACAAGATCGCCTTCGCAATTTCGAAAAGCCTGGGTGCCTTTCTTATTGCCTCCTGCAAGGATCTTAGCTTTCTTATAAAAGGCCCGTATTTTATGTTTGTTCCTAGGCTCCCCGATATTCTTGAGTTGGGAGGCAGCGACGATTCTTTTCTTTAGTCGCAGCAGTTTTTTCTCCTCCCTTCTTCTGGCTCGGTACTCCTTTCGCGCTGCCCTGGCTTTTCGCTGCACCGCCTTTCGGTACGCCTCGTCGGTTGCTGTCTTTTTCTGCTCACACTCGCCATCATACCACGGGTTTCTTGCCGGGGGTGGCAAGTAACCTAAGGTATTTTCGGCTACTTCCTGAATGGCTGAGCGGCAATGCAGTCACATATTGTTGACATTTGTGCTCCACGTAGGCATACCGGAAAGCCATTCGCTTACCTGCTCCCTGTAGACTCTGGTAACCTCCGGTGTGCGCAGGCGTCCGATGTGGAAACTCCTCATTGGACAGTTGAGCTTCAAATCTTGCTGCTATCGTGCGTCAATGAGCACATGGTCGATTGGGTTGGCGGTTCGACCATCCGGAGATCGCCAGGTTGCTGTGTGGATTCGCTTGTGAGTTGGAAGCCGTTATCTGTTGTTGTATCGTGAAGGCTGTGCTTTCCGACCACTCCGCCAAAGGTGTTCTCCTTACCAATTTTTGCATCGTACTCCGGACAAGCTCCGAAGCCGTTGTCCAAGAGATCATAGGAGTCCCCTTTGAAGGGCATGTGTACAAGCATATGAGGCTGATGTTGTAAAATCTGCCTTTGATGCGGATCACAGCCAGGTGATCACTTATTCATAGGTTTAAAGTCGATGACCTTCGACCCTAACCGCTTTCCCTCGACAAATCCGGACCCCAACATGTGCAGTTTTTTGTGACAGCTGTAGTAGATGTCGCAGTAATTTCCGCCTGATACTGCGTGAGGGTTCTTTCCAGTTTATGAGCGGCTCCAGGAGTGTATGGGGTTCTGACATTCCAGATGTTACTTACTTACGTGGCGCTGCAGTCCGTGGTGAACCTGGGCCTCAACCAACAAGCGTCTCCAGCTGGCACGGTCCTTGGCCAGCTGTTTCCAGCGCCGCACGCCCAGTTGGTTAAGGTCCCCTTCCACCTGCGTGCGCCACCGTTGATGCGGCCGTCTTCTGCCGCGCCTTCCTTCTGGGGTGGATTCGAAGACTCTTCGGGTCGGAGCTGTATTTTCCATGCGCTCTACATGGCCTAGCCACCTTAGACGCTGTATCCGTAGACGTCGTACCAGACCGATGTCGCTCTACAACCTGTACAGTTCTTCGTTATAGTGCGCAGAATTTTCCTCTCGAAACGACCAAGGTCATTTGGTCTATTGTGGATTTACCTGGCCTGAAACCACACTAATAAGGGCCGATCAGGATTTCCACAAACGGTTTCAGGCGTTCACAAAATACGCCAGAGAAGATCTTATATGCGATGTTAAGGCGACTTAATCCCCTATAGTTGGCGCAGTCATAGGGGTCTCCTTTCTTATGGCCGGGCCAACGATGCTGAGATTCCATTCGTCGGGCATGCATGCTCGCATTGTTCATTGAACCAGGGGTTTGTAGGTGGTGGCGGTTTGAAACCCAGCATCTCTGAGGCAGCGTCTCTTACGGCGCTCTGGCAATGCGCCCATTCCTGCTCTATTGTTTGTGCTGCTGTGGGCGGATTTTGAGAGAGTTTGGAGGAGGCACGATCGCAAAGATTCTAGCAGTCTCTTGTGATTGTAGCTTTGAAGCATACGCGGAGGCTGTGTGTCAACTTGGATTGAGCAGGGACAGAGATCGAAGCTGGCGTTTGCCATGTTAAACGCGATCAACTTCTTTGCTCTGATTGTAGTATTCCAGAAGCATACTAGCGTCTTTGAGAATCCGTCCGCTTACACGAGGCATTTTGCTCTTCCATAACTCGTTGTGTATTACATGGGCGGGTTGTTGGCCCGTCGTACAACCGCCAGTCTGGCCGGGGTATTGTAGCGTTTTCTTGCCTAGTGCGATCGCTACATACATTTGTTCACCTCTCAACGGTGGTTGAAGTGGCTATCTAGAGGGCGTCGCGCGGAGGCTGTATGCCAACTTGACCCGGGCATTAAAACAGGGATCGTTGCTGGCATCTCACCAGGTTGAGAGTAATTAACAACTTTACCATGTAAGTCCGAGCCCATGCCCTCTCATATGCATGTAGTTAACCTAGAGCCTCCCAGCTCAAGGATATCGAGGAGTCTAGGGACAAACATAAAATACGAACCTTTTACAAGAAAGCCAAAGGCCTTACAGGAGGCTTCAAAAAGGGCACCCTGGCTCTTCGAAACTGCGAGGGTAATCTTGTCACCGACCCGCAGGGAATAGTGGATGTATTTAAGCAGCACTTCCAGCAGCTGCTTAACGAGCATGACCAAGAGAGAGTGGTAGGGACCGAGGAAATCCCAACTCCAGCCGGTGAAGTAGTCCTCCCACCCAGCATAGAAGAAGTCGGCACAGCTATTCAGAAGCTGAAGAACAACAAGGCCGCAGGCTCAGATGGCTTGCCATCAGAGCTCTTCAAGGCTGGCGGCGATGTTTTGGTAGGGAGCATGCACCAGATCATCTGCAGAATTTGGGAAGATGAGAGCATGCCCGACGACTGGAATACCAGCTCTATGTACCCCATCCACAAAAAAGGCGATCCTACCTCTTGCAAGAACTATAGAGGTATATCCCTGCTCAATGTCGCATACAAGATCCTGTCCAGCGTATTGTGTGAACGTCTAAAACCATTTTGCACCGCACTAATCGGCAGCTACCAGTGCGGCTTCCGGCCCGGCAAATCAACTATAGACCAAATTTTCACACTTCGACAAATCCTGGAAAAGACCAACGAGTTTCAAATCGATACACACCATCTTTTCATCGATTTCAAAGCCGCATACGACAGCATTCATCGTGAAGCACTGTTTGGGGCGATGGCCGAATTCGGGATCCCGGTAAAACTGATCCAGTTGTGTCGCGCCACGCTAAAAAACACGCGATGCACCGTGCAACTCGGTTCTAGGACCTCGGAACCATTCGAAATATGCACCGGATTTCGGCAAGGAGATGCGCTGTCATGTGACTTTTTCAACCTGGTGCTGGAGCAGATAGTGCGACGGGCAGGCGTCAACAGGGAAGGCACTATCTTTTACAAGTCCATTCAGCTGCTAGGATACGCGGATGATATCGACATCATCGCGTGTTCTCGCCGTGGCATTGTGGAAGCATTCACTGCGATTGAAGAACAGGCGAAACGAATTGGTCTTAAGATCAATGAGGACAAAACGAAATACATGCAGTCAAGCAAAAACCAATCCGTCGCTCACCACCTAGGACAAAACATAACAATTGACAGCTACAATTTCGAGGTAGTTAAGGAGTTTGTTTACCTCGGGGCAAACGTAAATTCCACAAATGACACCACAGTGGAGATCGCCCTTGGCAACCGCTGCCAAGCCGAAGGTCCAAATAACTGGGGTCAAAACTCCTCACTCGAAAGACCAAAGTCATGCCTTACAAAACGCTCATTCTGCCAGTCTTGCTGTACGGAGCCGAAAGCTGGACGATAAGCAGGACAGCGGAGCTGATTTTGGGTTCTTTCGAAAGAAAAATTCTGCGCCGGATATTTGGTCCTGTCTGTGAGGAAGGTGAATGGAGAAGAAGACACAACCGCGAACTCTACGAGCTGTACCAAGATGTGGATGTAGTCCGGAAGGCAAGGACCCGTCGACTACACTGGCTCGGCCACATCGAGCGCATGGACATCAACGCTCCAGCTAAGAGGGTCTTCGACTCCGAGCCTCCTGGTTCGAGAAGAAGAGGAAGACCGAACCTCCGGTATAAAGACCAAGTAATAGCGGATGTAAGACATCTTGGTCTTGACAACTGGAAGCAGCGTGCCCGGGACCATCAAGGATGGAAGGCAGCTATAGCTCAGGCTCAGATCCTCCATGGATCGCAGGCCTGATAAGTAAGTAAGTAAGTAACCTAAAAATGGCCATCAAGCACTTGCACTATCTTTCATAATGCACAGCTCTTTTAAGACTACGTATTTTACTAGCTTTATCCTCAGATCTATACAAGTACGTTAGTAAAACTGCTTCCAATTCAAAGTGAGAAAACAACCTTATAAGGTAAGAAAGTGACGGTACTCGTACCCTAATTATGGAATATTTCACACATTCCGGGCAAACGAAACAAGTCCCACACACGCGAAAAAACTAACTTCAGATCGAATCCGTTCTAATTATGTACATATGCATGTACAAACTTATACAACCGATCGATGCAACTCTCGCGTGAAGACAACAAGTTCAATCGACTAACAGCCAAATTTGTGCCGTCACGGTATAGCCTCCATCATTCGTCGCCGTCATGAGTAAATACAAACAGCTGCAGCAATTTGTTTGCATCCATCCAGCAACATCTACATATGTACAACGACCGAATAGACGAATGCCTAATCCGTCGTCTATGCGACGCACGGTCCAGCCATCATAATTACTAAACACACGTATCTTTGCACGTTACGTTTTTGAAGTGTAATAGCAGTAACCACACCAATCGTCCAAACGCCGAACTGGAGATGCAGTACTCGTGCACGCGATGTGTCTGTTCGCATTCGTATCTGCGTCTCTTAACGGTGCACGTTCATATATCGATTTTTCATATTAAATGGTTTATAAGATATTTATTACAAGCATCTGTCGACAAGTAAGAGCAGCTGGCAATTGGTAATCAATCGGAGGCTGCCAGATGGAGAGGTGGTCTAGGAATGTTAGGTGACGCAGTGTTCAAGTAACTACCACAGTTCGTTGGTTTTTACTGCTCTTGCAAAATCATCATCACTCGTCTAGGCTACGATTGACCCACTTTCGAATGGCGGCGGTAAATTAACATGGAGTTCGTAACGGAGCAAGTAACGCTCTGGAATGCTTCAACGTGATTATGACAAGATGTTCCTAAAAATTATGTTTTCTTAACCTACTGTAGACTGAGTAAATCATGTTAGGTGTTTCTCGTGGAGAGAAGAACTGACGATTGGAGTCGTTGCATTGTTGCAGCCTTGGCATATATTGCACCTTAACCACGGTACGTCTAATGGATCGGTTGTCATCTGATGGTTTTCGTTTGAATGTAGTTCAGTTATTTGTCATTTAATGAAAAGTTAAGGTTCATGTTGTGGTGGAAATTGCGTTTGTGGTTTAAGTCTACGTTGTGGTTTGTGATAGATATTGATCTGTACAATGAAGGTTCTAATACTTCTAATGCAGAATTACTTTTAAAGCGTTTTTCTTATTGTCCAAACTTGGAATCACTTTTCCGACATTGTTGAGAGCCGTTTTGGTCCTTAAGATTTGGAAAAGAATAATGTTAATGGATTATATAGGTAAGAGGGCGCAACTATATTTGGTAGATACCAATTTCTGACGCCGATAACACGGGATCGAATCCCGACAACAGCCATGTCATCGAACGTGTTTTCACGGTGCCTCTCCTCAGCGGGGTTCTGACAAAATCACCTGTAATATAATTATCATGAAACTTACTCAATTATTTTGAAGGCGTTACAGTTCGGGGTGAACCAAGGCCTCAACCAACAAGCCTCTCCAGCCGGCCCGATCTTTAGCCAGCCGCTTCCAGTGCCGCACGCCCAGTTGGTTGAGGTCCCTTTCCACCTTTCCACACTCCGTTTACACAAACGGGACCCAAGATTGCACGCAGAATTTTCGTCTCGAAATGCCCAAGAGCCTTTTCATCCGCTTTTGATAACGTCCAAGCCTCAGCGCCGTAGAGGAGGACCGGGATGATTAAGGTTTTGTAGAGGGATACCTTAGCTTTTCGAGAAAGGGGTCTACTAATTTGCCTCTTGAGCCCAAAGAAGCAGCGGTTGGCAAGAGTTATTCTGCGTTTTATCTCAGCGCTGGTGTCGTTGGTGCTCGTCACTATAGAGCCAGGGTAGACGTAGGTAGGTAAGTCTGACCAAGACGTCGGTGTTGCGCGCATATATTTGGTCTTGTCCCCATTTACCCTTAGACCCACTTTAGCCGCTTCTGCTTCAATGCTTGCGAACGCCTCATTGACGTCTCGCTTTGTCCGTCCAATAACGTCCGTCCTGCGTAGCAATTGTGTAGACTTGTATTGGCCGCAGAGTCCCGCACGATCTTTTCAAGAATAATGTTAAAGAAATCACATGACAGTGCGTCCCCTGTCTAAAACCTTTTTAAACATCAGTTCACCTCCGACCTTAATGGAGCAGCGAGAGTTCTCCGTAGTCATCCTGCACAGTCTAACGAGTTTGGCAGGAATGTTAAAACATGACATGGCTCAGTATAGCACGTCTCTATAAACACTGTCATACTCGCCTTTAAAGTCGACAAAAATATGGTGCGTGTCGACCTGAAATTCAAGATCTGCCGTAGTGTAAATATTTGATCTATCGTGGATTTTCCTGGCCTGAAACCACACTGGTAGGAACCTATCAGTATGTCTACGAACGGTTTCAGGCGCTTACACAGTTCAGCAGAGAGGATCCTGTACGCGATGTTCAGGAGGCTTATCCCTCTGTTATTGGCGCCTTCGTTGGGGTCTCCTTTCTTATGGACCGGGCAAACGTTACTGAGATTCCATTCATCGGGCATGCGTTCTTCCGACCATATCTTGCAAATGAGTTGGTGCATGTTCCTGACTGCTTTAAACAGTTCCGCGGGGAGTTTGTCCGTTCCAGCAGCTTTATAAGACATAAGTTTCGATATCGCTATCTTAACATCATCTAGGTCGGGTGGACGGGATTCTCCTTCGTCTTCGTCCATTGTGAATGGTTCGCTCTGCCTGACGGCGGCATTTGGACTATCATCACCGTTATACAGTCTGCAAAAGTGGTCCTTCCACAATCTCAGCATCGACTGTGACTCCACTACTAGTTGTCCGTGCTCATCCTTGCAGACTTTTGCTCTGGCTTTATAGCCTTGGTAAAATTTTCGAACGCCATTTTCCTGCAATAGCATCTTTCCATCTCCTCGATCTCGCGCTTCCCGAGCTCCTTCTTTTTCCTTCTCAGAAGCGCATGCTCCTCCCTCCTTTTCTGTTCTTAGAGCTCGCGGGCAGCTCTCGTCCGTCGATGCAATGTGGCCATGTATGCATTCTGTTTCTCAGAATTATCATGAAAAGAATCATCGAGATGAAGAGCATCCCGAAATTCGCCATTCGGAATCGGCAATAAAATGCACGTCCCTTTCACCTATGAGAAAATGAAAACACACACAACATGGGTGATTGAGAGAAGCTCGGCTTTGGTCCTTCATGGACTGCAACGCCAACATATGTACATACATACATTCCAATTTTCAATTAACCCTAGAGATTACCTGTTTAGGGATTATTAGATGCTACAACAACTTTTCGTGTTCAACTTATAGAATGGAGTTCAACAGGAGATAATAAATAAACCAACCAACTGAAGGTAATAGAAATAAGAAAAGTACATATATGCACTCACCAACTGTTAACACCTTCACCAACATGACATTGAATCGCAAAAGCCGACATAAAAGCAAACATGCAAGCTCACTAAACCACGTACACATTTATTGGCTCAGTTATTCGGTAGGTGGATGGTGGCTCTACATCTTGTTGGCAGCAGATGAGTCTCAAACCCCTGGTGGTTGCATAAAAGTAGCAATGCACTTCACATGCAGTGAAAGTCAAATCGAATCGCAGACAACTATTGGAGGCAACTTACAGATGTTTGCTCTATGCGGGGGAGATTCATGGGTTATCCGAATCCCGTGAAGAACGAGTATCTGAATGCAACTTGTGTTCGTATGTCTTGTCGATTGCATAACATGAAGATGTTGATGCGATGCAATAAAATTAGTCGATTTGTTATTGCTCTCTGTTATGAGTTTACAGGTATATGAGAAATATATAAAATTCGTGGCATGATTCCCCAGATCATATCATGGAAGTCTTGTACAAGTGCTTCAATGACTTAATGATACTGTTACGTCATATGATCGTTGAATACGGATCTTGCGTGTTATACGCCGACGATCATTATTCTGATGTTTGCTGTAATATGCACATGATGGGGCCAATTAACCAAGAAATTAGGTGGCTGTAAAATACGTGTTGATTACAAGCTATTAAATATACTCAGGTTGTTGCAAACAGTAACGTCGTTTTAATGAAAACTAAAATAAAACAGTCGACAAAGCTCTAACCTGTCAAGTCAAGGCCATTTGCGTTAAGAAAGAGATAACTCTCAGCTCAACCCAAAGCGTGAACACTCAATGAATTATAAACAAAAAACGCTTATTCGGATGCGGATTTGTTATTCGAGGCAGACTCAGAAAAAAAGTCTTAAGCTTCCAGTATGTAAGCGAACGCCTCATAACTCTCCTCGTCAAGGCCAATCTCGGCAATATAAGCTTATTATGTGTCCACGCCACCACAGAGGAGAAAGATGACCGACATAAAGACCATTTCTATGATCTCCTAGGCAGAACATATGCGCAATGTCCCAGCTATGACACCGAAATCGTTCTATGAGATTTCAATGCGAAGCTGGGTAAGGAAGCTATCTTTAAACGGGTCATTGGAAAGCATAGCCTACACAACACCACGTCAGAAAACGGACTAAGGCTAGTGGATTTAATGGCGGGACATAATCGATTCCCACACCTCGACATCCATAAGGGGACCTGGCGGTCTTTCGATCAATCGACAACCAATCAAATTGTTCATATTGCGATCGACGGCAGACACTCCTCCAGCATCCTAGATATCCGAACCTTCTGGGGAGCCTATATCGACTCGGATCACTACCTTGTTGCAGTCAGGGTATGGGTGCAAATTTCTCGGAATCGATGGAGTCGAGTAAGAAAAGCAAGACCACCAGGACCTTCGCCGATCAAGTCTCCCTCAAGCTCTCTCAAGTCCCGATGCAATCTGCACAAAACATAGAACAGCAATGGAGAGGCCGCCTCAGATGTACTCGGTTTTAAGCCACCACCGTCGAGAAATCCCTGGTTTGATGATGAGTGCAGACAGATCGATGTAGAAAAACAAAATGTATATATGGCTACACTGCGTCGACGGACGAGAGCTGCCCGCGAGCTCTATGAACAGAAAAGGAGGGAGGAGCATGCGCTTTTGAGAAGAAAACGGAAGGAGCTCGGGAAGCACGAGATCGAGGAGATGGAGAGATGCTACTGCAGCAACGACGTTTGAAAGTTTTAAGAAAAAGTAAGACGAACATGCCAAGGCTATAAAGCTAGAGCAGAAGCCTGGATGGATGAGCACGGACAACTAATGATGGAATCACAGTCGATGCTGAGATTGTGGAAGGAACACTGCAGACTGTATAACAGTGATGATAGTAAAAATGCCGCCGTCAGGTAGAACAAACCTTACACAATGGACGAAGACGAAAAGAATCCCTTCCACCCGACCTAGATGATGTTAAGATAGCGATATCGAAACTTAAGTTTTATTAAGCTGCTGGAGCAGACGGACTTCCCAAGATGTACGATCTACTTCAAGTCCACACAATTGCTTGCCTACGCAGATGACGTTGACGTTATTGGATGGACAAAGTGAGATGTCAATGAGGCGTCCGCAAGCATTGAAGCAGAAGCGGTTAAAGTGGGTTTGAGGGTGAACGGGAACAAGACCAAATATATGCTGTCATCAAAGAAAGACGCGTAACACCCACGTCTTGGTCAGAACGTCACCTTCGGCAGCTATATTTTTGGAGTAGTCAAGGACTTCGTCAACCCTGGCTCGATAGTGACAAGCACCAACGACACCAGCGCTGAGATAAAACGCAGAATAACTCTTGCCAACGCTGTTTCTTTGGTCTCAGGAAGCAACTTAGTAGACCCCTCGGTCGAAAAACTACGGTATACCTCTACAAAACCTTAATCATCCCGGTCCTCCTCTATGGCGCTGAGGCTTGAATGTTATCAAAAACCGATCAAGAAGCTCTTGGGCGTTTCGAGAGGAAAATTCTGCGTGCAATCTTCGGTTCCGTTTGTGTAAACGGAGAGTGGAGGAGAAGATTCAATCAAGAACTGTACGGGCTGTACAGCGACATCTTTTTTTTTTTTTTTTTTTTTTTAGAAACTCGCGCAGGTTCAAGAGTTTATATTCTCTTATGATGTGCCTATAGACACACAACCTGGACGGAGTGCAGTGGTTGGGTCGTTGATGTTCGTTCACTACTCTCAGGGGTGGTTGTCCTAGATAGGACGAGAGCCGACCAAATTCCGGGTTGGTTATATTCCGTACTAATTCGTTCGAGCACTTTAATATCGCATACGCAGAGGATGAATTTCAGTTGACCGTATACTGTGAGTTTTATGCCTGCAGGCAGTACGTCTGGTCACTTTCCATTCATAACTGCGTTGCATACTTTTTGTCCGTATAGGAATTACTTTTTCTTGGCTACGAAGCGAACTTGAACTATAGATGATGTCAACCACTGCACCACGGCCACCCCCACATCGGCTTAGTTAGACGTCTACGGAACCAGCGTCTAAGATGGCTGGGCTATGTAGAGCGATTGGACATCACCGCTCCGGCTCGAAGAGTCTTCGACTCCAACCCCGAGGGACGACGGAGCAGAGGACGACCGCATCTAAAGTGGCCCGCACAGGTGGAAAGGGATCTCAACCAACTGGACGCGCGGCACTGAAAGCAGCTGGCCAAAGATCGTGCCGGCTGGAGAGGCTTCTTGATTGAGGCCTTGCTTCACCCCGAACTGTAATTAAAATCAGTTTTCGTATCAAATTTCTCTGTTCCGTGAATAAATAAATTAAAACTTATTATAAGTTATAAGCCAGAAGTATAAGATAGATCATAGACATAGTTCACGATGATGGAAAGAGTAACGAACATCCAAGCTCTGTATACATATGCATTTCTTCCATACTATCTGAAAGCCATTAAACAATGCTTCTAGTGGATGCTGGCTTATTTCATTACATCTTGTTCGACTTGCTTATAGTTGAGCTCAAATTGAATTTTCTTGTTCTTTAGTGTAATTTGTAATAACGTTAAAACAAAACAAATGTACAAATCGATTTGGCGCGAGGTATCTAACATCACGATTTTATTTTGCCTTACCGATCCTGATGCAGATGCTACAATGAAGAAACCAAACGAATGTCCTATGTTGTAAGGAGGAGGGAGCGAGCAAATAGAGCAAAGAAGTTGATCGCGTTTAACATGGCAAACGCCAGCTCGATCTCTGTCCCTGCTCAAACCTTGACAGGAATGTGAGAGATGTTAGGTTCGCATGAATTGCTTTTATCACTAAATTGATGGCACTCCGTAGTTATGTTATCTTACCTAAGCGACATTCAGAGCTCAGGCCACATTAGGCATTCAAGTATCTAGCAAGTATCTGAGGAAAGAATCAAAAAGACCTATGTGGCACTATATTCGTGCAAGGTAGCCTTTGGAAAGATATGGGGCCTCAAACCGAGGTTAGTACATTGGTTGTACACTGCGGTGGTAAGACTTATCCTAGTCTATGGCTCAGTTGTCTGGTGGAAGGCGCTTGAGAAAAAGTGTCATCTTCAGAGTGTGTCAAAGGTTCAAGGGGCAGGCTGTCTGGCGGTGACGGGATCTATGAAGTCCACACCAACGGCGGCTCTTGAAGTCATGCTGAACCTCCCACCCCTGGACATGTACTGCGAGAGCGCTGCAACCAGAACTGCGCTAAGATTACAGGAATCAGGTCTCTGGAAAAGGAGTCCTCACGGACATGCATCAGTCTTGGATCGATGGGCCGTCTCGAGATTCAGAACCGTAACGGACTATGTCACCCGACTTCTTTCCTGGGAGAGGAGATTCTCTATTAGAATTCATTCCAGGGAGGAATGGACCGGTGATTTGGTACGCACGGAGAGTGAACTGGCACTCTACACCGACGGATCCAAAATGGATCTTGGCACAGGTGCCGGAGTCTACTTTGAGTCTCGGGATATGCATCGCTCCTACAGGCTCGATGATGGATGCAGTGTCTTCCAAGCTGAGGTCTTCGCTATCAAGCAGGCGGCGGACCTGATCAGCAAAGAGAACATCACAGGAAAAAGGATCAGCATCTATTTGACAGCCAGGCAGCCATTAAGGCTCTGCAGGCAGCATGGATAAGGTCCAAAATCGTCAAACCCTGCAAGGAGAAGTTAGAAGAGATATCGAATGTAAATGAGGTGACCCTTTGCTTGGTACCTGGTCATATGAATATCTCCGGAAACGAGAGGGCGGACGAGCTGGCTAGGGTGGAATCAGGTGCTAACATTGCGCAGATCTCAGCTGAGGCCAAAGCACCACTCAGTGCGCCCTACAGGGAGATACAGACGGAGCTATTGGTGAAAGCCAATAAGCGATGGTGTCGCTTAGATACATGCACAACGGCGAGATCGACTTGGCCCGTCTATGATAAGAAAAGAACGGAAAATCTGCTAATGTTCAATCGGTGCCCTCACCGGGCACTGCATGCTATCCTACCATGCAGCTCGACTAGGTCAGCCCTACAATGACTTCTGTAGAAGCTGCAGGGACGAAGAGGAAATTGAGTCCGTTCGTCACCTGCTGTGCGAATGTCCGGCGCTAGCCCAAAAAAGGAATATATTCCTGGGAAGATACTTCCTTTCGGGACTAGAAGAGGTAGGTAATATTGGGCTGAACAGAATACTGAGATTTTTATCCTCGTCTGGCTGGTTCAGCTCGACGGTAAATGTATAGGTATCAACGGGTTAAACAAAACAAGTGGGCACAATGGACTCAAAGTAGTCTACGTGAGCCTTGACTTTACGTCAATAGGGCACCCATATACCTAACCTAACCTATCTAGCAGATATTTTGTAACAAACATACCCTCAAGCAACAAATTAGAGTGGTGATGGATTCCATCTCATGTATCGTATCCAAAAACTCATCAGCTTTTCAGCTTTTCCTATTTTACAAAGCATACCAGTGCACACTGTAAGGGAGTGTAAATTAAAAATATGAAGCTTATAATTAAAGATAGCTTTATACAAGGATTTCTATGAAATTTGCAACTATGGTTGCGATATTGTTTCCATTGTTCATGTGCTTTTGCTGCCGCGTTCGGTGGGAAAATCCAAGAGATGGCAAATGATGAAATACGATTCCGACTGTTTGCCTTAAATAACTTCCATGAATTCCATGTCTTTTATATGGTTGTTGTAAATATTACGTACGAAGTACATTGCTTCGCAGGTGATTTATTTGCGATACTATGACGTTATGATCTCTTTGGAAAAGTGTTAACTATCGCTTCGGCAGTGTGTGTGGGTTAAGACGAAAAAGTGAAAGGTAGTTAGACAATAGATTCCATTAAGTAAGCTGAAAAATACGCCTAAGGACAAGCGTGGCCAAAATCTCGTTATCGCCATATGTATGGCTTACTTGTGTAACCTTAGGCGTGATTTTATTCGGCTGGGCATGTCAAGCCATGACATGCGCATAGTGATAGACAATTTAGAAATTTCGATATATGTATGTAGCTTTATATATAACGTAATTACCCCAATTTTCAATAGCGCGAGACCGTTTGAGTCAGTAAATCATAGAAATCTTTCGTGCGGATTTATTTTTGTTAGGTGTAGCGTAGTGGCCGGAGGGCATGGGCTCGGACATACAGGGTAAAGTTGTTGATTGCTCTCAACCTGGCGAGATGCCAGCAACGATCCCTGTTTAAATGCCCGGGTCAAGTTGACATACGGCCTCCTCGCGGCGCCCTCTGGATAGCCTCTTCAACAACCGTTGGGAGGTGAACAAACGTATGCAGCGAAAAAAACCCCGACCAGAATGGCGGTTGTGCGGCGGTCTATGTTTTCCGCCCACGTAAAAAACATAAAAATTATGAATGAGCAGGATGCCTCGGATACACGGACGGATACTCGACGACGACAACGCACGGAAAAGGAACACGATTTGCGAGTATGCTCCTGGAATGTCAGAGCCCTGTACACTCCCGGAGCTGCTCATAAACTAGAAGGAATCCTCACGCAGTACAAGGCGGATATTACTGCGGTCCAGGAAATACGCTGGATAGGAAACGGTATGATTAGGAAGAAAAATTGCGACATTTATTACAGCTGTCACAAAAGGTTGCACTTACTGGGATGCGGATTTGTCGTGGGAAAGCGGTTAAGGTCGAAGGTCATCGACTTTAAACCTATAAGTGATCGCCTGGCTGTGATCTGCATCAGAGGCAGATTTTATAACATCAGCCTTATATGTGCACACGCCCCTACCGACGAGGCTGAAGACCCTACCAAGGAGCTTGTCCGGAGTACGATGTAAAAATCGTGCTCGGGGACTTCAAAGCCAAAATCGGAAAGGAAAACACCCTTGGCGGAGTGATCGGAAAGCACAGCCTCCACGATACAACAACAGATAACGGCTTCCGACTCGCTGACTTTGCGACAGCTCGTAATGCGGTGATAAGTAGCACAAGATTCTCTCGCAAGCGAATCCACACAGCAACCTGGCGATCTCCGGACGGTCGAACCGCCAACCAAATCGACCATGTGCTCATTGACGCAAGGCACGCGTCAAACATCCTGGATGTGCGAACATTCAGAGGGGCAAATGTCGACTCTGACCACTTCCTCGGAGCAGCAAGATTCAGAGCTCGACTGTCCAATGTCAGAAAGCTGCACCAGCCCATCAGGAGGAGGTTCGACAATGGGCGCCTGAGCAGACCGGAGGTTGCCAGAGTCTACAGGGAGCAGCTGAGCGAAAGACTCTACGGTATGCCTACGTCGAACACAAATGCCAATAATATGTGGCTGCATTGCCGCTCAGCCATTTAGGAAGTAGTCGAAACCACCTTAGGATACCTACCACCCCTGACAAGAAACCAGTGGTATGATGGCGAGTGTGAGCAGAAAAAGGCAGCAACCGACGAGGCGTACTAATAGGCGCTGCAGAGAAAAACCAGGGCAGCGCGAGAAGAGTACCGAGCCAGAAGAAGGAAGGAGAGGAAACTACTGCGACAAAAGAAAAGAATCTTCGCAGCCTCCCAGCTCAAGGATATCGAGGAGTCCAGGGATGGACATAAAATACGAGCCTTTTACAAGAAAGCCAAAGGCCTTGCAGGAGGCTTCAAAAAGGGCACCCTGGCTCTTCGAAACTGCGAGGGTAATCTTGTCACCGACCCGCAGGGAATAGTGGATGTATTTAAGCAGCACTTCCAGCAGCTGCTTAACGAGCATGACCAAGAGAGAGTGGTAGGGACGGAGGAAATCCCAACTCCAGCCGCTGAAGTAGTCCTCCCACCCAGCATAGAAGAAGTCGGCACAGCTATTCAGAAGCTGAAGAACAACAAGGCCGCAGGTTCAGATGGCTTGCCATCAGAGCTCTTCAAGGCTGGCGGCGATGTTCTGGTAGGGAGCATGCACCAGATCATCTGCAGAATTTGGGAAGATGAGAGCATGCCCGACGACTGGAATACCAGCTCTATATGCCCCATCCACAAAAAAGGCGATCCTACCTCTTGCAAGAACTATAGAGGTATATCCCTGCTCAATGTCGCATACAAGATCCTGTCCAGCGTATTGTGTGAACGTCTAAAACCATTTTGCACCGCACTAATCGGCAGCTACCAGTGCGGCTTCCGGCCCGGCAAATCAACTATAGACCAAATTTTCACACTTCGACAAATCCTGGAAAAGACTTACGAGTTTCGAATCGATACACACCATCTTTTCATCGATTTCAAAGCCGCATACGACAGCATTCATCGTGAAGCACTGTTTGGGGCGATGGCCGAATTCGGGATCCCGGCAAAACTGATCCAGTTGTGTCGCGCCACGCTAAAAAACACTCGATGCACCGTGCAACTCGGTTCTAGGACCTCGGAACCATTCGAAACATGCACCGGATTTCGGCAAGGAGATGCGCTGTCATGTGACTTCTTCAACCTGGTGCTGGAGCAGATAGTGCGACGGGCAGGCGTCAACAGGGAAGGCACTATCTTTTACAAGTCCATCCAGCTGCTAGGATACGCGGATGATATCGACATCATCGCGTGTTCTCGCCGTGGCATTGTGGAAGCATTCACGGCGATTGAAGAACAGGCGAAACGAATTGGTCTAAAGATCAATGAGGACAAAACGAAATACATGCTGTCAAGCAAAAACCAATCCGTCGCTCACCACCTGGGACAAAACATAACAATTGACAGCTACAATTTCGAGGTAGTTAGGGAGTTTGTCTACCTCGGGGCAAACGTAAATTCCACAAATGACACCACAGTGGAGATCCGGCGTAGAATCGCCCTTGGCAACCGCTGCAACTTCGGCTTGTCCAAACAACTGGGGTCAAAACTCCTCACTCGAAAGACCAAAGTCATGCTTTACAAAACGCTCATTCTGCCAGTCTTGCTGTACCGAGCCGAAAGCTGGACGATAAGCAGGACAGCGGAGCTGATTTTGGGTTCTTTCGAAAGAAAAATTCTGCGCCGGATATTTGGTCCTGTCTGTGAGGAAGGTGAATGGAGAAGAAGACACAACCGCGAACTCTACGAGCTGTACCAAGATGTGGATGTAGTCCGGAAGGCAAGGATCCGTCGACTACACTGGCTCGGCCACATCGAGCGCATGGACATCAACGCTCCAGCTAAGACGGTCTTCGACTCCGAGCCTCCTGGTTCGAGAAGAAGAGGAAGATCGAACCTCCGGTATAAAGACCAAGTCATCGCGGATGTAAGACATCTTGGTCTTGACAACTGGAAGCAGCGTGCCCGGGACCGTTAAGGATGGAAGGCAGCTATAGCTCAGACTCAGATCCTCCATGGATCGCAGGCCTGATAAGTAAGTAAAAAGAAGCGTAGTGGCCGCTGATGGTGCCTGTAAGTTGTCAGGAATAAATTTTTCTTGGTGACGAGAAAAAAAAGGGATTGGTTACGTAACGTGTGGGCCATTAGGTTATTTTGATACTGACAGCTGTTTCCCGATAGAAATCTTGACAGAAAGTCAGTATCATACTGAAATGAGTCGCTTGAACAACGTTGGGAAATACTGAAAACCTGTTTCCAAAGTAAGTGCTGTGTAGCTCAAACAGTGCGTTTTCTGAAAAGAAATGTTGGCCGACATGAAACACCCACGGCGACTGCTGTACGCAAGTTTATGCAAAAAGTTCGTAAGACTGGTATGCTAGTGGACAACACTCATGGTCATGGTCGTACGGTGCGCACAGATGAGAATGTGGCTGCTGTGGATGAGAGTGTGGGACTCAACTCACGAACACCAACTCGCCATCGATCTCAACAGCTCAAGATTTCACGCACTAGCCTGAGTGGAATTCTGCACAAATATCTCGGGTTATTCGCTTACAAGGTCTAATTGACTCAGCAATAAAGCAAAGAGCACAAAAAAAGGCATGGACTGGAGTCTGAACAAAGAATCACTCAGGGTGTATAAACAAACTCCGAGAAAAGAACAAAGGGTCATGGAAACTCTTGTGCAGTATTGTGGAGAGAATCTTAGACGCCTCCAGATTGAGAAAATTACTCTCGAAAGTTCCACTAACTCCGAGTTGTCTTTAAACAAGCGGAGTATGGACAACGACAGAAGAGCAAACACTCAACCTTCTCCTCAATACGCACTTCCAGGCTGCTCTGAATCGCAAGACTCAGTGCAAACGCGGGGAAATCATGTCTTCTCCGCGATAGAGGGACAGTTCGATCATTTAATTTCTAGAGAGAAAACGACGTGAGCGATAAAAAGTTTCAAGCCCTTCAAATCGCCAGAGCCGGATGGAATCTACCCTATCGAGCTTGCACAAGCTATGGAGTGGCTAAACACCATGTTTAGATTACGCATAGCTTGGATACACATTCCAGAAATGTGGAAGTGCGCAAGGGTACTCTTCATCCCCAAGGCCTATTTGTCTATCATCCTTTGTATTAAAAACACTGGACTAGATAGAATTTCATATACGCCCATATATGCTACAATTTCCATGCTTCCCCAATCTCTCAGGCACAGCACGCCTACTGTAAGAGTAAATCTCAACACGCAAAATCCACTTTAAATGTGAAAGCCAAGTAACCACTAGATCAGTTACGGAGAACCCCACAAGGGGGGTCCTCTCTCCATTTCTCTGGAATGTAGTTGCAAATGAACTACTGACCAAACTGGAGAAAGAAGGCCTCGACGTTATTGCCTCGCTGATGACGTTGCCTTTACCATCTCGGGCAAATACCTACCCACACTGAATGACCGTATGCAAACGGCATTCTCCATACTATGCACACAATGGTCTCAGGGTAAATCCCCAGAAGATGGAGCCGGTGCTATTCACCAGAAAGCATTAAATTCCAGAAACTTGCCCAATCACTCTACTTGGCAACAGGTTAACCTACTCCTCCAGTGCCAAATACCTTGGCATTGTACTAGATTGGAAACTAACCTGGAAGAACAACGCAATCGAGAGTGCAGAAAAGGCAACTATAGCTCTCTACACCTGCAAAAAAGGCTAAGGAAAAAAGTGGGTATTCAACCCCAAGCTTACCTTACAGTCGTTAGATACATATATTTTAACGTATGAAGTGATAGTCTGGTGGACTGCACTGGACAACATATCATAAACAATTCGAGAAGGTACAAAGGATGGCCCCAAGGTCCGCAGCGCTCAACATGATACTTCACCTTACACTCCTCGATATACTTGGCAAGCAAATAGCCATATATACGGCAACTAGACTAAAAGCCAACTCCAAATGGACGAGCTATATCACTGGCCACTCCTCCATCCTGAACAACAGGATACCCATGGCAGAAAACTCGAACCCTCCACAGTCTTTGAGAAGCAATTTAAAATAACATACCCGGACAGACGAAACTGGTCCCGCCAGACGTTACCTCGCAAGAGCTGCGTGGACTTCTGCACAGACGAGTCAAAAACCAAAGACGGGGTGGGCTGAGGAGTATTCTGCAAACAATTGAACCGCTGGAGTCCTATGTGTACACTTCAAAAACAAGAATTGACTGTCGCCTATATCTTAACGAGATCGCCGAACTCGCCAGACAAGGAACGACGCAACAATCAATAATGGCATCCGAGGGTATATCTCTCGTAGCCATTACATTTAAACTCACAAACCTCGCCATGGCTGAGACGAACCAGAGGTGAGCCAAGGGGCACACCTGACTCATGACCAAGCAAAATAAGTGCTGTGTAGCCCAAACAATGCGTTTTCTGAAAAGAGATGTTGGCCAAAATGAAGCACCCATCGCGATTGCTGTACGCAAGTTTGTGCAATAAGTTCGTGAGACGGGTACGCTTGTGGACATAGTCCCCGTCGTCGTACGGCGTGCACAGATGAGAATCGGCTGCTGTGGCCGAGAGTGTGAGATTCTATTGACGAACATCAACTCACCATCGATCTCAATAGCTCAACATTTCACGCACTAGTCTGAGGAGAATTCTGCACAAAGATCTCGGATTATTCGCTTACAAGGTCCAATTGAGTCAGCAATTGAAAGCGCGCGACCATCCGCTCCGTTATCGCTTCGCAGTGGCATCATTGGACCATTTTTCTTCGAAAATGAGGCTGGGAACAACGTTTCGGTCAACAGTGGGCGTTAAAGAGTACAGAGCCATGATAATAGACTTTTTTTTTCTAAAATAGAAGAAATGGATTTGGACGACCTATGGTTCATGCAAAATGGCGCGCCATGCCACACAGCCCATGCCACAATCGGTCGCCTCGGAACGATGACTTGACCCCTTGAACTATTTTTTGTGGGGAACCATGAAGGATTGATGTTGTGCCAACAATCCGGAACCGAATCAAGCACTTAAGGCCCGAAGCCATCAACCAGGTCTTGGAGAATCGGGGTTACAGAATGCGCTACTGCGAAACCACTTGAACGACGTTGTATTTCATAATTAATGAGAATGTTTGTTCTTACAGGAGGCTGAATTGGAAACCTAACGTTCTTGATCGTGTCAAGAAAGCAACCACTGCCCTCTACAGCTGTAAGAAAGTGGTGGGCAGAAGGTGGGGTTTCCAACCAAGCATCATTATGCACTGGCTCTACACAGCAGTGATAAGGCCCATCCTCCTATATGGCATCGTAGTCTGGTAGACTGCTCTGGACTAGGCAGTCTACCGAACCTTCTGGGGAAGTTACAAGATCGGCCTGTTTATATATAAGCGGAGCGATCAGATCAACCTCCAAGGAGGCCCTAAATATCTTATTACATTTTCCACAGGTGGACCTCTTCAGCAAACAAGTTGCTGCCTGCGCGGCCCTACGAATTAGGGGCATAGGAAAACGGCCCACACTACAAAAAGGACATACTACCATTCTTTAGCACTTCAAAGTACCCATGTACCCATGGACTACATCATCCCGCAGTGTGTGTTCACTAGGAACTTTGAAGTTGCGTTTCCATCCAGGGGGGAATGGGCTGAAGGAAAGTTATACCACAGGACTCGATCTCCCTCTACACCGATTGGTCATAGATGGAGTCGGGTGTAGGTAGTGGAGTCTTCTCCAAGGAACTTAACCTCAGCCTATCATTCAGACTCCCAAATCACTGCAGTGTGTATCAGGCAGAAATAACAGCGATAACGGAGGCCCTTGCATGGCTCTGGATCAATGTAATATCCGCTAAGGATATTATCATTTGCACGGATAGCCAATATGCGATAAAATTCCTGGCCGCGGTAGCCCACAAATCAAAGGCAACCTTAAACTGTCGCCTATCTCTAGACGAGATGAAAGTAATATCGGCTTTATCACTAAACAAATCTGGCCTAAGCTAAACCTAGGACGAACAAAGGACCTGAACACTGAACCGGATGGTCGTCCACTGGCGAACCAAAATGTAGTCAAATACCTTGGAATCTGGTTGGATCAGTATCTGTATTTTAATAAACATATATGTAGATATTGCTTTGGCCACGGTTCGTGGAGCTTTCACTCTGTTAAGGTGGCTGTTTGATAGCACCTAACTTGATAAGTGAGTTAAAATAATCGGCCCATGATCGCGTCCCGTTGTCCCGGATATCCCGTTTGGTTCAATATGAGTGCAAGCCTGCTGGAAAAAATTCGGGTGTTCTCACATTGTACAGAACACCAGAATCCGAGTACATAAAATTCTATCCCAACGAGGTCCTATACAAAAGAGCCAAAATTATAAGAATTGTCAACTTTTTGATCAAACTGATTAGAGGTCCTGTTGCGAGAGCAATGTTCTCGACCAATAACTTGATATCTTGGGCTTATTACCCAAATGAGTTATATCACGAGAGAGCCCGCCTTTGCGGCTTTGTTCCCACACAAGCATTCTTATACAGGACAAATCGGCAATTCCGTTAATCTTCCACGTGTCCCGAAGGTCTGTGGAAAAGAGCCTATCTTACGAACGCGATGTTGTACTCTGTTAGCTGGGGCGCCTCCGTTTCAGTATAGCAACATCAGAGTAAGATCGAGCTGATCTTGCTGGACAAGCGCAGCGTTTCTGGTGGCTCAAGGAGACCCTGTCGCTGAATCCCTTAGCCCTAGTGTCATAAAAATCATTACTTATATAAAAGGCCAATAGCTGACTATATTTAGGTAGTAGTAAGTTAGTTAGGTTAGTTGTAAGTTATGTATATGAATATATGAATACATGTATGTATACGTATGTATGTATGTTGTCCTTACAGTCTATGAAGGACCAAAGGTACTTTTATTTTCCCATAGGTGAAACGGACCTACAGTTCATTGCCGTTTCCGAACGGCGAAATTCGAGAAGCTTTTCTTGACAATTATACCACAGGGGGCTTTGTTCGATGACAAGGCTGCTATCGGGATTCGATCCCGTGTCATTGGCGTCAGAGGCCAACACACTACCCACTGCGCCGCGTATGTATATAGTAAATTACGATTAGACTACTAATCGTAAGTTTTTATAAGTTTGACAAAAACACAACTCGATTTAGTTTAGCTTTATTATTCATTAATATAATAACACGTGAGTTTATTTGCTTGCTTTATCTTGATGTTCTCCCCAGTTTCTGTCTTCGTTGGTGGTCGACGGTCGAAAGAGGACGAGTCGGCGAGCTTGCCTTCCAGCCTTGTCTTTTTAGAGAGAACAAGGGAAGGAAACTAGGGCTTGACGAAGTCGTTAAAGTTGTGCCTTGACATTTGTTGACAAATGTCAAGCACGGCCTTAACGAAAGTGTTTAAGGCGGATGTTTAACTTGCGATTATATTACAATATACATATAAAATAGCCTAGGCTAGATTAAGATTACTAGGTAGTGTAGCAACCGCCACCCCCTAGAAACCCCTGGTTTGATGAACAATGCGAACAAGCCCATGCAGCAAAACAAGGGGTGGTCGTGGTGCAGTGGTTAACATCATCGACCGCCGAGCGGAAGGTCTATAGTTCACATTCGCCTCGTAGCCAAGAAAAAGTAATTCCTATACGGACAAAAAGTATGCAACGCAGTTGTGAATGGAAAGTGATCAGACGTACTGCTGCAGGCATAACACTCACATTATATGGTCAACTGAAATTCATCCTCTGCGTATGCAATACTCAAATTCTCGAACGTATTACTACGGACTATAACCAACCCGGAATTTGGTCGGCTCTCGTCGTATCTAGGACAACCACCCCTAAGAGTTGTGAACGAACAGCAACGACCCAAACCACTGCACTCCGTTCAGGTTGTGTGTCTGAAACACATCATAAGAGAATATAAAAACTCTTGAACCTGCGCGGGTCTCTACACAAACAAAAAAAAAAAAAAAAAAAAAAAACGAGAGGCATATAAAGCCATGCTGCAACGACGGCCAAGAGCTGCTAACGAAATCTATGAGCAGACAAAGCCAGAGTGGCGGCCTGCAGGGATGAAAATGGAGAATTGGTAGTAGAGTAGAGTGGAAACGCAACTACTGCAGACTGTATAACAGAACGAGCCATTCGTAATGGATGACGATGTAACAGAATTCAGTCCACCCGACCTAGACGAAGTCAAAATAGCGATGTCATGACTTAAGTCTAATAAATCCGCGGGCGCAGACGGCCTGTCTGTTGAGCTTCTTAAGGCGGTTGGAGATGAGCTGTTAAGGTGCATGCACCATCTCATTTGCAAGGTATGGTCGGAGGAAAGCATGCCCGACGAATGGAATCTCAGCATTGTTTACCCGGTCCATAAGAAAGGAGACCCCTATAACTGCGCCAACTATAGGGGAATAAGTCTCCCTAACATCGCATATAAGATCTTCTCTGCCGTATTGTGTGAACGCTTGAAACCGTTTGTGGATAACCTGATCGGCTCTTATCAGTGTGGTTTCAGGCCACAATATCCACAATCCACAATAGACTAAATATTTACGCTACGGCAGATCTTGGAGAAGACCCAGGAATACCAAATCGACACTCACCACCTCTTCGTCGATTTCAATGCTGCATATGACAGCGTGTATAGAGATGAGCCATGTCTAGTTTTAACATCCCTGCCAAACTCGTCCGACTGTGCAGGATGACAATGGAGAATTCTCGCTGCTCCATTAAGGTCGGTAATGAGCAAACCGAGACCTCTGATGTTAAAAAAGGATTTAGTCAATGTGACGCGCTGTCATGCAACTTTTTCAACATCGTGCTTGAAAAGATCGTGCAAAAGTCACTGGCCAACACAAGAGGTACGATTTATTTCAAGTCTACGCAATTGCTTGCGTACGCCGACGACATTGACGTGATTGGATGGAAACAGCGATGCGTCAGTGAGGCCTTTGTAAGCATTGAGGTAGAAGCGGCTAAGATAGGTCTCAAGGTTAATGAGGGCGAAACCAAATATATGCTTTCATCTGAAAGAGACGGATAACACCGACGTATTTGCCAGAACGTCACCATGGGCGGATATAACTTTGAAGTGGTCAAGGAATTCGTCTACCTTGGCTCTCTGATGACCGGCGAAAACAACACCAGCGCTGATATAAAACGCAGAGTCACTCTTGCCAACCGCTGTTTCTTTGGGCTCAAGAGGCAATTGAGAAGTAGAGCCCTCTCTCGGAAAACCAAGATGAGATCTTAATCATCCCAGTCCTCCCCCAGTCCGTCGAAAGACAAAAGCAAGAATATTCAGTATAGCTTAGAGTTCCCGTTTAGGTCCAGTATGCTACTTTAAATCCATAAGATATTTAAGATAGGTTTTACCTAGAATAAGTTGTTTGACAAAAAAAAAAAAAAAAAAAAAAATTATAAATGCTTTAAAATATAAAAAAAATACAAAAAGTGTTAGTGTTTTGGACTCTGACACATGATGAGTGAGTTCGGATCCCGATAAAGCATCAACGCCATCGAATGTTTATTTCGCGGCGCCCCTCCTCGGCGAGGTACTATCAAAGCTTCTCGACTCACGCCATTCGGAATCGGCATTAAACTGTAGGTCCCTTTCATCTGCGTAAAAAATTAAACGCACACAACATATGTAGGTAATTGAGAGAAGCTTGGCTCTGGTCTTTCATGGGCTGTAACGCCACCAAAGAAGAAGAAGAATGCCAGATAGTTGTCCTTCTTGAAGATCGGTAGGATGACCTTTTAAACACCAAGTGTGTTCTACTCATTAGGAAGACATAAAGAGGAGTGAGCCATAAAGCTTGCATGCACTAATATATTTTCATTCACAATTCCAGTGTTGTTTTAGCATTCCATTGGGAAAGAAATTTTGAAATGATATTAAAATTTTATTGTTAAATACCTTACACCGTTTTTTTTACGAAAGTTACTTAAAAAACAGAGAGTGAATTAGACAATAAAACTTTACAAAATTCAGCTTCGAATTACGAAAAACTACTTATGATGTTGTTAGCGGAATAATCAATGAATTACTGGGGCATTAAGCAAATTGGAAATAGCTACCAGCAGACAGGTACTCGGGAGGGCATGGGCTCGGACATACAGGGTAAAGTTGTTGATTGCTCTCAACCTGGCGAGATGCCAGCAACGATCCCTGTTTAAATGCCCGGGTCAAGTTGACATACGGCCTCCTCGCGGCGCCCTCTGGATAGCCTCTTCAACAACCGTTGGGAGGTGAACAAATGTATGCAGCGAAAAAAACCCCGACCAGAATGGCGGTTGTGCGGCGGGCTAACAATCCGCCCACGTAAAAAAACCCAAAGTTATGAATGAGCAAGATGCCTCAGATACACGGACGGAAACTCGACGACGACAACGCACGAAAAAGGAACACGATTTGCGAGTATGCTCCTGGAATGTCAGGACCCTGTACACTCCCGGAGCTGCTCATAAACTAGAAGGAATCCTCACGCAGTACAAGGCGGATATTACTGCGGTCCAGGAAATACGCTGGATAGGAAACGGTATGATTAGGAAGAAAAATTGCGACATTTATTACAGCTGTCACAAAAGGTTGCACTTACTGGGATGCGGATTTGTCGTGGGAAAGCGGTTAAGGTCGAAGGTCATCGGCTTTAAGCCTATAAGTGATCGCCTGGCTGTGATCCGCATCAGAGGCAGATTTTATAACATCAGCCTTATACGTGCACACGCCCCTAACGACGAGGCTGAAGACCCTATCAAGGAGGACTTCTATGACCTCCTGGAGGAGTGATCGGAAAGCACAGCCTCCACGATACAACAACAGATAACGGCTTCCGACTCGCTGACTTTGCGACAGCTCGTAATGCGGTGATAAGTAGCACAAGATTCCCTCGCAAGCGAATCCACACAGCAACCTGGCGATCTCCGGACGGTCGAACCGCCAACCAAATCGACCATGTGCTCATTGACGCAAGGCACGCGTCAAACATCCTGGATGTGCGAGCATTCAGAGGGGCAAATGTCTCTGACCACTTCCTCGTAGCAGCAAGATTCAGAGCTCGACTGTCCAATGTTAGAAAGCTGCACCAGCCCACCAGGAGGAGGTTCGACATTGGGCGCCTGAGCACACCGGAGGTTGCCAGAGTCTACAGGGAGCAGCTGAGCGAAAAACTCTACGGTATGCCTACGTCGAACACAAATGCCAATAATATGTGGCTGCATTGCCGCGCAGCCATTCAGGAAGTAGCCGAAACCACCTTAGGATACCTACCACCCCCGACAAGAAACCCGTGGTATGATGGCGATTGTGAGCAGAAAAAGACAGCAACCGACGAGGCGTACCAAAAGGCGCTGCAGAGGAAAACCAGGGCAGCGCGAGAAGAGTACCGAGCCAGAAGAAGGGAGGAGAAGAAACTACTGCGACAAAAGAAAAGAATCTTCGCAGCCTCCCAGCTCAAGGATATCGAGGAGTCTAGGGATAAACATAAAATACGAGCCTTTTACAAGAAAGCCAAAGGCCTTGCAGGAGGCTTCAAAAAGGGCACCCTGGCTCTTCGAAACTGCGAGGGTAATCTTGTCACCGACCCGCAGGGAATAGTGGATGTATTTAAGCAGCACTTCCAGCAGCTGCTTAACGAGCATGACCAAGAGAGAGTGGTAGGGACCGAGGAAATCCCAACTCCAGCCGCTGAAGTAGTCCTCCCACCCAGCATAGAAGAAGTCGGCACAGCTATTCAGAAGCTGAAGAACAACAAGGCCGCAGGCTCAGATGGCTTGCCATCAGAGCTCTTCAAGGCTGGCGGCGAAGTTCTGGTAGGGAGCATGCACCAGATCATCTGCAGAATTTGGGAAGATGAGAGCATGCCCGACGACTGGAATACCAGCTCTATATGCCCCATCCACAAAAAAGGCGATCCTACCTCTTGCAAGAACTATAGAGGTATATCCCTGCTCAATGTCGCATACAAGATCCTGTCCAGCGTATTGTGTGAACGTCTAAAACCATTTTGCACCGCACTAATCGGCAGCTACCAGTGCGGCTTCCGGCCCGGCAAATCAACTATAGACCAAATGTTCACACTTCGACAAATCCTGGAAAAGACCAACGAGTTTCAAATCGATACACACCATCTTTTCATCGATTTCAAAGCCGCATACGACAGCATTCATCGTGAAGCACTGTTTGGGGCGATGGCCGAATTCGGGATCCCGGCAAAACTGATCCAGTTGTGTCGCGCCACGCTAAAAAACACTCGATGCACCGTGCAACTCGGTTCTAGGACCTCGGAACCATTCGAAACATGCACCGGATTTCGGCAAGGAGATGCGCTGTCATGTGACTTCTTCAACCTGGTGCTGGAGCAGATAGTGCGACGGGCAGGCGTCAACAGGGAAGGCACTATCTTTTACAAGTCCATCCAGCTGCTAGGATACGCGGATGATATCGACATCATCGCGTGTTCTCGCCGTGGCATTGTGGATGCATTCACGGCGATTGAAGAACAGGCGAAACGAGTTGGTCTTAAGATCAATGAGGATAAAACGAAATACATGCTGTCAAGCAAAACCAATCCGTCGCTCACCACCTGGGACAAAATATAACAATTGACAGCTACAATTTCGAGGTAGTTAAGGAGTTTGCCTACCTCGGGGCAAACGTAAGTTCCACAAATGACACCACAGTGGAGATCCGGCAGAGAATCGCCTTCCGCAACCGCTGCTACTTCGGCTTGTCCAAACAACTGGGGTCAAAACTCCTCACTCGAAAGACCAAAGTCATGCTTTACAAAACGCTCATTCTGCCAGTCTTGCTGTACGGAGCCGAAAGCTGGACGATAAGCAGGACAGCGGAGCTGATTTTGGGTTCTTTCGAAAGAAAAATTCTGCGCCGGACATCAACATCAACGCTCCAGCTAAGAGGGTCTTCGACTCCGAGCCTCCTGGTTCGAGAAGAAGAGGAAGACCGAACCTCCGGTATAAAGACCAAGTAATAGCGGATGTAAGACATCTTGGTCTTGAAAACTGGAAGCAGCGTGCCCGGGACCGTCAAGGATGGAAGGCAGCTATAGCTCAGGCTCAGATCCTCCATGGATCGCAGGCCTGATAAGTAAGTAAGTAAGTAAGACAGGTACTCGAGTATTGAAGAAGTGCGAATATTTATTCTATTATTGTTTTTCCAATTACGAAATGTACCAGTGAAATACAATACACTTTGTCAACTTCTAGGTTACTATGGGTACACTCTTTAGTTACTGTAACGTAATTTAAAGGACATGGGCTCGGGCATTCAGGGTGAAGTTTTTGATCGCTCTCAACCTGGCGAGATGCCAGCAACGATCCCTGTTTAAATGCCCGGGTCAAGTTGACATACGACCTCCTCGCGGCGCCCTCTGGATAGCCTCTTCAACAACCGTTGGGAGGTGAACAAAGGTACGCAACGACAAAACCCAGTTAGAATGGTGGTTGTGCGGCGGACTAATAATCCGCCCACGCCCAAAAACATAAAGGTTATGAATGAGCAAGGTTCCTCGGATACACGGACGGATACTCGACGACGACAACGCACGAAAAAGGAACACGATTTGCGAGTATGCTCCTGGAATATCAGAACCCAGTACACTCCCGGAGCTGCTCATAAACTAGAAAGAATCCTTCCGCATTACAAGGCGGATATTACTGCGGTCCAGGAAATACGCTGGATAGGAAACTGTATGATGAGGAAGAAAAATTGCGACATTTATTACAGCTGTCACAAAAGCAGCATTTCCAGCAGCTGCTTAGCGAGCATGACCAAGAGAGAGTGGTAGGGACCGAGGAAATCCCGCTGAAGTAGTCCTCCCACCCAGCATCGAAGAAGTCGCTATAAAGCAGATATAACCGCACTCCAAGAAGTGCGATGGGATGGACCAGGCCAAAGACGGCTGAAAAACTGTGACATCTACTACGGGAACTACTACAAGGAGAACAAACACCGCTTATTCGGGTGCGGAATCGTAATTCGAGGAAGACTCCGACAAAAAGTCTTGAGCTTCCGGGATGTAGGCGAATGCCTCATAACAAACCGTATCAAAGCTAAGTTTGGAAACATTAGCCTAATATGTATGCGCTCACGCCCCGACGGAACAAAAGGACGGTCGACTCAAAGAAGAATTCTACCATCTCCTTGATAGAACCTATGCCGAATAAAAATTTGCCGAATTAAAAACAAAAATACTTTTTAATACAAAACTGGGCAAAGAGGACATATTTGAGTCGATCATAGGAAAGCATAGCCTCCATAACACCACTTCCGACAACGCACTTAGGCTAATTGATTTCCTAACGGGGCGTAACCTCCTTGTAGCAAGCACACGATTCCCCATCTCAACATCCACAAGCGTACCTGGCGGTCTTTTGATAAATCAACCACCAAACAGATTGATCACATTGCGATCGACGCCAGACACTCCTCCTGTACTCCTCGACGTACGAACCTTCCGAGGGGCCAACATCGACTCGGACCACTACCTTGTTGTAGCCAAGGCACGAATGAGGATATCAAGAATGCTTAGGAGTCGAGTAGGACTACGTAAACTTGACGTCGGAAAGCTACAATTACAATCTTTGCCGACCTCCAAGCTCTCTCAAAATCCGCCCACAGCAGCACAAACAATAGAGCAGGAATGGGCGCATTGCCAGAGCGCCGTCAGAGACGCTGCCTCAGAGGTGCGCTGGTTCGATGAACAACGCGAACAAGCCCATGCAGCAAAACAGGAGGCATATAAAGCCATGCTGCAACGACGGACGAGAGCTGCCCCCGAAATCTATGAGCAGAAGGGAAGAGAGGAACACACGCTTTTCAGAAGAAAGAAGAGAGAGCACGGAAAGCGTGAGATCGAGGAGATGGAGAGATGCTTCCGCAGGAATGACGCCCGTAAGTTTTACAGTAAGGAAAACGAACATGCCATGGCTACAAAGCCAGAGCGACGGCCTGCAGGAATGAAAATGGAGAACTGGTAATAGAGTCGTAGTCGATGCTAAGGATTTGGAAAGACCAGTTCTGCAGACTGTATAACAGCGATGATAGACAAGATACCGCTGTCAGGCAGAACGAGCCATTCGTAATGGACGACGATGTAACAGAATTCAGTCCACCCGACCTAGACGAAGTCAAAA
This sequence comes from Eumerus sabulonum, assembly GCA_951905685.1. Classification (NCBI taxonomy): domain Eukaryota; kingdom Metazoa; phylum Arthropoda; class Insecta; order Diptera; family Syrphidae; genus Eumerus; species Eumerus sabulonum. The sequence goes on along the minus strand of OX645060.1, from coordinate 131,385,164 downwards.
TAGCGATATCAAGACATAAGTCTAATAAAGCCGCGGGTGCAGACGGCCGGTTTGCTGAGCTTCTTAAGGCGGCTGGAGATGAGCTGGAAAGGTGCATGCACCATCTCATTTGCGAGGTATGGTCGGAGGAAAGTATGCCCGACGAATGGAATTGGATCGTTTGCCCGGTCCATAAGAAAGGAGACCCCTATAACTGCGCCAACTATAGGGGAATAAGTCTCCTTAACATCGAATATAAGATCTTCTCTGCCGTATTGTGTGAACGCCAGAAACCGTTTGTGGATAACCTGATCGGCTCTTATCAGTGTGGCCAGGTAAATCCACAATAGACCAAATATTTACGCTAAGGCAGATCTTGGAGAAGACCCAGGAATACTAAATCGACACTCACCACCTCTTCGTCGATTTCAAGGCTGCATACGACAGCGTGTATAGAGATGGGCTATACAAAGCCATGTCTAGTTTTATCATCCCTGTCAAACTCGCCCGACTGTGCAGGATGACAATGGAGAATTCTCGCTGCTCCATTCAGGCCGGTAATGAGCAAACCGAGACCTTTGAGGTACAGAGGTACGATTTATTTCATGTCTACGCAATTGCTTGCATACGCTGACGACATTGTCGTGATTGGACGGACACAGCGAGACGTCAATGAGGCCTTTGTAAGCATCGAGATAGAAGCGGCTAAGATGGGTCTCAAGGTTAATGAGGGTAAGACCAAATATCTGCTTTCATCTGAAAGAGACGGATAACACCGACGTATTTGCCAGAACGTCACCATGGGCGGATATAACTTTGAAGTGGTCGAGGAATTCGTCTACCTTGGCTCACTGATGACCAGCGACAACAACACCAGCGCTGAGATAAAACGCAGAATCACTCTTGCCAACCGCTGTTTCTTTGGGCTCAAGAGGCAATTGAGAAGTAGAGCCCTCTCTCGGACAAGATGACCTATATAAGATCTTAATCATCCCAGTCCTCCTTTACGGCGCAGAGGCTTGGACCTTAACAAAAGCCCATGAAGGTGCCCTTGGTCGTCTTAAAAGGAAAATTCTGCGCACTATCTATGGTCCCGTTTATTCAAACGGTGTATGGAGGAGAAGGTTTAACGAAGAACTGTACGGGTTGTACAGCGACATCGACCTGGTACGACGTCTACGGATACCGCGTCTACAGCTCCGACCCGAAGAGTCTTCGAATCCACCCCAGAAGGAAGGAGCGGCAGAGGACGGCCGCATCAACGGTGGCGCACGCAGGTGGAAGGGGACCTCAACCAACTGGGCGTGCGGCGCTGGAAACAGCTGGCCAAAGACCGTGCCAGCTGGAGACGCTTGTTGGTTGAGACCCAGGTTCACCACGGACTGTAGCCTCACCTTAGTAAGTAAGTAAGTATATGTATATGTATATTTGCATTTTTTTACATTAACATTTGATGGCGTGAATAGAATCGAGCAGTGCAACGTCATGTATTGTAATGAAGACATATCAATCTTGTGAACGAAATTTAATGTGATCGTTACCTTTGTCGAGTGTGTTCTAAAAAATCGAAAAATTTGACTAATACCTGCCGGTATGCTCATATATAAATGTTTATAATCAATAGGAGACAAAGTAGAGCACCTCCCGATTCACAACGAACACATTCGTTAACGTCCGAACAGCATTTAAAGACAATTTATTGTTTCATTTTCCACGACCTAATGATAAATATCTCGACAGTGTCAATCAAGTACATAATCGAATTGTCACCAGATAAATCACATTTCACAATCATACTGTTGCGTGTGCACGGCGCAACGCCCAGCAGTTATTCATTGATCTTTTAACCGATTTACCGTCTCGGTAGTTACCACACATATCGCACACCAACTGCCAACTGATTTAAGACCGTCAGAAGTAAGCCACATGGAATGCATATCACGGTAACACGAGTTGTGTTGGGGGTATTGCATAAAAATTTCACCAATGTTCGACTGTTTTTCATTTTCTTATTTTTTGGTGATTGGGGCTATGCTAGACACACGACTCGTATTTAGGTCTCAAAAGTTTCAAGACAACATTTTGCGTTGTGTGACTTTTACGAACTAGCTGCCCACGTGAATGAGTGATTTTTGACTTGCTAGTAGAAATCTACATTCGTATTAAAGTTTGGAGGCGACATGCTGCCGCATCGAAATCGGTCACATTAACTTGATTCGATTTACCTTCTTGCCAATTGAATTGAAATGTCCAATAGTAATTCACCAATCGTCGCAATGTCTTCAGTCTTCCAATCACCCTTCGGTTGTGACACATCTGTTATAAAAGTTGAATGATACAATATGTCGCTAGTTATTCAAATGTGCGTGCTACTTACGAATTCTTTTTCTTGCATCCAAGTAGGCTGCATTCACTGCATCATACGTTATACAAGTACCATCACCAGTGTATGGGTTTCTGCAAAGACAAAAAATGTGTTGGTTATCGCTATTAAAAAATTAAATTAAAAATTTAAAAAAACCCCGACACAAGAACCTAGGTTAGATTAGGTTAATGTGGTCGACATAAGCCACACGTAGGCCGAAGTCGGCCCATTGTGATACCACATGGATCGTGTTACCCAGATCCGCTACCAGAGAACCAACCGGTGCTTCTGATGAAGCGATGGAGTTGAACTATTTTTAGGTTTGCTAGCTCACTTAGATTTTCATAGAAGGGCGCGCCGATGTAGATCCTCCTGCGGTTCGCAAAAGAGGGGCATGAGCAGAGAAGGTGATGGATTGATTCCTGTTCCTCCTCGTCCATGCAGCCGCGGCAAAAGTCATTGGAGGGCAGCCCTAGTCTGGCGGCGTGTTTTCCAATGATGCAATTACCTGTAATGATACCCACTAGAGTGCTCAAAGTAGCCCTTTTGGTTGCTACTAGGTCCTTTGTTCGTCCTAGGTTTAGCTTAGGCCAGATTTGTTTAGTGATAAAGCCGATATTACTTTCATTCCATTGGAGGTTGGTCGCCTCTATGGTTCGAAGTCTTATCATGTGCGTTACCGTACTTATTGGTGTTTCAAGGTACCCGAGGGTAGGAAGACTGAGTGTGCTAGACCCTAATTTTGCGAGTTCGTCGGCCGCGCAGTTTCCTGGAATATCCCTATGCCCCGGAACCCACAATACTTTAATGTTGAACTGCTCAGCCATCTCATCTAGAGATAGGTGACAGTTAAGAGATGTCTTTGATTTGTGGATTACCGCTGCCAGGGATTTTATCGCAGATTGACTGTCCGTACAAATGATAATATCCTTGGCAGATATTACATTGATCCTGACCCATGTAAGGGCCTCCGTTATAGCTGTTATTTCAACCTGATACACACCGCAGTAATTTAGGAATCTAAAGGATAGGCTGAGGTTAAGCTCCTTGGATAAGTCTCCACTGCCTACACCCAACTCCATCTAAGTTCCCTTTAAAAAGTAAGAAGTAATAAAAAAACTTAATCAAAGATCGATCAAAAAAGAAACTAAAACTGCGCGTAGTATCCGTCAAACAAAAGATGTCAGTTATAGCAGTACTTTACGATCTAATGAGTCTCGAGAGAAACGTACCTTCAGGTTGGCCAGGGCTGCGCAGTCTACTGCTGAGTCTCGTTTAAATGAGACTCTAGAGCAACGTACTTTCAGGCTGGCCAGGAATGCGCAGTCTACTGCTGAATCTCGTTTAAATGAGACTCCAGAGCAACGTGCCTCCAGGTTGGCCAGGGATGCGCAGTCTACTGCTAAGTCACGTTCAAATGAGACTCCAGAGTAACGTGCCTCCCTTTCTAAAGATGCAGCAGCTACAGCTCAATCTAGGGTCAAACTCAGAGTTGATTTTAATAATTCAATTCAGACATTTGCTGATAAAATTTGTTTAATATGGAAAAAAAAATGTTATCCTAATTTACCGGAAAACATACTACCAAATGAGTTATTAACTAATAACAACGTTATCGTTAGCTGTCACCGATGTGCCACAGCGCTTCGTAGGGGAAGAACACCTACGCAAGCTTACTGGAATGGCATGCCATTAGACGAAATTCCCCCATGAAATAAATATTGGAAATACGTTTATGATATAATATAATCCCATTTGTAAAAATGGTGAAACCTAGTGGTCGTTTTGGAGAGCATGGTTTCCATGGGTAAGTCGTACTTTTCGGTCAGGATGTTGAAGAAATTGCTGAACAACTGCCACTTCGATTGACTAGTGTTGGCCTCCTAATTGTTTGTGAGCAATTAGAGTCAGTTCAGAGATTATGTCGCTTTTCTGTGAATATGCAGAACTTCCGAGCTGCACAAGATTGGCTCATTTCAAATAATCCTTTAAACGAAAATGTCATGATAAACTTTAATAATGATAATTGCAATATTAATAACGACATAGCACCAGAAGAAAACGCAAACGAAACTAACAATGATTGTTTCCAAGATGTAGGCAATGAACGGCATATATTTCGATGTTCATTTCATCAAAGTCATAATAAATTTAACGATTATCCTAGACGAAAGCAGCGTACCGCAAACGCAGCTGTAGCTGTTGCCGTTTCAAAAAATTAACGAACTGAGACTTGGTCTTCCAATATGATTGATTCAATTCTGATTTCCGGTGATCGTTTATACACAAATAGTATACAATCTCTATAGACAATACGACTCCGACAAACAGTTTTAAGCTTCCGAGATATAAGTGAACGCCTCATAACAATCCGCATTAAAGCTACATTTGGAGCATTAGCTTAATATGCGCTCACGCCCCAACGGAAGAAAAGGACGATCGACTCAAAGAAAAATTCTTCGATCTCCTAGACAGAACATATGCCAAATGCCTCAGCTACGACACAAATATAGTCCGAGGAGATTTTAATGCAAAACTGGGCAAAGAGGACATATTTGAGTCGATCATAGGAAAGCATAGCCTCCATAACACCACATCCGACAACGGACTTAGGCTAATCGATTTCCTAGCGGGGCGTAACCTCCTTGTAGCTAGCACGCGATTCCCCCATCTCAACATCCACAAGGGTTTATGATCAATCGACCACCAACCAGATTGATCACATTGCGATCGACGCAAGACACTCCTCCTGTACTCCTCGACGTACGAACCTTTCGAGGGGCCAACATCGACTCGGACCACTACCTTGTTGTAGTCAAGGTACGAATGAGGATATCAAGAATGCTTAGGAGGCGACGTCAAACGTAAGCCTCCTCCAAGCCCTCTCAAAACCTGCCCACAGCAGCACAAACAATAGAGCACAAATGGGCGCGTTGCCAGAGCGCTTCAGAAGTGCTGGGTTTCAAACCGCCACCATCTAGAAACCCCTGGTTCGATGAACAATGCGAACAAGCCCATGCAGCAAAACAAGAGGCATATAAAGCCATGCTACAACGACGGACGAGAGTTGCTCGCGAAATCTATGACCAGAAGAGAAGAGAGGAACACACGCTTTTCAGAAGAAAGAAGAGAGAGCACGGAAAGCGTGAGATCGAGGAGATGGAGAAATGCTTCCCCAGGAATGACGCCCGTAAGTTTTACAATAAAGTAAAACGAACATGCCATTACATCAAAGCTAGAGCGACGGCCTGCAGGAATGAAAATGGAGAACTGGTAGTAGAGTCGCAGTCTATGCTAAGGATTTGGAAAGACCAGTTCTGCAGACTGTATAACGGCGATGATAGACAAGATACCGCTGTCAGGCAGAACGAGCCATTCGTAATGGACGACGATGTAACAGAATTCAGTCCATCCGACCTAGACGAAGTCAAAATAGCGATATCAAGACTTAAGTCTAATTAAGCCGCGGGCGCAGACAGTCTGTCTGCTGAGCTTCTTAAGGCGGCTGGAGATGAGCTGGTAAGGTTCATTCACCATCTCATTTGCAAGGTATGGTGGGAGGAAAGCATGCCCGAGGAATGGAATCTCAGCATCGTTTGCCCCGTCCATAAGAAAGGAGACCCCTATAATTGCGCCTATAACTATAACTATAGGGGAATAAGTCTCCTCAACATCGCGTATAAAATCTTCTCTGCCGTACTGTGTGAACGCCTGAAACCGTTTGAGGATAACCTAATCGGCTCTTATCAGTGTGGTTTCAGGCCAGATAAATCCACAATAGCCCAAATTTTTACGCTACGACCGATCTTGGAGAAGACCCAGGAATACCAAATCGACTCTCACCACCTCTTCATCGATTTTAAGACTGCATATGACAGCGTGTATAGAGATGATCTATACAAGGCCATGTCTAGTTTTAACATCTCAGCCAAACTCGTCCGACTGTGCAGGATGACAATGGAGAATTCTCGCTGCTCCATTAAGGTCGGTAATTAGCAAACCGAGACCTTTGATGTTAAAAAAGGATTAAGGCAAGGTGACGCGCTGTCATGCAACTTTTTCAACATCGTGCTTGGAAAGATAGTGCAGAGTTACTGGCCAACACAAGAGGTACGATTTATTTCAAGTCTACGCGATTGCTTGCGTACGCCGACGACATTGACGTGATTGGACGGACACAGCGAGACGTCAAGGAGGCCTTTGTAAGCATTGAAGAAGAAGCGGCTAAGATGGGTCTCAAGGTTAATACCGACGTATTGGCCAGAACGCCACCATGGGCGGATATAACTTTGAAGTGGTCGAGGAATTTGTCTACCTTGGCTCACTGATGACCAGCATCAATAACACCAGCGCTGAGATAAGACGCAGAATCACTCTTGCCAGCCGCTGTTTCTTTGGGCTCAAGAGGCAATTGAGAAGTAGAGCCCTCTCTCGAAAAACCAAAGTGACACTATATAACACCTTAATCATCCCAGTCCTCTTTACGGCGCAGAGGCTTGGACCTTAACAAAAGCGGATGAAGATGCCCTTGGTCGTTTGGAGAGGAAAATTCTGCGCACTATCTACGGTCCCGTTGGTTTAAACGGTGTATGGAGGAGAAAATATAACGAAGAACTGTACGGGTTGTACAGCGACATCGACCTGGTACGACGTCAACGGTTACAGCGTCTAAGGTGGTTAGACCATCTAGAGCGCATGGAAAATACAGCTCCGGCCCGAAGAGTCTTCGAATCCACCCCAGAAGGAAGGCGCGGCAGAGGACGGCCGCATCAACGGTGGCGCAAGAGCGTGCAGCGCTGGAAACAGCTGGCCAAAGACCGTGCCAGTTGGAGATGCTTGTTGGTTGAGGCCCAGGTTCACCACGGACTGTAGCACCACCTAAGTAAGTAAGTATGTCTAAGAACACTCGCACATAAGTCACCTTTAATACAAAAAAAAAGCTAAATTGAAATCGCTTCATCCGTTCGGGAGCTAGGATGCCAGAGACATACTGGCAGACACACACACAGACAGACCCATCAAACTTATAACACTCCTCTTTTTGCGTCGAGACAGTGCAAGAACTGGTAAGTGAAAGATACATGAAGTAGGATTTGGAATATTTGTAAGTTAACACATGTGAGTCACTGAAATTCATAGTGCATGCCAGATATTTTGAATTTATCTAAGCAGCAATTTCAGTTAATCATTGTTTTCTTCATCTGTTCTGGTAAATGTATGGGCAGTAATACAAGCACAAATATGTCCACAGAACAGGTTATGGGACATCTGATTAATAGGAAATAGCAAATGAAATATTATACATCTTGCCATCTTCGTAATGAGGAATTGAAGCGCTTCGTATGGCAAGTCTGCTACAAATAGCTCTATCATTTCCACATATCGATGCCATGTTTATGAAATTGAACGATTCCGTCCATACAACGTCTGAGCAAACAGGAAACAATCGAGGAGCAGCTTCGTTACCAATAAATTTTAAAGGTGGTGCCAGCGGCGGTCGAGATGACTGCTCGTTTAAAAATCTTTACGCGAACAAGCTGCGAGAAATGTTTCTTTAATGGAATGGCGCTTTTTCGGAGACTAATTTCTGTACTGATTGTTGCACGCAGCATTGATGTACGTTTAATAAAGTTTCCTCGTTAAAACTGTAATTGTCATAGCGTCGCATCGATAAGCAAGGAGTGAGTGTCTGGTTTGGTCAGGCACTCGGCAAGCCTCTATTTCGAGATATCACTCTTTTCCTTCTTCCTATGAAGCGTAAAGATACGACATGTACATATGTGGATCTGTACCTTGTCTCATAGTTACGCATGGAAAGTGTTATCTCGGTTTTGCTGGAGTGTAGCTAGTACGTAACTTTTTTCGTTGGTACGTAGGATCCACGATCATATTCATGTGCAACGCACATACGGGTACTTAGTCCTAAACATTTTAGGAGTTGATTAAGCTTTATACAAATATGAAGTATAATTGCATTTATATTAACGGCGAAAAGGCATGGGTATTGAAGAAGTTATGAAGATCGCGTGATTGGAGGCAAGTTTCCATGGTCGATTACTCTCAGGGGGAAACTGAAGCAATATAACTAGTTACTGCAATTCTGAGTGAAGGTAACATACTTTTGTGTATAGATGTGATTGACTTCGTTTACGCTAAAGTGGCAATCCGTTTCATTTTTGTCTTTTTTGTTTGATCCTTGGCTTGTTCGACGTTCCCTTTATCGCGATTCGGTCTGGGTAGTTATCATTTCCAAAAATCCACAAGGAATTTTAGTTGGTAAGATCATAGAACGTGTTTTTCACGGTGTTTCTCCTCAGCGGGGTTCTGACAAAACCCCCTGTAGCAAAATTGTCATGAAAAGCTTCTCGAAATTCGCCGTTCGGAACCGGCAATAAAACTGTAGGTCCCTTTCACCTATGTGAAAATGAAATCACACACAACATGGGTGATTGAGAGAAGCTCGGCTCAGGTTCTTCATGGACTGTAACGCCAACATACATACATACAAGATCATAGGAGATTGGATTGTTTAGGGTGAAAGTCGCTTACCGCAGGAAAGTAACATATGGTACCATTTGTAATTAATGCTACTTTTATAAACTGAACATAGACAGCCAGTATTAAGCTAAGGAGAACAGCCGCCTTTGGAACAACCTTAGTATCTCTTTACAAAACCCTAATAATTCTAATTCACCTCTACAGCATAGGAAGTGTTGTCAAAATTAGATGAGAAGGCCTTTGGTCTTCCGTTCATAATCTTTTGACTTCTTTGTACTATCGGAGTCTGGAAGAGGGGATTCACCCCCGAAGAGGGTCCAATACATAAGATGTTGTCAAACCTAAAATGGTACGCACAGGTGAAACTTAATTAAGTGTGTATGCAACACTGAAAATTTTCTCATATTGAACTTGATCAAAGAGGTCTTGGTAACTGGAGAATTTGTTTGTTGGGACCTTAGTTTATTCTGTTCTGCAGAGCGATTTAATGATAACACTGACTTCTTAGCAAGTACGTCAATATTGGTAGAAATCTTTTCGAGGTAGGTTAGGTTAGGTAAAAGTGGTTGGCATAAGCCACATATAGGCCGAGATGGGCACATAGTAATACCACATGGATCATATTACCCTGATCCGCTATCTGAGAAGTGATAACCAACCGGTGCTTCTGATAAAGCGATGGAGTTGAGCTATTTTTAGGTCTGCTAGCTCACTTAGATTTCCATAGAAGTGCGCGCCGAGGTAGATCCTCCTCTGATTCGCAAAAGATGGGCATGAGCAGAGAAGGTGATGTACCGATACATCTTCTTCCTCATTGGAGGGTAGCCCTAGTCTGGCGGTGTGTTTTCCAATGATGCAGTGATCTGTAATGACACCCACTAGAGTACTCAAGGTTACCCTTTTGGTTGCCACTAGGTCCCTGGTTCGTCCTAGGTTTAGCTTAGGCTAGATTTGTTTAGTGATTAAGCGTATATTACTTCCATTCCATTGGAGGTTGGCCGCCTCCATGGATTACATTTTTATCATGTGCTTTTCCGTACTTACTGGTGTTTCTAAGTACCCGAGGGTCCTAACTTTGCGAGTTGGTCGGCCACGCAGTTTACTGGAATATCCCTATGTAACTATAAACATACTCTCTGATAGCCAAGCAGCGCTTAAAGCACTGAGTTCGTACAGCACGAACTCGAAAACTGTCAAGGAATGCCATGACGCCCTGCAAGAGCTCGCCAAAAGAAACAATGTTAAACTTTGGTGGGTGCCAGGACATAAAGGTATTAAGGGCAATGAAATTGCCGACCAACTTGCTAGAAAAGGTTCCAGCAACAAATACATAGGTCCGGAACCTTTCTGCGGCATTCCCGGGTCTAAGATAAATCACCTCCTAGACAAGTGGGAAAAATCGCAACACCTGTCCTTCTGGAACAGTGTTCGGGGACTTCGTCAATCTAAACGACTTATACGACCCCTGAACAAACACGCTGTTGACATACTTAAGCTCAAAAGAGGGGATATCAGAAGACTGGTCAGCTACCTAACGGGACACTGCGGTCTGAGATATCATCTAAATAAATTTAGTCTCTCGTCGGAAACTGAGTGTCGGCTCTGTCTAGAGGACGATGAGACGGCAGAACACATACTGTGTGAGTGTGCTGCACTCTGCCATCTTAGGAAGCGCATCCTTCTCAGTGAAGTTGTGACTCCTGAGGGGATCACCCTGGCTCCTACGAGAAGCATTCTCAGCTTCATTATAGAGGTTGAGAGGCTACTCGGCTAATCGGCTAGCAGGCACAATAGATCTGCAAAGGTCGCAGTGCCATATTGCTAAGAGTAGCACTAGCACAAAAAAAATCCCTATGCCCGGGAACCCACAGTACTTTAATGTTGAACTGTCCAGCCATCTCGTCTAGAGATAGACGACAGTGAAGCGATGTTTTTGATTTGTGGGTTACCGCTGCTGGATTTTATCGCAGATAAATGATAATATCCTTAGCGGATATTACACTGATCCCTTCGAGGTAGCTTAAATTTAATTTATTTCGACTATGCAGCAACAAGCTGCAATGACATCAGCAAACGAAACCAGAGAACTAATTGATTAGCAGAACGCCTTCTTAAACTGGCTTTTTTGAGCCGAAAGCCTATGCTGCTAGTTGCTCTTATCTCTGTATTAATTACAATTTTCAGTAATTGTATTAATATTCTAATCAATAAATAAATAAATAAATAAACTGACTTTTTTACCTTCGCAGAACGAAAAATGTAGGCAACAGTTTTAGGTTCGGTATTATTGAAAATATTGGAGGAGTTTCAAGCAAGATTGACCAAAGTAGGCGCCTATGAATTTACTGCTTCCGATAGCTAACCCGCTTTAACGCAAGCGCGGAAAAATTTAAATGACAAAGTGGTTTAACGATTGGCACACACGAATAAACGAGGCGCTTTAGCGCACCTTACTTACATAGATTCAACTTTAATCGTGGTTACATCTGTTAACTTAGTAGACTCTGTAAGTTGCCTAGATCGTATCGCCCTGTCAGTCAATTGTCATTTACGACCTTCTTCTTCTTCTATGGTGGCATTAAAGCCCATGAAGGACAAGAGCCAAGCTTTTCTCAATCACCCAAGTTGTGTGTGATTTATTTTTCACACAGGTGAAAGGGACCTACAGTTTAATGCCGATTCCGAACGGCGTGAGTCGAGAAACCGAGTCCCGCCGAGGAGGGACGCCGCGAAATAAACATTCGATGGCGTTGGTGTTATCGGGATCCGAACTTGCGTCAGAGTCCAACACACTAACCACTGCGCCACGGCGCCCTCCACTAATCACTGTTATTGGATACACGGATGACCTAGAGGTCATAGCGTAAGACAAATATGAATTGTTCAGCCTTATCAATGTCTGGCTATTATGTCAGAGAGAGGTTATCCATAAACCATTCTAAGACTGTGTGAGTTCTATAAATTCCAAAAACAAATTCAATATTGGACTAAGTAAATATGTGGGTGCAGTGTTTGATTGGAAATTACCTGTTTATATTGTGCATAAGTAAGAAATGTTCGAAGGCGTCAAAGTGATATGATTTTGCAGTCGTCCTAACGAAATAACTACGACAACTTCCCTGTCTTTACTTCAATACGTATGCCAATTCATTTAGCGTGGGAAAATGGACTTCCTCTATTTAGTGAGGATGTCTCGCGGTACATATGCAGCTCGAAAGTGAGGCCTGCTAAAATAAAGGTGCAAACATGCTTTCGACTCAAATATTCTGGAAGTAGATATCTATGGGTTTCTAAGCATTGACACGACTCACGCGGACAAAAGCGCTTGCGCCTAGCCTCTGTCAACGAACTCCTACTCTCACCTCGACGTGGTGAAATTTGGAAGCCTAATACCTTCGACCGAAGATGGGGCCGACCCCCGTGGGAAGTCGTTGGGGGCTGCTAGCAAGAGAGGGGGAAGTGTAAGAGTTAGTCGGCTCCAGGGCTTAACTCTTCTTCAGGACGGCGGCGGACGAGGTAATCAGCCCATCAGTCAACGGCGGCGTCCATAGCTCCGGTTAGTGGGAGCCACCTGTGGACAACACTCCTTTTGGAGCTGCTCGTACATATTTTGATGACCAGGTCCAAGGTCGGATCGAAACCCTGGAAAGGATATGGCGGCGGATGAGCCATACATAGTACAGCCAACGGCGGCGCTCACAACCTCAGTGAGGTTATCGACACCGGATCCCCCGCCCGAGGGCAAAAATTGGGGCCTGGCCTCCCAGTTGGAGGTTGTGCGTGGGGCTTACGGTTCAGAGACAACCGCAAGCCTCGGACAAGGACAGATTTACTGCGGACGACCCCAGCAAATGAGAAGAGGACAATGAATTTCGGCTCTGCACGTGGAATGTGATGAAGTCACGGAGGCGCTTGACTGCTACAATGCAGACATTACCGCAATCCAGAAAGTGCGATGGGATGGGCCGGGCAAAAAGAGGATGAAAAACTGCGATCTCTATTATGGTGATGGCTACAGAGGCAAAAAATCTTAAGCTGTAAATATACATACATATAACCGAGCGCCTCATAACAATCCGCATCAAAGCTAGATTCGTCAACATTAGCCTGATTCGCACCCACGCCCGGATGGAGGGCAAGGATGACAACAGCAAGGAAGACTTCTATAATCTCCTAGAAAGGACATACGAAAAATGCCCCAGGAACGATACTAAGATCGTTCTAGGAGGCTCCAATGCACAGCTGGGAAAGGAAGAAGTCTTTGCCAGAGTCATCGGAACACACAACCTACATGACAACACATAAGGGAACGGACTCAGGCTGGCGAATTCCGCCTCGGGGCGGAATCTCTATGTAGTGTGCACGCGGTTCACACACCTCAACATCCATAAAGGGACCTGGCGTTCCCCTGATCAATCAACCGTCAACCAAATCGATCACATTGCAATCGACGTGAGACATTCCTCCAGTGTTCTTGATGTCCGAGGCAAGCCTACGCAGCTAAGCAAGATGTTTACAAGGCAATGCTGCATCGAAAGACGAGAGCTGTTCGTAAGCTCTACAAACAGAAACGGAGAGAAAAGAACCGGCTTCTCAAAAAGAAAACAAACTCCGGACCGAAGCTGCCGGAACGAGAATGGACAACTTGTGGTGGAGTTGGAGTCGATACTAAGAATTTGGAATAATCATTCCTGCAGACTGTTAAACGGCGAGGAAGACTCAAATACCGCTGTCAAGCAGAATGTTCCACTAAACTTGGACGACAATGGACAAGAATTTCGCCCCCTCAACTTTGACGAGGTCAAGATAGCAATATCAAGGCTTAAGTCAAACAAAGCTGCTGGAATGGACGGACTGTCTGTGAGGCACTTTAAAGCAGCTGGAGATGATCTGGCAGGGTCCGTGCACCAGCTTACCTGTAAGATATGATCGGAGGAAAGTATGCCTGACAAGTGGAATCTCAGTGTCGTTTGCCCGATCCACATGAAATACCCCTTTGACTGCGCCAATTACAGATGGATCAGCCTCAGTTGTTTTGTGTGAACGCCTGAAATCGTTCGTCAACACTCTTGTAGGTTTTTTTTTTTTTTTTTTTTAGAGACTCGCGCAGGTTCAAGAGTTTTTATATTCTCTTATGATGTGTTGACACACACAACCTGAACGGAGTACAGTGGTTGGGGTCGTTGATGTTCGTTCACTACTCTCAGGGGTGGTTGTCCTAGACCTAGATAGGACGAGAGCCGACCAAATTCCGCGTTGGTTATAGTCCGTAGTAATTCGTTCAAGCACTTTTAGTATTGCATACGCAGAGGATGAATTTCGTTTGACCATATACTGTGAGTGTTATGCCTGCAGCAGTACGTCTGGTCACTTTCCATTCTCAACAGCGTTGCATACTTTTTGGCGGTATAGAAACTACTTTTTCTTGGCTATGAAGCGAATTTGAACCATTAACCTTCCGCTCGGCGGTCGATGATGTTAACCACTGCACCACGGCCACCCCCTAATTACTGTGGTTTCAGGCCAGGGAAGTCCTCAATAGACCAAATCTTCACACTTCGACAGATCCTGGAAAAGATCCAAGAAATGCAGATCGACACCCACCACCTATTTGTCGACTTCAAGGCCGCATATGATAGAGACGAGCTATATAGAGCCATGTCTAATGTGCGCATCCCTACCCAACTCGTCAAACTGTATAGGATGACGGTGGAAAATGTTCTCCATCAAGGTCGGTAACTAAATTACCGAGATCTTCAATGTCAAAAAAGGTTTTAGACAAGACGACGCGCTATCATACTTGAGAAGATCGTGCGAAACTCACGAGTCAGCACTAGGGGAACGATCTTCCAAAAGTCCGTTCAACTGCTAGCTTATGCCGATGATATTGGCCATGATTATCGAACGAAGCGGGCCGTCAATGAGGCTTTTGCTGACATTGAAGCGGAGGCGGCTAAAATGGGTCTGGCGGTAAATGAAGGCAAAACGAAGTACATACATGCTGTCATCAAGAAAGGGCGTACAACATCGACGCCTCGGACAGAGCGTCGGAGTAGGCAGCAAGAACTTCGAGGTAGTCAGAGGCCTCGTCTACTTTAGATCCGCAGTAACAAATACGACGCTATTGAAAGCGGATGAGGAAGCTCTTGGTCTTTTCGAAAGAAAAGTTCTGCGTGCGATATTTGGTCCTATTTGCGTTGATTGCATCTGGAGGAGAAGATTCAACTGCGAATTGTACGGACTGTACGCCGGCATGTGCCGGGCTTGGCGTCTACGGATACAATGCTTAAGATGGCTAGGCTATATAGAGCGTATGGACAACACAGCTCCGACCTTAAAAATCTGCGAATCCGAGCCATTGGGACAACGCAACAGAGGACGCCCTGGACTCAGATGGCGAAGGACCTCAACCAACTGGGTGTGCGTAACTGGAGTCGGCTGGCAAGAGATCGTGCCGGTTGGAGTTGCTTGTTGTTTGAGGCTCGTGGTCTGTAATGCCACGAAGAAGAAGAAGAAGATATCTACATATATAGACTTGGAAGCACTTACATTCGGCAAGTAGTTACATACTCAAGACCTGGTAACGTTTACAAGAAATTTCAATTGGCGGTTTTTGATTGATAATAAGTAAATTGATGACCAATTTATAGGATTACTCACTGGGAAGTTGACAGTGCGGATATTTCTGTAGCATTCACCTTATTTTTTTGTTGACTTTGTATGCAACGAATATTCAATGATTTAAAAAATGCCGTTATTTAAATATAATTTTATATACCATAATTGAAGTGTATACAATCAGACACAATATAAGGTCAAGTCATCTAAGTGCAAGGATTCTAGAAAAGACAGATAGTAAGTATGCCGTTGTTGTTAGTGAAAATAAATCGTACGTATTGGTTTCTTCCTCTTCTTCTTAACGGGCGCTACAGTTCAGGGTAAACCTGGGCCTCAACCAACATGCCCCTACAACTAGCACGATCTAGCTCCGGGCCGGAGCTGTGGTGTCCATTCGCTCTACATGGCCCAGCCATCTTAGGCGTTGAAACCGTAGAGGCCTGACTAGACTCATGTCGCTGTACAACCCGTAAAGTTCGTGGTTGAATCTTTTCCTCCATCCCCCGTCTGCGTTTATAGGCCCGAAAATCACGCGTAAAAATCTTTCTCTCGAACCGACCAAGGGCCTCTTCATCCGTTTTTGATAGTGTCCATGCTTCTGCGCCGTATAGCAGGACCGGGATGTTAAGGGTCTTATATAGAGTCAACTTTGTCGTTCGGGAGAGGGCTCTATCACTCAATTGCCCCCTGAGCCCAAAGAAAAAGCGATTGGCAAGAAGTGATTCTACGTTTGACTTCGGAACTGATGTCGTTGTTCCAGGTCACTGCGAAACCCAGTGACCTCGAACTTTTATCTGCCAATACAAACGTTCTGGCTAAGACGTCGGTGGTGAACGTCCTTTTTTGATGACAGCATATATTTATATTGTGTGACGTCTAAAACCATTTTGCACCGCACTAATCGGCAGCTACCAGTGCGGCTTCCGGCCCGGAAAATCAACTATAGACCAAATGTTCACACTTCGACAAATCCTGGAAAAGACCAACGAGTTTCGAATCGATACACACCATCTTTTCATCGATTTCAAAGCCGCATACGACAGCATTCATCGTGAAGAACTGTTTGGGACGATGGCCGAATTCGGGATCCCGGTAAAACTGTCCATGCACCGGATTTCGGCAAGGAGATGCGCTGTCATGTGACTTCTTCAACCTGGTGCTGGAGCAGATAGTGCGACGGGCAGGCGTCAACAGGGAAGGCACTATCTTTTACAAGTCCATCCAGCTGCTAGGATACGCGGATGATATCGACATCATCGCGTGTTTTCGCCCTGGCATTGTGGAAACATTCACGGCGATTGAAGAACAGGCGAAACGAGTTGGTTTTAAGATCAATGAGGATAAACGAAATACATGCTGTCAAGCAAAAACCAATCCGTCGCTCACCACCTGGGACAAGATTTAACAATTGACAGCTACAATTTCGAGGTAGTTAAGGAGTTTGTCTACCTCGGGGTAAATGTAAATTCCACAAATGACACCACAGTGGAGATCCGGCATAGAATCGCCCTTGGCAACCGCTGCTACTTCGGCTTGTCCAAACAACTGGGGTCAAAACTCCTCACTCGAAAGACCAAAGTCATGCTTTACAAAACGCTCATTCTGCCAGTCTTGCTGTACGGAGCCGAAAGCTGGACGATAAGCAGGACAGAGGAGCTGATTTTGGGTTCTTTCGAAAGAAAAATTCTGCGCCGGATATTTGGTCCTGTCTGTAAGGAAGGTGAATGGAGAAGAAGACACAACCGCGAACTCTACGAGCTGTACCAAGATGTGGATGTATTCCGGAAGGCAAGGATCCGTCGACTACACTGGCTCGGCCACATCGAGCGCATGGACATTAACGCTCCAGCTAAGAGGGTTTTCGACTCCCAGCTTCCTGGTTCGAGAAGAAGAGGAAGACCGAACCTCCGGTATAAAGACCAAGTAATCGCGGATGTAAGACATCTTGGTCTTGACAACTGGAAGCAGCGTGCTCGGGACCGTTAAGGATGAAAGGCAGCTATAGCTCAGGCTCAGATCCTCCATGGATCGCAGGCCTGCTAAGTAAGTATATATTTAGTTTTGCCCTCGTTTACTGCCAAACCAATTTTCGCCGCCTCCAGCTCAATACTCGCAAACGCAATATCGTCGGCGTATGCAAGGAGTTGCGAAGATTTGAAATAGATTGTGCCTCTTGTATTGGCCAGTGATTTTTGCACAATCACTGCCAATATCATGTTGAATAAATCACACGACAGCGCATCGCCCTGCCTAAATCCTTTTTTGACATCAAAACTATCGGTAAGGTGTTCACCGATTGGGATGGAGCAGCGGGCATTCTCCAAAGTCATCCTGCATAGTCTGATCAGTTTAGCAGGTATATCAAATGTAGACATAGCGTTGTATAGCTCGTCTCTAATTACGCTGTCGTATGCGGCCTTGAAGTCGACAAATAGGTGGTGAGTGTCGACTTGAAATTCATTGTTTTTTTCCAGGATCTGCCGTAGTGTGAAGATTTGGTCGATGGTGGACTTCCTGACCTGAATTCGCACTGATAAGGACGTTCACACAAAACGGCGGAGAAGATTTTGTAGGCGATGTTAAGGAGACTTATTCCTCTGTAGTTGGCGCAGTCAGAGGCGTTTCCTTTCATCTGGATCGGGCATACGATGCTGCGACTTTCCTCTGAAAATACCTTACAGATGAGCTGGTGCTTGTTCCTAGCCAGGTCATTCCCAGCTGCCTTGAAGAGCTCAGCAGACAGTCCGTCTTCGCCAGTAGCTTTATTCGACTTGAGTTCCGATATGGTAATCTAGGTCGTCTCTGCGGTCGTCGTTGAGTAGAAATGGATCATTCTGCCTGACAGCGGTATATTGAGCAACATCGCCGTTGTCCGTTCTGCAGAAGTGGTTTTTCCATATTCTCAGCATCGACTGCGATTCTACTACTAGGTGTCCGTTTTTATCCCTGCAGGCTTCCGTTCTGGCTTTATAACCTTAGCATGTTCGTTTTATCTGTTGGTAAAACTTTCGAACGTCACTCCTGCAGTAACACCTCTCCAAATCCTCAATCGCGCGCTTCTCGTGCTCTTTCTTCTTTCTTCTAAGAAGCTTATGCTCCTCCCTTCTTTTTAACTCGTAGAGCTCACGAGCTGCTCTTGTTCTTTTATGCAGCGAGGCGTTATATGCATCCTGCTTCGCTTTATGAATCCTCCTGATCTCGTTATCGAACCAGGTGTTTCTTCGTGGTGGAGCCTTGAAGCCCAATACTTCGAATGCAGAGCTTTTCAGGGCTTGTTTGCAAGGGCTCCACTGCTGTTCTATTGATAGTGTGGAGGATTCAGGTGTATTGGAGAGCTTAAGGGAGACGCGATCGGTAAAAGCACGAGTGGTTTCTGGCGATAGTAGCTGTCCGACGTCATAACTTTGTATTCTTACTCTACTCCGTTGCGTTCGTGATATCCGTAAGCGCATCTTGGCTACTACAAGATAGTGGTCGGAATCGATGTTAGCCCCTCGGAAAGTTCGAACATCAAGAATAGTGGAGGAGTATCTGACGTCGATCGCGATGTGATCAATCTGGTTGATCAAAAGACCGCCA
The DNA here is from genome assembly GCA_951905685.1 of Eumerus sabulonum. NCBI lineage: Eukaryota > Metazoa > Arthropoda > Insecta > Diptera > Syrphidae > Eumerus > Eumerus sabulonum. The sequence goes on along the minus strand of OX645060.1, from coordinate 131,366,125 downwards.
GGTGCCCTTGTGTATATCGAGGTGCGGGAAACGCGTACAAGCTAGAAGGAGATTTCGTCCCGTAGCAAGATCAATCAGCCTGTGTCCGTTGTCGGATGTGGTGTCGTGTAGGCTATATTTGCCGATGACTCGTTAAAAGATGATTTCTTTGCCCAGCTTAGCATTGAAGTCTCCTAGTACAATTTTGATGTCATAGCTGGGACATTGGGCATATGTACGTTCTGTCTAGGAGATCGTAGATTTCATCCATGTCTTCCTTGGGGGCGTGGACACAGATCAGGCTGATTTTACAAAATGTAGCCTTGATACGGATAGTTATGAGGCGTTCGCTCACATGCCGGACGTTTAGGACTTTTTGCCTTAGTCCACCTCGAACACCAAATCCGCATCCGAACAATCGGTGTCCTCTCTCCCTATAGCAGTTGCCGTAGTAAATATCGCAGTTTTTTATCCGCTTTATACCCGGTCCATTCCATCGCATTTCATGGATGGCGGTTATGTCCGCTTTATAGCGGTCTAGGGCGTCCGCAAGTTGTTCGGCTGCACGTGGCCTGTTTAGGGACCTAACATTCCACGTACATTTCGAAGATCACTGTCCTTTTTTCGTTTTTTGCAAGGGTCGTCAACATTAATTCGGTCCCTTATATCCGAGGCTTGTAGTTGTTTCGAAGTTTGTGGTTTTTTTTACGGTTACGGCTTACTTGGCCGTAGCCCAACCGACTAGTCCTGTTTTTTGGCACAGGAGGCTCGCCATTCACCCTTCCCCGTCTGCAATTTCCATTGGTATTGGTTTAGTCCATGTGAAACGAATTTATTCTACTCTGATTGCATTAAGTTGCCTGAATCTAATTAAGCAGCTTTCCATAAAGATACAGTAGGTACGGGTATTTCTATTTCATCTAATTACATTAATATCAAGATACCACAATTGGTGCCTAGTTTACAGTTAACCTGTGCTATATATATACTCTATATATTAAACTTTGTTAAATCTGATTCGAGAATCGAATCAAAATAACCATCTGAATAGCTTCCTACTCCTATCACGATACTCGCACAATCAACCTCTTTTTTCGATTTTCACGGATAAATTGATCTATTGTATTTAATCTTTCGTTTTTACGAATACACATCGTGCTGACACAGATCCACTCTTCATCGCTCACGGGTGCTAGTATACTATAATAAACGAGGTGATGTAATTCCAATTCATACAACGCTACATAACACATATGATGCTGCTGAGCTAAGGCACGTTATTCTGTTAACGAGTTATGGGAGATCTCAAGTCGGCAAGTGTTAAGCGTATACACAGTCGGAGATGCAAATTAATTTGTTGCACGATTGCTGTACTAATCACACTAGGCTGACATCTTGTCCGAATGGCCAATAGTGCTATACAGAATGCAACTTGGTACAACTTATTGGAGGCATTCAGGTCAATCTGTTGCACTTCTAAGATCAATCTTTTGACTTCGGAGATATAAAGCCACAACTAAAGAAATATGCTGAAATTCGCTTAGTTGCAGTGCTTGTCAGTAACACTCCATTGTAACTGCAAAGGCGATGTAGAATGAATTCCATATTTGAAGAGAAAAACTACTGACTTAAAAGATGCTTTAGTATCTTACCCAATTACGTTGCGTCCGTTACTTTGTATTCAACTATCATATCAAATAATAAAATACTCACAGAGTTCCACGAAAAAGATTCACATTGTAATCATATACTGATGATCTTCCAGGACCCGAAAGTACAAGTGCACATTCGCTTCCAAATTCTGTGTTCAGGTGCTGGCCAAAGGGGTGGAACTGTCCGCGAGCAAGGCTTACGTTACTTAGCCCAACAGTAAGTAAAAATATTCTGAAATGAAGCCAAATTCATTATGTGTATCTAATAAATTAAAACGAAAGTTACTTTTCATTATATTCATCAATTCAAAACTAATGATGGCCATTTACATATAATTCTTTTAATAGTTTATAAATCGAGTTGTTGAGCGAATAATTGGTTGAGTGAAAGTAAGAGGGGCATTTAAGGCCGGAAGGTCAGATCACCATTGAAGGAATCGATTAAAAATGATGAATAGCCTGAATACTATCTGCAGTTGTTGTTTTTAGGACAATCTAATGATAAGGGTATTAGATGAGGTATATGTATAAAATTCATTACAACGATGAAGCGCGCAGTTAATTATAGGCTAATTAGATAAATTTGGAATAAATTGCTATTTAAAAATAATTTGTTTCTCTATTCTGCAAAATGAGTACTGAATTTCTTCTTTTCTACCTATGCAGACAAGTTTTTGTTTCGTTTCAGGCCATTAAGTCCACATAAACCTTGAAGAGTTTATACTTTTATGTTTCACATATTTTAAACGAATTCTAAGTATTTAAGTAATAAAAAACTAGAATTAGAAATTTCTCACTGAGCATTAACATTTATACATATAAAGTGTGAGGGTTGGCTAGAAAGGAGAAAATTGATTTGCTTACATATAAATGGACTGGAATACAAGCTCTATATGCCCCATCCACAAAAAAGGCGATCCTACCTCTTGCAAGAACTATAGAACTATAACTATAACTAGAACTATAGAGGTATATGTATGCTCAATGTCGCATACAAGATCCTGTCCAGCGTATTGTGTGAACGTCTAAAACCATTTTGCACCGCACTAATCGGCAGCTACCAGTGCGGCTTCCGGCCCGGCAAATCAACTATAGACCAAATTTTCACACTTCGACAAATCCTGGAAAAGACCAACGAGTTTCGAATCGACACCACACCATCACACCATCTTTTCATCGATTTCAAAGCCGCATACGACAGCATTCATCGTGAAGAACTGTTTCGGGATCCCGGTAAAACTGTCCAGTTGTGTCGCGCTACGCTAAAAAACACGCGATGCACCGTGCAACTCGGTTCTAGGACCTCGGAACCATTCGAAACATGCACCGGATTTCGGCAAGGAGATGCGCTGTCATGTGACTTCTTCAACCTGGTGCTGGAGCAGATAGTGCGACGGGCAGGCGTCAACAGGGAAGGCACTATCTTTTACAAGTCCATCCAGCTGCTAGGATACGCGGATGATATCGACATCATCGCGTGTTCTCGCCGTGGCATTGTGGAAGCATTCACGGCGATTGAAGAACAGGCGAAACGAGTTGGTCTGAAGACCAATGAGGATAAAACGAAATACATGCTGTCAAGCAAAAACCAATCCGTCGCTCACCACCTGGGACAAAATATAACAATTGACAGCTTCAGTTTCAAGGTAGTTAAGGAGTTTGTCTACCTCGGGGCAAATGCAAATTCCACAAATGACACCACAGTGGAGATCCGGCATAAAATCGCCCTTGGCAACCGCTGCTACTTCGGCTTGTCCAAACAACTGGGGTCAAAACTCCTCACTCGAAAGACCAAAGCCATGCTTTACAAAACGCTCAAACTGCCAGTCTTGTTGTACGGAGCCGAAAGTTTTTTTTTTTTGTTTTTTTTTTTTAGAGACTTTTTAGAGACGGAGTGCAGTGGTTGGGGTCGTTGATGTCGAGGTCGTGTAGGACGAGAGCCGACCAAATTCCGCGTTGGTTGTAGTCCGTAGTAATTCGTTCAAGCACTTTGGTATTGCGTACGCAGAGGATGAATTTCGGTTGACCATATACTGTGAGTGTTATGCCTGCAGCAGTACGTCTGGTCACTTTCTATTCACAACTGCGTTGCATACTTTTGTCCGTATAGGAACTACTTTTTCTTGGCTATGAAGCGAATTTGAACCAAAGACCTTCCGCTCGGCGGTCGATGATGTTAACCACTGCTGCACCACGGCCACCCCTTGGACGAAAAGCAGGACAGCGAAGCTGATTTTGGGTTCTTTCGAAAGCAAAATTCTGCGCCGGATATTTGGTCCTATCTGTGAGAAAGGTGAATGGAGAAGACACACCCGCGAATTCTACGAGCTGTACCAAGATGTGGATGTAGTCCGGAAGGCAAGGATCCGTCGACTACACTGGCTCGGCCACATCGAGCGCATGGACATCAACGCCCCAGCTAAGAGGGTCTTCGACTCCGAGCCTCCTGGTTCGAGAAGAAGAGGAAGACCGAACCTCCGGTATAAAGACCAAGTAATCGCGGATGTAAGACATCTTGGTCTTGACAACTGGAAGCAGCGTGCCCGGGACCGTCAAGGATGGAAGGCAGCTATAGCTCAGGCTCAGATCCTCCATGGATCGCAGGCCTGATAAGTAAGTAAGTTACAAATAAATGGACTAAATTCTGATCATTCGGCTGTTCTCCTTACGTTGAGTGATGAAATTATCCATAAAGAAGGGAGACCTACATTAACTAACAAACGCACTGATTGGGAAAGTTTTAAAAATACTCTAAATGGAAGAATTGTCCTAGGTGCAGCTCCATACAATATCGAGCAACTGGAAAAGGAAGTCGAAAAATTTGCTGTGGATATACAGCAATCAGCGTGCGAAAATACACTGGAAATTCGAAAGAAAACTAAAGGAAACACTTATCCCAGGGAAATTATACAACTCATTTCGGAAAGAAGACGAGCAAGAAAAGTATGGCAGCAGACCCGAGCTCCCCAAAACAAAACAAAGCTGAACAAACTCTCCCAACAGTTGAAACGGAAAATTAATATGTTTAAGGATGCTTGGATCAAAGATTTCCTCAAAGGATTGACAAAGGCCTAAGGATATAACGTGGTTTGACTCGAGCTGCAAAGAGGCCATTAGGCTCAGGGAGCTAAGTTTTCGGGCCTACAAGGCAAACAGTTCTGAGGAAAACCGAAAAAAGTACATACGAGCCAGAAATGACTGCAACACCCACATTCGACGGATCAAATTCCAATCCGACCAAAAATTAAGGCGTAAAATCCTTCAATGTCCCAAAGGTAGCAAAAGCTTCTGGTCGTTTGTAAAAAACGTAAAAAACTCAACTAAATCGTCTATACCGACGCTCATCCACAATGACATTCCAGCTGTCACCCCCTTAGACAAAGCTAACCTACTTGCTGCCCATTTCGCAACCAGTTCTCAGCTGCCAGCCTGTACTTTGTCTCCGCCTTTACTAGAGTGCGTCAATTCCACCATGGGACTAATCCACTTCCGCACTCGTACAGTCGCAAGGGTTCTTAAAGACCTCGACATACACAAATCCGCTGGTCCAGATGGTATTGCCCCAATAGTTCTGAAGAGGTGTTCTTCTACGCTGGCAAAACCACTGCGTAAGCTTTTTCACCTTTCCTACACCTCTGGGCTCTTTCCGAGTAAGTGGAAAACAGCATTTGTCCAGCCTATACCCAAAAAAGGCGAATCATCTTCTCCCTCCAACTACCGATCCATTGCACTAACGTCCCTTCTTTCCAAGGTCATGGAAACGCTGATTAACCGTCAGCTTATGAAATATCTTGAATCACGGAAACTCCTCAATGGCCGCCAATACGGTTTCCGCAGCAACAGATCCACTGGTGATATGATGGCATATCTCGCTGAAAAGTAGAATCACTCGCTTCACCAAGCAGGTGAAAGCAAAATTGTTGCACTGGATATTTCGAAAGCATTTGACAGGGTTTGGCATGAAGCCCTTTTGTCGAAAATGCGTGCTTTTGGGATCGATGAGTCTCTCTTTCAATGGATTAGAAGTCAAGTCAAGTCTGATACTCACTTTGTAAATGCTGGTGTTCCCCAGGGCTCCGTTTTGTCTCCGACACTCTTTCTTATTTTTATAAATGATCTCTTGTCTGTTACTTCTAATCCAATTCACTCCTTCGCTGACGACAGTACCCTCAGCTTCTCATATTCGTTCGCCAGTTTACAACCCGGCACTTCGGTTGTAGATAATGAGCGGCAGCGTATGTTAAGCTCATTAAATTCCGATATCGACAGCATCATCCAATGGGGTAAAAACAATAGAGTGGAATTTAATGCTTCCAAAACACAATGCTGTCTCTTGTCGTTAAAGCGTATAAATAACCCGCAGCCATTATCCATGAATGGCACTTGCATCTCAGAAACTGAAGAGCTTTCCATCCTGGGTATGAGTGTTGCTCATAATCTTAATTGGAGCGACCATATATTCAGTGTCGCCAAGAATGCTGCGAAATGCCTAGGATTCTTATACAGATGCAAGAAATATTTCTCACCCTTAGATCTGGTTACAATCTATAAGGCGTTCATTCGCCCCAAATTAGAGTTTAACGCTCATGTCTGGTCCGGTGCTTCCAAGACCTCACTGCACCTACTTGACAGAATACAAAAACGAGCCATAAAACTGATAGGTGACTACAGCATTACCAAAACATTAGACTCGCTGGAACACCGCAGGAATGTTACCTGCCTCTCCCTGTTTTATCGTTACTACCACCAAAAATGCTCTGACGAAATAGCCAGTTGCATTCCGCCCCTTCAACATTTCTCCCGCAATACACGTCTCTCTAGGAATGCTCACCAATATACTCTGAAGCCCGCTTTCGGACGTACTGTCAAATATAGAGAATCTTTCATTAACCGAACCACACGGGTCTGGAACTCCCTGCCGGAATCGGTTTTCCCCCTGCAATGCAACATGCAAGCATTTAAGATCAATGTCCATCGGCATCTCCTCTATTCCTCTTCCTCTCTACCTTCTGACCGCACTGTGTCGCTGACATAATAAGGTTATTAGACCTTGAGTGCGCGTAAATTAAAAAAAAAAAAATGGCAAATCAACCAATTATTCCCTATGGAAAATCACTAAAAATATCAAACAACCAGCTGTACATATACCACCTATTAGAACAAGTGATGGAAAATGGGCTAGAAGTGATGAAGACAAGGCTAGAACATTCGCAGAATATTTGAAAAATGTGTTCCAACCGCACAAAGAGCAAGAAGTTGTCATACCATTAGAAATAAATGAAAATGAATATGAAGAAAATATAAGTCTAACTACATATAATGAAGTAAAATGTGAGATGAGAAAATAGCATAAACTCAAAAATGGCTCCTGGTTTTGACCTCATTACCCGAGAAATTCTGAAGCAACTACCAATAAAAGCTACCTGTTCAACGCTTGTTTCAAAATGAAATAGATTCCGAGTTTGTGGAAGGTGGCTGAAATAGTAATGATTCCAAAACCCGAAAAGCCACCAAATGAGGCTTCATCTACAGGCCAATTTCACTGCTGCCAATAATATCTAAACTATTCGAAATACTACTCGCTAAAAGACTAAATGATATTATTGATCGAAGAAACCTCATTCCCAACCACCAATTTGGGTTCAGAAGGCTTCATTCACAAGTCCATAAAATTACTAATACTAATACTGCAGATGATACGGCAATATTAGCGGTGGAAAACAATGAGAAGAAGCAGTAGCTTCAAACAGACGCCAACAAAATTCTTAATTGGACAGTTAAATGGCGAATAAAATTAAATGAAACCAAATCAGCACACATAAACTTCACCAACAAAAGATATAATACTATTCCAGTCATAATAAATAAGAATACCTTACGCAAATTCAGCAAAAAATCTAGGAATGACCATTGACGCCAAATTAAAATGGAAAGAGCATGTGAAGAAGAAAATAGCAGAAATGAAATGGAAATACAGACAAACGTATTGGCTGATAGGAAGAAACTCCCAACTATCAGTTAATAACAAGAGTCAGCTGTATAAGCAATCGTTAAAGCCAATATGGACATATGGTATTCGGTGATGGGGCTGTACCAAAAAAAGTGACTTACTTATTTACTTATCAGGCTAGCGATCCATGGAGGATCTGAGCCTGAGCTATAGCTGCCTTCCATCCTTGACGGTCCCGGGCACGCTGCTTCCAGTTGTCAAGACCAAGATGTCTTACATCCGCGATTACTTGGTCTTTATACCGGAGGTTCGGTCTTCCTCTTCTTCTCGAACCAGGAGGCTCGGAGTCGAAGACCCTCTTAGCTGGAGCGTTGATGTCCATGCGCTCGATGTGGCCGAGCCAGTGTAGTCGACGGATCCTTGCCTTCCGGACTACATCCATATCTTGGTAGAGCTCGTAGAGTTCGCGGTTGTGTCTTCTTCTCCATTCACCTTCCTCACAGACAGGACCAAATATCCGGCGCAGAATTTTTCTTTCGAAAGAACCCAAAATCAGCTCCGCTGTCCTGCTTATCGTCCAGCTTTCGGCTCCGTACAGCAAGACTGGCAGAATGAGCGTTTTGTAAAGCATGACTTTGGTCTTTCGAGTGAGGAGTTTTGACCCCAGTTGCTTGGAGAAGCCGAAGTAGCAGCGGTTGCCAAGGGCGATTCTATGCCGGATCTCCACTGTGGTGTCATTTGTGGAATTTAAATTTGCCCCGAGGTAGACAAACTCCAGAGAAGGACCAGAAGGACCAGAGCCAAGCTTCTCTCAATCACCCATGTTGTGTGTGATTTATTTTTCCCACAGGTGAAAGGGACCTACAGTTAAATGCCGATTCCAAACGGCGTGAGTCGCGAAGCTTTTCCATGGCAAGCTTACTGACCATTCTAGTTGAGACGGCACCAGCGAAGTTGGCTTTGACTACTCCTTGCGTTAGCAGTTGTCTTACCAGTTCTATCACTGATCCCGTAACGCCCAGATCAGACAGCGCTTTGGTGACGCCCCGAGGTTCAACATTGTTAAAAGCGCGCTCAGTGAGTGGAGTGTTGTTTCCAGGGATTTGCCTTTGTTGTAGGCGTATGTATGTGACGTATGTGTGCGTCTAAAATCTTCTCTAGAGTTTTAAATAGAAAAAAAAGTTAAGACTGATAGGCCTCAAGTCATTTGTATGAAAATGACCTTGGTTACCTTCCACTTGCTGGGGGTATAGGACAGGAAGAGGCAACTCTTGTATATTACCACAAGCCAGGGAAGGATGATATCTGCTACCTGCTGGAGCTCTGCTGGTATGATCCCATCCGGTCCTGGAGACTAGTAGTGTTCAAAGCTTTTCAGAGCCCATAGGACAATGTTGTTGTTGACCAGGTTGGAAGCAGGCTCAAGGGAGGATCTCGTCGGCTGGATGACTTAAGGAGGTGTCATAGCCGAGTCACTACTGCCCGGAAAGTGTGCGTTAAGAAGAAGTTTCAGGGCTTCCGTTCTGGAGGTCGTTCAGGAACCATCATTCCGCATTAGGTGGCTTGGGTTATAGGGGGCGGAAGCCAGAATCTTTTTTATTCTAGTAGCTAGGGCGAGAGTAATAAAACGCCAATGAATATTCTGTATTGAAAAAATGTCCGCCCGGTGATTATCGTGCTTAGTCACAATATACAACACCGGGCTTTATCAGTATTAACGGGGTGATGAACAAATATAGCAGGAGCGTTTGGAAAATACAGTATTTAAGTAATTAATGATGATCTTCTCTGAAGTCTGTATTTCAGAAATATGCACCTTTTTGTATACAACTGAAATAAATATTTATCTAATAATCAAGTAGATAATTTATAGTAAAATTCGAATAAGCATGTGCTTATATCTATGTATCTAAATCGATAAGCACTACTATTCAATTCAGTCCACAATTTCAAAGAATCGAAACAGAACATGATAGATAAATCATTTGCTGCCTTCAGTGTCAGGTTATTTTGCAATATCTACTAACGCACCCTAAATTATCATTCTAGGAGATTACTGCCTTTCAGAAGAGACAAACAGTCACTCTCTTGACTGAAGCAACAGCATTCCAAATCGACAATGACCAAACAGCAATATATCATGTACCGTGGCACCAATTGCACAAATGTTTACTTTTCGATTTCCACTCGACTGCATTTAGTGTACATCAACTAATATTTGATTAATTAAAAGGCATATGTATTCTCGGAGAGCTACTGCCTTGACATCAAAAGGTTTCTTAAAAATAATGTTTGTTTTTTCTTTTTCAGTTGAATCCGTCGCACACATGGTTTTTTGTTTCTTTTGGCAAAAAATGTACAAAAGATAAATAGTCAGGATGCTGATAATATAACGAAACGTTCATTAATAACAGCTGCGAAGGTTTCACCCTGCTTAGCATTCATTGCTCTTGAATTTACAACAAACACTTTTTTTTCTTTTCTTTTAAGTATGCTCTTTGAAGAACAAAGGTAGGTAAGTCGAGCACAAGTTGGCATTTGCCATTTTTAAGAAACGTCACCTTTGAATGGCCGCACACTAAGCCACTAAGTCGTACCAAGCCGCATTAAACTCCTATAACATTAAGCTACTTGTGCACATTCGACCGAAGGCCGACCTCGTGATTAGGTGCATGGTAGATATGGTCCCTATTTGGCCGCGAAACACTTTTTTCGTCCGATCTCTGTGCCCATTGTGACGCATAGCCGAAAGTCATCGATACATCACCCCACCTGGTGTTCAGCCAGAATAAGAATTGCCTCAGAGCCGCCTCCAAAAACAGATTACCTTCACGAGATAGATATTTTTGTGTTATATAGCCGACACGAGGTGTCCACCCGCCACCAAGTTATTTATTGACCTCCGATTTGTTTGAAACTTGCTATTATCTATGTTTTGTAGATACAAGATGAAATGTGTCGTTCGTGTGCAATTTGTGATACATTCGAACCCTTGCAACTCGATAAAAAGCATACAATAAATGCATTGGGAACGGATTGTAACTGGTTACAAATCAGATACATGAAGCTCTACTTAGATACGAAGGCAAACAAATGTCCATTCGTATCTGTGGGTTTGAATGGCGACTTATTTCCACGGGGAGGGGTAGTACATTGCCGACGTTCGCGGCTAAGATTGACAAATAGGCCTAATTCTATTTGAATTTTGTTCGCCGGCTTGTAGGTTATGCGTTCAAATGTTGTTTGAACGCTGAACGTACAAGAGCTATCGACTTGGTTTCGCAATTTACATACGAAGCATTGCGACAACCTATTAAAGGAGACTAAAATGTTAAGTGGACAACGTTTCGTTGGATACAGTTGTGTATCATTACTCGTAAAAGACTATGCAATTTCCGGCTGTTTTCCACACAGCATTAGCATGGTTGGCAGAAAGCTATGAAAAACCTTCGTCAAAGTCATAAAAGTCTCTTTGATTGAAAGAAATCGCTGTAACAGTATGAAGACGGTAGAGGCAGAGAATAGTAAAAGATACGTGCAGTATACCTTGGAAGTACGATCGGTGGCTAAAGGTATTTTTACTGCTTTAAAGGTCAGCAGCGTCATTGCAATGAAGATGATAAGGTTAGGGCTGACAATTTGACATACATTCCTTTTAGTAATTGGGTTACGATTTATTGTTATTGATGGCGAATTAATTGAAGAGTACCATTTAATTGATATTGTTGGAGTATGCTATTAAGATCTTTAGTCAAGGCTAAGTATGTGGGAGGATTGGATATGATGCAAGACTGAAAACTATATTCATGTCTAAATCTGTTTGTTAATTTTAAGAATTTAGAGTTTTACCAAAGATCAAATGAATCAAATGAAAACTTGAATACCAGCAGATCATTAGAGATATTAAACGCGTATCTTATTTTGTAAAATTTTTGTAGTACACCTAAGAAACATTCAAAATTCACGAATCAATCGAATCAATCCATTATGTTGTCACAAGCCCATCACTCCCGTCACGGGTCATCCTCGATCGTTTCTATTAACTCGATGGTTTCATCACGATTGCTACCCTTTCCTAATTTGCTAAATAAGTACAACATTCACTTTTTTATGGTCCACTCATTCGACCATTGGCCGTCAGTCAGTCGTAAAATTACATAAGTTATTTTATGGAAGTGCCGGTAGAAATATTTTTACGGTTGTCTCAAGCGCTTTTCACCCAATTAATTAAAACCCAGCACATTATGCCTCTTAATTATCTCAAAAAGAAAAAAAGCGGCACCCAAAAAATGTAAGTTAAGGTGTTTGTAAACAACAGGAGCAACCGGGTTTATTTGCAATATGATTTATATGTAGTCTTATCAAGCCTATTCATTTGAGTGCGTCTTGAACCATTGCTACAGATGACACTCGTATGAATGGACAAACTAGGGGTGATCATTATAAGTATGGTATTTGTAATGGTTTGTTGTATGAGTGCGATCTTTTGAGCATAATGTGCGATGTACATACATATGCAATTGCTTGCGCAATATAGTCCGACTGGAAACATAAGCTCATTGGCAACACGTAGTGAAAGGGAAAGTCAAACTTATAGCTGACGATGGGAAGTAGTATTTTTGGCAAGAACTACTTGACGGGCGAGCAATTTAGCTTTATGATATTCGTTTTCAATTTCCAGACTACTGCGTAAATAACATTATTGTTCGTATTTACTAATAATTTTGCTCAAGGGTGGGTGTTAGACTATAAGTTCATGAATTGGGACATGAATTGGGAAGAAATTGAGTTGTTAGATTATTATTATTTCGTACTATAATTTACATTCACGTTTGTTACCGTACATTTTGCGTACCTAGTATAAGGATATGGTGGGTTGAATTGACTGACAAAAAGAAATGATAAATTAAGTAAATATTTCATGGAGAAACACATGAGTATTTTTGGCTTGATTTATACAAAAGGTGTAAAATTTAAAAATTATAGATCGAAATTTATGCTTTAGTATGTACTTGTATCACGACATTTTATAGTCCCACTTTGAAAGTGGATATTGAAATGGGTTATTAAGCAGGCTGTATTAGTGAGAAAGTGAGTCTTTGCTTTGGCTGCTCTACTTTCTAGAAATGATTGCATTTATAGGAGGATGATTACGTAGAGAGCATATGATAATGAGTTATCCCTACAATAAATAAATGGTAGTTCGTTATTCAACTCTTTTGTCCATTCAATTACTCTTACTATCGTTTGATTTGTTAAGTGTTTTGACTCGTCTTTTTTAGTATATGGACCTGTATTTCTAGGCTTCTAATACTATCTTTCAGTGACGCTGGCTTTTCAGCGTATAGCCACAAAAAGTTCGCGCGTTCAAAACAAGAAATAAATTGCTCACTCTGCCCATTTCTCAATTGGTCCATTGATACGCATGATGTCCGACACGTAGCGCAAAAGATATTTTTTTCAACTCGTGAATTTTAACAGTAAATTTCAAAAATTTGCAATTGTTGTTCGAGTGTGCTGATCATGTGTGATTTTGTCATATGCCACGAATCACTCGTAAGCTATCAAAAATAAAACACTGTCCATACAGCAACAAAATCACCCATTATTTCTTTCCCGAATTCTCGACGTTTTTATTTATTTACTTACTTAACGGGCGCTACAGTTCGGGGTGAACCTGGGCCTCACCCATCATGCCTCTCTACCCAGCACGATCTTTCGCAGTTGGTTTAGGTCCCTTTCCACCTGTGCGCGCCTCCTTAGGTGCGGCCGTCTTCTATTTCTTCGTCCTTCGGGGTTGGATTCAAAGACTCTACGGGCTGGAGCTGTGGTGTCCATTCGCTCTACTTGGCCTAGCCATCTTAGGCATTGGATCCGTAGACGCCTGATTAAACTCATGTCGCTGTACAACCCGTACAGTTCGTGATTGAATCTTCTCCTCCAAGCCCCCTCTGTGTTTATAGGACCGAAAATCGCACCAGAATCTTTCTTTCTCTCGAAACGACCAAGGATTTCCTCATCCACTTTAGATAAATTTCATGTTTCTGCTCTGTATAACAGGACCGGGATAATTAAGGTCTTATATAAGGTCAACTTGGTCGTACGAGAGAGGGCTCTACTTCTCAGTTGCCTCTTGAGCCCAAAGAAGCAGCGGTTGGCAAGAGTAATTCTGCGGTTGATTTCGAAACTGGTGTTGTTGTTCCAAGTCACTGCGGAGCCGGGGTATATGAAGTCCTTAACTACATCAAACTTATATCTGCCAATATGCACGTTCTGGCCAAGATGTCGGTGGTAAATGTCCTTTTTCGATGACAGTAGATATTTAGTCTTGCCCTCATTAACTGCCAAACAAAATTTTGCCGCCTCCATCACAATACTCGCAAACGCCTCATTGACATCTTGCTGTGATCTACCAATTATGTCAATGTCGTCGGCGTATGCAAGGTACTCTGTAGTTGGCGCAGTCCAAGGGGTCTCCTTTTTTGTGGATCGGGCAAACAATACTGAGACTCCATTCCACGGGCATGCTTTCCCCTGCCCATACCTTACGGATGGGCCGGTGCATGTTCCTTACCAGCTCACCCCCAGCCGCTTTGAAGAGCTCAGCAGACAGTCCATCTGCGCCAGCAGCTTTATTCGACTTGAGTTTCGACATGGCAATCTCAACTTCGTCGAGGTCAGGGAGACGGAATTCTTTGCGATCTTCGTCCTTTAGAAATGGATCATTCTGCCTGACGGCGGTATGTTGGCTGTCATCGCTGTTATACAATCTGCAGAAGTGGTTTTTCCAAATTTTCAGCATCGACTGCGATCTACTACTAGGCATCCGTTCTCATCCTTACAGGCCTCCGTTCGGGCTTTATAGCCATGATGCCCCGAGATTATGTATGTAATGGGACGAGAATTCGTGTCACACAACTTGGCCGCAATATCATTAGCGCCACTATCTTAACCGGCGTAGGAAAAGGTGAAAATGTAATGATCCCACGAATCCCAATAATTGCCACAGATCTCCCGTTCCAGTTTAAAAGGTTACAATTTCCTCTAAAGTTTAGTTTCGCTATGACCATTAACAAAGCGCAAGGTCAAACATTAAAGGTGGCTGGGGTGAACTTAGAAAAGCCGTGCTTTTCCCATGGACAATTGTATGTAGCATGTTCGCGTGTGTCCCAGAATCTTTACATTCTATCCCCAAATGGAAAGACATATAATATCGTCTACAGTAGCGTATTAAAATAACGTTCTGTTCCGAGTTCTCTTCTGTGGTCAAAATCAGGAGAGGGGAACCGTGTACCCCGAATTGAACGCGAACGAAGTCGCGGGCAAAAGCTAGTCCGTTGATAAAATATTCGAACGTCGTGCCTGCAATAGCACCTCTCTAAGTTTTCAATCGCCCGTTTCTCGTGCTCTTTCTTTTTCCCCTTGAAAAGCTTATGTTCCTCCCTTCTTTTAAGCTCGTAGAGCTCACGAGCCGCTCTTGTTTATTTGTGTAGCAAGGCCTTATATGCCTCCTGATTTTCTGCATGAATCCTTCTACACTCGTCATCGAACCAGGTGTTTCGTCGTGGTGGAGCTTTAATGCCCAGCACTTCCGTTGCTGTGCTCTTCAGGGCTTGTTTGCAGGCTCCATTGTTGCTCCACTGACTGAGTGGAGGATTGAGGTGTATCAGAGAGCTGAAGGGAGACACGGTTGGTAAAGGCTATGGGGATAGTAGCTTTCCGACGTCATAGCTTGGTGTTCTAACTCTATTCCGCGGTATTCGTGTTATGCGTTGACGTATCTTGGCTACTACAAGATAGTGCCTTTGTGTATATCGAGGTGGGGAAATCGTGTGCTGGCTAGAAGAAGATTTCGCCCCGTGGCATGGTCGATCAGCATGTGTCCGTTATCGGATATGGTGTCATGTAGGCTGTGTTTGCCGATGACCCGTTCAAAGATGCTTTCTTTACCCAGCTTAGCGTTAAAATCTCCTAGTATGAATTTGGTATCATAGCTGGGGCATTTGGTATATGTTCTCTCTAGGAGATCAAAGAAATCGCCTTTGTTGGAGTTATCCTTGTCTTCCGTGGGGGCATGGATGCATATGAGGCTGATGTTACAGAAATTTGCCTTGATGCGGATCGTTATGAGGCATTCACTCACATACTGGAAACTTAGGACTTTATGTCTTAGTCCACCTCTAAGCACAAATCCGCATCCAAATAGACTCTGTCTTCTCTCCCTATAGCAGTCACCGTAGTAAATGTCGCAGTTTTTCATCCGCTTTTTACCCGGTCCATTCCATCGCATTTCCTGGATGGCGTTTATGTCCGCTTTATAGCGGTCTAGGGCGTCCGCAAGTTGTTCGGTCGCACGTGGTCTGTTTAGGAACCTAACATTCCACGTACAGAACGGAAGGTCCTTGTTTGTTTTTTGTTTTATTATAGGGTCGTCAACATAGGTCCGTTCCGTTTTTCTATCCGAGACTGTTTTTTTGCATCTAAGCAATCAGTAGTTTTACGGTTATGGTTTGCTAGACCATAGCCCAACCCACACTAATCCTGTTTGGTGGCGCAGGATACTCGCCATTCGGCCTCTTCTTGGCCCTATAATTTGGCAACTTTAATTCATTCGTTTTTCGAATTTTAGACAAATCTTACTTACTTACTTAGGTGGCACTACAGTCCGTGGTGAACCTGGGCCTCAACCAACAAGAGTCTCCAGCCGGCACGGTCTTTGGCCAGCTGTTTCCAGTGCCGCACGTCCAGTTGGTTGAGGTCCCTTTCCACCTGCGTGCACCACCGCTGAGGCGGCCGACCTCTGCCGCGCCTTCCTTCCGGAGTGGAAGACTTTTCGGGTCGGAGCTGTATCTTCCATGCGCTCTACATGGCCTAGCCACCTTAGACGCTGTATCCGTAGACGTCGTACCAGGCCGATGTCGCTGTACAACCCGTACAGTTCTTCGTTATATCTTCTCCTCCATACACCGATTGAACAAACGGGACCGTAGATAGTGCGCAGAATTTTCCTCTCGAAACGACCAAGGGCATATTCATCCGCTTTTGTTAAGGTCCAAGCCTCTGCGCCGTAAAGGAGGACTGGGATGATCAAGGTCTTATATAGTGTCACCTTGGTTTTCCGAGAGGGGCCTATACTTCTCAATTGCCTCTTGAGCCCAAAGAAACAGCGGTTGGCAAGAGTGACTCTGCGTTTTATCTCAGCGCTGGTGTTTTTGTCGCCGGTCATCAGTGAGCCAAGGTAGACAAATTCCTTGACCACTTCAAAGTTATATCCGCCCATGGTGACGTTCTGGCCAATACGTCGGTGTTGTCCGTCTCTTTTAGATGAGAGCAGATATTTGGTTTTACCCTCATTAACCTTGAGACCCAGCTTAGCCGCTTCTACCTCAATGCTCACAAAAGCCCCATTGACGTCTTGCTGTTTTCATCCAATTACGTCAATATCGTCGGCGTACGCAAGCAATTGCGTAGACTTGAAATAGATCGTACCTCTTGTGTTGGCCAGTGACTCTTGCCCAATCTTTTCAAGCACGATGTTGAAAAAGTTGCACGACAGCGCGTCGCCCTGACTAAATCCTTTTTTAACATCAAAGGTCTCGGTATGCTCATTACCGACCTTAATGGAGCAACGAGAATTCTCCATTGTCATCCTGCACAGTCGGACGAGTTTGACAGGGATGTTAAAACTAGACATGGCTTTGTACAGCTCGTCTCTATATACGCTGTCATACGCGGCCTTGAAATCGACGAAGAGGTGGTGAGTGCCGATTTGGTATTCCTGGGTCTTCTCCAAGATCTGCCGTAGCGTAAATATTTGGTCTATTGTGGACTTACCTGGCCTGAAACCACACTGATAAGAGCCGATCAGGTTATCCACAAACGGTTTAAGGCGTTCACACAATACGGCATAAAAGCGATGTTAAGGAGACTTATTCCCCTATAGTTGGCACAGTTATAGGGGTCTCCTTTCTTATGGACCGGGCAAACGATGCTGAGATTCCATTCGTCGGGCATGCTTTCCTCCGACCATACCTTGCAGATGAGATGGTGCATGCACCCTACCAGCTCATCTCCAGCCGCCTTAAAAAGCTCAGCAGACAGGCCGTCTGCGCTAGCGGCTTTATTAGACTTAATATCGCTATTTTGACTTCGTCTAGGTCGGGTGGACCGAATTCTGTTACTTCGTGGTCCATTGCGAATGGCTCGTTCTGCCTGACAGCGGTTTCTTGTCTATAATCGCCATTATACAGTCTGCAGAAGTGGTCCTTCCAAATCCTCAGCATCGACTGCGACTCTACTACCAGTTCTCCATTTTCATCCCTGCAGGCCGCCACTCTGGCTTTGTAGCCATGGCATGTTCGTTTTGCCTTGTTGTAGAATTTACGGGCGTCATTCCTGCGGAAGCATCTCTCCATCTTATCGATCTCACGCTTTCCGTGCTCTCTCTTCTTTCTTCTGAAAAGCGTGTGTTCCTCTCTTCTCTTCTGCTCATAGATTTCGCGAGCAGCTCTCGTCCGTCGTTGCAGCACGGCCTTATAGGCCTCTTGTTTTGCTGCATGGGCTTGTTCGCATTGTTCATCGAACCAGGGGTTTCTAGGTGGTGGCTGTTTGAAACCCAGCACCTCTGAGGCAGCATCTCTGACGGCGCTCTGGCAATGAGCCCATTCCTGCTCTATTGTTTGTGCTGCTCTGGGCGGATTTTGAGAGAGCTTTGAGGAGACACGATCGGCAAAGATTCTGGCAGTCTCTTGCGATTGTAGCTTTCCAACGTCAAACTTACGTTGTCCTACTCGACTCCTAAGCATTCTTGATATCCTCATTCGTACCTTAGCTACAACAAGGTAGTGGTCCGAGTCGATGTTGGCCCCTCGGAAGGTTCGTACGTCGAGAATACAGGAGGAGTGTCTGGCGTCGATCGCAATATGATAAATCTGGTTGGTGGTCGATTGATCATAAGACCGCCAGGTACCCTTGTGGATGTTGAGATGGGGGAATCGCGTGCTTGCTACAAGGAGGTTACGCCCCGCTAGGAAATCGATTAGCCTTAATCCGTTGTCGGATGTGGTGTTATGGAGGCTATGCTTTCCTATGATCGACTCAAATATGCCCTCCTTGCCCAGTTTTGCATTAAAATCTCCTAGGACTATTTTTGTGTCGTAGCTGGGACATTGGGCATTTAGTAGATTTGTTAGACAAATCTACTAAAACGAAATAAAAATAGATCCAATACACCATGTTTTATGACTTTACACATTTGCATATCGCAGTCCTACTTATTAAAGTAAAAAATCAAAAACCAAGACTCCACTACATACCTATAGTGTTGTCACTCAACTCCATTCAATTGAATTATGTTAAACTTAATTTACAATTATCGTGGCCGTAATTGACTTTCGAACAAATTGCCGTTGATCTGATTTTATCTCTGTCATGTTTGCTAATTATATAATATCAGTTACTGTTAAAAAAAAACGAAAGCCATAACGAAAATTCATTAGAATTTTTCATCAAGTGCCTGTCAGCTTATAGATATCTCAAAATCTATGTACATATGAATGTATATAAAACCTTATTAATTGATCGTCGGTACAACCAAATCGCCTTGACTTTATTTTCAACTTGAGTTCATATGATTCGCACAGAGTCTGTCATGCATTCTTAGCACATGCTGCTCAAAATTTGAAAGTCATGATTTGATTATAAAACGAATAAGAAAACAGCACCCAAAGTGTGAAAAACAAAATGCTTAACGTCCTTGCAAATGAATAGTTAAATTTCATGCAACATGTGTTGCGAATGACTTTTATCGAGGCGCGTAAGCTCGCGCAAGGATAATAATGTTTTCTACGACCTAATAGAGTTGAAGCGGTCGTATGCAAAGTATGTAGGCTGCGAAATAGTATAACCTAACACTAGAGTCCAGGTATGTATTTGCGCATGTGGCAAAGGAAGTTTCGTAATATTTTGTAGCCGTCTCATTGAAGTTATTAGTCTAAATACTGACAACCCACACAGTAAGTTTATAGCACTTATATGCACTATCGTAAAGGTAGAAAATATGGGGGAGGGAGCGAGCAAACGGAGCAGAGAAGTTGATCGCGTTTAACATGGCAAACGCCAGCTTCGGTCTCTGTCCCTGCTCAATCCAAATTGACACACAGCCTCCGCGTCGCGCCCCTTG
This sequence comes from Eumerus sabulonum, assembly GCA_951905685.1. NCBI lineage: Eukaryota > Metazoa > Arthropoda > Insecta > Diptera > Syrphidae > Eumerus > Eumerus sabulonum. The sequence continues at coordinate 131,346,363 of OX645060.1, read as the reverse complement.
GATAGCTACCCTGGCACCCGCCAGGTAGTGAACTAATGTGGGCAGCGACCCAACCCCTTGTTCCGGGGGAAAGAGGAACCTGGCCCTCCAGGTTGGGGTTGTGCTTAGGGGTAACATCCCTATCACGTAAAAACATACTTGTTCCGAAACGACAACAAGCCTCGGATATGGAAGGACAAAGCTGACGACCCCTGCAAATGAATAACGGACTTGAGAGTCTGCACCTGGAATGTGAGGTCCCTTAACAGACCGGGTGCAGGCGATCAATTGGAGCAAACCCTCAACTGCTATAAAGCAGATATAGTCGCGATGCGATTGGAAAGCATAGCCTCCATAACGCCACATCCGACAACGGACTTAGGCTAATCGATTTGCCTTGCTCCTTGTAGCAAGCACGCGATTCCCACATCTCAACATCCACAAAGGTACCTGGCGGTCTTTTGATCAATCGACCACCAACAAGATTGATCACACTGCGATCGACGCCAGACACTCCTCCAGTATTATCGACGAACGAACCTTCCGAGGGGCCAACATCGACTCGGACCACTACCTTGTTGTAGCCAAGTTACGCATGATGATATCAAGAATGCTTAGGAGTCGAGTAGAACTACGTAAATTTGACGTCGGAAAGCTACAATCACAAAAGACTGCCAGAATCTTTGCCGATCGTCTCTCCTCAAGCTCTCTTAAAATCCGCCCACAGCAGCATAAACAATAGAGCTGGAATGGGCGCATTGCTAGAGCGGCGTGAGAGACGCTGCCTCAGAGGTGCTGGGCTTAAAACCGCTACCACCTAGAAACTCATGGTTCGACGAATATGGCGAACAGGCCCATGAGGCAAAACAAGATTCATATAAAGCCATGCCGCAACGACGGACGAGAGCTGCTCGTGGATTCTATGAGCAAGAGAGAAGAGAGGAACACACGCTTTTCCGAAGAAAGAAGAGAGAGCACGGAAAGCGTGAGATAGAGGAGATGGAGAGATGCTTCCGCAGGAATGAAGCCCGTAAGTTTTACAATAAGGTAATACGAACATGCCATGGCTACAAAGCCAGAGCGGCGGCCTGCAGGGATGAAAATGGAGAACTGGCTGAGGACTTGAAAAGACCCCTTCTGCAGACTGTATGACGGCATTGATAGACAAGATACCGCTGTCAGGCAGAATGGGCCATTCGTAATGGACGACGATGTAGGAGAATTCCTTCCACCCGACCTAGCAGCGATATCAAGACTTAAGTCTAATAAAGCCGCGGGAGCAGACGGCCTGTCTGCTGAGCTTCTTAAGGCGGCTAGAGATGTGCTGGTAAGGTGCATGCACCATCTCATTTGCAAGGTATGGTCGGAGGAAAGCATGCCCGAGGAATGGAATCTCAGCATCGTTTGCCCGGTCCATAAGAAAGAAGACCCCTATAACTGCGCCAACTATAGGGGAATAAGTCTCCTTAACATCGCATTTAAGATCTTCTCTGCAGTATTGTGTGAACGCCTGAAATCGTTTGTGGATAACCTGATCGGCTCTTATCAGTGTGGTTTCGGGCCAGGTAAATCCACTATTTCTCTACGGCAGATCTTGGAGAAGACACTCACCACCTCTTCGTCGATTTCAAGGCTGTATATGACAGCGTGTATAGAGAAGAGCTATACAAAGCCAACACAAGAGGTACGATTTATTTCAAGTCTAGGCGATTGCTTGCGTACGCCGACGACATTGGCGTGATTGGACGGACACAGCGGGACGTCAATGAGGCCTTTGTAAGCATTAAGGGAGAAGCGGCTAAGATGGGTCTCAAGGTTAATGAGGGTAAAACCAAATATCTGCTTTCATCTGAAAGAGACGGACACCACCGACGTATTGGCCAGAACGTCACCATGAATTCGTCCACCTTGGCTCACTGATGACCAGTGACTACAACACCAGCGCTGAGATAAAACGCAGAATCACTCTGGCCCAGACCTTAAACAACTGGGCGTGCGGCGCTTGAAACAGCTGGCCGTGCCAGCTGGAGACGCTTGTTGGTTGAGGCCCTGGTTCACCACGGACTGTAGCGCCACCTAAGTAAGTAAGTAAGTAAGTCTTGCCCCAAAATAGCACAAGCCTATGCTACGTGTTTCCCTTGTCGTAGTAATATTAGCAAATGTGAATTCGAACTGTTTTGAATTTGCAACCATTGCAAAGAAAATTACAAAAAAAAAAAAAAAAAAACATTCGTGTTATGTAAAATCCGTCAAATGAGGTCTATAATTGGGATGTTTATATCGAGTCCTGTGTAATAATTTTGTGCGATGACTGAAGTCATTTTATTGATAGTTGCCTAATTTCCATCTTCTGGATTGATTCCGGAATCCAAGTGTCACAGCATAATGTATCTTATGTAGCAATAGATGAGTTTATTTTTCGAATACCAACAATGTTTATATAAGAGATATTGTGAAATGTTCACAGACATTAATGGAGCACTTGACCACCGATAAAAGAAAGGCCATTGGCCATTAATGACAAAATATAAGAATGTAAATTCTTCCACATATTAGCCAACTTGAAACCTTGCTTACATAATATAGTCTACAACAAAAAAGCCTATTATGTTTGCTTTTAAAATATTACAAACCATCTAGAAATTGAGGAAATGATATATGGTATAACTCCAGCTGTCAGTCGGACAAATTGTTAAATTTCCTTCCTGCTACCCACAATCATTAATAACAGTCAAAACATTCCTTTGTTTCCATTCTCACGTCGTTTTAACTATAAACTAAAACTGCTTAACACTAGTCTTAATGGACCCGGGGCTTAGTCAGATGAAAGCAAAAGTGTTATTGTTATTGTACTCGGCAATAATATATTGCTTTTACCCAACTGTTGGGAACGGCCACTGCGGACAGCTTCTATGGAAACTAAACATTCTTTTCTTGACTGCCCCAGAATTCCCGCAACTGACAGACCCATCAAAAGCCGTAACAATAAAATGGTTAAACAGCAAAATCTAGCTAGCCTTGACCGAAACGAAATCACAGTTGACCCAAAATTCATTAATCGAAATTTTGAGACTTAAAGTCAGGCATGGCCAGAATACACCACCATTGACAAACAATGAATACGAAAATAAAAATAAAAGAAAATGTTTTTATGTGAAAACCAGTTGAGTCATTGATCCCTTCGACAAACAGGACCATGCATACAAATAATATCTGCCAACGTCTGGACACAGTGCGAATCACGAATAGAAAGTGGTTACCCATGAAACCCAACACTACATGCAACATTTCACAAGGGAAACGAAAAACGCACGCATTTTTCGCACTAAATGGGAACGATTCCACATTTTGAAGCCGCATCATAAGCAATTGGGTTGCCTTTCGAAAGGCATGTAATTGTTCATACGCAGAATTGAGCTTAGAGTTTTAGATAACAAGGCACTTACTTGTCGACTCGCGCTTCTAAGGCATCGCATACAAATTAACCACATAGTCAGCAGTTGCGAATTTATTCTTCGTTAAAAATTAGCTCAACAGTAAGAACTGAAAATCTATCTGCCACTGTTCATTGAAATTTGTCATTCGATACTATATCGCTTGCATCAGGTGCCACACTTTGCGTACATCAACTACCCATTCGATTGGGACATATAATGCAGTTGTGCGTGGTACGAATTTACTTTCTCTTAAAGCCGATGATGGGGATCGGCTGTAACAAAGAAACTCGTTTGCCAGAACACTTTCAACCATTTCCCAGTTTGCAATATTTACAGTAGTAGATGCGGAAGGCGGGTTTGGCAAGCAGACAAAGATGTGAATCCGGTTCTGCAAGAGCAAGGAGGTTATATGCACATTTCCTGGTCTTTAGTGTACAAAAAGCCATCTATTTATTTCAAAGTCAAATTGGTGTCAAGGCTGTTATTTATTCTTCATTACTAAATATGGTAGTATATAAAGCGTGCATCAGACAAAGATGAATAACTGCCTAGAATTGGATAAGTTTATCTACGATACTTAATGTACTTGTAAAGCTGTGGTAATTAACGTCATCGACCTTAAGGAAATGGTAGATGTAAACTAGTCAGGGGCGTAGAATGGGTAATTTAAAATTAATTAAATCGGTGTAAACGGTGAGGGATCATAAGTCATTATATTGAACCTAAGTAAAATTCTCGTCATCGAATCAGCTGGTTTTTCAACTCATTATTATAAACTGCAGTAACAAGTTAACATTTACATGTATAATTGGTTGAACTTGTAACGGGCTCGAGAGGCACTAGCTAATAGTGCTTATGAGCAATATACTTTGGATCCATATATTGCAGCATCGATTATTACACTGATTCTACTAACATGTAAATTAAGGCCTGGTCAGGAACAAATCGATAAACCAAGTGCGGCCGTCCCCTGCTTCTTCGTCCCTCGGAGTTGAATTCAAAGACCCTCCGGGCCGGAGCTGTGGTGTCCATCCGCTCTACGTGGCTCAACCGTCTTAGGCGTTGAATCCGTAGACGCCTGACTAGACTCATGTCGCTGTACAGCCCGTAAAGTTCGTGGTTGAGTCTTTTCCTCCATCCCCCGTCTGCGTTTATAGGCCCGAAAACCACGCGTAAAATCTTTCTCTAGAACCGACCAAGGGCCTCTTCATCCGCTTTTGGTAGTGTCCATGCTTCTGCGCCGTATAGCAGGACCGGGATGATAAGGGTCTTATATAGAGTCAACTTTGTCGTTCGGGAGAGGGCTCTATCACTCAATTGCCCCCTGAGCCCAAAGAAAAAGCGATTGGCAAGAGTGATTCTGCGTTTGATTTCGGAACTGATGTCGTTGTTCCAGGTCACTGCGGAGCCAAGGTAGACGAAGCCCTTAACTACCTCGAACTTATAACTGCCAATACGAGCGTTCTGGCCAAGACGTCGGTGGTAAGCGTCCCTTTTTGATGACAGCATATATTTAATTGTCAATAGCGTCGGCGTATGCAAGGAGTTGCGAGGATTTGAAATAGATTGTGCCTCTTGTATTGGCCAGTGATATTTGCAGAATCATTTCCAATATGATGTTAAAGAAATCACATGAAAGCGCATCACCCCGCCTAAATCCTTTTTTGACATCAAAACTATCGGTAAGGTGTTCACTGATTCGGATGGAGCAGCGAGCATTCGCCAAAGTCATCCTGCATAGTCTGATGAGTTTAGCAGGTATGGCAAAGGTAGACATAGGGTTGTATAGCTCGTCTCTAATTACGCTATCGTATGCGGCTTTGAAGTCGAAAAATAGGTGGCGTGCGTCGACTTGAAATTCATTGTTTTTTTCCAGGATCTGCCGTAGTGTGAATATTTGGTCGATGGTCGATCCGCACTGATAAGGACCTATCAGCTTATTTACAAAAGGCAGAGAAGATTTTGTAGGCGATGTTAAGGAGACTTATGCCTCTGTAGTTGGTGCAATCAGAGGGGTCTCCCTTCCTGTGGATCGGCATACAATGCTGAGACTCCATTCCTTGGGTATGCTTTCTTCTGACCATATCTTACAGATGAGCTGGTACATGCTCCTCCTAACCAGGTCATCCCCAGCTGCCTTGAAGACCTCAGCAGACAGTCCATCTGCGCCAGCAGCTTTATTCGACTTGAGTATCGATATGGCAATCTTAACTTCATCGGGGTCAGGGGGACAGGATTCTCTGCGGTCTCCGTCGATTGGAAATGGATCATTCTGCCTGACAGCGGTATATTGACTAACATCGCCGACTAACACTGCAGAAGTGGTTTTTCCATATTCTCAGTATCGACTGCGATTCTACTACTAGGTGTCCGTTCTCATCTTTGCAGGCTTCCGTTCTGGCTTTATAACCTTGGCATGTTCGCTTTATCTGTTAATAAAACTTTCGAACGTCACGCCTGCAGTAACACCTCTCCAAATGCCCAATCGCGCGCTTCTCGTGCTCTTTCTTCTTTCTCCTGAGAAGCTTATGCTCTTCCCTTCTTTTTAACTCCTAGAGCTCACGAGCTGCTCTTGTTCTTTTATACAGCGAGGCCTTATATGCATCCCGCTTCGCTGTGTGAATCCTCCTGCACTCGTCATCGAGCCAGGTGTACTGTACTGTAACTTCTTCTTTGGTGGCGTTACAGCCCATGAAGGACCAGAGCCAAACTTCTCTCAATCACCCATGTGTGTGATTTATTTTTCACACAGGTGAAAGGGACCTACAGTTTAATGCCGATTCCGAACGGCGTGAGTCGAGAAGCTTTTTCATGGCAAGTATACTAGGGGGGTTTTGCCAGTACCCCGCCGAGGACTGTAACTAGGCGGGAATAAATTCCCCAAAACAAAGCTAACCTCTAACTTCACGGACTTAAATGGTGTGACGACTTTTGGCGCTAAAGTATGAAAATTGTGCAATTGTTCTTTCATAGATTATTGTTGCGATTTTGATGAAATAAAATGTATCACTGTTACATTTGTAGAAATTAATCTTATTTGAATTGTTTTTTTCCACACGCATTTATTGCATACTGTTCAGTCTTTCGAGTTCAGCCCGCTTTAGTAGCAACGCTGGTTTGGAGTTGATTCCCAACAACCTTTCGGATGGAAAACTTAGATCGAAGAGGATTGCATCAATTTTCTTGGCCCTCGAACACGCAACGTAGGCTAACCCGGCACTAAATTCACTTATTCCTACGTCCACAACTGCTTTGTCCAATGTTGCGACCTGTGAATACTAATGCCGTAAGACAGCGATAACGGAAATTGCTTCCTCGTGCCATTGACTGCTCCTTTTTTGAATGACTTTACGACCTGCGTTATAGGAATAGCGTCTGAAGCGAAAGTCGGTTCCGCGCAAGTTTCAAACTTGACCATGGTGCAGATAGGAGCTTCGCTTGGTATGGAGTTCTCGATTCTGTTTTCGGTCGGACCATAAATAATGCCAATGACTGTGCCCATCGAGCCATTGCACAGTCCGCAAGAGGTCCACAGGTTCTGGTGTAACATCACGTTAGCGCCAACGCAGGGTAACAGTTCTGCGCTCAGTCCTTGAGATTCGTCATCTGGCGCTTGAGCGGCTGTTGCATTATTGTTTCAGGCATTTATTCGATTCACTGGGCATCCAAGCGATCGTAAGGCGTTCGTGTTATTAACTTTGATGTATTTGTTGGTCGCCATCAATCGTGTCGCGTCCAGTAAGACATTGTGCCTCTGATATTTGAAGCAAGGTAGAGAAAACGGTTCATCAGCGCCGGATTGTCTCTGGCTTGTTGTTGTAGATACTCCGGGGATCCATTGAAATTTGTCATGTTGGCGTAGATTAAGCATTTGCTAATTAAGTCGTGGCGTTGTATCGTGTTGAGGCAGAAGAATGGAAACATCGGGTCTTGCCCAAATCTCTTGTCATGGTTACTCATCAAATACCGAACCCATTCCTGAAATGTGGGTTGATTTTCTCTAGAACGTATATTATCATTTAAGTCAGCAGCACCAGAAGGGAACAGATGAGGAAAAGCTTTGACGATGTATCCAACAGTCGTGAATTCGTTGACCGGATTTGCTGAAGCTGCGGGCCAATCGATTACATCACGAACAACCTCGGTTTGTCTCATACTACTTGACACGGGAAGCGCATTAATAACCACATGGTCACTGTCTTCAGAAACATTGGGCATTGAGTCGTTGGCAAAACTTCCATCGACATGTCTAAGTTGATCTTGAAAGCTTCCGTCTTCTGGTAGTGCCGCCAAGGCGGACATATTGATTTGCAAGTCAGTATAGAAGCGATTCTGTTGCTTTAGAAATACCAGAACATCGTGTACCACCTGCCGTCTGACCCTGAAGTCTTTGTAACCTTGGGCACCCTGCTTCCTAACCAGCAAGATGTTGACTGTAATAGGAACTCTAGGCAACTCGTTTTGTTTTGTTCTTGTTCGACGTTCAGCACGTTTTTTTGTAACGGAATTGACCATTTACACCTTGACTGCGAAGCTGATAGACGCTAAGAACGGGTTGAATCCGTGCTACCAACATCTGCTCGATGACTGACAATGTCTTGTTTTGTTTGTTTTGAGCAGTGTACTTGACACGGTTTTCAGTGCAGTAATGGCAGATGACTTCATGGTGGCTGAGTTGTAGCTGTGAGCAGTTGTCGCAGAGTCTGAACACGTGCTTGTCGAGATTCTGGTTGAATGTTCTGATGAATTCAGCGTCTCCAAAATGTGTTGTTTTTATGTTTGAGTTTCAAAGTCAGAGATTGGAAAGTCCTAAAAGAACACTCCCTCTCTGACCATCGTTACATTCAATTCCGCATAGTCAGCCACGTCAGTGCCCGAGCTCCTTTCAGGAACTACAGGAAAACTGACTGGCAAAAATATAGAACCTATGTTGAACCCCACCTAGGGACAAGACACCCCACCTATCCGCTAAACTCAGCGGAATTAGACAGCTTTGTAAATGAGCTGACAGAAACCCTCAACAGAGCACTGTCTCAATCTTGTGCAGTTAGCACCCCCAGAGGCAAACCCAAACCCCCCTGGTGGAACAAAGAGATAGTCTCCCTAAGGAAAGAGAGCAGAAAGCTCTTCAACAAAGCTAAATATACCCGCTTTCAAGAGGATTGGGACCTCTGCAAGGAGGCACTAAAGTCTTTCAAAGCAGCGACCACGAAGGCAAAGAGACAATCCTGGAGGGACTACTGCGATAATATAAGGGCGGTTTCCGAGGCCTCAAGAATATGGAAGATTCTGGCCTCGGTTCCATATAATCCAAGCCACCTGATGCATAATGACGGCTCCTGGACAACCTCCAAGGAGGAAGCCCTGGAACTTCTAATAAGCGCACACTTCCCAGGCAGTAGTGACTCGGATATGACACCTCCTCGGATCAGTCAGCCAACGAGACCCTCCCTCGAGCGGGCTCCTGACCTGTTCAACTACAACACCGTCCTTTGGGCCATAAACAGCTTTGAACCCTACGCTGTCTGATCTGGGTGTTACGGGATCAGTGATAGAACTGGTACGACAGCTGCTAATACAAAAAGTCGTCAAAGCAAACTTCGCTGGTGCCGTCCCAACCAGAATGGTCAGCAAAGGCACACCACAGGGTGGAGTACTCTCCCCTCTCCTCTGGAACGTGGTGGTCAACGAACTACTGCTGTTGCCTGAGCAGGAAGGGTACGCTGTGATCGCCTATGCGGATGACATTGCTATTGCCGTCACAGGATAATTTCCCAGCACTGCGACCTTATGCAGAGTGCACCACATACAGTAGAAACCTGGACACGGTACTGCGGACTTGGGGTGAACCCAAAGAAGACCGATCTAGTACTGTTCACTAACAAATATAAAATTCCGCCCCTTAACCCACCGAGGCTGGGCGGAACTCAACTAACAATCAAAGAACAGGCTAAATATCTAGGCCTAGTCCTTGACAGGAGGCTGAATTGGAAACCCAACATTCTTGATCGGGTCAAGAGCTGTGGCCCTCTACAGCTGTAAGAAAGTAATGGGCAGGAGGAGGGATCTCCAACCAAGCATTGTGTACTGGCTCTACACAGCAGTCATAAGGCCTATCCTCCTGTATGGCGTCGTAGTCTGGTGGACTGCTCTGGACAAAGCAGTCAATCGAAACCTTCTAGGGAAGGTACAAAGATCGGGCAGCTTCTATATAAGCGGAGCGATCAGATCAACCCCCACGAAGGCCTTAAATGTTCTACTACATCTTCCACCATTAAACCTTTTCAGCAAGCAAGTTGCTGCATGCGCGGCCCTAAGGATGAGGAGCATAAGAAAATGGCCCATATCTCAAAAAGACCACACCTCTATTCTAAAACACTTCGAAGTACCCATGGACACTGACTACATCACCCCGCAGGAGGAACTTCGAAGTTATCTTTCCATCCAGGGAGGAATGGGCTGAAGGGAAGTCATACCAAATGACCTGATCTCCCTCTATACCGATGGCTCTAACATGGATTCGAGTGTAGGCAGTGGGGTCTTCTCCAAGGAACTCAACCTCAACCTATCACATAGACTCCCAAATTACTGTAGTGGGTTTCAGGCAGAAATAGCCAATCTGCGATAAAATCCCTGGCAGCGGTAACCCACAAATCAAAACCATCCCTTAACTGTCGCCTATCTCTAGATGAGATGGCTGAACAGTGCAACATTAAAATACTGTGGGTTCCCGGGCATAGGGATATTCCAGGAAACTGCGCGGCCGACGAACTCGCAAAGTTGGAGTCAAGTACACTCAGCCTACCTACCCTCGGGTACCTAGAAACACCAATAAGTACGGTAAAGCACATGATAAAGCTTCAAACCATAGAGGAGACCAATCTCCAATGGAATGAGAGCAATATCGGCTCTATCACCAAACAATTGTGGCCTAAGCTAAACTTAGGACGAACCAGGGACCTGGTGGCAACCAAAAGGGCAACCTTAAGCACTCTAGTGGGTGTCATTACCGGTCACTGCACCATTGGAAAACACGCCGCCAGACTGGGGCTACCCTACAATGACTTCTGTCGCGGCTGCATGGACGAGGAGGAGGAGGAATCAATACACCACCTCCTCTGCTCATGTCCCTCTTTTGCGAATCGCAGGAGGATTTACCTCCTCAATCTGAGTGAGCTAGCAAACCAAAAAATTGCTCAACTCCACCGCTTTATTAGAAGCACCGGTTGGTTCCCAGGTAGCGGATCAGGGCAACCTGATCCAGGTGGTATCACAATGGACCGGTTTCGGCCTAAGTGTGGCTTACGCCTACCACGTCAACCTAACCCTAACCAGCACAAAGAAATCTCACCTTCGGTTCGCTTTGACAAGCAACGTGTAATTTACATTTCAGCAATGGCCTCAACGTCTCGAGTCTACAATTCCTCAGGGCTCTTGTATTACTGATAAGAAAGCAGCAAGAACACCATAACATAATAAAAGTGAAAGAAGTCTGGAGACAAAGCATTGCAAGACCTTGTTGCGCACATTTATTAATAAATAATGAATTGTGTTCTTATAAACACTTGTAGCATACAATATCCTCATCGAATTACATCAGATAAAGCGATCTGAAAGCCAAACGTGCAACAGATCAGTTGTGCTGCAAGAGTTCAACTTTCTTTTTCAATAATTTGCTCACGACGGACGTGCCCGAAATTGAAATCTCTTTTAAGAAAACCGACGTTATTGCTCGTACTGCGGAGAGTATCAAGAGTCAGATGTACAAGCCACCATCTCGAAAGTAAATGAAAGGACCTTGCCATTAGTGTAGCCTGTTAGTTGCAGTTACTGCGCATCAATGGGTGTATACGGTTTTTATAGGTTATGAGCTGACTCAGTACACTTAGGAAAGCTGAAAAGAAGACTTATTTTCCGCTTATTCATTAAACCTTTCCCTCGAAATTGAAAGCAATTTATACGGTAAAAGTATAATACATGAAAGCAGTTCGCAGAAACGTGATAAGAGAAAAAAATCTTACCACATTGACCCGAGTGACACGGCATTAGAACTGATTACATTTTGTTTTAGTTTAAGGAGTGGCCATTGTGCAGTGGAGTGGTCTGTAGTTCAAAGTCGTTCCATGGCCGAGAAAAAAAACAATTTGTATACGGAAAAAAATTATGCAACACAGATGTTCTGAGTGAAAAGTGATCAAACATACTGATGAACTGATGAAGGCATAACACTCAGAGTATATGTATGTATGTATGTTGGCGTTACAGTCCATGAAGAACCTGAGCCGAGCTTCTCTCAATCACCCATGTTGTGTGTGATTTCATTTTCCCATAAGTGAAAGGGACCTACAGTTTATTGCCGGCTCCGAACGGCGAATTTCGAGAAGCTTTTCATGACAATTTTACTACAGGGGGTTTTGTCAGAACCCCGCTAAGGAGAAACACCGTGAAAAACACGTTCGATGACATGGCTGTGTCGGGATTCGATCCCGAGTCATCGGCGTCAGAGGCCAACACACTACCCACTGCGCCACGGTGCTCTCACTCAGAGTATATGGCCACTTTAAATTCATACTCTGTGTGTGCAATTCTAATATAACACCATAATTGCATGTAACAGTTGCTGGGAATTATAACCAACATGAAAGTTCGGTCGGCTCCTCTCTTTCCATCTAGGACAACCACCCCTGGAGATACGTATATGTATAAACATTGAATTGTGCATAATATGACTCATACATATGAATAGCGTGACAATTAACTGTGTATCTAGTATCAGCATAAGTTCATTCTATCAAATTGATAAACTCGATAACGATAATTATGATGGATGGATGTCGTCATATACAAGTGGGGCTGAGGTCTTGGAAGACGCTACGACTGTGAACGAGCAAGCCTCATGGAAGTCCTAGGACGAAAAGGCGATGGCAAACGATTTTATTGTGCGAGAAATCATCGCAGTAAAACTATATTAAAAACTGCAAAAAACGTCTAGTGAGGCATAGAAAAAACAGCGGACCGGCTTGAAAGGTAAGCAGTAACAATTACTTGCGATTAAAACGAAATCAGGTGATGTTCGACCACTTTCAATCTTTCTTGGATGTTAGTGAAAGACATACATTGTGGTTATTAAAGAGGAGCTACTTAGAATAATCAGGAGGGAGGGAGCGAGCAAACAGAGCAAAGAAATTTATCGCGTTTAACACGGCAAACGTCAGCTTCAATCTCTGTCCCTCCTCAATCCAAGTTGACACACAGCCTCCGCGTGGCACCCGCCAGGTAGTGAAGCAATGTGTGCAGCGACCCAACTCCTTGTTCCTGAGGAAAGAGGAACCTGGCCCTCCATGTCGGGGGTTGTGCTTAGGGGTAACATCCCTATCACGTAAAAACCTACTTGTTCAGAAGCAACCACAAGCCTCGGATACGGATGGATATAAAGCTGACGACCCCTGCAAACGACTAACGGACTTGAGAGTCTGCACCTGGAATGTGAGGTCCCTTAACAGGGCGGATGCAGGCGATCAATTGGGGCAAACCCTTAACTGCTATAAAGCAGATAAAACCGCGCTTCAAGAAGTGCGATGGGATGGACCAGGCAAAAGACGGATGAAAAACTGTGACATCTACTATGGGAACTGCTACAAGGAGAACAAAGAGCGCCTATTCGGGTGCGGATTCGTTATTAGAGGAAGGCTCCGACAAAAAGTCTTAAGCTTCCGAGATATAAGCGAACGCCTCATAACAATCCGCATCAAAGCTAAATTTGGAAACATTAGCTTAATATGCGCTCAAGCCCGAACGGAAGAATAGGACGATCGACTCAAAGAAGAATTCTATGATCTCCTAGACAGAACCGATGCCCAATGTCCCAGCTACGACACAAAAACAGTTCTAGGAGATTTTAATGCAAAACTGGGCAAAGAGGTCATATCTAAGTCGATCATAGGAAAGCATAGCCACCATAACACCACATCCGACAACGGACTAAGGCTAATCGATTTCCTAGCGGGGCGTAACCTCCTTGTAGCAAGCACGCGACAAGGGTACCTGGCGGTCTTTTGATCAATCGACCACCAACCCGATTGATCATATCGCGATCGACGCCAGACACTCCTCCAGTATTCTCGACGTACGATCCTTCCGAGGGGCCAACATCGGCTCAGATCACTACCTTGTCGCAGCCAAGGTACGCATGAGGATATCAAGAATGCTTAGGAGTCGAGTAGAACTACGTAAGTTTGACCTCGGAAAGCTACAATCGCAAGAGACTGGCAGAATTTTTGCCGATCGTGTCTCCTCCAAGCTCTCTCAAAATCTGCCCACAGCAGCACAAACAATAAAGCAGGAATGGGCGCATTGCCAGAGCGCCGTGACAGACGCTACCTCAGATGTGCTGAGTTTCAAACCACCACCACTTAGAAACCCCTGGTTCGATGAACAATGCGAACAAGCCCATGAGGCCATGCTGCAACAACGGACGAGAGCTGCTCGCGAAATCTATAAGCAGGAAAGAAGAGAGGAACACACGCTTTTCAGAAAAAAGAAGAGCACGGACACCGTGAGATCGAGGAGATGGAGAGATGCTTCGGCAGGAATAACGCTTTGAAGTTTTACAATAAGGTGAAACGCCAGAGCGGCGGCCTGCAGGGATGAAAATGGAGAACAGGTAGTAGAATCACAGTCGATGTTGAGGATTTGGAAAGACCACTTCTGCAGACTGTATAACGGCGATAACTGACAAGATACCGCTGTCAGGCAGAATGAGCCATTCGTAATGGACAACGATGTAGGAGAATTCCATCAACCCGACCTAGACGTGTATAGGGATGAGCTATACAAAGCCATGTCTAGTTTTAACATCCCTGCCAAACTCGTCCGACTGTGCAGGATGACAATGGAGAGTTCTCGCTGCTCCATTAAGGTCGGTAATGAGCAAACCGATACCTTTGATGTCAAAAAGGGAGTTGGGCAAGGTGACGCGCTGTCATGCAACTTTTTCAACATCGTGCTTGAAAAGATCGAGCAATAGTCACTGGCCAACACAAGAGGTACGATTTATTTCAAGTCTACGCAATTGCTTGCGTACGTCGACGACATTGACGGGATCGGACGGACACAGCATACGTCAAGGAGGCCTTTCTAAGCATTGATGTAGAAGCGGCTAAGATGGGTCTCAAGGTCAATGAGGGTAAAACCAAATATCTGCTTTCATCTAATAGAGACGGTCAACACCGACGTATTGGCCAGAACGTCACCATGGGCGGATATAACTTTGAAGTGGTCAAGGAATTTGTCTACCTTGGCTCACTGATGACCGGCGACAAAAACACCAGCGCTGAGATAAAACGCAGAATAACTCTTGCCAACCGCTGTTTCTTTGGGCTCATGAGGCAATTGAGATGTAGAGCCCTCTCTCGGAAAACCAAGGTGACACTTTATAAGAACTTGTTCATCCCAGTCCTCCTTTACGGCGCAGAGGCTTGGACCTTAAAATCGGATGATGGATGGGTCGGATGGGTCGTTTCGAGAGGCAAAAGTCTGCGCACTGTCTACGGTCCCGTTTGTTCAAATGGTGTATGGAGGAGAAGATATAACGAAGAACTGTACGGGTTGTACAGCGACATCGGCCTGGTGACTAGTCCATGCAGAGCGCATGGAAAATACAGCTCCGACCCGAAGAGTCTTCGAATCCAAGCCGGAAGGAAGGCGCGGCAGAGGACGGCCGCATCAACGGTGTCGCACACAGGTGGAAGGGGACCTTAACCAACTAGGCGTGCGGCGCTTGAAACAGCTGGCCAAAACCGTGAAAGCTGGAGACGCTTATTGGTTGAGGCCCTTGTTCACCACGGACTGTAGCAACTGTATTGGCGCTCCACAATTATCTATTGTGACAACCAAAGCGCGCAGCATTTAGTGAAGAACCCAATTTACCATGAACGAAGTAAACATATTCATTTTCGTTATCATTATATAGGGGAGGTTACCAAAAAACGCTGATTGCATTAAAATATTTACCAACTGAAGATATGATTGCTGCTATATTTACAAAGAATGTATTGACATCAAAACATGTTGAGTTTACCAAATTGTTAGGTCTAAAAATTTGAAATGTGATTTATTTTTTACCATTTAACGCCGATTCCGAAAAGCGTGAGTCGAGAAACTATAGGAGTCCAACACACTATCCACTGCGCCATGGTGCAGTGTAATAATATTATTCGCAAAGAAATTTCAAGAGGTGCGGCCATTCAAATATATGCATAGTTCAACTAATAAATTATATTAATTTTGTTTACCTACTTATATTACGCCAATAGTGTAGGAAGTGCATAGGCGGGTTGCAGATTGCTGTAGTATAGCAGGCACGTATATGCTATTCGTGTTATTGTTCTGCATTTATGACAAGGTTAAAAACGTACAGCACCTACGTACATATGCATCTATCTTGGGGAGTCTAATAAATCAAAAATATGTGTTGTGTTCTGAGATAACGCAAGATAAGAAGCAATGCATTTTAAAATACAGGACCAAAGCTTATAAATATTTAAAATATGCGTTGAATAATTCAATGTTACCCACAGTACTTGTTCTTTTTTCACCCTTTTTATGGTTCCGTACTCAAAGGTGAATCAGAACCCTATTTCTAAGACTTCGCTGTCCATCCGTCTGTCATCAGGCTGTATCTCATGACAATTGACATGACATGACATTGACAATTGATATTTTCATAAGTAATGTATTTCTGTTGCCGCTACCACGACAAAAAGAGAACAAAATTAATATTTAAGGGGGGCTCCCATACAACAGACATGATTTTCATCCAAAAAATCCCCTTGGTCATATACTGAACTAAGCTTAGTCGGCAATATCCCACAACTAGTAGCAAACTTCCCAGCTTTGATCTCTTTTGTGTCTTTGATGTATTAATCCTAGCTGCAAACCTTTTGCCCATATTTCCCTATGGGATGTAGATTATAAAGAGACATTTAGTCCAGTAGCCAAATTTGCTTTGATTAGAGCTATTTTCTCAACTGCATCGTCTAAAAACATGCACTTGAAACAGTTCGACATTAAAACAGCTTTTCTTTACGGTGACTTGCAAGAAGAGATTTATATGAGACAGCCGAATGTTTTTAACGATGGAAGTGAGCGGGTGTGCAGATTGAAAAAAGGTCTATATGGCTTGAAACAGGCGGCAAGATGTTGGAATGACAAATTCACCACATTCCTTCGGTCATTCAAATTAAAACCATCAGAAGCAGATCCTTGCATTTTTGTGGGAGAAAACCTAGTTGTTGCAATATACATCGATGATGGTTTGATCGCAGCCACGAATGAGTGTGACATTGAAAAACTTGTGAAGCATTTGCAGCATGCATTCGAAGTGAAGGTGCACGGGGCGCGTTGTTTCCTAGGAATGGAGATTGAACGGAAATCAAATTGGTCAATTTTCCTACATCAAAGGAGCTATGCTGAAAAAATCGTCACAAGGTTCAAGACGTCTGATGCAAAGCCAGTGACGACACCAATGGACACGTCAATCTTTAAAGACAGCAGCGATGGAGCTACAGGTGCTGAAACAACCTTCCCATACCGAGAGGCTATGGGCAGCTTCATGTACTTAGCAATCGGGAGCAGGCCCGACATATCTTATGCTCTCGGCATTGTTAGTCGATATTTGGAACATCCGACCGTGCAGTACGTAAGAGCAATGAAACGCATCATCCGATATGTTGCGGGGACTTACGATTATGGTATATTTTTTCAAGTAAATTCAAATTTAATTATGAGTTGTTACAGCGATGCAGACTTAGCCGGTGATCCTAACACACGACGTTCAACAAGTGGGTATGTCTTCTTACTTGGTCAGTCACCGATTTCGTGGGCACCGCAAAGGCAATCATGTGTCGCGTAATCAACAATGGAAGCCGAATATATGGCTGCGACACAAGCTGTTAAGGAAATAATGTGGCTCAAGCGTCTACTCGAAGAATTGCTTCCTCAACATAGTTGCCGTCCTCTACTCTATGTTGATGATCTAAGTGCAATTAAGTTGGTGCGGAACCCTGAATTTCATAAACGCAGTAAACACATTACTACTACTTTCGCCAGAAACCGCTCGTGCTTTTACCGATCGCGTCTCCCTTAAGCTCTCCAATACACCTGAATCCTCCACACTATCAATAGAACAGCAGTGGAGCCTTTGCAAACAAGCCCTGAAAAGCTCTGCATCCGAAGTTTTGGGTTTCGAGGCTCCACCACGAAGAAACACCTGGTTCGAGGACGAGTGCAGGAGGATCCACACAGCGAAGCAGGATGCACATAAGACCTCGCTGCATAAAAGAACAAGAGCAGCTCGTGAGATCTACGAGTTTAAAAGGAGGGAGGAGCATAAGCTTCTTAGAAGAAAGTAGAAAGAGCACGAGAAGCGCGCGATTGAGGATTTGGAGAGGTGTTACTGCAGGCGTGACGTTCGAAAGTTTTAAAAACAAATAAAGCGAACATACCAAGGTTATAAAGCCAGAACGGAAGCCTGCAGGGATGAGAACGGACACCTAGTAGTAGAACCGCAGTCGATGCTGAGAATATGGAAAAACCACTTCTGCAGACTGTATAACGATGTTAGTCAATATACCGCTGTCAGGCAGAATGATCCATTTCTAATCGACGGAGACCGCAGAGAATTCTGCCCCCCTGACCTCGATGAAGCTAAGATTGCCATATCGAAGCTCAAGTTGAATAAAGCTGCTGGCGCAGACGGACTGTCTGCTGAGCTCTTCCAGGCAGCTAGGGATGACCTGGTTGGGAGCATGCACCAGCTCATCCGTAAGATATGGTTAGAGGAAAGGATGCCCGAGGAATGGAGTCTCAGCATCGTATGCCCGATCCACAAGAAAGAAGACCCCTCTGATTGCGCCAACTATAGAGGAATAAGTCTCCTTAACATCGCCTACAAAATCTTCTCTGCCGTTTTGTGTGAACGCCTGAAGCCTTTTGTAAATAAGCTGATCCTTATCAGTGCGGATTTAGACCAGGGAAGTCCATCATCGACCAAATCTTCACACTACGGCAGCTCCTGGAAAAAACCAATGAATTTCAAGTCGACACTCACCAGCTATTTGTCGACTTCAAAGCCGCATACGACAGCGTAATTAGAGACGGGCTATACAACGCTATGTCATCGAGAGAGCACCGTGGCGCAGTGGGTAGTGTGTTGGCCTCTGACGCCGATGACACGGGATCGAATCCCGACACAGCTATGTCATCGAACGTGTTTTTCACGGTGTTTCTCCTCAGCGGGGTTCTGACAAAACCCCCTGTAGTAAAATTGTCATAAAAAGCTTCTCGAAATTCGCCGCTCGGAACCGGCAATAAACTGTAGGTCCCTTTCACTTATGGGAAAATGAAATCACACACAATATGGGTGATTGAGAGAAGCTCGGCTCAGGTTCTTCATGGACTGTAACGCCAACATACATATACAACGCTATGTCTACCTTTGACATACCTGCTAAACTCGTCAGACTATGCAGGATGACTTTGGAGAATGCTCGCTGCTCCATTCGAATCGGTGAACACCTTACCGATAGTTTTGATGTCAAAATAGGATTTAGGCAGGGCGATGCGCTATCATGTGATTTCTTCAACATCATGTTGGTAATGACTGTGCAAAAATCAGTGGCCAATACAAGAGGCACAATCTATTTCAAATCCTCGCAACTCCCTGCATACGCCGACGATATTAACATAATAGATAGATCACAGCGAGATGTCAATGAGGCGTTTGCGAGTATTGAGATGGAGGCGGCGAAAATTGGTTTGGCAGTAAACGGGGGCAAAACTAAATATATGCTGTCATCAAAAAAGGACGCTCACCACCGACGTCTTGGCCAGAACGTTGTATTGGCAGATATAAGTTCGAGGTAGTTAAGGACTTCGTCTACTTCGGCTCCGCAGTGACCTGGAAGAACGACATCGGTACCGAAATCAAACGCAGGATCACTCTTGCCAATCTCTGTTTCTTAGGGCTCTGGAGGCAATTGAGTAATAGAGCCCTCTCCCGAATGACAAAGTTGACTCTATAAAAGACCCTAATTATCCCGGTGCTGTTGTACGGCGCAGAAGCATGGACACTATCAAAAGCGGATGAGGAGGCCCTTGGTCGGTTCGAGAGAAAGATTTTGCGCGTGATTTTTGGGCCTATAAACGCAGACGGGGAATGGAGGAGAAGATTCAATCACGAACCTTACGGGCTGTACAGCGACATGAGCCTAGTCAGGCGTCTACGGATTCAACGTCTAGGATGGCTGGGCCACAGCTCCAGCCCGGAGAGTCTTTGAATCCAACCCCGAGGGACGAAGAAGCAGAGGACGGCCGCACCTAAGATGGCGCACACAGGTGGAAGGGGACCTCAGCCAACTGGGTGTGGGGCAATGGAAAAGGCTAGCGAAAGATCGTGCTAGATGGAGGTGCATGTTGGTTGAGGCCCAGGTTCACCCCGAACTGTAGCGCCCACTAGGAAGAAGAAGAAGTAATCACATTGAAGTAAAATTGCATTTTATTCGGGAAAAATTGCCAGAGAACCTTTTCGAACTTGAATATACATATATGTATGTACAGATAATCAACTAGCAGATATTTTCACTAAGCCTCTTCCAAAGGAAAGATTTCAATTCTTACGTTTAAAAATTGGTTTATTGTCTCCTAATTATTAATGTCTTTTGTAAAGCTTTGAATTTCCTTAAGTAGTTTTTGGTTTGTGAAACCAATTTTTTTTATATATATCGATAAAAGTGGGAGTGTTGAAGTAGTTCATCTATGATAAAAAATCTGACTCACTGTATTTCTTATTGGATATGTATGTCACCCACAGTAGTTGTTCCTTTTTCACCCTTTTTCTAATAAAACTGTCACTTCACGGAGTAAAGACGTTTCATTCGAATATTCAAAATATGGAAAGTTCTCATACACTTAAAATACATTTTCTAAATTGATCGCCAAATAAAGTCGATATAATGGGTAGGGTAAGAAATTGTTTGTATTTGCCACTCTTTGAAGTCATTGACAAAAAAAAAAAAAGACATAAAGTACATGTTGTACAGGTCATCATGTCCTGAGCTGAGGTTTCTGACCTTAACAAACAGACCATTTATGGCAATCAAGAATGGGCAGAACAAATTCAAATCATCACGATTTACTAACCTAATACATAGTACAGATGATAATCAAGTGTTAAAGAAAGCAAGAAAAAAAGTTTAGCACCATGCCTAATTCCATACTTCTCTCACTCCAGAGGCGATGAATGTTGTTGATTTTCGTTTTGTATGCAAACTTTGCGCGCATCATGACCTACAAATCGACTTCGGATGCGTTCTGAATCGTTCATCAAACAACTAACTAATAAACATTTTCAAACAAAAATTCGTAATAAAGAAGCGATCAGTTAACACACATTCTTAAGCCACTTCTTCTTGTTGATGGCTTCATCACACAAAATCCGATAAGCAAAGAATAAACTCAGAACGTCAACAAAAAGACAAGAACGATGATATGGTGTACATAGCTTCGCCGACCCCATTCGCCTCAACAACAATCACCTGAAGATCTAAGTCAACACAAACACACGTATAATACATATCATATTCTTCGGATTGCCACTGGTAGTCATAATCTATCCATTTACTTTGCGTTCCCAGTGACAGACACTTGTGGTTACACAACTAATCTGCCATAGCCATAGGTAGCTCAGAATCCATGTGGCGACACCTGTATGTTAATTCTCAATAACGGTACCCGTGGTGAAGAACTAACTCATTCGAAGAAGAAAAACAAACAACAAAAAATGTTCAATGATCCACGAGTGCTTGCTATGGACAACAAGTGATCAGATTTAGTGACAAAGTCTCATTAAAGTCTGCGAACGGGACCATGCAACTTACCTTATAATCATGGTGGTTTGGCTCCTAATTAATCCAATTATGGCAAACGATGAAAATTATCTAATAAAGGTATACGAATACCACCACTATAACCACGGTAACGACACGCAATTACATTCACTAGACGCGACCGGATTCGATTTCAATTACTTAACGCGTCGAGGACGACAAGACTCATTCACAGGACGTGAACGTATCTTCACTAAGATCGACTGAGGGAATTTACGATACAGGTTTTCGCTCGATCAATAAATGCCCTACTGGACTACTCCTCCCTCGTTTCACTTCTTGTTTTTCTTCTGTATTCTTTTTTTTTTTGTACTTTCCCCCTCCTTGGCCTCTACTTCTTGTACTTATTTTATTTTTGGTAACACTTTCTTTTGCTTAATAGCCCGACACCGATTTCATGGCAATCATTTTGGTTTCAACTATTTCCTTTGTCTTTTGCTTTTAATCGTTAAACTGTTATTGCATCCAAAATAGAATTACACTACGAGTACGTGGTACTATCTATATAAGCGCGCACGCGTAACTACTAGTTTATACTGGTCCCACACTTGTGTTATATGGTAGATGAAATCTGCTATCAGATTGTTAACTTTCCAACCGTACCAGCGAGTGTCCAACAATTAACTGACTTCTTAGCTACCAAGCTGGTGAGGAAAATCCTCAAACTTACCGTCGAAGACTGTCAGCAGCCACCAATATCAATACACAGTTGCTATACAGTCGTCAGCCGAAAAACAGAAACTCGACGTACCTACACATAGACCCCCCTGGCAACACGATCTGTAGTAAAAGTGCATTGGAGCTTTTATGTTGGCGGAGTAGATGAATTCGGATCCATACCACTTACTGGTGGTCTTTCCATCGTTGACACACAAGCTTTTACCGTCGCTGCGATAATAGTCGATCATCGGTCGGGAAACACTCGGTTAAGTACTCGTATCTATAATCATATACAATCATAATCTGATGGACTACCTTCATATTCAGCCAATTAAGGTGCGACGTATTCGAATGTGCATAAAAAGCTCACGAATTGGGATTTGGCGCGCGTTTGTGTTTGACACTTAGCGTCGAGTCAATGGATTAACGTAGCGTTGTTGTCTCTATCCACGGCTGCTTTTCGAAAGTAAACTTAAGCGGGTTCTCGATTTTCTTGCCTTTTTCTCTTGTCTATTTTTTTTTTAATTTATTTATGAATTTGTCAGTCGCAACAGTACGAGTGAAAATATGCGATGTTCACTGGAAGTGAATGGTTCGAGCTATAACACTCTGGAAGGTTGTTGTCGTTGGGACTTGTTACAATATTTTGCAATTTTCTCTCAATCGCTCCGAGTCCGATTCGCGTTCGGAATGGGACTTAGAATACACCGTAAAAAAATTGCTGGTGAAATTTCAATAAAAGTATAAGTATTATAAAAGCAAACAGAAAGGGCAGGCTGTCTGGCGGTGACGGGATCCAACGGCGGCTCTTGAAGTCATGCTAAACCTGCTGAACTGCGAGAGCGCCGCAACCAGGACCGCGCTAAGACTACAGGAATCCAGTCTCTGGAAAAGGAGTCCTCACGGACATGCATCAGTCTTGGATCGATGGGCCGTCTCGAGATTCAGAACCTTAACGGACTAAGTCACCCGACTTCTTTCCTGGGAGAGGAGATTCTCTATTAGAGTTCCCTCCAGGGAGGAATGGACCGGTGATTTGGTATCACGGAAAGTGAACTAGTATTCTACACGGATGGGTCCAAAATGGATGTTGGCACAGGTGCCGAAGTCTACTTTGAGTCTCGGGATATGCATGGCTCCTAAAGGCTCGATGATGGATGCAGTGTCTTCCAAGCTGAGGTCTTCGCTATCAAGCAGGTGGCGAACCTGATCAGCAAAGAGAATATCTCAGGAAAAAGGATCTGCATCTATGTTGACAGCCAAGCAGCCGTTAAGGCTCTGCAGGCAGCATGGATAAGATCCAAACTCGTCAAACTCTGCAAGGAGAAGTTAGAAGAGATATCCAATGTAAATGAGGTGTCCCTTTGCTGGGTACCTAGTCAGATGAATATCTCCGGAAACGAGAGGGCGGACGAGCTGGCTAGGGTGGGATCAAGTGCTAACATTGCGCAGATCTCAGCTTAGGCCAAAGCACCACTCAGTGCGATCCACAGGGAGATAGAGACGGAGCTATTAGTGAAAGCCAATAAGCGGTGGTGTCGCTTAGATACATGCGCAACGGCGAGATCGACTTGGCCCGTCTATGATAAGAAAAGAACGGAAAATCTCTGAAGTTCAATAGTGGGAATATTCGACTGGCGGTCGGTGCCCTCACCGGGCACTGCATGCTATCCTACCATGCAGCTCGACTAGGCCAGCCTTACAATGACTTCTGCAGAAGCTGCAGGGACGAGGAGGAAATTGAATCCATTCGCCACCTGCTGTGCGAATGTCCGGCGCTAGCCCAAAAAAGGAATATATTCCTAGGAAGATACTTCCTTTCGGGACTAGAAGAGGTAGGTAATATTGGGCTGAACAGAATACTGGGATTTTTATCCTCGTCTGGTTGGTTCAGCTCAACGGTAAATGCCTAGGTATCAACGCGTTAAGCAAAACAATGGACTCAACGTAGTCTACGTGAGCCTTGACTTTCCGTCAATAGGGCACCCATATACCAAACCTAACCTAAACAGAAATTCATTCATATATGTAAGAGTATTACATAACAAACTCACTTACTTACTTAGGTGGCGCTACAGTCCGTGGTGAACCTGGGCCTCAGCCAACAAGCGTCTCCAGCTGGCACGGTCATTGGCCAGCTGTTTCCATCGCCGCACGCCTAGTTAAGGTCCCCATCCACCTGCGTGCGCCACCGTTGAGGCGGCCGTCCTCTGCCGCGCCTTCCTTCCGGGGTGGATTCGAAGACCCTTTGGGTCGGAGCTATATTTTCCATGCGCTTTACATGGCCTAGCACCTTAGATGCTGTATCCGTAGACGTCGTACCAGGCCGACGTTGCTCTACAACCCGTACAGTTCTTTGTTATATCTTCTCCTCCATACACCGTTTGAACAAACGGGACCGTAGATAGTGTGCAGAATTTTCCTCTCGAAACGACCAAGGGCATCTTCATCCGCTTTTATTAAGGCCCAAGCTTCTGCGCCGTAAAGGAGGACTGGGATGATCAAGGTCTTATAAAGTGTCACCTTGGTTTTCCGAGAGAGGGTTCTACTTCTCAATTGCCTCTTGAGCCCAAAAGAAACAGCGGTTGGCACGAGTGATTCTGCGTTTTTATCTCAGCGCTGGTGTTGTTGTCGCTGGTCATCAGTGAGCCAAGGTAGACGAATTCCTTGACCACTTCAAAGTTATATCAGCCCATGGTACGTTCTTGCCAATACGTCGGCGCTGTCCGTCTCTTTTAGATGAAAGCAGATATTTGGTCTTACCTTCATTAACCTTGAGATCCATCTTAGCCGCTTCTACCTCAATGCTTACAAAGGCCTCATTGACGTCTCGCTGTGTCCGTCAAATCACGTCAGTGTCGTCGGCGTATGCAAGCAATTGCGTGGACTTGAAATAAATTGCACCTCTTTTGTTGGCCAGTGACTCTTGCACGATCTTTTCAAGCACGATGTTGAAACAGTTGCATGGCGGCGCGTCACCTTGCCTAAATCCTTTTTTAACATCAAAGGTGTCGGTTTGCTCATTACCGACTTTAATGGAGCAGCGAGAGTTCTCCATTGTCATCCTACACAGTTGGACGAGTGTGGCAGAAATGTTAAAACTAGACATGGCTTTGTATAGCTCATCTCTATACACACCTTTGATATCTTCTCCAAGATCTGCCGTAGTGTAAATATTTGGTCTATTGTGGATTTACCTGGTCTGAAACCATACTGAGAGGGCCGATCAGGTTATCCACAAACCGTTTCAGGCGTTCACACAATACAGCAGAGAAGATCTTATATGCGATGTTAAGGATACTTATTCCCCCTATAGTTGACGCAGTTATAGGGGTCTCCTTTCTTATGGACCGGGCAAACGATGCTGAGATTCCATTCGTCGGGCATGCTTTCCTCCGACCATACCTTGCAAATGAGATGTTGCATGCACCTTACCAGCTCATCTCTGTGCCTTGTCTGTGCCCGCGGCTTTATTAAACTTAAGTCTTGAATTACATAATAAAGGAAATCTGATTTATCTCAATGGAAAATCGAAAAGGTTGTCCATTTCATTTGTAGACGTCTGTAATAATTTCGAAGCTTTGTAACTTCCACTGTATGCTTGGAATCGTTATCCTGGAATAATAAAACATTATTATTTGCAATATGCAATTTCTTTGCGCCAATTTTTTTTTTTTTTTTTGACATGTAGCGCAAGACAAGTTGACCCATTTTACCGTCTATAAAATGCAAATTGGCCTCGACATGCAGCCCCAAAGCATAAGAGATCCTGTTAATCCTCCATGATTAACAGTTGAATGCCTACCTAATTCTTCAGTTTCAGTTATCGGTTTATGTAAATATACAATGTGATTCGGTGAGCGCCGTGGCGCATTAGGTTGAGTGTTTCCCTCAGACGCCGGTGACACGGGATCGAATCCCGACAACAGCCATGTTATCGAATGTCTTTCACGGTGTTTCTCCTCAGGGGGGAACTGACAAAACCCCATGTAGTACAATTGTCGTAAAAAAGCAACTCGGAGTTCGCCGTTCGACAATAAACTATAGGTTCCTTTCACCCATGGGAAAAAAAAATCACACACATGGGTGATTGAGAGAAGTTGGGCTTAGGTTCTCCATGACCTGTAACGCTACATACATACTTTCACAATCATACAAGAAACCCAAGTCTTAAAATTTCGAGATCTTCTTGAATTTGTGTGATACAGTGAAGATCATAGTTAGATTCATACGTAAGAGAAATATCGTCAGCAACGGCTGTTGAAAGGCTGAAAAGGCCTTCTGCAACATACATATATGCAATCGGTATGTTAATCACCCAGCTTTGCTGACCTTAGCTACTTGATAATTATTTAATACCTAATAATTAAATGTACGCCGCCCGCGCAGTGGTATATACCTTTTATTACCTTGACTCTATCCAATTAATATATTATCTACGCTCAACAAAGCTACAATCAGCTACGAATCACAAACGACTCCCCATCAGTTTTCGAATTCGATTTACCTTCAAGGCGATTATATCTTCAATACCTTTGATCCACCGTTTTGACATCCAAATTGGGTAAAAAAATTCCATTAGTTAGGCAAATATCAAAGAATCATCAATTCTATTAATAACACTCCATCTCTATAAGTATTTAGATACATAATAAACAAATAGCAATAAGCTAACAGAACGTGCGCAGTAAAAACACCCGGAGTAGCGCAATCCCCATTGCTAGTTCAATGGATCTTAATTAGAATTTTATTTGACATTTATCTTACAACGTTTCTGAGATGCCAGATTAATGAACAGAGTATAAGATCGTTTAGTTTACTGAAAGACATATGGTCAATTGAATGAAATGTATTGCTTTATGGCTTCATTACCAATCGATTTAGTACCTCATTAACGACTTCTAAACGGCGGCGTTAAAACTTAAAGTACGTTAAGCTTGTAAGCATAAATGTGGATATGTGGACTGATTGGATGTTATGGCTTTAAGATAAGTGATGTATGCTCATTTGATGCCCAATCAGATGAGGGAGCCGTGGCGCAGTGATTAGTGTGTTGGAATCTGACACACGATGAGCGAGTTCGGATCCCGATAACACCAACGCCATCGAATGTTTATTTCGCGGCGTCCCTCTTAGGTGGGGTACTGGCAAAACCCCCCGTAGTATGCTTGCCATGAAAAAGCTTCTCGACTCACGCCGTTCGGAATTGGCATTAAACTGTAGGTCCCTTTCACCTGTGTGAAAAATAAATCACACACAACATGGGTGATTGAGAGAAGCTTGGCTCTGGTCCTTCATGGGCTGTAATGCCACCAAAGAAGAAGAAGATGCTTTGACAGGTGCCTGAAAACAATTGAGATGCTCGTGCATATATCGAAGATACAGATACCGATAAAGACATCAAACGATATCACGATAATCAAACGATTATCACCATCTATTTAAAATAACTTATCGTCATAAAGCTGCTCTTGGGTGATATCAAGGGATGGTTTTTGAGATGAGATAGTGAAGAATTCGACAGCAAGAAGAGCCAAAGTTGCATATATGTACATACACACATGGATGTCATGGGTTCCGGTAATAAGGCGTTATAAGTCGCATCCTAAAGTAGACGACGACTTTTACAGACCTCCCTTCGGGGTTGGATTCATAGACTTTCCGGGCCGGAGCTGTGTTTTCCATGCGCTCAACATGACCTAGCCATCTTAGGCGATGGATCCGAAGACGCCGTGCTGTGTTCATGTCGCTGTACAGCCCGTACAGTTCACTGTTAAGTCTTCTCCTCCACTTATGCAGATCGGGCCGAAAATCGCACGAACATTTTTTCTCTCAAAACGACCAAGGGCCTCCTCATCCGCTTTCAACAAGGTCCATGTCTCTGCACCATAGAGTAGTCTTTCCAGATTCTTAGTACCGACTGTGAATCCACTACTAGGTTTCAATCTGGTTGGCGGTTGATTGATCCGGAGATCGCCAGGTCCCTTTGTGGATGTTGAGATGTGGGAAACGCGTGCTAGCAACTAGAAGATTTCGCCCTGTTGCGAATTCTATCTGCCCAAATCCCCCCCTGGATAGCTACCCTGGCACCCGCCAGGCAGTGAACCAATGTATGCAGTGAACCAACCCCTTGTTCCTGGGGAAATAGGAACCTGGCCCTCCAGGTTGGGGGTTGTGCTTAGGGGTAACATCCCTATCACGTAAAAACCTACTTGTTCCGAAACGACAACAAGCCTCAGATACGGACGGATACAATGCTGACGGCCCCTGCAAACGACTAACGGACTTGAGAGTCTGCACCTGGTATGTGGGGTCCCTTAACCGACCGGGTGCAGGCGATCAATTGGAGCAAACCCTCAACTGCTATGAAGCAGATATAACCGCACTCCAAAAAGTGCGATGGGATGGACTAGGCAAAAGACGGATGAAAAACTGCGACATCTACTACGGGAACTGCTACAAGGAGAAAAAACAGCGCCTATTCGGGTGCGGATTCGTTATTCGAGGAAGACTCCGACAAAAAAGTCTTAAGCTTCTGGGATATAAGTGAACGCCTCATAACAATCCGCATCAAAGCTAAATTTGGAAACATTAGCTTAATATGCGCTCATGCCCCAACGGAAGAAAAGGACGATCGACTCAACGAAGAATCCTACGATCTCATAGACAGAACATATGCCCAATGTCCCAGCTACGACACAAAAATAGTTCTAGGAGATTTTAATGCAAAACTGGGCAAAGAGGACATATTTGAGTCGATCGTAGGAAAGCATAGCCTCCATAACACCACATCCGACAACGGACTTAGGCTAATCGATTTGCCAGCGGGGCGTAACCTCCTTGCAGCGAGCATGCGATTCCCCCATCTCAACATCCACAAGGGTACCTGGCGGTCTTTTGATCAATCGACCACCAACCTGATTGGTCACATTGCGATCGAGGCCAGACACTCCTCCAGTATTCTCGACGTACGAACCTTCCGAGGGGCCAACATCGACTCGGACCACTACCCTGCTGTAGCCAAGTTACGCATGAGGATATCAAGAATGCTCTCCACCAAGCTCTCTTAAAATCCGCCCACAGTAGCATCAACAATAGAGCAGGAATAGGCGCATTGCCAGAGCGCCGTCAGAGATGCTGCCTCGGAGGTGCTGGGTTTCAAACCGCGACCACTTAGAAACCCTTGGTTCGAAAAACAATGCGAACAAGCCCATGCAGCAAAACAAGCGGCATATAAAGCCATGCTGCAACGACGGACGAGACCTGCTCGCGAAAGGCATGGTCGGAGGAAAGCATGCCCGACGAATGGAATCTCAGCAACGTTTGCCCGGTCCATAAGAAAGGTTGACCCCTATAACCGCTATAACTGCGCCAACTATAGGGGAATAAGTCTCCTTAACATCGCATATAAGATCTTCTCTGCCGTATTGTGTGAGCGCCTGAAACCGTTTGTGGATAACCTGATCGGCTCTTATCAGTGTGGTTTCAGGCCAGGCAAATCCACAATAGACCAAACATTTACGCTACGGCAGATCTTGGGGAAGACCAAGGAATACCAAATCGACACTCACCACCTCTTCGTCGATTTCAAGGCTGCATATGTATGACAGCGTGTATAGAGATGAGCTATACAAAGCCATGTCTAGTTTTGACATCCCTGCCAAACTCGTCCGACTGTTCAGGATGACAATGGAGAATTCTCGCTGCTCCATTAAGGTCGGTAATGAGCAAACCGAGACCTATGATGTTAGAAAAAGATTTAGGCAAGGTGACGCGCTGTCATGCAACTTTTTCAACATCGTGCTTGAAAATATCGTGCAAGAGTCACTGGCGAACACAAGAGGTACGATTTATTTCAAGTGTACGCAATTGCTTGCGTACGCCGACGACACTGACGTGATTGGACGGAGACAGTGAGACGTCAATGAGGCCCTTGTAAGCACTGAGGTAGAAGCGGCTAAGATGGGTCTCAAGGTTAATGAGGGTAAAACCATCTAAAAGAGACGGACAACACCGAGGTATTGGCCAGAACGTCACTTTGGGCGGATATAACTTTGAAGTGGCCAAGGAATTCGTCTACCTTGGCTCACTGATGACCAGCGACAACAACACCAGCGCTGAAGTAAAACGCAGAATCACTCTTGCCAACCGCTGTTTCTTTGGGTTCAAGAGGCAATTGAGAAGTAGAGCCCTCTCTCGGAAAACCAAGGTGACACTACATAAGACCTTAATCATCCCAGTCCTCCTTTACGGCGCAGAGGTTTGGACCTTAACAAAGGCGGATGAAGATGCCCTTGGTCGTTTCGAGAGGAAAATTCTGCGTATAACGAAGAACTGTACGGGTTGTGCAGCGACATCGGCCTGGTCGAACGTCTACGGATACAGCGTCTAAGGTGGCTAGGCCATGTAGAGCGCATGGAAAATACAGCTCCGACCCGAAGAGTCTTCAAATCCACTCCGGAAGGAAGGCGTGGCAGAGGACAGCCTCATCATCGGTGGCGCACGCAGGTGGAAGGGGACCTTAATCAACTGGGCGTGCGGCGCTGGAAACAGCTGGCCAAAGACCGTGCCAGCTGGAGACGCTTGTTGGTTGACGCCGAGGTTCACCACGGACTGTAGCGCCACCTAAGGAAGAAAGGATGGGCCTTAGCCTAACTGACACTTATCCTGTTTTGTGGCGCAGGAAACTCGCCATTGCCCTTTTCCGTTCGCGATTTCAAAATAGAGGTCCCCAGGCGGCACCACGAGGAGGTGGAAATAGGGCTTACTAACAGAGCTGCTAGATGTTCGGCTGCAGTGACTTCCGCTGGCTATTTTACGGGCCAGCGCATGTCGGGTACGCTACCCCTACGAGGCCTTTGTTAGTCGTTTACCACCCTTCTTCTTCTTCTTTGATGGCGTTACAGCCCATGAAGGACCACAGCCAAGCTTCTCTCCATTACCCATGTTGTGTGTGATTTATGACTCACGCCGTTCGGAATCGGCATTAAACTGTAGGTCCCTGTAGGTAGGTAGGTAGGTAGGTTTTTCGGACGAGAACCGATACATTACCCATTATTCAAGTGTGGCCTCTGACGCACGATGAGCGGGTTCGAATCCGGGCGATTATCCTCGGCTGGGTACTGGCAAAACCCCCCTCAGTATACCTGCCATAAAGAAGCTTCTCGGGCTGTTATAAAGGCAAAAGGAAAGCAAACGAAATAGTGATTTCAGAGTGTATTTCTCTATTTAGTATTTTAGTAAAATCATTTTTCACAATTTTTTTATTGAACTTTTGTAAATAACGTTTGTGTTAATTTCTATCGGAGACACACTAATGCATTACGAAACTAAAATACCAATGACGCGTGTTATAAGATAAACCTCTAATAAAAGAAGTAACTGATTTCGAAATATAAAGTGCAGAGGTGTGCACTTTTTTGACGCTTACAATGTTACTTCGTTCTAATGTGAACATTTTGACTTCTATTGTAATTGTTATGAAGCGATTTAAATGACCATCATACCATCATACCGTCATCCACCAACCATGAACATTATTCTCACCTCCGCATTCTTATTACAAACGTTTTTCGTATAGCTTCAATGAGCTTCTCATGCTTTAGTTTACATTAAATCGTTCCGTGGAATAATATTTCTGGCCTTCGTAAAGGTCGTATATCTAATTGCGTAAGATCTAGCTATATGAATCTGTTGTATTCCTATTCTTTTTGGTAAACGCATTCTCTTATAAACTAAGGTCGGGACCGAATGGTAACTACAATAGAAGATGGCCTTGACATTAGTGGCGAGCTAATTTGACGAGGTCAAATTTGTTTATGGAGACTGATACTTCCAGTAATCTACACCTATTGACACAAATTATCAAATAGTCAGTGATAAACTTCATTCAGGTACAGATAAGTATTATATACAAGTTTGGTAAAGCCGAGTAGTTATCAATGTTACAGTGAAACCATTGTCAACCCCCATAAATCGATTAGTGCAAAAAGGCTTACCAGAAATGAATAAACGTTGGCATGTTCTGTGTTATTTTTTCTTAAAGTGTTCATTGTCTTTAATAGTAGTCTTGTGCAAAGACTTAGGTATTTCTATTAAAAACGTGTTTTAAGAAAAAAACTTTTATTTTTTCAGTTTACTGCAACAACAATAAACCTAGTCACGAAGTCTTAGAAACTGTGAATCGCCTCAGCATGACGACCAGGGCTCCCATTAATTTAAAAAAGATTACCGCACTGTGCGATGTCAAGTACGAATTATCAATACTTACTTACTTAGGTGGCGCTACAGTCCGTGGTGAACCTGGGCCTCAACCAACAAGCGTCTCCAGCTGGCACGGTCTTTGGCCAGCTGTTTCCAGCGCCGCACGCCCAGTTGTTTAAGGTCCCCTTCCACCTGCGCGCGTCACCGTAGATGCGGCCGTCCTCTGCCGCGCCTTCCTTCCGGGGTACATTTGAAGACTCTCCGGGTCGGAACTGTATCCGTAGATGTCGTACCAGGCCGATATCGCTGTACAGCCCGTACAGTTCTTCGTTAAATCTTCTCCTCAATACACCATTTGAACAAACGGGACCGTAGATAGTGCGCAGAATTTTCCTCACGAGATGACCAAGGGCATCTTCATCCGCCAAGATGAGATGGTGCATGCACCTTACCAGCTCATCTCCAGCCGCCTTAAGAAGCTCAGCAGACAGACCGGCGCAGACCGGTGGCTTTATTAGAGGTAGACTTAGGCAAAAAGTCTTGCGCTTCAGGCATGTAAGCGAACGCCTCCTGAAATTTTTTAACATCAGCCTGATCTGCATCAACGCCCTCACGGAAGGCAAGGATGACTCCGCCAAAGATGAGTTATACGATTTCCTAGACAGAACAATGTCCCACCTATGACATCAAAATTGTACTAGGAGACTTCAATGCTAAGCTGGGTAAGGAAAGCATCTTTGAACGAGCCATCGGCAAACATAGCCTACACGACACCACCTCCGATAACGGAACTTGCTACGGGGCGAATTCTTCTTCTAGCCAGTATGCGCTTCCCGCCTCTCGATATACAGAAAGGCACCTGGCGGTCTTTTGATCAAACGACTACCAACCAGATTGATCAAATCGCGATCGACGTCAGACACTCCTCCATTATTCTTGATGTCCGAACCTTCCGAGGAGCTAACATTGACCCGGACCACTATCTTGTAGTAGCAAAGATGCGCTTACGGATATCACGAACGCAGCGGAGTAGAGTAAGAATACAAAGTTATGACATCGTAAAGTTACAATCGCCAGAAACCGCTCGTGCTTTTACCGATCGCTTCTCCCTTAAGCTCTCCAATACACCTCAATCCTTCACGCTATCAATAGAACAGCAGACGGACTGTCTGCTGAGCTCTTCAAGGCAGCTGGGGATGACCTGGTTAGGGGCATGCACCAGCTCATCTGTAAAATATGGTCAGAGGAAAGCATGCCCGAGGAATGGAGTCTCAGCATCGTATGGCCGATCCACAAGGAAGGAGACCTCTCTGATTGCGCCAAATATAGAGGAATAAGTCTCCTTAACATCGCCTACAAAATCTTCTCTGCCATTTTGTGTGAACGCCTGAAGCATTTTGTAAATAAGCTGCTAGGTCCTTATCAGTGCGGATTCAGGTCAGGGAAGTCCACCATCGACCAAATCTTCACACTACGGCAGATCCTGGAAAAAAACAATGAATTTGAAGTCGACGCTCACCACCTATTTGTCGAGTTCAAAGCCGCATACGACAGCGTAATTAGAGACGAGCTATACAACGCTATGTCTACCTTTGACATACCTGCTAAACTCGTCAGACTATGCAGGATGACTTTGGAGAATGCTCGCTGCTCCATCCGAATCGGTCAACAGCATATCGATAGTTTTGATGTCGAAAAAGGATTTAGGCAGGGCGATGCGCTGTCGTGTGATTTCTTCAACATCATATTGGAAATGGTTGTGCAAAAATCACTGGCCAATACAAGAGGCACAATGCATTTCAAATCCTCGCAACTCCTTGCATACGTCGACGATATTGACATAATAGGTAGATCACAGCGAGATGCGTTTGCGAGTATTGAGATGGAGGCGGCGAAAATTGGTTTGGCGGTAAACGAGGGCAAAATTAAATATATGCTGTCATCAAAAAGGGAAGCTCACCACCGACATCTTGGCCAGAACGTTTGTATTGGCAGATATAAGTTTGAGGTAGTGAATGACTTCGTCTACCTTGGTTCCGCAGTGATCTGGAACAACGACATCAGTTCCGGAATCAAAAGCAGAATCACTCTTGCCAATCGCTGTTTCTTTGGGCTCAGGAGGCAATTGAGTAATAGAGCCCTCTCCCGAGCGACAAGGTTGACTCTATAAAAGACCCTTATCATCCCGGTCCTGCTGTACGGCGCAGAAGCATGGACACTATCAAAAGCGGATGAGAAGACCCTTGGTCGGTTCGAGAAAAAGATTTTGCGTGTGATTTTTGGGCCTATAAACGCAGAGGGGGATGGAGGAATAGATTCAACCACGAACTTTGCGGGCTGTACAGCGACATGAGTCTAGTCAGGCGTCTACGGACTCAACGCCTAAGATGGCTGGGCCACGTAGAGCGAATGGACACCACAGCTCCAGCCCGGAGAGTCTTTGAACCCAACCCCGAGGGACGAAGAAGCAGGGGACGGCCGCACTTAAGATGGCGCACACAGTGGAAGGGGATCTCAGTCAACTGAGTGTGTGGCAATGGAAAAGGCTAGCAAAAGATCGTGCTAGTTGGAGGGGCATGGTGGTTCAGGCCCAGGTTCACCCCGAACTGTAGCGCTCGTTAAGAAGGAGAAGATCTATTTTTGTCAAGCCAGTCATTTTGATATGCAGCATTTCATACTCTGTCTATATACACATTATTTTCTAAATGAAATTGGGCTTATAGAAAACTGCCACAGATATTAATTTTTTGATTAAATGTGATACATTTGCCCGCTCGATCAAAATATCAGTACCCGCGCCCACTGATTGCCACGTCAAACTTATAATAAAAAATGTATCTAGCGCTACTAAATAAAGAATCTAGAGAAAATAGAACTAAGTCTTCAAAGTCTTAAATGCCGACGCGAATGTTGACGTTAATGATAATGTTATCCGTTGATCACTTTGGCCTACCCATATGAAGTTACACCAACAACCGAACGATTTCTACATCTGTTCGGAAACGTAAAAAAATAAAATGAATCATTAAAATCGAAATACATTTGCCATAGCACACATAACCAAGTAACAATTCCACCAACTGAAACCATTTCAAAGGCCACAAAACCACTTTGACTGGATGCCGTAGTTACTCAATCGCAGCATAGGTACTTGTTCGAATACCTCAGAGGCGGCAAATAGTGATAGCAAATAGCTAGACCGACATGTGATCGTCTGTGCAAACAATCACTTTCTATTTTTATTTTTTTTTTATTTTGTTCTTTTGTATCTAATGGTTTGTTGTTATGGAAAAGTAAAAGAGTAACAGTCTAATTGACCGCAGAAGTCAGTTTGATGAATTCCAATAAGACTTTTATGCAAGTAAATGCATTTTATTTATATAAATATTTGTAAACATCAAATGCTTAAGAACTATTGGTATCGTTTACGCGATCTGACCGCCCTATTTTTAAAATTAGGCCTTTGTCAAACGATATTTGTATATAAAGGTACCCCCTTCATACAATGAAAGAACTCTTGGTCAGTACATGCGGTTAAAACAGAACTTGAATCTTATATAAGGTGATTCGTACCGACTTCAAAGTTGTTGTCATAACACTTAATGCTTTACAAAACCCAGAAAACTCGCCTGACAACATACGGACTTCATATAAAAAACGCTTTGTTTATAAACCAAAGTCTTCATTAGCCACAACCTTATATGGTCAAAACGATCATGAAAATTGCATTCTTCCACGGGGTGCGTAAAACACACTTGTCGTAGCCTTCATTTTTTGCAGATACTTACGACGCACGTCGCCCTGTTGCTCTATGTTTTTTTTTATTGACATGTTTGAAAATTTAGTAAAAAAGTGGAGTAAATAACTAACTGGGGCATGAGAAGGTTTTGGTAATTTATATAAAACACATTTTTGTCAAAATCTGTTAACAGGAATAATGCAATTATTAATACTGACATAATTGTTTGTGATAAAGAGCTATTTAAAAAGTAGCTACAGTCGATGTACTGCAATACGAAGCTATCAGAAATTCTTCTTCCTCTTAATGGGCGCTACAGATCGGGGTGAACCTGGGCCTCAACCAACATGCCCCTCCAACTAGCACGATCTCTTGCTAGCCTTTTTCATTGCCACACACCCAGTTGACTGAGGTCCCCTTCCACCTGTGTGCGCCATCTTAAGTGCGGCCGTCCTCTGCTTCTTCGTCCCTCGGGGTTGGGTTCAAGGACTCTCCAGGCTGGAGCTGTGGTGTCCATTCGCTCTACATGGCCCCGCCATCATAGGCGTTGAGTCCGTAGACGCCTGACTAGACTCATGTCGCTTTACAGCCCGTAAAGTTCGTGGTTGAATCTTCTCCTCCATCCCCCGTCTGCGTTTATAGGCCCAAAAATCACGCGCAAAATCTTTCTCTCGAACCGACCAAGGGCCTCCTCATCCGCTTTTGATAGTGTCCATGCTTCTGCGCCGTACGGCAGGACCGGGATGATAAGGGTCTTTTATAGAGTCAACCTTGTCGTTCGGGAGAGGGCTCTATCACTCAATTGCGATTGGCAAGAGTTATTCTGCGTTTGATTTCGGAACTGATGTCGTTATTCCAGATCACTGCGGAACCAAGGTAGACGAAGTCCTTAACTACCTCGAACTTATATCTGCCAATACAAACGTTCTGGCCAAGATGTCGGTGTTGAGCGTCCATTTTTGATGACAGCATATATTTAGTTTTGCCCTCGTTTACTGCCAAACCAATTTTCGCCGCCTCCATCTCAATACTCGCAAACGCATCTCGCTGTGATCTACCTATTATGTCAATATCGTCGGCATATGTAAGGAGTTGCGAGGATTTGAAATAGATTGTGCCTCTTGTATTGGCCAGTGATTTTTGTACAATCATTTCTAATATGATGTTGAAGAAATCACACGACAGCGCATCACCCTGCCTAAATCCTTTTTCGACATCAAAACTATCGGTAAGGTGTTCACCGATTCGGATGGAGCAGCGAGCATTCTCCAAAGTCATCCTGCATAGTCTGACGAGTTTAGCAGGTATGTCAAAGGTCGTCGTATGCGGCTTTGAAGTCGACAAATAGGTGGTGAGTGTCGACTTGAAATTCATTGGTTTTTTCCGGTATCTGCCGTAGTGTGAGGATTTGGTCGATGGTGGACTTCCCTGGCCTGAATCCGCACTGATAAGGATCTATCAGCTTATTTACAAAAGGCTTCAGGCGTTCACACAAAATGGCAGAGAAGATTTTGTGGGCGATGTTAAGGAGACTTATTCCTCTATAGTTGGCGCAATCAGAGGGGTCTTCTTTCTTGTGGATCGGGCATACGATGCTGAGACTTCATTCCTCGGGCATGCTTTCCTCTAACCATATCTTACGGATGAGCTGGTGCATGCTCCCAACCAGATCATCCCCAGCTGCCTTGAAGGGCTCAGCAGACAGTCCGTCTGCGCCAGCAGCTTTATTCGACTTGAGCTTCGATATGGCAATCTTAACTTCGTCGAGGTCAGGGGGACAGAATTCTCTGCGCTCTCCGTCGATTAGAAATGGATCATTCTGCCTGATAGCGGTATACTGACTAACTTCGCCGTTATACAGTCTGCAGAAGTGGTTTTTCCATATTCTCAGCATCGACTGCGGTTGTACTACTAGGTGTCCGTTCTCATCCCTGCAGGCTTCCGTTCTGGCTTTATAACCTTGGTATGTTCGCTTTATCTGTTGATGAAACTTTCGAACGTCACGCCTGCAGTATCACCTCTCCTAATCCCTAATCGCGCGCTTCCCGTGCTCTTCCTTCTATCTTCTGAGAAGCTTATGCTCCTCCCTTCTTTTTAACCCGTAGAGCTCACGAGCTGCTCTTGTTCTTTTATGCAGCGAGGCCTTATACGCTATGTTGATAGCGTGGAGGGTTGAGGTGTATTGGAGAGCTTAAGGGAGACGCGATTCGGTGAAAGCACTAGCGGTTTCTGTCGATAGTAGCTTTCCGACGTCATAACTTTGTAATCTCACTGTACTCCGCTGCGTTCGTGATATCTGTAAGTGCATCTTTGCTACTACAAGATAGTGGCTCGAGTCGATGTTAGCCCGTCGGAAAGTTCGGACATCAAGACATCATCATCATGACATCATTCTTAAAATAAATGAAATGAAATAGTGGAGGAGTGTCTGACGTCGATCGCGATGTGATTAATCTGGTTGGTGGTCGATTGATAAAAATACCGCCAGGTGCCTTTGTGTATATCGAGGTGCGGGAAGCGCGTACTGGCTAGAGGGAGATTTCTCCCCGTAGCAAAATCAATCAGCCTGTGTCCGTTTTTGGATGGGGTGTGGTGTAGGCTATGTTTTCCGATGACTCGTTCACAGATGCTTTCCTTACCCAGCTAGCATAGAAGTCTCCTAGTACAATTTTGATGTCAAAGGTGGGACATTGGGCATACGTTCTTCCGTAGGGACGTGGGCGCAGATCAAGCTGATGTTAAAAAATGTACCTGATACGGATCGTTATGAGGCATTTGCTCACATGCCGAAAGCTTAGCACTTTTTGCCTTAGTCCACCTCGAACAACAAATCCGCATCCGAACAATCGTTGTCCTCTCTCCCGTAGTAAATATCGCAGTTTTTCATCCGCTTTATACCCGGTCCATTCCATCGCATTTCCTGGATGGCGGTTATGTCCACTTTATAACGGTCTAGGGCGTCCGCAAGTTGTTCGGCTGCACGTGGTCTGATTAGGGACCTAACATTCCACGTACAGAGCCGAAGATCATTGTCCATTTTTCGTTTTTTGCAAGGATCGTCAACATTAATCCAGTCCGTTATATCCGAGGCTTGTGGTTTTTTTACGGTTACGGCTTACAAGGCCGTAGCCCAACCGACTGATCCTGTTTTTTGGCGCAGGGGGCTCGCCATTCGCCCTTCCCCGTCTGCAATTACCATAGGAAATCTCCAGATGGCACCACGAGGAGGTATGGATGGGACGTACTAACAGTGCCGCAAGACGTTCAACTGCGGTGGGTCTTCTCGCTTTTTAGAAGGCCAGCATCCGTCGGATGGATGCTACCCCTAAGAGGCCTTTTTTAGTCCTTTGCAATCCATCTGAAATACTGTTTCTAGTTTATTAGTTGGCAAAACATCGCTAATATTTTATCAGCCAGCAGATCTCCACCAAGAAAAAATGAGAACAATGTATAAAGATAAAAATGTATCGCTTTAGTTGGGCATAATAAGTAAATGTTGTTACGGACACGAACCGACGGTTATGTTCGAATTTCGCTGTCAAAGCTTGGAATGCTCTGCTGCAGCATTCGTACGTAATATGGCAACGTTCAGCGGCGTACTGCTGAAAGTCAGAGCATTCTAGGGACTTCCGAAGGGAAACGTCAGACGGCAAACATTCGAGAAATTGGACCGAGGGCTATACAAGCGGGAGGACTCGCCCTCGGGTTCATTCAATTTTCGGGATTCAATAACGAGTGATCAGTCGGTATTCTGTGTGAAAGTAATCGAGCCTTCCAGCGAGATGTAGAGACAAAGGCTGTAATAAAAGTGAAGCGCCCAGACAATTGATCTGAAGTTGTAATTATAAATTAAGTGTATGTATTGAACAAAAAAATAAATAGTTGTAGATTATCGCAATCCCAAGAAAGAAGAAAGAGCACGAGAAGCGCGCGATTGAGGATTTGGAGAGGTGTTACTGCAGGCGTGACGTTCGAAAGTTTTATCAGCAGATAAAGCGAACATGCCAAGGTTATAAAGCCAGAACGGAAGTCTGTAGGGATGAGAACGGACACCTAGTAGTAGAATCGTAGTCGATGCTGAGAATATGGAAAAACCACTTCTGCAGACTGTATAACGGCGATGTTAGTCAATATACCGCTGTCAGGCAGAATGATCCATTTCTAATCGACGGAGACCGCAGAGAATTCTGTCCCCCTAACCTCGACGAAGTTAATATTGCCATATCGAAGCTCAAGTCGAATAAAGCTGCTGGCGCAGACGGACTGTCTGCTGAGGTCTTCAAGGCAGCTGAGGATGACCTGGTTGGGAGCATGCACCAGCTCATCCGTAAGATATGGTTAGAGGAAAGCGTGCCCGAGGAATGGAGTCTCAGCATCGTATTCCCGATCCACAAGAAAGCAGGCCCCTTTGATTGCGCCAACTATAGAGGAAAAAGTCTCCTTAACATCGCCTACAAAATCTTCTCTGCCGTTATGTGTGAACACCTGAAGCCTTTTGTAAATAAGCTGTTGATCCTTATCAGTGCGGATTCAGGCCAGGGAAGTCCACCATCGACCAAATCCTCACACTACGGCAGATACCGGAAAAAACCAATGAATTTCAAGTCGACACTCACCACCTATTTGTCGACTTCAAAGCCGCATACGACAGCGTAATTAGAGACGAGCTATACAACGCTATGTCTACCTTTGACATACCTGCTAAACTCGTCAGACTATGCAGGATGACCTTGGAGAATGCTCGCTGCTCCATCCGAATCGGTGAACACCTTACCGATAGTTTTGATGTTAAAAAAGGATTTAGGCAGGGCGATGCGCTGTCGTGTGATTTTTTCAACATCATATTGGAAATGATTGTACAAAAATCACTGGCCAATACAAGAGGCACAATCTATTTCAAATCCTCGCAACTCCTTGCATACGCCGACGACATTGACATAATAGGTAGATCACAGCGAGATGTCAATGAGGCGTTTGCGGGCATTGAGACGGAGGCGGCGAAAATTGTTTTGGCGGTAAACGAGGGCAAAACTAAATATATGCTGTCATCAAAAAAGGACGCTCACCACCGACGTCTTGGCCAGAACGTTTGTATAGGCAGATATAAGTTCGAGGAAGTTAAGGACTTCGTCTACCTTGGCTCCGCAGTGACCTGGAACAACGACATCAGTTCCGAAATCAAACGCAAACTCACTCTGGCCAATCGCTGTTTCTTTGGGCTCAGGAGGCAATTGAGTAATAGAGCCCTCTGCCGAACGACAAAGTTGACTCTATATAAGACCCTTATCATCCCGGTCCTGTTGTACGGCGCAGAAGCATGGACACTATCAAAAGCGGATGAGGAGGCCCTTGGTCGGTTCGAGAGAAAGATGTTGCGAGTGATTTTTGGGCCTATAAACGTAGACGGGGGATGGAAGAGAAGATTCAACCACGAACTTTACGGGCTGTACAGCGACATGAGCCTAGTCAGGCGTCTACGGATTCAACGCCTAAGATGGTGTTGAGCGAATGGGCCATGTATAGCGAATGGACACCACAGCTCCAGCCCGGAGAGTCTTTGAATCCAACCCCGAGGGACGAAGAAGCAGAGGACGGCCGCACTTAAGATGGCGCTCACAGGTGGAAGGGGACCTCAGCCAACTGGGTGTGCGGCAATGGAAAAGGCTAGCAAAAGATCGTGCTAGTTGGAGGGGCATGGTGGTTCCGGCCCAGGTTCACCCCGAACTGTAGCGCCCACTAAGAAGAAGAAGAAGAAGAAGAAGATTATCGCAATCCTGTGACCGAACCCTATTCGGATTTGAATTTGATTTTCGTAACAATATTTTTGATCCATATTCACCTCAGAAAAAAATGATAGGTGATAGTGGTTTTGCATAAGCCACACGTAGGCCGAAGTCGGCCCATTGTGATACCACATGGATCGTGTTACCCAAATCCGCTACCAGGGAACCAACCGGTGCTTCTGATGAAGCGATGGAGTGGAGCTATTTTTTGGTCTGCTAGCTCACTTAGATTATCGTAGAAAAGCGCGCCGAGGTAGTTCCTCCTGCGATTCGCAAAAGAGGGGCATGAGCAGAGGAGGTGATGTATTGATTCCTCTTCCTCCTCGTCCATGCAGCCGCGACAGAAGTCGTTGGAGGGTAGTCCTAGTCTGGCGGCGTGTGTCCCGTAATGACAAAAACCAGAGTACTTAAGGTGGCCCTTTTGGTTGCTACTAGGTCCCTGGTTCGTCCTAGGTTTAATTTAGGCCAGGGTTGTTTGGTGATAAAGCCGATATTACTCTCATTCCATTGGAGGTTGCTCGCCTCAATGGCTTGGAGTTTTATCATGTGCTTTACCATACTGGTTGGTGTTCCTAGTTACCCGAGGGTAGGAAGACTGTGTGTTCTTGACCCTAACTTTGCGAGTTCGTTGGCCGCGCAGTTTCCTGGAATATCCCTATGCCTGGGAACTTTAATGTTGAACTGATCAGCCATCTCGTCTAGAGATAGGCGGCAGTTAAGGGATCTTTTATATTCGTGGGTTACCGCGGCCAGGGATTTTATCGCAGCTTGGCTGTCCGTGCAAACGATAATATCCTTAGCGGATATTATATTGATCCTGAGCCATGCAAGGGCCTCTGTTATCGCTGTTATTTCTGCTTAATACACACTGCAGTGATTTGGGAGTCTGAATGATAGGTTAAGTTCCTTGGACAAGTCTCCACTGCCTACACCCGTCTCCTTCTTGGAGCCATCGGTATAGAGGGAAATCGAGTCCTTTGGTATGACTTTCCCTTCAGCCCATTCCACCCTGTATGGAAAGACAACTTCGAAGTTCCTAGTGAAAACATTCTACGGGATGATGTAGTCTGTGTCCATGGGTACTTTGAAGTGATTACGAATGGTAGTATGGCCTTTATGTGATGTGGGCCATTTTTCTGTGCCCCTAATCCGTAGGGCCCCGCAGGCAGCAACTTGCTTACTGGAGAGGTCCAACGGAAAATGTAATAGGATATTTAGGGCCTTCGTGGGAGTTGATCTGATCGCTCCGTTTATACATAAACTGGCCGATCTTTGTACTTTCCCCAGAAGGTTTCGATAAACTGCCTTGTCCAGAGCAGTCCACCAGACTACGATGCCAGACAGGAAGATGGGCCTTATGACTGCTGTATAGAGCCAGTGCATAATGCTTGGTTGGAAACCCCACTTCTTGCCCACCATTTTCTTACAGCTATAGAGGGCAGTGGTTGCTTTCTTGACACGACTAAGAATGTTGGATCTCCAATTCAGCCTCCTGTCAGGGACTAGGCCTAGGTATTTAGCCTGATCTTTGATTAGTAATTGGGAGCCACCCAGCCTCGGTGGGTTGAAGGGCGGAATTTTTTGTTTATTTGTAAACAGTAGTAGGTCGGTGTTCTTAGGATTGACCCCAAGTCCACAGTACTGCGTCCAGGTTTCTACTGTATGTAATGCACCCTGCGTTAGGTCGCTTAGAGTGCTGGGAAATTTTCCTGTGGCGGCAAAATGGATTTGCCTTCCATATAGGCGGTCACAGCGTACCCTTCCTGTTCTAGCAACAGTAGTAGTTCATTGACCACCACGTTCCAGAGGAGAGGGGAGATTACTCCACCCTGTGGTGTACCTCTGCTGACCATTCTAGTTGAGACGGCACCAGCGAAGTTGGCTTTGACGACTCTTTGCGTTAGCACCAGTTCTATCACTGATCCCGTAACACACAGATCAGACAGCGCTTTGGTAACGGCCCATGGTTCAACATTGTTAAAGGGGCCCTCAGTATCGAGAAGGGCTACCAGAATGTATTCCTTACGTTCCTGTGACCTTTCTATTTTGCTGACCAGTGAGTGGAGTGCTGTTTCCACCGATTTGCCTTTCTTGTAGGCATCTCGGTTATTGGACAGCCTTCCTAAGATGCAGCTGTGACGTATGTGTGCGCCTAAAATCTTCTCTAGGGTTTTTAATAGAAAAGAAGTAAGACTGATATGCCTCAAGTCATTTGCATACGTGTGGGAGCTTTTGCTTGCCTTGTGTATGAAAATGACTTTAGTTACCTTCCACTTGCTGGGGATGTAGGATAAGGAGAGGCAACTCTTTAATATTACCACAAGCCAGGGAAGGATGAGATCAGCTACCTGTTGGAGCTCCGCTGGTATGATCCCATCCGGTCCTGGAGACTTGTAGGGTTCATAGCTTTTTAGAGCCCATAGGATAATGTTGTTGTTAACCAGGTTAGGAGCACGCCCGAAGGGGGATGTCCTCGCCTGAATGACTTGAGGAGGTGTCATAGCCGAGTCACTACTGCCCGGAGAGTGTGCGATCAGAAGAACTTCCAGGGCTTACGTTTTTTAGATCGTCCAGGAGCCATCATTCCGCTATAGCCGAAATCTTCCTTTTTCTTGAAGCTTCTGAGACCGCCTTCATCTTTTCCTAGTATGTAGTTTCTCCAAGATTGCCTTTTGGCCTTCCTGGTGGCTGCTTTGAATGATTTAAGTGCCTCCTTAGAGAGGTCCCAATCCTCTTACAGGTGGGTACATTTTGCTTTGTTAAAGAGCTTTCTGCTCTCTTTCCTAAGGGAGACTATCTCTTTGTTCCAGCAGGGGGGCTTGGGTTTGCCTCTGGTGGTGCTAACCGCACAAGATTTAGACAGTGCTCTGTTAAGGGCTCCTGTCAGCTCATTCACCAAGCTGTCTAATTCCGCGGAGTTGTGCGGATAGGTAGGGTGTCTTGTCCCTAGGTAGGATTCAACATAGGTTCTATATTTTTGCCAATCAGTTCTTCTGTAGTTCCTGAAGGGAGCTAGGGTATTGACGTGG
Source organism: Eumerus sabulonum (assembly GCA_951905685.1). NCBI lineage: Eukaryota > Metazoa > Arthropoda > Insecta > Diptera > Syrphidae > Eumerus > Eumerus sabulonum. Next base: position 131,301,588 of record OX645060.1, on the reverse strand, counting down.
TTGACTATGCTGAATTGAATATAACGATGGTCAGACCGAGAGAGTCTCTTCAGTGATCATCGGCTCCAGGGTAGGGGGTTGCTTCGGATTCGTCGATTTTTTATTTTTTTTTTAGAAACTCGCGCAGGTTCAAGAGTTTATATTCTCTTATGATGTGCCTATAGACACACAACCTGAACGGAGTGCAGTGAGTGGTTGGGTCCTTGATGGTTCGTTCACTACTCTCAGGGGTGGTTGTCCTAGATAGGACGAGAGCCGACTTTTTCTTGGCTACGAAGCGAATTTGAACTATAGACCTTCCGCTCGGCGGTCGATGATGTTGACCACTGCACCACGGCCACCCGATACCATGGAGTCGGTTGATGCAAATCCCGAGGCCCTCTTAGTTGTGTTCTCCCCGTCTTTTTTATAGAATCTGAGCATTGCTGAATCAAAGCCCAGAGAGATCACATTATTGGCCTCTGCTAGAGGTGCCGGGGAATCCTGATTGCTTATGATAGTAATCAATCTTGAGGGTCCTTTCACATCCTCTAGCTTGGATATTTTCCAATCCTTGGTAGGGATTTGCAGATTGCAGTTTTGCATGAGTACCAAAATTCCTTAAAATCCTCGGGATAAATCGGTATAATGGCTCTAGCCCTAGGTCTATTTGGGATTTGGCTCAAGCGTACAGTCTCAAGTTGAGGCTGAGTGCAAGCTCAAAAAGGTCCATTGACCTTTGGTCTTCAGAGGAGAACTTGATCCTGCCTTGATAGTACCCTGCATGATGGGTGATAGGAAAGTGTCCAGGGTATTCCTGGATTAGCGAGAAGTAGTTTTTAAGTAGCACACGGCTAATTAAGAGCCACTTCGCCGGAGGGACGTTCCCATCCACATCACTTCTATCGACAACAGGCATTGTGGCAGAGACCTTTGGCACGTCGCGATAGGAGAGTTGTATTTGGGATTTGGGGGCGATGCTGTGTGACCGCGCTTTCCTTGAGGTGGCGAGAAGTTCCTCAGCTGACCTCTGGCGCTTGCCATCTAGCTCTTTACCGGGTGAGTTTCCAGTGCTCTTGATTATGCTTTCAGCCCAATCAAGAGCCTTCTTCCTCCTTTTCGAGAGCTGATCTCTTGGTACGTCCCGCAGCTTGTTCAGTAACTTACTAGCCGCGCGACGTTCCTTGTATCGCGTTTTGGGGGTACTCAGGGCTGTATCTCGAGGAGTGTTCCTCTTCTGAGTGCGCCTGGTGCTTAGGATACTCCGTGAACGACTGGGCTATTTTTGAGATGGGCCCCCAGCCAGGCTAATCTTTGGCACGGGTCGTGTAACACCTTAATCCGGCTCCTTGACCACATCTTGGGTTCATGTCTCCTCTGGGGTTGCCCCGAAAGTCCTTGATCTTTACAGGGCCCTTGCACCGCGTCGAGGTGTGTAGTCACGCAAGGGCGATAGACCGTAACTTCATACAATATTCCTTGAGGGGTCCACGTCGGCGAGACAACGATGATACAGTTCAGATCCTGCAGACGTTCGTCGCGTGGAATCTTGTAGAAAAACTTCAAGATAATCTCTAAATGGTAAATCGTTTACTATTGCTGCCTTCTAACTGTCAAATAAGGTTAACTTAATCCCATTCTTAGGTAAACCTAGTGCAAAAAGTAAATGATTTAGTATACAAAATCATAATGAGCCCATTTTCACTCAAATGGTTATGGTGACAATGACGTGTCGTTCTGGGACATGAACATTTCACATGAAATATATAAAGATCTACTGGATCACCTCTAGATTACTGTTTGGTGCAGCACATACAGAAAAAAGTTTGTTTGGCTCTAATTTTTTTAAGAACACCAACGGCACCATCCTGATCGTATAGTTCTTCTTAGTTTCTCTGCTTAAACTTGGGCTACATACCTCAAATCTGGAGAGAAGTCAACCTTGTCTTCATCCCCAAGATTGGAAAGCCAAGTGAACAACCTAAATCCTATCGCCCTATCAGCCTTACATCCTTCCTATTAAAAACATTGGAAAAATTGATAGAGCTCCATATTAGAGGTATCTTAGAGAATCAGATACCACTGCATCCTAATCAATATGCATATCGCAAAGAATGATCTACTGAGAATGGGCTACATCACTTAGTGGCGCTTCCTCGACATTGAGGGGCCCTTGACAATACTGGCGATGACTCGATCACCACTGCACTACATACATATATCGGCCACACCCGGAGAAATCTCGGTGACAGTATCGGTGGCTAAGGGGTATCCACAAGGAGGAGTCCTTTCACCCATTCTCTGGTCGATAGTTATCGACGACCTACTCCACAAGCTAACCACTAGTGGCTACGAAGTCATCGGATATGCCGATGACCTAGTAGTTATCGTTACGGCCAGATGCGAAATTGCTTCCTACGAGTATATGTAGCTTAACCCAAATAAATTAATCTTAGTCCCGTTTACAAAGAAGAGAAAATTGCAGCTCTGCTCCGTCTTTCTAAAAGGCACGAACATAGGCTGGAACTCCAACATTAAAAACAATCTTACAAAGCCGACTAAGTCCTTGTGGGTCTGTCGACGCACTTACGGTAAAACCTCAACGCCTCAACGCCTCCACAGACTAGCGTGTCTCGGCATTACAGGCGCTATTCTTCACTCGGAAACAGGCCTGACATCCAGACCTATGAGTCATATTTCCATTCTGCAACATCTTCCTGAGCTGGATATGATTACCACGCTCTCGGACGCATTACCACACACCTTCACTTTTGACGAGGGATTTGAGATATTGGTCCCAAATCGCACAGCTTGGGAAACCAGTGAACCGTTGGTCAACGTCAAAGGCATTAGGTGGTACACTTATGGCTCCATGATGGTTTCTGGCGTTGGCGCCGGCAAATCAGAAGATTTCGAAGGCCCAAGGAAAGAGTAATAGTATCTTCCAAGCGGACTCATATGCGTCAATCTAAACTCAGAGGCTGGCATAAGAGGAGTAACCATCAATACACTCTCTGACAGCCAAGCAGCGCCTAAAGCCCTGAGTTCGTATAGCACGAACTCAAAAACCGTTAAGAAATGCCATGCCCTACAAAATATTGCCAAAAGCCAAAACCTATTCGGTGCCAGGGCACAAATGTATTAAGAGCAATGAAATCGCCGATCAACTCACCAGGAAAGGTTCCAGCGAAAGGTACATAGGCCCTGAACCTTTCTGCAGCACTTTAAAGTCAAGGATTAGCTTCTTATTAGACAAGTGGCAAACATTGCAACACCTATCCTTTTGGAATAGCGTTTAAGGACTTCGCCAATCGAAACGTTTTATACGGCCCCTGAAATAACATTCTCACACAGCAACCTGGCGATCTCCGGACGGTCGAACCGCCAACCAAATCGACCATGTGCTCATCGACGCAAGGTACTCGTCAAACATCCTGTCGACACTGACCACTTCCTCATAGCAGCAAGATTCAGAGCTCGGCTGTCCAATGTCAGAAAGCTGCACCAGCCCACCAGGAGGAGGTTCGACATTGGGCGCCTGAGCACACCGGAGGTTACCAGAGTCTACAGGAAGCAGCCTGTCACCGAACCGCAGGGAATAGCGGATGTATTTCCAGCAGCCGATTAACGAGCATGACCAAGAGAAAGTGGTAGGGACCGAGGAAATCCCAACTCCAGCCGCTGAAGTAATCCTCCCACCCAGCATCGAAGAAGTCGGCACAGCTATTCAGAAGCTGAAGAACAACAAGGCCGCAGGCTCAGATGGCTCGCCATTAGAGCTCTTCAAGGCTGGCGGCAATGTTCTGGTAAGGAGCATGCACCAGATCATCTGCAGAATTTGGGAAGATGAAAGCATGCCCGACGACTGGAATACCAGCTCTATTTGCCCCATCAACAAAAAAGGCGATCCTACTTCTTGCAAGAACTGTTCAATGTCGCATACAAGATCTTGTCCAGCGTATTGTGTAAACGTCTAAAGCCATTTTGCACCGCACTAATCGGCAGCTACCAGTGCGGCTTCCTGCCCGGCAAATCGACTATAGACCAAATTTTCACACTTCAACAAATCCTGGAAAAGACCAACGAGTTTCGAATCGATATACATCATCTTTTCATCGATTTCATAGCCGCATACGACAGCATTCATCGTGAAGAACTGTTTGGTGCAATGGCCGAATTCGGGATCCCGGGAAAACTGATCTAGTTGCGTCGCGCCACGCTAAAAAATACGCGATGCACCGTACAACTCGGTTCTAGGACTTCGGAACCGTTTGAAACATGCACCGGATTTGGCAAGGAGATGCTCTGTCGTGTGACTTCTTTAATTTCATGATGGAGCAGATAGTACGACGGGCAGGCGTCAACAGAAAGGCACTATCTTCTACATGTCCGTCCAGCTGCTAGGATACGCGGATGATATCGACATTATCGCGTGTTCTCGCCGTGACATTGTGGAAGCATTCACGGCGATTGAGGAACAGGCGAAACGAGTTTGTCTTAAGATCAATGAGGATAAAACGAAATACATGCTGTCAAGCAAGAACCAATCCGTCGCTCACCACCTGGGACAAGATATAACAATTGATAGCTACAATTTCGAGGTAGTTAGGGAGTTTGTCTACCTCGGGGCAAACGTAAATTCCACAAATGACACCACAGTGGAGATCCGGCATAGAATCGTCCTTGGCAACCGCTGCTACTCCGGCTTGTCCAAACAACTAGGGTCAAAACTCCTCACTCGAAAGACCAAACAAAGCGCTTTACAAAACGCTCATTCTGCCAGTCTTGCTGTACGGAGCTGAAAGCTGGACGATAAGCAGGACAGCGAAGCTGAATTTGGGTTCTTTCGAAAGATAAATTCTGCGCCGTATATTTGGTCCTGTCTGTGAGGAAGGTGAATGGAGAAGAAGACATAACCGCGAACTCTACGAGCTGTACAAAGATGTCGATGTAGTCCGGAAGGCAAAGATCTGTCGACTACACTGGCTCGGCCACATCGAGCGCATGGACATCAACGCTCCAGCTAAGAGGGTCTTCGACTCCGAGCCTCCTGGTTCGAGAAGAAGAAGAAGGCCGAACCTCCGGCATAGGGTACTGAACAAACATCTACGACCCAAAACCACTGCACTCCGTTCAGGTTGTGTGTCAAAAGATCAACCCGCGCGAGAAACTCTCCCTCTCCCTGTTACCTTCGCTCGCACAACGTTCAATAGGTTATAAGGCCTTAAGTGCGGGTGTGACTATAAACAAAAAAAAAAACAGACCAAATAATCGCGGATGTAAGACATCTTGGTCTTGACCGTCAAGGATGGAAGGCAGCTATAGCTCAGGCTTAGATCCTCCATGGATCGTTGGCCTGATAAGTATGTAAGAACAAACATTCTATTAATATACCCAAACTTAATAGAGTAGATATCAGAAGACTAGTCAGCTACGGGACACTATGGTCAGAGATATTATCTAAGTAAAATGAATCTCTCGTCTGGAACTGTGTATTGACTCTGTCTTGAGGACGAAGGGACTGCAGGGAATATAATGTGTGAGTGTGCTGCTCTCTGCCATCTCAGTGAAATTATAACTCATGCTCATACGAAAGGCATTTTAAACTTCATTAAGGAAGTGGAAAAGCTCTTCGTTTAATCGGCTAGTAGGCACAATAGATCTATAAAGGTCGCAATGCCTCGTGCCTGGTGCTATATTAAGGTCCACAATGCGAACTTATTCTAAATATGATTTTAGTTTTAAATCCTAATTAGTTGGAGCAGCTAAGGAATCACCAACTGAAATCTTGTTCTTAAATTTGCTTCAGCTCCCAGCTTATGGCAACCCATATATACGAGTACATACCTCAAACTTCACGAGCCTCTACCCAAAACATCACTGATATCTCTTCTAAGGGAATATATGAATAAAAAGTTCTGTATATTTGCACGCAGCTATTAAAAAATTAGCTTTTGACACTTTAACATAGGAGCAAGCTAATTGAAAGGAAAAGTACGCGTAGCTTGCCAACCAATTATTATAATTGTGCGACTGTCGAGTCAATTTTTTTATTTTATTACCCACCCAGGCCTAGCAAGCTCGCGTACATTTTTCTTGTCTGGGTGGGTCGCATGTTGACTTCTATATATTTTATTGTTAACATAATAAAGATACTGCCTGAGGTAGAACACGAACGTATGGAGAACTTTGCACCGGTATTGCGTCAGCTGGAGATTTTGCTTTTTCTTTCAACAGAAGCCTATTTGCTAGAGGCACGAGTAACTCAGATTTAATTGATATCCTACAGCAACGGTTTTCAGTCTGCTTGAAAGTGAATTAATGGTGAATTGCGTGCTATGTGTCTGGTTTTCTTTGCGGACTGGAAATTAGCCCCACTTGTAGTAAGTGCATGTATCCCAGATTTACACCATACACTTGCTCGTAGATATATTAATACATATGTACGTATCTAGTTAGGGAAATCATCAATTTGAGTTAGGCTGTCGCCTAAGGTCAGCGTTTTAGAATTAATAATTAGAATGTCTGCCAACAAGCTGATAATGGTTTCGTGACGTCATATTTTCAATCAACGTAGGTGACTCCCCTGCTTTATCAAGGTCGAATGTATATAGCTTGAAATCATAAGACCATTATATTTTAAGACCATTATATTCTTAAGCTTCCGAGATGTAAGCGAACGCCTCATAACAATCCGCATCAAAGCTAAATTTGGAAACATTAGCTTAATATGCGCTCACGCCCCAACGGAAAAAAAGGACGATCGACTCAAAGAAGAATTCTACGATCTCCTAGACAGAACATATGCCCAATGTCCCAGCTACGACACAAAAATAGTCCTAGGAGATTTTAATGCAAAACTGGGCAAGGAGGACATATTTGAGTCGATCATAGGAAAGCATAGCCTCCATAACACCACATCCGACAACGGATTAAGGCTAATCGATTTCCTAGCCGGGCGTAACCCCCTTGTAGCAAGCACGCGATTCCCCCAGCTCAACATCCACAAGGGTACCTGGCGGTCTTTTGATCAATCGACCACCAACCAGATTGAGCTCATTGCGATCGACGACAAACACTCCTCTGGTATTCTACTACTACCTTGTTTTAGCCAAGGTACAAATGAGGATATCAAGAAAGCTTGGGAGTCGAGTAGGACTACGTAAGTTTGACGTCGGAAAGCTACAATCGCAAGAGACAGCAGCACAAACATTCGAGAAGGAACGGGCGCATTGCCAGAGCGCCGTCAGAGACGCTGCCTCAGAGGTGCTGGGTTTCAAACCGCCACCACCTAGAAACCCCTGGTTCGATGAACAATGCGAACAAGCCCAAGCAGCAAAACAAGAGGCATATAAAGCCATGCTGCAACGACGGACGAGAGCTGCTGCACACGCTTTTCAGAAGAAAGAAAAGAGAACACGGAAAGCGTGAGATTGAGTAAAACAAACATGCCATGGCTACAAGGCCAGAGCGGCGGCCCGAAGGGATGAAAATGGAGAACTGGTGGTGGAGTCGCAGCCGATGCTGAGGATTTGGAAAGGCCACTTCTGCAGACTGTATAACGGCGATGATAGACAAGATACCGCTGTCAGACAGAGCGAGTCATTCGTAATGGACGACGATGTAACAGAATTCAGTCAACCTAGACGAAGTCAAAATAGCGATATCAAGACCTAAGTCTAATAAAGCCGCGGGCGCAGGCTGAGCTTCTTAAGGCGGATGGAGATGAGCTGGTAAAGTGCATGCACCATCTTATTTTCTTATTTGCAAGGTATGGTCGGGGGAAAGCATGCCCGACGAATGGAATTTCAGCATCGTTTGCCCAGTCCATAAGAAAGGAGACCCCCTATAACTGCGCCAAATATAGGGGAATAAGTCTCCTTAACATCGCATATAAGATCTTCTCTGCCGTGTTGTGTGAACGCCTGAAACCGTTTGTGGATAACCTGATCAGCTCTTATCAGTGTGGTTTCAGGCCAGGTAAATCCACAATAGACCAAATGTTTACGCTACGGCAGATCTTGGCGAAGACCCAGGAATACCAAATCGACACTCACCACCTCTTCGTCGATTTCAAGGCCGCGTATGACAGCGTATATAGAGACGAGCTGTACAAAGCCATGTCTAGTTTTAACATCCCTGTCAAACTCGCCCGACTGTGCAGGATGACAATGGAGAATTCTCGCTGCTCCATTAAGGTCGGTAATGAACAAACCGAGACCTTTGATGTTAGAAAAAGATTTAGGCAAGGTGACGCGCTGTCATGCAACTTTTTCAACATCGTGCTTGAAAAGATCGTGCAAGAGTCACTGGCCAACACAAGAGGTATGATTTATTTCAAGTCTACGCAATTGCTTGCGTACGCCGATGATATTGACGTAATTGGACGAAAACAGCAAGAAGTCAATGAGGCTTCCGTGAGCATTGAGGTAGAAGCGGCTAAGATGGGTCTCAAGGTTAATGAGGGTAAAACCAAATATCTTCTTTCATCTAAAAGAGACGGACAACACCGACGTATTGGCCAGAACGTCACCATGGGCGGATATAACTTTGAAGTGGTCAAGGAATTCGTCTACCTTGGCTCACTGATTACCAGCGACAACAACACCAGCGCTGAGATAAGACGCAGAATCACTCTTGCCAACCGCTGTTTCTATGGGCTCAAGAGGCAATTGGGAAGTAGAGCCCTCTCTCGGAAAACCAAGGTGGCACTATATAAGACCTTGATCATCCCAGTCCTCCTTTACGGCGCAGAGGCTTAGACCTTAACAAAAGCGGATGAAGATGCCCTTGGTCGTTTCGAGAGGAAAATTCTGCGCACTATCTACGGTCCCGTTTGTTCAAACGGTGTATGGAGGAGAAGATATAACGAAGAACTGTACGGGTTGTACAGCGACATCGGCCTGGTACGACGTCTACGGATACAGCGTCTAAGGTGGCTAGGCCATGTAGAGCGCATGGAAGATACAGCTCCGACTCGAAAAGTCTTCGAATCCACTCCGGAAGGAAGGCGCGGCAGAGGACGGCCGCCTCAGCGGTGGCGCACGCAGGTCGAAAGGGACCTCAACCAACTGGGCATGCGGCACTGGAAACAGCTGGCCAAAGACCGTGCCGGCTGGAGACGCTTGTTGCTTGAGGCCCAGGTTCACCACGGACTGTAGCGCCACCTAAGTAAGTAAGTAAGTAAGTATTACATTTTTAGGTACTAAAACAGTACACAATTTACCTTGCCAGAAGAAAGTCCTCGAACGTCCTCGATCGGTGCAAGAAATAAATTTTGCGACAGACCTGTAGCCAGGTTTGTTCAAACAGGGAAATCAACTACGATTTCTTCCGTGACTCTAGTTAAATATACACGGAGAGAAATTATGTGGATTAACGTATTCCACCATGCCACCACATAACAACTCACTTAAATTCTTTTGATGTTGTTGGCCACAACTCCTTGAAAGAAGGATCTGATCACGGTATCTTCCCATTTCGCCATTTCCCACTTCGCCAACGATTTTTTTTCCCACTTCGCCAAATCCCATTTCGCCAACAGATAAACTTAATCCGGAAATTTCCATATCGCCAACAAAACAAAAAGATTAGTGAAAGACAGTTGAAATGAAGTTTGAAATCTATTGATCGCTCAATTAACATATCCGGGTGGTGTATCATACATTTTTGTATGTAAACGGTCGTCGGAAGGAGGGGGTTGTGTTTCTGCCAATTGTGTCATAGAGTTGTTGAAATTGTTTTCTCTTGTTACTTCATTTGTTACGGCATTTGGATACAAAGACGCTTTTATTCATTAATTTTTTATTTATTTCTTTATTTTTTTTAAAGTTCGCGCAGTTATACTCTTATCATGTTTATCACACAACCTAAACGGAGTGCTATGGTTTGAGTCGCAGATGTTCGTTCCCTACTCTCCAGAGGTGGTTGTCCTAGATGTGATTCGAGAGGAACCGACCGATTTTTCACGCCTATGCACTTATGGTGTTATATTAGAATTGCACACACAGAGCGTGAATCTGACTTACTTACTTACTTATCAGGCCTGTGATCCATGGAGGATCTGAGCCTGAGCTATAGCTGCCTTCCATCCATCCACGGTCCCGGGCACGCTGCTTCCAGTTGTCAAGACCAAGATGTCTTACATCCGCGATACCATGGCTAGAGATAATCGTTAAAGGATGCCTAGCTTGGAGTCATATTCCAGAAAAATGGAAGTGCGCAAAGGTGATTTTCATCTCTAAGGCCGGCAGGAATTCTCACACTTCCCCTGAGGGTCTAAGGCCTATCTGTCTATCAACCTTCGCTCTAAAAACCTTAGAAAGGCTGATAGACCTACACATACGGCTCAGCTTGGATCCCTCCCTAATTTCTAAGGCGCAGCACGCCTACTGTAAAGGTAGATCGGTCGAAACAGCTCTTCACACATTAGTGAGGAAAATCGAAAGATCAATCCATCTCAAAGAATACACTCTAACAGCCTTCCTAGACATAGAGGGCGCCTTTAACAACGTCGCTCCGAAAGCAATAATAGAAGGGCTAGAAAAGCTAAAGATGGAGAGGACTCTGATAGGGCTGATCAGCGAGTTGCTATTAACGCGCAAGATTCACTCTAAGTGGGGAAGCCTAGAAACTACCAGAGTAGCTACCAAAGGAACCCCGCAAGGTGGGATCCTCTCACCTCTTCTCTGGAATGTGGTTGTAAACGAACTATTAATCAAACTGGAGAAAGAAGGCCTGGACGTTGTTGCCTACGCCGATGACGTTGCCATCTCAATCTCAGGTAAATACCTATCCACACTGAATGACCGCATGCAAACGGCATTCTCATTTCTGTGCAAATGGGCGCATAGTAGCGGGCTCAGGATAAATCCCCAGAAAACGGAGCTCGTGCTATTCATCAAAAAGCACAAAATCCCGGAATACTGCCCTATCACTCTGCTCGATACCAGGTTAACCTATTCCCCTAGTGCCAAATTCCTAGGCATTATACTCGATAGGAAATTAACTTGGAAGAGTAATACAACTGAAAGAGCAAAAAAAGCAACAATAGCTCTCTACACATGAAACAAAGCTCTAGGAAAAAAATGGGGACTTAACCCCAAAACCACCCTATGGCTCTACATTACGGTCGTCAGACCCATACTACTGTATGGAGTGATAGTATGGTGGACTGCACTAGACAAGACAACATACCACAAACAACTCGAGAAGGTACAAAGGATGGCATGTATATGCATTACCGGGGCCCTCAGGTCCACACCAACGGCTGCGCTTAACATGATACTAGACCTTACACCACTCGATATTTTCGGTAAGCAAATTGCCATACACACGGCCATAAGACTAAAAGCCAACTCGAAATGGGCGAGCTATGTCACTGGCCACTCCTCCATCCTGCAAAACAGGATAACTATGGCAGAAAACTTGGACCACACAGAACCTACCATAGTCTTGGACAAAAAATTCACAACGATCTATCCGGACAGGAAGAACTGGACTCGCCAAACTCAACCCCGCAGAAACTGTGTGAATTTCTACACCGACGAGTCTAAAACCAAAGACGGGGTGGGCAGTGGAGTTTTCTGCAACCAACTCAAGCTATATAAAGCTCTAAAATTATCAGATCACTGCAGCGTTTTCGAGGCAGAACTGTTGGCAATAAAAGAGGCTTGGTCTTGGCTGAAGTGGAACGTAATATCCACCACGGATATTCGCATCTTTACAGACAGTCAAGCAGCCTTAAAGTCGTTGGAGTCCTATGTGTACTCATCAAAATCCAGTCTCGACTGTCGCAGATCTCTTAACGAGATGGCAGAACAGTTCAATATACAGCTTATCTTAGTACCGGGACACAGCGGCATTACACGTAATGAGAAAGCCGACACACTCGCCAAACAAGGAACGACGCTACAATCAATCGTGGCTTGTGAGGGAGTACCCTTTACAACCATTAAACATAATCTGACCAATCTCGCCAGGGCCGAGACGAACCTGAGATGGACCCAGGGACATACCTGCGTCATCACCAGGCAAATCTGGCCTCGGCTTGACAGTCAAGCACAAGGAGTATAATCTCCCTAAAAAGAACCGACTTCTACAAAGTCATTGGTGTCATCACAGGTCACTGCCTCATTGGCAGTCACGCACAAAGACTAGGTATAGTTCCGAATGATTTCTGCAGAAGCTGTCAGGACGAGGAGGAGGTCGAATCCATTCACCACCTTCTCTGTGCCTGTCCAGCTTTTTGCAATATAAGGAAGCGTTACCTAGGCTCTTACTTCCTTAACGATCTGACAGATGTTCAGAAAGCAGGGATACCTAATCTTATTAACTTCTTAAGAAGCACTAGATGGTTCCACGAATAGGGGAGTAAGACCCCCTCGTAGCTGCACAACGGGCCTCCTTGGCCTAAGTGGGTTCTCCTCAATTCGTGGAAGGCTACGACCCTACCTACCTACTTACCTACATCCGCGATTACTGCGTCTTTATACCGGAGGTTCGGTCTTCCTCTTCTTCTCGAACCAGGAGGCTCGGAGTCGAAGATCCTCTTTACTGGAACGTTGATGTCCATGCGCTCGATGTGGCCGAGCCAGTGTAGTCGGCGGATCCTTGCCTTCAGCTCGTAGAGTTCGCGGTTGTGTCTTCTTCTCCATTCACCTTCTTCACAGACAGGACCAAATATCCGGCGCAGAATTTTTCCTTCGAAAGAACCCAAAATCAGATCCGCTGTCCTGCTTATCGTCCAGCTATCGGCTCCGTACAGCAAGACTGGCAGAATGAGCGTTTTGTAAAGCGCTTTGTTTGGTCTTTCGAGTGAGGAGTTTTGACCCCAGTTGTTTGGAGAAGCCGAAGTAGCAGCGGTTGCCAAGGGCGATTCTATGCCGGATCTCCATTGTGGTGTCATTTGTGGAATTTACGTTTGCCCCGAGGTAGACAAACTCCTTAACTACCTCGAAATTGTAGCTGTCAATTGTTATATTTTGTCCCAGGTAGTGAGCTACGTATTGGTTTTTGCTTGACAGCATGTATTCCGTTTTATCCTCATTGCTCTTAAGACAAACTCGTTTCGCCTGTTCTTCAATCGCCGTGAATGCTTCCACAATGCCACGTCGAGAACACGCGATGATGTCGATATCATCCGCGTATCCTAGCAGCTGGATGGACTTGTAAAAGATAGTGCCTTCCCTATTGACGCTTGCCCGTTGCACTATCTGCTCCAGCACCAGATTGAAGAAGTCACATGACAGCGCATCTCCTTGGCGGAATCCGGTGCATGATCCGAATGGTTCGAGGTCCTAGAACCGAGTTGCACGGTGCATCGCGTGTTTTTTAGCGTGGCGCGACACAACTGGATCAGTTTTACCGGGATCCCGAATTCGGCCATCGCCCCAAACAGTGCTTCACGATGAATGCTGTCGTATGCGGCTTTGAAATCGATGGAAAGATGGTGTGTATCGATCCGAAACTCGTTGGTCTTTTCCAGGATTTGTCGAAGTGTGAAAATTTGGTCTATAGTTGATTTGCCGGGCCGGAAGCCGCACTGGTAGCTGCCGACTAGTGCGGTGCAAAATGGTTTTAGACGTTCACACAATACGCTGGACAGGATCTTGTATTCGACATTGAGCAGGGATATACCTCTATAGTTCTTGCAAGAGGTAGGATCGCCTTTTTTGTGGATAGGGCATATAGAGCTGGTATTCCAGTCGTCGGGCATGCTTTCATCTTCCCAAATTCTGCAGATGATCTGGTGCATGCTCCCTACCAGAACATCGCCGCCAGCCTTGAAGAGCTCTGATGGCAAGCCATCTGAGCCTGCGGCCTTGTTGTTCTTAAGCTTCTGAATAGCTGTGCCGACTTCTTCGATGCTGGGTGGTAGGACTACTTCAGCGGCTGGAGTTGGGACTTCCTCGGTCCCTACCACTCTCTCTTGGTCATGCTCGTTAAGCAGCTGCTGGAAGTGCTGCTTAAGTACATCCACTATTCCCTGCAGGTCGGTGACAAGATTACCCTCGCAGTTTCGAAGAGCCAGGGTGCCCTTTTTGAAGCCTCCTGCAAGGCCTTTGGCTTTCTTGTAAAAGGCTCGTATTTTATGTTTATCCCTAGACTCCTCGATATCCTTGAGCTGGGAGGCTGCGAAGATTCCTTTCTTTTGTCGCAGTAGTTTTTTCTCCTCCCTTCTTCTGGCTCGGTATTCTTCTTGCGCTGCCCTGGTTTTCCTCTGCAGCGCCTTTTGGTACGCCTCGTGGGTTGCTGCCTTTTTCTGCTCACACTCGCCATCACTGCTTTCTTGTCGGGGGTGGTAGGTATCCTAAGGTGGTTTCGGCTACTTCCTGAATGACTGAGCGCCAATGCAACCACATATTATTGGCATTTGTTTATTTCTCGTTAGGCATACCGTAGAGCCTTTCACTCAGCTGCTCCCTGTAGACTCTGGCAACCTCCGGTGTGCTCAGGCGCCCAATGTCGAACCTCCTCCTGATGGGCTGGTGCAGCTTTCTGACATTGGACAATCGAGCTCTGAATCTTGCTGCTACGAGGAAGTGGTCAGAGTCGACATTTGCCCCTCTGAATGTTCGCACATCCAGGATGTTTGACAAGTGCCTTACGTCAATGAGCACATGGTCGATTTGGTTGGCGGTTCGACCGTCCGGAGATCGCCAGGTTGCTGTGTTGATTCGCTTGCGAGGGAATCTTGTGCTACTTATCACCGCATTACGAGCTGTCGCAAAGTCAGCGAGTCGGAAGCCGTTATCTGTTGTTGTATCGTGGAGGCTGTGCTTTTCGATCACTCCGCCAAGGGTGTTTTCCTTACCGATTTTGGCGATGAAGTCCCCGAGCACGATTTTTACATCGTACTCCGGACAAGCTCCGTAGTCGTTGTCCAGGAGGTCATAGAAGTCCTCCGTGATAGGGTCTTCAGCATTATATGTACAAAAATTCAAAATGTTGATGTCAACTGAAATGTGCGATATAATAATTCGCGAAATCAATAGAAAAGCTATCCAGTGCGATCGTGAACATGAAGAATACCAAGCAAGACCACTTCGTAAATTAATTAAATTAAAATTAAATTAATACTATGAAGAACTAACTCACATCCGTTGTATCGTGCTTTAAATGAGTCTCCAACGATATTGGGCTTTCAGTCGTTTTATCAGATTTGATAATGAAATTACGCGCCAGCAACCTCCAGGATAACTATGAAGCAGGAGCCACTTTATCCTTGTGGTGTTTGCAGCGGATTCACTCAATATTCCTGCAAAACCGGCCAAGTATGGTATTAAGGTTGGTGGGTATGTGAAGCTATTACTTCTTATCCAGTCAAAGGACAAATCCATACTGGTAGGGCACCTTCTGGAGAAAGAGAAAAAAAGTCAAGGTGAGCATGTGGTCAAGAATTTGTGCTGCAATCTGTTCCGTGGAAGTGCTCGAAACATCGTATGTGTCAACTTTTTTACAAGCTATAATTTGGCTTCTACTTTGATGTTAGACTACAATTTGTCAATATTTTGCACTGTAAACAAATGACATACATCCGTACCAGACGAATTTTCTAATCCAAAAGGAAGAGCAGTAGAATCACCAATTGGATTAAGCAACAACAAATGGCAGTTCATATGTATATCCAAAAAAGGAACAAATCGGTTGTGCTTCTTTCCACTTCCCATTATAGTATCGAAATTGAGGGTCCTAAAAGAAGCCAAAAATGATACTCGATCACAACGGAAGCAAAGGAGGTGTTGACAATATGGACAAATGCCTTGGTGAATATGCACACAAAGGTTAAGCAGCGATTGGATAACATGGATATAAGAAATTTGCAATTTATTTTTTTTTTTTTTTTTTTTTAGAGTCGTACGCGCACTCAAGGCTAGGGCCTTATAACGACGGACGTTGTGCGAGCAGAAGGTAACAGGGAGAGGGAGAGGAGCTGCCTATTGACATTGGTCTTAAATGTCCGCATATTGTATTGAGGGGGGAAGACTGAACGAGGTAGCGCGTTCCACATTCGTGTGGTTCGGTTAAAGAAAGAATTTCTATATTTGACAGTACGACCGAAAACGGGCTTCAAGGTGAATTCATGCGCATTCCGGGAGAGGCGTGTATCGCGGGAGAAGTTATGAAGGGGCGGAATGCAACTGGCTATTTCATCAGAGCATTTATGATGAAAGTAACGATAAAACAATGAAAGGCAGGATACGTTCCTGCGATGTTCCAGCGAGTCTAGTGTTTTGGTAATGCTGGGGTCATCTATCAGTTTTATCGCGCGTTTTTGTAATCTATCTAGTAGGTGCAATGAGGTCTTAGATGCACCAGACCAGACATGAGCATTGAACTCCAATTTAGGACGAATGAACGCCTTGTAAATTGTAGCCAGATCGGTGGGTGTGAAGAATTTCTTGCATCTGTATAGGAAACCTCCCAGCTCAAGGATATCGAGGAGTCTAGGGATAGACACAAAATACGAGCCTTTTACAAGAAAGCCAAAGGCCTTGCAGGAGGCTTCAAAAAGGGCACCCTGGCTCTTCGAAACTGCAAGGGTAATCTTGTCACCGACCCGCAGGGAATAGTGGATGTATTTAAGCAGCACTTCCAGCAGCTGCTTAACGAGCATGACCAAGAGAGAGTGGTAGGGACTGAGGAAATCCCAACTCCAGCCGCTGAAGTAGTCCTCCCACCCAGCATAGAAGAAGTCGGCACAGCTATTCAGAAGCTGAAGAACAACAAGGCCGCAGGCTCAGATGGCTTGCCATCAGAGCTCTTCAAGGCTGGCGGCGATGTTCTGGTAGGGAGCATGCACCAGATCATCTGCAGAATTTGGGAAGATGAGAGCATGCCCGACGACTGGAATACCAGCTCTATATGCCCCATCCACAAAAAAGGCGATCCTACCTCTTGTAAGAACTATAGAGGTATATCCCTGCTCACTGTCGCATACAAGATCCTGTCCAGCGTATTGTGTGAACGTCTAAAACCATTTTGCACCGCACTAATCGGCAGCTACCAGTGCGGCTTCCGGCCCGGCAAATCAACTATAGACCAAATTTTCACACTTCGACAAATCCTGGAAAAGACCAACGAGTTTCAAATCGATACACACCATCTTTTCATCGATTTCAAAGCCGCATACGACAGCATTCATCGTGAAGCACTGTTTGGGGCGATGGCCGAATTCGGGATCCCGGTAAAACTGATCCTGTTGTGTCGCGCCACGCTAAAAAACACGCGATGCACCGTGCAACTCGGTTCTAGGACCTCGGAACCATTCGAAACATGCACCGGATTTCGGCAAGGAGATGCGCTGTCATGTGACTTCTTCAACCTGGTGCTGGAGCAGATAGTGCGACGGGCAGGCGTCAACAGGGAAGGCACTATCTTTTACAAGTCCATCCAGCTGCTAGGATACGCGGATGATATCGACATCATCGCGTGTTCTCGCCGTGGCATTGTGGAAGCATTCACGGCGATTGAAGAACAGGCGAAACGAATTGGCCTTAAGATCAATGAGGACAAAACGAAATACATGCTGTCAAGCAAAAACCAATCCGTCGCTCACCACCTGGGACAAAACATAACAATTGACAGCTACAATTTCGAGGTAGTTAAGGAGTTTGTCTACCTCGGGGCAAACGTAAATTCCACAAATGACACCACAGTGGAGATCCGGCGTAGAATCGCCCTTGGCAACCGCTGCTACTTCGGCTTGTCCAAACAACTGGGGTCAAAACTCCTCACTCGAAAGACCAAAGTCATGCCTTACAAAACGCTCATTCTGCCAGTCTTGCTGTACGGAGCCAAAAGCTGGACGATAAGCAGGACAGCGGAGCTGATTTTGGGTTCTTTCGAAAGAAAAATTCTGCGCCGGATATTTGGTCCTGTCTGTGAGGAAGGTGAATGGAGAAGAAGACACAACCGCGAACTCTACGAGCTGTACCAAGATGTGGATGTAGTCCGGAAAGCAAGGACCCGTCGACTACACTGGCTCGGCCACATCGAGCGCATGGACATCAACGCTCCAGCTAAGAGGGTCTTCGACTCCGAGCCTCCTGGTTCGAGAAGAAGAGGAAGACCGAACCTCCGGTATAAAGACCAAGTAATCGCGGATGTAAGACATCTTGGTCTTGACAACTGGAAGCAGCGTGCCCGGGACCGTCAAGGATGGAAGGCAGCTATAGCTCAGGCTCAGATCCTCCATGGATCGCAGGCCTGATAAGTAAGTAAGTAAGTAAGTAAGTATAGGAAACCTAGGCATTTCGCGGCATTCTTAGCGACACTGAATATGTGATCATTCCAACAAAGGTTGTCACTGATGCACATACCCAGGATGGAAAGCTTTTCGGCTTCCGAGATACAAGTGCCATTCATGGATAATGGCAATGGGTCGGTGTTACGCTTTAACGACAGAAGACAGCATTGTGTTTTAGAAGCATTAAATTCCACTCTATTGTTTTTACCCCATTGGATGATGCTGTCGATGTCGGAATTTAATGAGCTTAACATACGCTGCCGCTCACTATTTACAGCCGAAGTGCAGGGTCGTAAAGAAGTGAACGAATATGAGAAGCTGAGGGTACTGTCGTCAGCGAAGGAGTGAATTGGATTAGAAGTAACAGACAAGAGATCATTTATAAAAATGAGAAAGAGTGTCGGAGACAAAACGGAGCCCTGGGGAACACCAGCATTTACATAGTGAGTGTCAGACTTGAATCCGTCCAAGACAACTTGAATTGAACGATTCGAAAGGTAGCTTCTAATCCATAGAAGAAGGGAGTCGTCGATCCCGAATGCACGCAATTTCGACAAAAGAGCTTCATGCCAGACTCTGTCAAATGCTTTCGAAATATCAAGTGCAACTACTTTGCTCTCACCCGCCTGGTGGAGCGAATGATTCCACTTCTCGGTGAGATATGCCATCAAATCACCAGTGGATCTGTTGCTGCGGAAACCGTACTGCCGGTCATTGAGGAGTTTCTGCGACTCGAGATATTTCATTAACTGACGATTTATCAGTGTTTCCATGACCTTGGAAAGAAGGGACGTTAGTGCAATGGGTCGGTAATTGGAGAGAGAAGAAGATTCGCCTTTTTTGGGAATGGGCTGGACAAATGCTGTTTTCCACCTACTCGGGTAGAGCCCAGAAGAGTAGGAAAGGTGAAAAAGCTTACGCAGTGGTTTTGCCAGCGTAGAAGAACACCTCTTCAGAATTATTGGGGAAATACCATCTGGACCAGCGGATTTGAGTATGTTAAGTTCTTTAAGAACCCTTGCAACTGCACGAGTACGGAAATGAATTTGTCCCATGCTGGAATTTACGTACTCCAGAACAGGCGGTGACAAAGATGACTTGGGGAGCTGCGTGTTCGCTGCGAAGTGGGCAGCAAGCAGATTAGCTTTGTCTAAGGGTTTGACAGCTGGAATGCCATTGTGAATGAGCGTAGGTATAGACGACGATACGGAGTTTTTGATGTTTTTAACGAAAGACCAAAAACTTCTGCTACCCTTGGGACATTGTAGGATTTTACGCCTCAGTTTTTGGTCGTGTAAAAATTTGGCTCGTCGTATGTGGGAGTTGCAGTCATTTCTGTCTTGTATATATCTTTTTCGGTTTTCCTCAGTGGTGTTTGCCTTATAATTCCGAAAACTTATCTCTCTCAACCTGATAACCTCTTTGCAGCTCCAGTCAAACCACGCATTATCTACCGGCTTTAGACTTTTTACCCTATTAGGGATAAAATTGCTTATGCCAGTGTTGATAATGTTTGATTTGATTAAATATCACATTGAATTAATTTGAATAAAATAACGTTGCGTTCGAATTAAACATGTTCACCGATTGAGACGAAATTTACCATGATCATTAAGTTTGATAAGAAATATAATAAATTGAATTTATTTGTATATATGCATATGCCTGAAATGATTGGCGAAATAGTTGGCGAGATGGAAATTGGCGAAGTGGGAATGAACCTCAAAATACAACTAAATATCAAACAATCTGTACATAGCAAAAAAGGCATTATGGATGCTCATCTACGAATAAGTTTTACAATAAAGCTTTTTGTTTTTTTAATGTATGTGGGCTAGTGCTATCAAATAGCATTTGGCACTGCGACCTTTACAGATCTATTGTGCCTGCTAGCCCATTAGCCGCGAGGAGCTTCTCCACTTCCCTAATGAAGAAGTTGAGAATACTTCTCGTAGGAGCCGAGGTATTCCCCTTAGGAATCAAAACTTCACTGAAAGGGATTAGTTTTTTTTTTTTTTTTTTTTTGTTGAGGGCTTCTGCTATCCGCTGGAGCACTCAGACGTAAACACTGGTCCATTGTACTCCAGACAGACACCTTACATTACCGTATTTTTCCCGTTTTCCGGAGAAAAATTTGAAGGAGCTTCAGTGATGCAGAGCTAAGGGATTCGGCACACACCACGTCGGCTCCAAGGGTGCGCCACCGTGCGCGAGCAAAGGCGGGACAATCACAGAGGAAATGCTCTGCTGTGTCATCCTCCTCCTCGCAACATGCAGCACAGGTAGGCGTCTCACTGATGCCAAGCACGTAGAGATGCTTGGCAAAAGTGTAATTGCCCGTGATAACTCCCACAAGCCTTCTGCAGTCGACTCTCCTTAAAGACTGGAGGAATGCTGCAGATTTTTTGCAAACATCAGGGCATACGCGCTTAGTCATCCTTAACCCTGGACAGTCTCTCCATCTACGGTTGTGTGTATTAAATACACAATCGTTAATGTAGGAATTTACCGTGGACGCAGGTAGACCTAGAGCGGGTTCAGGTTATGAGAAGCTCTCCTCTGAACCCATTCTGGCGAGTTCATCAGAGATCTCATTTTCTGTAATCCCAGAGTGGCCTGGAACCCATACAAGCCTTAATGAATTTAGTTTGCCGACTCTGTTCAAGAAGAACTTGAGTTCAAGCACTAATTTGGAGCTGGTTAAGGGGTTACACACAGCTTTTAGTGCAGTTTGGCTGTCACTACAGGCGCATATGCTTTCCCCCTTCCACCTGTGCTTCACAACATATTGGGGCCTTCAAAGAAGACCTCAGCACCGGACCCCCGCCCAGACCTGGAGCCATCCGTGGAAATGCGAAGACTATCCTTTCCGGGTTCAGTATCTGGCCATAGCCAATCCTGACGCCATGGAAACTCGATCGTGAAATTACGGCGCAGTAGGATAACGGGACGGGAGACAGGGGTCGCAGGACAATTCTTGCGCAAGCACGCCGTTATTCCTATGCGAGTTATACCAAAATCCATTTCTCTTCAGAGCACACCCTCTGATAAATATATCAAGAGGTGGAAGGCTCATCATAGCATCTAGAGCAGCGCCCGGCGTACTGAGGAAGGCCCCCGTGCAGCTGAGACAAACCGTTCTTTGGAGTTTGGTGAAAGAGGCTACGATGTGTTTGCGTTTTAGTTTGTTCCACCAGACAACCGATGCATATGAGATCAAAGGTCTTATGATTGCCATGTAGATCCAGAGAACCTTTGCCGGTGATAAGCCCCATGTTTTGGTAAAAGCTTCTTTACATTGCCAGAAAGCTGACAACGCTTTGGTGGTTTTTGACTCAGCATGCTTTGACCAAAGATGCTTGCTATCTAAGACGTCCCCTAGATACTTAGCCTCCTTGGATATCGGGATGGAAGTGCCTTTTATTACCAGCTGAGTCATGTCAGTATTTTTCCTCCTTCTCGTAAAGACAACGTGATCGGTCTTAAGAGGATTGACTGACAGCCCATTTCTAGTACACCAATCATCGATCACATTTAGCGCCGCCTGTGCTTTGAGACGGACAGTCGCTAAACATGAGCCGACAGAAAGAATGGCGACATCATCCCCATAGGCCTGGGCATAGATTCCAGAGGCATTGAGAGCATCAAGCAGAGAATCGACCACCATGCACCATAACAACGGAGACAGGATGCCACCTTGCAGGCAGCCCCTGTTTACGCCGGAGTTGACATACTGGTCGAGGCCTGCGTCAGCGGTCAATGTCCTGTGCATGAGCATTGCTTTGATCCATAGGACCATTGCTTCATCTACGCCATGATGTCTGGCAGTGTTGCATATGCTGTCAAAAGTTGCGTTATCAAAAGCTCCCTCAATGTCGATAAAAATGCCCAGCGCGTACTCTTTCCTTTCGAGCGGTATGCACCCGAAAGAGGGTGCATTCGAAGGGCGATTTTGCGCACGTGCAACTCTACCAGTCTCTCCATGCTTTTCAGCAGGAAGGATGTTAGACTAATTGGTCTGATGCTTTTAGAAAGTGAGTAGTTCTCATTTGGGAATGAAGACCACTTTCACTGTGCGCCAAGGAATTGGTATGTGAGCAAGTGCTAGACTAGCAGTGAAAATTCTTTTCAGGGTAGGAAGCAGCTGCCTTATACCTTTTTGCAGCATAACAGGATACATCCCGTCGGTGACCGGCGATTTGAAGCCATCGAAGAATGCCACAGCAAATTCAATAGCTTCCATCGTACCACGGGCATCCCTGCGAGGACTTTGGAGCTCGGCATTCCACCAGGGGACCAATTTCCTGCAGAGAGGTTTGCTGACAGGACACGCGAGTTCAAAACAACTGGTGATGGCGCTATTCAGGTTATGAACAGCGTTCTCTACCAATTCTTTCGTTCTAAGTTTAGGTAGGGCCTGAGTGGATTTCTCAGGCTCCTCTCTAAACCGTACCCAGTCCGTCCTTCTCGGATTCCGTCTAGGTTGCAAGGATGAGATCCCACAACCTAATCGGAATTCGATATATTTATGGTCCTACAGCGTAACATCAGGCAAGACTCGCCAGTTAGTGATGTTTTTCACATATCTGTTGGATAGGGTCAGGTCAATCACCTCCTGTCGTCTTGTCGTAACAAACGTTGGTTCAGAGCCAACATTGTTGATGATAAGGTCAGACGAGAGAATTGAGTCTAAAAGACGGTCCCCTCTTGTGTTACACTTGCTGCTGCTCCAAGCAGCGTTTTGGGCATTAGCATCGCAACACAAGATGAGACCTATCTTTCTGACTTCACAGTACTTTACGAGTTCAGAGACTTCCTTCGGTGGTGGAGGATACGCTTTTTAAGATGTGTTCTGCCGTCTCTTTGTCCTCAAGACAGAGTCGGCACTCAGTTGCTGACGAGAGGTTGATTTCGCTAAGATGATATCTCTAACCGCAATGTCCCGTCAGGTAGCTGGCTAGTCTTCTAATACTCACCCTATTAAGTTTGAGTATGTTAATAGAGTGTTTGATCAGGGGCCGTATAGGTCGTTTCGATTAGCGAAGTCCCCGAACGCTGTTCCAAAAGGACAGGTAGTGCGATTTTTCCCACATATCTAAGAAGAAATTGATCCCAGACTTGGGAGTGCCGCAGAAAGGTGCTGGACCTATATATTTTTCGCTGGAACCTTTCCTCCTGGCAAGTTGATCGGCAATTTCATTGCCCTTAATACCTGCCCTGGCACCCACCAAAGTTTGACATTTTTTCTTTTGGCGAGGTCTTGTAGGGCATCATGGCATTCCTTAACGGTTTTTGAGTTTGTGCTGTACGAACTCAGCGCTTTAAGCGCTGCTTGGCTATCAAATAGTATGTTGATGGTTACTGCTCTTATGCCAGTCTCCAGATGTAGATTGACGCATGTTGGGAAGGCATGCAATTCTGCTTGAAGGATGCTAAGACTCATTCCCAGGGGCTTCGAGTTCTTTCAAAAAAGCCGGCGCCAACGCCAGAAGCCATCTTGGAGCCGTCAGTATAATACCTAAGGCCTTTGACGTTAAGCAAGGGATCACTGATTTAGAATGCTGAGGGAAATGGGATCAATATCTCAAATCTCTTGTCAAAAGTGAAGGTGTGTGGCAATACGTTCGAAACCGTGGTAATTATATCCAGCTCGGGAAGGTGTTGTAAGATGGATATGTAGCAAGTTTGTTTCCGAGCGAAGGATTCATAATGCCACCTTTTTGTTAAAACGATACAGTGTAGATACAGCTGCCGTGAGGCAGATTGGAGCGCCTGTAATGCCGAGACGCGCTAGTCTCTGAAGGCGTTGAAGCTTAGCAATTATCGTTTTTTGCTCTACTTTTGTCCACCGTATGGTGGAAGCATGGGCGATGACGCGTCTTACTATCGCGGTGTATAACTAGTGGACTACCTTAGGTTTAAGTGTCCAGGTTTTAACGTAAGTGCGACGACAGGCCCACATGGCCTTAGTCCCTTTTGTGAGTACTTGACTTCCTTTAGAAAGACGGAGCAGGGCTGTATCTTTCTCCTCCTTGTAAACTGGACTAAGATTGTTCTATTTGGGATAATCGTTAAACCTCCCTGCCACACCAATCAGAGATAAACTTAAGCGCGAGCTGCATGCGCTCACAGGCAGCAGTTTCACACTTGCCCGTAACAATGACTACTAGGTTACCAGCATATCCGATGACATCGTAGCCCCGAGTGGTTAGCTTGCGTAGTAGGTCATGACTATCGACCAGAGAAGGGGTGAAGGGACTCCTCCATGTTGTCATCCTCTGGCCGCCGATAATGTCACTGAGACCTCTCCGCCTGTGGCTGATATAATACGGCTATTTGGCATCGTCATTATCCAGTGAATAGTGGGATGGTCAACACCCCTGCAGGATAGTGTAGTGGTGATCGAGTCATAGCCAGTGTTATAAAAGGCGCTAATTACGATCTCCTTGTGTGTGAAACTGTTTTCAATGCGCGTCCTCAGGTGGTGTAGCGCATTCTTAGTAGATCATTCTTTGCGATATGCATACTGATTTGGATGCAGTGGTATCTGATTCACCAGCATACCTCTAATATGGCGCTCTACCAGTTTTTCCATTCTTTTTAGAAGGAACGATGTCAAACTGATAGGGCGGTAGGACTGAGGTTGTTCACTTGGCCTTCCAATATTGGGGATGAAGACAAGATTGACCTCCCTGCAGATTTGGGGTAAAACCCAGGTTGAAACAAGTCCTAAAAGGAACTATGTATCAGTGATGATAAAATTGTGTTCAGGCCTTTCTGTAAGATAGCAGGAAAGACACCGCCTTTGCCTGTGGCCTTATAGGACCTAAATTAACCAATTGCCCATTTAACTCCATCAGGCCTAAAAAGTCTGCCAGAGAGGCTATTCGTTCTACTGACGTTCGTCTGATCGTCAGAAGGCATCGACTTCAAGCAAAGTCTCCAGGGTTTCCCTGAGATTGACGATAAGGGTGCTGTCCGATTTGCGAAGCCGCTCGAGTCCATTTGTGTACTCTTGGGATAGCGCTTTATGGAGTCGGTCCGCAGTTGGAAGCGAGTCTATGTTCTCATAATGTTTTTTCCAAGACATTCTCTTGGATTTCCTTAGTTCCAGGTTATATTTCGTTAGAGCAGATCTATAATCAGTCCAACTATTATTCCGTTTGGCTCTGTTAAAAAGAGATCTCACCTGTCTCCTTAGAGATTCAAGCCATGCATTCCACCAGAGTGCACACCGCTTGCGTGTACTTGTCATGGGTATACAGCTGTTTCTAAAGGATGAGATAAGTGCTGCATTGAGCTGGAAAGCCGCTTCATCGATATCATCCATCGATTTAATCGACTTGAGAAGCATATTTTCTTTAGCGTCGAGCTGAGCTGGAAAAAGAGCCCATTTCGTTCGTTTGGGCTGATATCCAGGCTCAGCCTCCTTAACCTTACTGGAGATGTTGAATCTGATGTGTTGGTGATCAGATAGTGAGGCTTCATTGGAGCCTACACAACACCAGGTCAGAAAACGGACTAAGGCTAGTGGACTTTATGGCGGGACATATTCTGGTAGTAGCAAGTACACGATTCCCACACCATAACATCCCTAAGGGGACCTGGCGGTCTTTCGTACAATCGACAACCAACCAAATTGATCATATTGCGATCGACGGCAGACACTCCTCCAGCATCCTAGATGTCCGAACATTTCAAGGAGCCAACATCGACTCGGATCATTACCTTGTTGCAGCCAAGGTACGGATGCGAATTTCTCGGAATCAACGGAGTCGAGTAAGAACACAAAAATTTAACGTCGGAAAGCTGCAATCGCAGGAGATCGCCAGGAACTTTGTCCGATCAAGTCTCCCTCCAGCTCTCTCAAGTCCCGATGCAATCTGCAGAAACTATAGAACAGCAATGGAGCGGTTGTCAAAACGCCATTAGAGAGGCCACCTCAGATGTACTCGGTTTCGAGCCACCACGGTCGAGAAACCCCTGGTTTGATGATGAGTGCAGACAGGCCCATGTGGGAAACAGAATGCATAGATGGCCACATTGCATCGGCGGACGAGAGCTACTCGCGAGCTCTATGAACAGGAAAGGAGGGAGGAGCATGCGCTTCTGAGAAGGAAAAAGAAGGAGCACGAGAAGCGCGAGATCGAGGAGATGGAGAGATCTTATCGCAGGAATGACGTTCGAAAATGTTACCAGAAAGTAAAACGAACATGCCACGGCTATAAAGCCAGAGCAAAAGCCTGCAGGGATGAGCACGGACAACTAGTAGTGGAGTTACAGTCGATGCTGAGATTGTGGAAGGACCCCTTCTGCAGACTGTATAACGGCGATGATAGTCAGAATGCCGCCGTCAGGCAGAGGGAACCATTCACAATGGATAAAGACTAAGGAGAATCCCGTCCACCCGACTTAGACGATGTTAAGATAGCGATATCGAAACTTAAGTCTTATAAGGCTGCTTGAGCAGACGGACTCCCCGCGGAACTGTTTAAAGCAGCTGGAAATGAGCTGGACAGGAACATGCACCAACTCATCTGCAAGATATGATCGGAAGAACGCATTCTCGATGAATGGAATCTCAGTATCGTTTGCCCGGTCCATAAGAAAGGAGACCCCTATGACTGCGCCAATTACAGAGAGATAAGCCTCCTGAACATCGCGTACAAGATCCTCTCTGCCGTACTGTGTAAGTGCCTGAAGCCGTTCGTGGACAATCTGATAGATTCCTACCAGTGTGGTTTCAGGCCAAGAAAATCCACTAAAGACCACATATTTACACTGCGGCAGATCTTGGAGAAGACGCATGAATTCCAGGTCGACACGCACCATCTTTTCGTCGATTTTAAAGCCGCGTACGACAGTGTTTATAGAGACGAGCTATACAGAGCCATGTCATGTTTTAACATTCCTGCCAAACTTGTCAGACTGTGCAGGATGACTATGGAGAACTTTCGTTGCTCCATTAAAGTCGGAGGTGAACTAACCGACCCCTTTGATGTCAAAAAAAGGTTTAAGACAGGGTGACGCACTGTCATGTGATTTCGTTAACACCATAGTTGAAAAGATCGTGCGGGACTCTGCGGCCAATATAAGAGGTACGATCTACTTCAAGTCCACACAATTGCTTGTCTACGCAAATGACATTGACGTTATTGGACGGACAAAGCGAGACGTCAATGAGGCGTTCGCAAGCATTGAAGCAGAAGCGGCTAAAGTGGGTCTAAGGGTAAATGGGGACAATACCAAATATATGCTGTCATCCAAGAAAGACGCGCAACACCGACGTTTTGGTCAGAACGTCACCTTCGGCAGCAATATTTTTGAAGCAGTCAAGGACTTCGTCTACCTTGGCTCGGTAGTGACTAGTGACAAGCAGAAACGACATCAGCGCTGAGATAAAACGCAGAATAACTCTTGCCAACCGCTGCTTCTTCGGGCTCAAGAGGCAATTGAGTAGTAAAGTCCTCTCTCGAAAAACTAAGATATCCCTCTACAAAACCTTAATCATCCCGGTCCTCCTCTATGGCGCTGAGGCTTGGGCTTGGACGCTCCTGGGCGTTTTGAGAGGAAAATTCTGCGTGCAATCTTTAGTCCCGTTTGTGTAAACGGAGGGATGACTATCCCATGTAGAGCGAATGGACATCAACGCTTCGGCCCGATGAGTCTTCGACTCCAACCCCGAGGGACGACGCAGCAGAGGACGACCGCACTTAGGGTGGCGCGCACAGGTGGAACGGACCTCAAACAACTGGGCGTGCGGCACTGGAAGCGGCTGGCCAAAGGTCGGGCCGGTTGGAGAGGCTTATTCGTCGAGGCCCTGGTTCACCCCGAACTGTAGCGCTATCGAAGGAATTAAGGAAGGAAACTTACAATTAGAAGGTGTATCTTCTGGTGCAACCAGCATGCAATCACTTATCTGCACCTTTAAACACCTACATACGAGTATTGCAGCAAATAGTGCCTTTCCTAGAGACCATCGCCATTCTTTCGTTGGATATACAAAAGTATCTAAAGCCAAAAGTCCTTCGAATATCAGCAGCCAAATGAAACTGAATATGTATATGTAATTGCAAAGCTCTGATTAGTTACCTAAGCGCTATTTCGGCTCATACTCTTACCAGCCTTTGTATCTGTGTTAAATAATAAAGTCATTCTACACGCCTCTTAACTGCCTTCAGCAATGAAATGTGGAGCAGTCATTTTTACAATGCTTTAAAATACCTCGAGCCCCAGGGTGTTCGCCGATTATTCAGCATTATGAATGAACAAATAATCTTTATTGTTGAAAAACTGCGATAACCATTGCAACCGCGCCTTTGACGGGCTAAATGAGTCAGCATTCGGTAGTACTCCTAGCTCACATACATAGTTTATGTTAAAAACCAATAATAAATGATAGTCGCTTCAGTTGGTTCCTTGCTTCAACCCATATGGTTACAGTCATCATTCAAATAAGTAGTCGTAACCAAGTCAACTATTATGAAGCGATAGCAAGACATTAGATACGCATTTATGGTGCACATATGCTCATTATGTCTTAGGCATTTTACGTACATTGTCGCATGGGTATGGGTATGGGTATGACTTGGTGAGACTTAATCGATACATAAAAGCCACACTTATTGTAAGTGCCTTCCATAGGGTACAAGACAGGCGCCAAAGAAGCCGATAAATTATTCATCGGTATTTAATAGGTCCATAAATAATTTATTTAGAGAGTCTGCTTGTGAAAGACATATCTATGTACGAACTGGATTTGTCTGGGCAATCTCGTCTTGATATCCACCAGGTGCTCTACGTCGATGGCGTTGTGGACTTTATGTGCAAACATGTCACAAACAATATTCAGATATGCTCTCGCAAAATATGTACTGCAAAGAAAATTAGTTATTATTGTACTATTGGGACATACACTTACGATTCTCACTCAAACCCAGATATTTTACCTTGTACCTCAAGACTAGTAAATGTGTTCCACCTACACACTTGCGTTTGGATCTTGATGGTAGTTACAAGTCCCCATAACAATATTTATCAAAACTCCAACTGGAGCACTTCGAGAACATTTTTTTAGGAGTTGTCGAAAATGTATGACCGAGTATACGACCACATCGAATTAAGTAACTATGTTTCGTGCACGTTTCGTTGTTTACTTACTTACTAAGGTGGCGCCACATTCCGTGGTGAACCTGGTCCTCAACCAACAAGCGTCTCCAGCTGGCACGGTTTTGACCAGCTGTTTCCAGTGCCGCACGCCCAGTTGGTTAAGGTCCCCTTCCACCTGGGTGCGCCACTGTTGATGCGGCCGTTCTCTGCCGCGCCTTCCTTCCGGCGTGGATTCGAAGACTCTTCGGGTCGGAGCTGTATTTTCCATGCGCTCTACATGGCCTAGCCACCTTAGACGCTGTATCCGTAGACGTCGTACCAGCCCGATGTCGCTGTACACCCCGTATAGTTCTTCGATATATTTTCTCCTCCATCCACCGTTTGAACAAACGGGACCGTAGATAGTGCGCAGAATTTTCCTCTCGAAACGACAAAAGGCATCTTCATCCGCTTTTGGTAAGGTCCAAGCCTCTGCACCGTAAAGGAGGACTGGGATGATTAAGGTCTTATATAGCGTCACCTTGGTTTTCCGAGAGAGGGCTCTACTTCTCAATTGCCTCTTGAGCCCAAAGAAACAGCGGTTGGCAAAGAGTGATTCTGCGTTTTATCTCAGCGCTTGTGGTGTTGTCGCCGGTCATCAGTGAGCCAAGGTAGACGAATTCCTTGGCCACTTCAAAAGTTATATCCGCCCATGGTGACGTTCTGGCCAATACTTCGGTGTTGTCCGTCTCTTTTAGATGGAAGCAGATATTTGGTATTACCCTCATTTACCTTGAGACCCATCTTAGCCGCTCCTACTTCAATGCTTATATTGCCTCATTGACGTCTCACTGTGTCCGTCCAATCACGTCAATGTCGTCGGCGTACGCAAGCAATTGCGTAGACTTGAAATAAATCGTACCTCTTGTGTGCCAGTGACTTTTGCACGATATTTTCAAGCACGATGTTGAAAAAGTTGCATGATAGCGCGTCACCTTGCCTAAATCCTTTTTCAACATTAAAGGTCTCGGTTTGCTCATTACCGACCTTAATGGAGCAGCGAGAATTCTCAATCGTCATCCTGCACAGTAGGACGAGTTTGGCAAGGACGTTAAAACTAGATATGGCTTTGTATAGCTCATCTCTATACACGCTGTCACATGCAGCCTTGAAATCGACGAAGAGGTGGTGAGTGTCGATTTGGTATTCCTGGGTCTTCCCCAAGATCTGCCGTAGCGTAAACATTTGGTCTATTGTGGATCTACCTGTCCTGAAACCACACTGATAAGAGCCGATCAGGTTATCCACAAATGGTTTCAGGCGTTCACACAATACGGTAGAGAAGATCGTATATGCGATGTTAAGGAGACTTATTCCCCTATATTTGGCGCAGTTATAGGGGTCTCCTTTCTTATGGAATGGGCAAACGATGCTGAGATTCCATTCGTCAGGCATGCTTTCCCCCGACCATACCTTGCAAATAAGATGGTGCATGCACCTTACCAGCTCATCTCCATCCGCCTTAAGAAGCTCAGCAGACAGGCCGCCTGCGTCCGCGGCTTTATTAGACTTCAGTCTTGATATCGCTATTTTGACTTCGTCTAGGTTGACTGAATTCTGTTACATCGTCGTCCATTACGAATGACTCGCTCTGCCTGACAGCGGTATCTTGTCTATCATCGCCGTCAAACAGTCTGCAGAAGTGGCCTTTCCAAATCCTCAGCATCGACTGCGACTCCACTACCAGTTCTCCATTTTCATCCCTTCAGGCCGCCGCTCTGGTTTTGTAGCCATGGCATGTTTGTTTTACTTTATTGTAAAACTTACGGGCGTCATTCCTACCGAAGCATCTCTCCATCTCATCGATCTCACGCTTTCCGTGTTCTCTTTTCTTTCTTCTGAAAAGCGTGTGCAGCAGCTTTCGCCCGTCGTTGCAGCATGGCTTTATATGCCTCTTGTTTTGCTGCTTGGGATTGTTAGCATTGTTCATCGAACCAGGGGTTTCTAGGTGGTGGCAGTTTGAAACCCAGCACCTCTGAGGCAGCGTCTCTGACGGCGCTCTGGCAATGCGCCCGTTCCTGCTCTAATGTTTGTGCTGCTGTCTCTTGAGATTGTAGCTTTCCGACGTCAAACTTACGTAGTCCTACTCGACTCCTAAGTTTTCTTGATATCCTCATTCGTACCTTGGCTAAAACAAGGTAGTAGTAGAATACAGGAGGAGTGTTTGGCGTCGATCGCAATGAGCTCAATCTGGTTGGTGGTCGATTGATCAAAAGACCGCCAGGTACCCTTGTGGATGTTGAGCTGGGGGAATCGCGTGCTTGCTTCAAGGAGGTTTCGCCCCGCTAGGAAATCGATTAGCCTAAGTCCGTTGTCGGATGTGGTGTTATGGAGGCTATGCTTTCCCATGATCGACTTAAATATGTCCTCTTTGCCCAGTTTTGCATTAAAATCTCCTAGAACTATTTTTGTGTCGTAGCTGGGGCATTGGGCATATGTTCTCTCTAGGAGATCGTAGAATTCTTCTTTGAGTCGATCGTCCTTTTCTTCCCTCGGGGCGTGAGCGCATATTAAGCGAATGTTTCCAAATTTAGCTTTGATGCGGATGTTATGAGGCGTTTGGTTATTTACATTCAGAAACATTTTCGACGATTTTGCAATAATTTCGTTGATTTTTGTGAACTTTTAAAGTTATCCGAACACAATTCCCATAGAAATTGTATTCCTGTAAGGCAATCGGAGAAATTACTTAACTCGAAAACTACAAAAGCAATCTTTCATTACGGTAAGCTTCCGACTGCACCTTAATTCGGTCCATCAAATGTTCCGGTAAGTTATCATCATGTGGTGGAATCTTGCAAATATGTGCTCCAAAATACAATAACCAAATGAGTGTGAGTTTGCGTCTTACTTTTATAGGTATTTCCCGTACATCCAAATACGATGTTGTAATTAATGAACCACCGTAACCAGCAGCACGTGGCTTTGAATAGATAAGTATCTGCTACAAAGCGAACATATGTATGTGGAATCTGATTAAGATACTTTTCGTTTTGTTATTACATTTTGTTATGTTTTGTCGTTATTGGCTTGAATAGGTTCCAAGTAAATAACCTCATGCAGTAAGCAACATTTGTTATTGTTTTCATTATTCGTGACCATAAGATTTGGGCACCACACGCTTAAATTGCCTACAAAATTTGTTTTGAATGGTTAATCGGTATAGAAAAATGTGTAATGCTACTCATGATTGACAAATACTCAAGGTACTCACATGCAGGAATCCGTTTCTATAAAACATGGTGCCAAATTGTCCCATTTGTATTGTAGATGGTGCTTTGGAAGCAGACACTGCAAATGCTAAGTGGGTTACTGTAACACACCCAAGTGTTTTTGGTGTAGTAATTTTTAGGGTTCCGTACCCAAAGGTAAAACGGAATCCTATTACTAAGACTTCGCTGTCCGTCCGTCCTTCTGCCACCGGGCTGTATCTCATGAACCGTGATAGTTAGACAATTTTCACAGATGATGTATTTCCGTTGCCGCTATAACGACAAATACTAAAAACAGAATAAAATGAATGTTTAAGGGGGGCTCCCATACAACAGACATGATTTTCATCCAAAAAACCCCTTGGTCACATACTGACCTAAGGTTAGTCGACAATATCCCACAACCGGTAGCAAACTTCTCAGCTCTGATCCCTATTGTGTCTTTGATGTATTAATCCTAGCTGCAACCCTTTTTTCTATAATTGCGAACAACCAATAATAAATACCTTTAAGCTTTGATGATCCCTATGGTGTCACTGCTAAGTTAATCCTTCCTGCAAACCCTTTCGTACAATTGCTATTCCCCTCCTTTTCCATCCTGATAGGTTAAAATATCAAATGTTACAACAAATTCAATTGTTGTGAAATTAGCTTGCGATCATATCCCACAACCAATAAAACACTTTTAAGCATTGATCCCTGTTGTGTTCTTGATATATTAATCCTAGCTGCAAACCTTTTTCCCATAATTATTGTCATTCACTTTTTCACCTACTTGCTGTCAAGTAAGATAATTGATTTGAACACAATGGACACTTTGATGATCAACTATCTCATTATGGAGATTTTTGATCATCAAAGCAACATGCCTAAAGCGGAAACTCTTAGTTTACTGTTTGGGACTCATTTCCCGGGAAATCAGATCGACATCGGTTCGTTGCACACTCCTTCAAGGGAAACTGCAACTGAAATGATGAAAACAAATCCGCGTAGCTGGTATATTGCGTCACGCGCGGTTACGACTGAAGCTATTGAATTTGCTGTGGCATCCTTCGATGGCTTCAAATCGCCGGGCACCGACGGGATACATATTTTTTTTTTTTTATAATTACACTCGCACTCAAGGCTAAGGCCTTGTAACGTTTTGAACGTTGTGCGAGCGAAGGTAACAGGGAGGGGGAGAGTCTCGCGCAGGTTGATGTTTTTCCACACAACCTGAACGGAGTGCAGTGGTTTTTAGGTCGTAGATGTTCGTTCACTACTCTCAGGGGTGGTTTGTCCTACATAGGACGAGAGCCAACCAAATTTCGCGTTGGTTATAATCCACAGTAATTCGTTCATGCACTTTTAGTATTGCATACACGGAGGATGAATTTAAATTGACCATATACTGTGAGTGTTATGCCTGCAGCAGTGCGTTTGGTCGCTTTCCATTCACAATTGTGTTACATACTTTTTTCCGTATAGGAATTGCTTTTCTTGGCTACGAAACGAATTTGTACTATGGGCCTTCGGCTCGATGGTCGATGATGTTAACCACTGCACCACGGTCACCCCCGATATATCCTGTGCAGCTGCTTCCTACTCTGAAAAAAATTTCCACTGCTAGTCTAGCACTTGCTCAGATACCCATTCCTTGGGGCACAGTGAAAGTGGTCTTCATTCCCAAAATAGGAAAAGAGGACTACTCACTTGCCAATAGCTTCAGATTAATTAGTCTAACATCCTTCCTGCTGAGAAGCATGGAGAGACTGGTAGAGTTGCACGGGACCAAAGTTGCCCTTTAAATGCACCCTGTTTCGGAGATGTAACATGCTTACCAGCGCGGAAAATCCTGCGAGACTGCGCTTCAGAACCTAGTTAGGAGAGTTGAATGCGCGCTCGAAAGGAAAGAGTACGCGCTTGGCATTTTCATTGACATTGAGGGAGCTTTTGATAACCCAACTTTTGACAGCATGTGCAACGCTGCCCGACATCATGGCGTAGATGAAGCAATGGTCCTATGAATCAAGGCAATGCTCATGCACAGGACATCGACCGCTGATGCAGGCCTCGACAAGTATGTCAAATCCGGCGTAAACAGGGGCTGCCCGCAAGGTGGCGTCCTATCTCCGCTGTTATGGTGCAGGGTGGTCGATTATCTGCTTGATGCTATCAATGCCTCTGGAATCCATGCTCAGGCCTATGCGGATGTTAGCGACTGTCCGTCTCAAAGCACAGGCGGCGCTAAGTGTGATCGATGATTGGTGTACTCGAAATGGGCTGTCGGTCAATCCTCTTAAGACCGATGTCGTTCTCTTTACGGGAAGGAGGAAAAATACTGACATGACTCAGCTGGTATTAAAAGGCACTTCCATCCCGATATCCAAGGAGGCTAAGTAGATACTTAATGTAGGAATTAACCGTGGACGCAGGTAGACCTAGAACTTGTTCAGGCCATGAGAAGCTCTCCTCTGAACCCATTCTGGTGAGTTCATCAGAGATCTCATTTCCTAGGATCCCAGGGTGGCCTGGAACCCTTACAAGCCTTAATGAATTTAGTCTGCCAACTCTGTTCAAGAAGGACTTGAGTTCAAGCGTTAATTTGGAGCCATCTTAGATAGCAAGCTTCTTTGGTCAAAGCATGTTGAGTCAAAAACCACCAAAGCGTTGTCAGCCTTCTGGCAATGCAAAGGAGCTTTTACCAAAACATGGAGCTTATCACCGGCAAAGGTTCCCTGGATCTACACGGCAATGATAAGACCTATGATCTCATATGCATCGGTTGTCTGATGGAACAGACTAAAACGCCTCTATCACCAAACTCCAAGGAACAGTTTGTCTCAGCTGCACGGGGACTTTCCCCAGCACGCCGGGCGCTGCTCTAGATTCTATGATGAGCCTTCCACCTCTTGATATATTTATCAGAGGGTGTGCTCGTCTAAAGAGAAATGACTTTTGGTATAACTCGCATAGGAATAACGGCGTGCTTGCGCAAGAATTGTCCTGCGACCCCTGTCTCATGGACATGCCTTCTGACGAACTGACGCCCGTTATCCTACTGCGCCGTAATTTTACGGTCGAATTTCCATGGCGTCAGGATTGGCTATGGCTGGATACTGAACCCGGAAAGGATAGTCTTCGCATTTTCCCGGATGGCTGCAAGTCTGGGCGGGGGTCCGGTGCTGGAGTCTTCTTTGAAGACCCCACTTTGTTGTGAAGCACAGGTGGAAGGGGGAAAGCATATGCGTCTGTAGTGACAGCCAAGCTGCACTAAAGGCAGTGTGTAACCCCTTAACTAGCTCCAAATTAGCGCTTGAACTCAAGTCCTTCTTGAACAGAGTCGGCAGACTAAATTCATTAAGGCTTGTATGGGTTCCAGGCCACCCTGGGATCCCAGGAAATGAGATCTCTGATGTTCTTGCAAGAATGGGTTCAGAGGAGAGCTTCTCACGACCTGAACAAGCTCTAGGTCTACCTGTGTCCACGGTCAATTCCTACATTAACGATTGTGTATTTAATACACACAACCGTAGATGGAGGGACTGTCCAGTTTGCAGGATGACTAAATCTACAGCATTCCTCCTGTCTTTAAGGAGAATCGACTGCAGAAGGCTTGTGGGAGTTATCACGGGCCATTTCACTTTTGCCAAGCATCTCCACGTGCTCGGCATCAGTGAGACGCCTACCTGTGCTGCATGTGGCGAAGAGGAGGATGATACTGCAGAGCATTTCCTCTGTGATTGTCCCGCCTTTGCTCGCGCACGGTGGCGCACTCTTGGAGCCAACGTGGTGTGTGCCGAATCCCTTAGCTCTACATCACTGAAGCTCCTTCAAATTTTTCTCCGGAAAACGGGGAAAATACGGTAATGTAAGGTGTCTGTCTGGAGTACAATGGACCAAACGGATTAGCCGTTTTAATGTGATCACTGATGAGGTAACATACAACGTCTCATTCATATTTTATATAAATATGGTACGGAACCATTCGTGCTCGAGTCCGACTCACACTTGCCCGGTTTTAATGCAATTTTAAGCCACAAACATGCCACAAGGTGTGTTGTTCAAAAGCAAGTTGCTTCGCAAAAAAAAAAAAAAAAAAAACGATAATATCAAGCAAACAAAAGGGAAATTTCCCAACGGTTAGCAACCTTGCTAGAAAGAAATTTGCTAGTTGTAATGTTTAATGTTGTAATCAACTATAGACCAAATTTTCACACTTCGACAAATCCTGGAAAAGACCAACGAGTTTCGAATCGATACACACCATCTTTTCATCGATTTCAAAGCCGCATACGACAGCATTCATCGTGAAGCACTGTTTGGGGCGATGGCCGAATTCGGGATCCCGGTAAAACTGATCCAGTTGTGTCGCGCCACGCTAAAAAACACGCGATGCACCGTGCAACTCGGTTCTAGGACCTCGGAACCATTCGAAACATGCACCGGAATTCGGCAAGGAGATGCGCTGTCATGTGACTTCTTCAACCTGGTGCTGGAGCAGATAGTGCGACGGGCAGGCGTCAACAGGGAAGGCACTATCTTTTACAAGTCCATCCAGCTGCTAGGATACGCGGATGATATCGACATCATCGCGTGTTCTCGCCGTGGCATTGTGGAAGCATTCACGGCGATTGGAGAACAGGCGAAACGAGCTGGTCTTAAGATCAATGAGGATAAAACGAAATACATGCTGCCAAGCAAAAACCAATCCGTCGCTCACCACCTGGGACAAAATATAACAATTGACAGCTACAATTTCGAGGTAGTTAAGGAGTTTGTCTACCTCAGGGCAAATGTAAATTACACAAATGACACCACAGTGGAGATCCGGCATAGAATCGCCCTTGGCAACCGCTGCTACTTCGGCTTGTCCAAACAACCGGGGTCAAAACTCCTCACTCGAAAGACCAAAGTCATGCTTTACAAAACGCTCATTCTGCCAGTCTTGCTGTACGGAGCCGAAAGCTGGACGATAAGCAGGACAGCGGAGCTGATTTTGGGTTCTTTCGAAAGAAAAATTCTGCGCCTGATATTTGGTCCTGTCTGTGAGGAAGGTGAATGGAGAAGAAGACACAATCGCGAACTCTACGAGCTGTACCAAGATGTGGATGTAGTCCGGAAGGCAAGGACCCGTCGAGTCAAGTTCGATGTCTGTAGCCAAACGGTAGCGTCTCTCTGTAGCTCCGTAGAAATTAGCTAAGTTAATTATAATTATACGCGGTAAATTGAAAAACAAGTCCAATTAATAAAACATAACGTAAACGCTTTATTAATTGTATTTATTTCCCTGAAGTAAAGTGTCCATAAACAATTCAAAAACGACAAAATAGAGTGTAACATTGAATAATTTTAACAATAAGTGTCAGTTACGGTTTAAAATTCTTAACAGTCATAGACAGACACAATCATGTCAAATTCAAGTGAGCAAATGAGAAAATTGAGGTCATCTGAGAAAACAGTGAGTACTCTCGGTTCCGTATCCCCTGCTACCTCAAACGCCGCTAAAACCACCTCCCTTGCTGCCACGAATACCATCAAACTTTGGGAGAAAATTGATGCACGCTTGGAAGCGCTCCATGTAAAGTTCAATGAGTCCTTCTCTGAGTTGAGAGGCGAAATTAATCATATTTACCAAAACCTCTCACAGCGATTATCTACATTAGAGAAGGACTTCGCGAACAAGGTAGCTGCACTGGAGAAAGAGATGAGTGACAGATATAGTTCTATCAATCACTCTGTTTTTAATTGCAAAAACAGACTTGGAATGATAGAAAATCAATTCCATCGTATTGATGCTGTCGAAAATGACGTGTCCTTAATACAAACTCAAATCCTAGATAACGACACTACTCAACTGAAGCAACACATAGATGCTCTTGCCCGAAAAAACATTGCTGGCGACATAGTTCTTCATGGAGTGCCACCTAAAAATAACGAAGACCTACACGACATCTTTACTAAGTACTGCAACACTATAAAAACAAATGTGGTAAAGCCAAACTTTATTTTTCGTACGAAGACAGCGAGCAATACAGCAGATGGTGCCATCATTGTTAAACTTCCCCATGAACAGTGCAAAATTAATATCCTCAAGTCAACAGCTGTTTATTATAAACAAAACTCCAGACTGGTGTCTCTCTCGGATCTTGGTTTTGACAGTTCTAAGTTTGTACGAGTGTATGAGAGTTTAACGAAGCACAATCATGCTCTTTTCCGACGAGAAAATGCTCTCCGACGAAGTAAACACCTACACTCAGTGTTTACAAGAAATGGGAGAGTTTTTGTTAGGCAATCTCCCTCACAAAAACCGATCCCCATCGTGCATGCCAACTCGTTGGATCAACTGTGTAATAATGCAGCAGACGTCATGTCACCCGTAACCGCTGATGCTAGAGTTGCTGTTGCTGTTTGATGTTTTGCTGTCTTCTACTGCCGCAGTCACTTACTAGATCTCCATATCACTTTGTATATTTCGTTATATTCTCAATGTTACTAAATGCTACCAATGTTTATTCTCCAAGGCAGGGCATTTTTGTTATTTTAATATTTCTCTAATACCTTTTATATTTAATTTAAAAAAGTTCTAGGAGAATATTTTAGCTAAATTTCTGCACGGCTATTAATGAAATTACTTACGAATAATGATTTTCGTTTACTTGATTATATGTACTTTTCCTTGTTTTCAATGTTTATTTAATACTTTATATAACTTCTCTGTTACTTTTTATTTGAATATGGTACTGTTTCAGCTTTCGGTTTTCGGTATGTACATGCAATATACCTCTTTTCTATATGCATTTAAACCATCCAGATAGTATTAGGACCGTTCTCAATGCAATGTGTAGTGTAAAACAAGGGCTAAAGATCTGCCATGTTAACCCCGAAAGTCTCTCGTCCAAATATACAGTGTTGTTTCAAATGTTTAGTTGCTCTAAAGTAGATGTCTTGATGGTATCAGAATCGTGGCTTTCGTCCAGTAAATTATCTCAAAGCGTTCATTTACCTGGTTTCAATTTGTTCAGAAATGATCGAATTGAGAGAATTGGTGGAGGTGTATGTATGTATATTAGAAATGCTATTAAAGCCAAATGTATATACTCGTCTCATAAGTCCATAATTCAGTTTCTCTGTGTTGAAATCAATAATGTCAATGAAAAATACCTCTTTGTTGTAATATATTCCCCTCCCAGGTGTTTCAAGGATGAAAATTTAATCGAACTTGAAGACAAATTAATTGATTTAAGTTCAAAATACAACAATATTATGATTGGCTGTGATCTAAATGTTAATTACTTTGAGTGCAATAGAACAACTAGTCAGTTTCAATACTTCTGTGATAAAATAGGACTCTCGCTAGTAAACGATTGTTACCCTACATGCTTCCAGTCCCTTACTAACCCCTCACTAATCGACATGTTCTTAACTAACAACATATCTAACATTTTATGTATCGATAAAGTGAAGCCTACTAGCGAATTCATTCATGATATATTGTTTTGTTCTGTGAAATTTAATGTTGACTATGCGAATTGTGTTAATACATATAGTTACAGATCTTTTAAAAATTTAAACCTTAATGAAGTCCTAGCAGCCTTCTATAATCTCAGCTGGTCTCAAGTATATCTTTCGTCGGATGTTAACAATAAAGTAAAGATTTTTAATAGTTTTTTGCAGTTTCTGTACGATTCGTTTGTCCCTGTTAAAACAAAAAGATTGAAGTCTTCTCACTGTCCCTGGTACTCTGAACAGATTAAGAATCGTATACAGGAAAGGGAGTTACTGTTCAGACGTTATAAGAGAAACCCAACACAATTGAATAAAAGACAATATAGTGTGGCTCGAAACAAAGTTAACATGCTTATTCGAAAGTCAAAACTCTCATATTTTTCTACCAAACTCGATCCTAATTTGACATCTAAGGAACTATGGAAAAATTTAAAGGAACTAGGTGTGGTATCGAACAAAAAATCCCGCAGTTGCTCTCTATGTCCCAATGTTATTAGTAATTTCTTTAAGCCACCCGATGCAAGTGCTACGAATGCATCCAATATTTCTAATATAACATCCAATGTTCCTAATGCCTTTACCTTTGAATGTGTTACCGAAGTAGAAGTTATTAAAGCAATCCTGTCAGTAAAATCGAACGCAACTGGTCCAGACGGATGCAGCCCAAGATTCATAAAACTTCTTCTTCCTCATTTGCTCCCATATATAACCCACATCTTTAATTTTTGTATATATTCATGTCAATTTCCCGATCAATGGAAAATGGCGAACATAATACCGATACCAAAGAACAATCGTCCTGAAAACCCTTCTGATTTTAGACCAATCAGTATGCTCTGTTTTCTGGCGAAAGCATTGGAAAAAATTCTTGCTACACAAATACAAAAACATCTTAGCGTAAATAATTTGTTGTCGATCTGGCAGTCGGGATTTCGATCAAAACACAGTTGTGAATCTGCGGTTATGAAGGTAACAAGCGATCTCAGATTCTCATTGGATGATGATAACATAGGAGTATTGGTATTGCTTGATTTCTCGAAAGCTTTTGACTATATTGAACACTCGATACTTCTCATGAAGTTAAAACAATATTTCGGCTTTTCCTCCTCTTCGATAAGGTTACTCCAAACTTACCTACGCGATCGTACTCAAACTGTAATTACTGAACTCGGTATGTCAACTCCTTTTCCCACTAATATAGGGGTCCCCCAGGGCTCTGTTTTGGGACCACTTCTATTCTCAATTTATAATAACGATCTCCCACAAGTGATACGGAACTGTAAAGTTCATATGTATGCGGACGATGTCTTAATATACATCTCACGCCCAATCGGATTGAGTGAAGACTGTATAAGGAGAATCAATGAGGATCTTTTCAGTATTGAATTGTGGTCATCGCAGAATAAACTTAAGCTCAATCCATCTAAGTCCACAAGTCTTATCTGCTCAAGAAGTACCTTTGACCTACATACCTTTCCACCAATAATTCTAAATGGTGAAATAATACCTGTTGCAAATAATGTGAAATATCTTGGGTACCAAATAAATTCGTCATTAACCTGTTGTAATGCTATAACTGACACCATTAAAAAAATTTATACTAGCTTGCGATACTTACGACAGTCCGCTCACGTGTTGAGTGTATCGATAAAACTACGTCTCTTTAAAAGTGTAATCATGCCGTTCTTTACCTATAATTGCTCTGTCTACCCTCAACTTGACTTTGAATGTAAAAGAAGATTAAATGTTGCTTTTAATGACTGTGTGCGTTTTATCTACAATGTTCCCAGGTACTGTAGTGTGTCTCATCTTAGCACTGGAGTCTTAGGTCTGAAACTGGACGTATTTCTAAACTTCCGTAATATTTTGAAATTATATAAAATTATTCGTCGCATGTGCCCTGAGTACCTTTACGACATGCTTACATTTGCACGTTCAA
This sequence comes from Eumerus sabulonum, assembly GCA_951905685.1. NCBI lineage: Eukaryota > Metazoa > Arthropoda > Insecta > Diptera > Syrphidae > Eumerus > Eumerus sabulonum. The sequence continues at coordinate 131,259,572 of OX645060.1, read as the reverse complement.
CTCGCGGTCTAAGCTTAATTTTACCGCGATTCACACATTGCATTGGAGAACGGTCTTTCCTGGTATCTGCAATTCGCCTTTGGAACCGCCTCCCGCACGAATTGCAGACAATACAAACATTCGCCGAATTCCGAAGAAAACTTTTTATCTTCCTCTCTGAAAACAGTACCATAAATTAGAAATTAGAGTTATAACTACAATACCAATACCTTTTTCTTTTCTATTCAATTGTGTGCCATTTTAGATCTAAACTTTAAACTTTAAATTATTAGTCCTTTTGGTTCGTATTTTATTTTATTTTGTAATTTGTACTAAAATTCTGTAACACAACTTCTTTTTGCTTTCAAAAGACCATGGCGTCTTGTAGCAATTTGTAAAACCTAAATAGATGCAAATAAATAAAATAAAAACTACACTGGCTCGGCCACATCGAGCGCATGGACATCAACGCTCCAGCTAAGAGGGTCTTCGACTCCGAGCCTCCTGGTTCGAGAAGAAGAGGAAGACCGAACCTCCGGTATAAAGACCAAGTAATCGCGGATGTAAGACATCTTGGTCTTGACAACTGGAAGCAGCGTGCCCGGGACCGTCAAGGATGGAAGGCAGCTATAGCTCAGGCTCAGATCCTCCATGGATCGCAGGCCTGATAAGTAAGTAAGTAATGTTGTAATGTAATGCCCATTTAAGGGCACTACGATTGAACAAGTCTTTTGTCTGGTGTAGTTAAAAAGAAAGAGAAGAGAACTTAAAGCAAACGGAGTTTTTGCGATCGGGTGTGTTTCACTCACTGAGAACCGCGATTAGGTGTTGCCGGCTCGAAGGTTAGTCGGTGACTGCGTAGTATGATTTTGGAAGAAGTATTTGTGTGACAAAACGGTTCGAGAAATTATGTAAAGTTATTAACTGAATCCCCCTCTATATCATTCGCAAGCTTCCACTAAAGTTATTGGAAAGAAGACAGAAATGTCACCCTTGAGACATTTGTAAAATCCATAACTCAAAGGTTGAACACGTGACGGAGGCTTGCGTTATACCATCGTTTTTGTTTACATATTACAATGAAAGATCTTAGACATGAAGTTACTCCATGCTTATGCAAATGTAAACAGCGGGATTGACTGATGCGATTTGTCATACGCATGTAAGACAAAATGATAGTTTTGCTGACCGTGAAAAATGTAATCAAGGAGAAAACAAGAAAAGGTTGTGAAACTGGTAGTTATGTGGAGAAATAATAGCTTGATTTTCCAAAACGTTCTTCGCCATTTAGAAAAGAAGGTTATATGTGCAAATGCTTGCCGCCTAAAGATCATGCCGGTAGAAAGACTTATGGTTGAGGCGCAGATTTACCCTGAATTTTCCTCCTGGTTGTCAGAAACTACAGTTCATTATGGTTATTGCTGGTATTCAAATGGCCTTTTGATTACTTAAACTCTGTTACATCAGGGACATGTACAAAAAACTTTGATATTTTCCTGTAGTTTAATAAGTCGTTCAACTTTGCACCAAAAGGAAGAGCATACGGAAAACAATTTCCAAATCAGTTGAACCATGCGCAGATATTGTTTTCCATCTGAACAATAGACCTCACCCGGCCGTATACGGTTTCTTGACCAACTGTCATCGCTCAAGCATACTAGTGTAAATACGACGCGGACATTTTTTTTTGCACATCAAATTAATGACCATCATCATCCGCGAACTTGTTAGTTGAGTACACGACGAGTATTACCGAATAATCCAGTAATACTTGAAAGAAGATACGATTATACTCGTGCTCGAGCTTGGGTGACTGGACTACTCACGATCGGGGTGAGGATAATTTACCTTTCTTCTAGCTGAAATCAGATGTCACACGAGTACACCACATGCGCTGCACTTTCATTTCAAACTTCCAGGTCTTGTAAGCATTTGTATTAGTATTCGCAATGGTGCAAATATTGTTCAGATAGTTATTCTAAGTACTTAGTCGTTTGTTTGCAAACTTTATTTTATGTATATGTGTTATGAGTGCAATAGGTTGCCGTGTAGTTGATTAGAAACCAGATACATGGGAATGTAGTCAGACGAGATCATCGCAATATGAGTATGTCAGGTGAAAGTGAAAGATGTGCCTGAGCTCCGAAGTAGCACCTGATTATGGGTAAGGTGCAAATAATAGTGCTCGTAAATAAATTATTGTGTTACGAGCATATGATGCACTTGACGTGACACGGTTATGGCGAAGATAAATGACATAAACGAGAGGACACCTGAGTTACGATATATCATGTTTCCGGGTGAAGTTCTCCTCGGGCCAGGTAACCAAGTAATGCGGATGCTGGACTTTGAACAGAAATTGCGCGCCAAATTGCTTTGAATCAGCTGCCCACTGCTTTAACCAGATAAAAGCTGAAATTTAACCACAGCGTTCCTGATATAAGTGTGGTGGGAGGGGGAGGGAGCGAGCAAACAGAGCAAAGAAATTGATCGCGTTCAACATGGCAAACGCCAGCTTCGATCTCTTTCCCTGCTCAATCCAAGTTGACACACAGCCTCCGCGTGGCTTAGGCTAATCGATATCCTAGCGGGGCGTAACCTCATTGTAGCAAGGACGCGATTCCCCCATCTCAACATCCACGAGGGTACCTGGCGGTCTTTTGATCAATCAACGACCAACCAGATTGATCACATTGCGATCAACGCCAGACACTCCTCCTGTATTCTCGCCGTACGAACAACATCGACTTGGACCACTACCTTATTGTAGCCAAGGTACGAATGAGGAAATCAAGAATGCTTAGGAGTCGAGTAGGACCACGTAAGTTTGACGTCGGAAAGCTACAATCGTAAGAGACTGCCAGAATCTTTTCCGATTCTGGCTCCTCCAAGCTCTCTCAAAATCCGCCCACAGCAGCACAAACAATAGAGCAGGAATGGGCGCATTGCCAGAGCGCCGTCAGAGACGCTGCCTCAGAGGTGCTGGGTTTCAAACCGTCACCACCTAGAAACCCCTGGTTCGAAGAACAATGCGAACAAGCCCATGCAGCAAAACAAGAGGTATATAAAGCCATGCTGCAACGACGAATGAGAGCTGCTCGCGAAATCTTTGAGCAGAAGAGAAGAGAGGAACACACGCTTTTCAGAAGCAAGAAGAGAGAGCACGGAAAGCGTGAAATCGAGGAGATGGAGAAACGCTTCCGCAGGAATGACGCCCGTAAGTTTTACAATAAGGTAAAACGAACATGCCGTGGCTACAAAGCCAGAGCGGCGGCCTGCAGTGATGAAAATGGAGAGCTGGTAGTAGAGTCGCAGTCGATGTTGAGGATTTGGAAAGACCACTTCTGAAGACTGTATATCGGCGATGATAGCCAAGAAACCGCTGTCAGGCAGAACGAGCCATTCGTAATGGACGACGATGTAACAGAATTCAGTCCACCCGACCTAGACAAAGTCAAAATAGCGATATCAAGACTTAAGTCTAATAAAGTCGAGGGCGCAGACGGCCAGTCTGCCGAGCTTTTTAAGGCGGCTGGAGATGAGCTGGAAAGGTGCATGCATCTCATTTGCAAGGTTTGGTAGGAGGAAAGTATGCCCGACTAATGGAATTTCAGGATCGTTTGTCCGGTCCATAAGAAAGGAGGTACCGCTATAACTGCGCCAACTATAGGGGAATAAGTCTCCTTAACATCGAATATAAGATCTTCTCTGCCGTATTGTGTGAACGCCTGAAACCGTTTGTGGATAACCTGGTTCAGGCCAGGTAAATCCACAATAGACCAAATATTTACGCTACGGCAGATCTTGTAGAAGACCAAATCGACACTCACCACCTCTTCGTCGATTTCAAGGCTGCATATGACAGCGTGTATAGAGATGAGCTATACAAAGCCATGTCTAGTTTTAACATCCCTGCCACACTCACCCGACTGTGCAGGATGACGATGGAGAATTCTCGCTGCTCCATTAAGGTCGGTAATGAGCAAACCGAGACCTTTGATGTTGAAAAAGGATTTAGTCAATGTGACGCGCTGTCATGCAACTTTTTCAACATCGTGCTTGAAAAGATCGTGCAGAATCACTGGCCAACACAAGAGGTACGACTTATTTCAAGTCTACTCAATTGCTTGCATACGCCGACGACATTGACACGATTGGACGGACACAGCGAGACGTCAATAAGGCCTTTGTAAGCATTGAGGTAGAAGCGGCAAAGATGGGTCCCAAGGTTAATGAGGGTAAAACCAAATATCTGCTTTCATCTAAAAGAGACGGATAACACCGACGTATTGGTCAGAACGTCACCATGGGCGGATATAACTTTGAAGTGGTTAAGGAATTCGTCTACCTTGGCTTACTGATGACCAGCGACAACAACACCAGCGCTGAGATAAAACGCAGAATCACTCTTGCCAACCTCTTTGAGCTCTAGAGGCAATTGAGAAGTAGAGCCCTCGTTCGGAAAACCAAGGTGACACTATATAATACCTTGATCATCCCCAACGCGGATGAAGATGCCCTTGGTCGTCTCGAAGGGAAAATTCTGCGCACTATCTATGGTCCCGTTTGTTTACGGATACAGCGTCTAAGGTGGGTAGGCCATGTAGAGCGCATGGAAAACACAGCTCCGACCCGAAGAGTCCTCGAATCCACCCCGGAAGGAAGGCGCGGCAGAGGACGGCCGCATCAACGGTGGCGTACGCAGGTGGAAGGGGACCTTAACCATCTGGACGTGCGGCGCTGGAAATAGCTGGCCAAAGACCGTGCCAGTTGGTGACGCTTGTTGGTTGAGGCCCAGGTTTACCACGGACTGTAGAACCACCTAAGTAAGTAAGTAAGTTCCTGATATAAGGCAAAGAGATGTTGTCTTTAATATAGGGTCTACTTTCGTGGATGCAGAACTATAGTTGATCTAACACTGAGTGTAGAAAAGCGTTACGGTCTGGGTGGATAATAATACTGAGATTTAATTAAACGGGTATGCGGCAGTAGCTTTATTACACGCCTGCTTGCAATGAGTTCTATTCTTATATTCTTTTAATTTTCTAATACACTTGATCTTCGCCATCATTATTTTAACTTGGTCTGAGCTGGAAAAACTCGACCGGCCGATAAACAGCAGGATATGTAGTCTACAGAACTAGTGTGCTAGGCAACGGCCCTGGAGGTATCCTGTATTTGCAGTTTTGTTTTACGATAAATGTTAGTAGCTCTGCTAGATTGTGTAATATTATTACCTTGGCTGGAATAGAGTAACGGCTTGAGTTAATGTTGACTTCTTAGAAGGTTTTAACACCTAAAATGTTTGAGGAACTCCTGGTATCGATTACAATCAATTTGGTTCATGGTTAACCCATTAGGGGACCGCCAAAACATTAACGTCCTATTGTGGATGTTTAGATGTAGGTATTCTGTGCCGGCTACTTAAATAATGCGCTCCTCCAAAAAGTCTACTACTCTTAATCCGATTTTCGAGGTGGTGTATGTATGGTACCGTGACAGCCCATGGGTCGACAAGGGCCTAGCTTTTCTTCTTCACCCTTAGAGTTAGAGTTAGAGAGGATAAGGGGGTGGGACAAAGTCGCCTGATCACTGCGGCCGCGAGTGGGCCTATTGTGATGTCCCACTCTTACAGTTCACTCAAAAATCCTGAGTTCGTGATAAAACTTAGTATGCTTTTGAGTGAGCTGGCAGCGATTTCTTCTGCCTTCAAGATAATACTTGCCTAAGTGACGATGACGTGTACTGATAAGGCAGTTACAAGTGCTCTGCTATTTCCTCGTCTTCATTACACATTCTGCAAGTGTCATCTTGTATGATGCCCATTGTTTTGAGGTGTTTGTTGACTGGACAGTGTCCAGTAAGGAAACCTGTGATTAAGCGAATCTGACTCCTCGAAGGCATGAGGAGTTGTTTCGTTCTTCTGAGAGATGTACTTGGGAGGAACAACTTGGCTTGTCTGCTACCTTTCGTTTGTAACCAGTAGTGATCCGTCGTGTTCCTTAACCAATTGTTTTTGCAGCATTTGGTGGTACTGATGGGTATGCCGCCGAAAGGCCATGGCATTATTAATGGTGATGCAGAGCCCTTCCTTGCTAGTAGGCTCTGTATCACCATTTATGATGCCATTTCATTCATTTCATTTTTAATTCATTTTATTTCAAGAAAAACTTATAGCTATCTTATGTGCTAGACAAAATGATTAAAACTAGCTTACATTATAACTAACATTAATGTCTTACTGACCCTAAGCGGGCACTCTAAAACAAACAATATACAACTTATTCTATGTCTTTCGACAACTTAATATTAACAGAAAATTATGAACTTTTATTAAATGCTAAGAATGCTAAGAAAATTAAGAAAATTAAGAAAAACTTAGCGTAATATCGGGTTTTAAAGGGGTTAATAAATAAAACGTAAATCTAGCTAAAAATCTAACTAATTCTATATTAATCTACCTTAACTAAAATGTATATACAAAAATTATATACTTAATATATACCATGTATATACATCTTTTTTTTCTATTTTAATTTTTACGATTTTTTTTTTTGATTTTTATTTATATTTTATAAAATTGCCCAACACTTATACTACCTTATGCCCTACCTTAACCTACCCTAGCCTACCCTACCCTATCGGAGTCCGCAAATGGCGTTCGGCGAACCTGCCTTGAAGAGGCTGTATTAACTAATTCCACGACGGAGTCCGTTAGCCATCAAAAGCGTTGATGCTGTCGGACAACGTCTTCTCTATCTCGGCGAGAAACCGTTCTACTGAACCTGAGGCGCTCGGGCTCACAGAGCACGACGTCAGGTTCGTAAAGGAGCCGCCGCTCCACAGAATTACGGGCCACATGGAAGATTAGCGGTACCGCCAATCTATCCTGGATCAGCCCACAATTATCGAAATAAAGAAATGCTTCCGGAGGCACAAAGCCGTTCAGACGCACTTTTTCGTAATACATAGAATTGGGGTAGTAAGCCCCAGAGATCAGATTATTAGTCGAAGTCATTGCCCTTGCAACGTGACCTCGAATCAGTTTAATCAGAAAGTCATCTATCCGTAAAGTCCTTGCCCTATCGTATAGGACCCCGTTGGAATAGAACTTTCTGTACTCAGACTCTGGTGTTCTGTGTAATCCAAGACAAGTCCTCAGACATTGTCTCTCAAACACCCGAATCCTTTCCATTAGGCTTGCGCTCACATTAAACCAGACGGGACATCCATAGGCAATCATAGGCCTGATTAAGGCCATGTAGCAGATTACCTTCACCCTAGAATCAAGTTGGCTGCAGTGAAACAGCCATCTTGTCAGGGCGAAAGCGCCCCGGGCTCTTTCCAGAGCAGCATCTACATTTTTGTTAAAATACAGATACTGATCCAGCCAGATCCCGAGGTATCTGACTACATTTTTACTCGCCAGTGGACGCCCGTCCGGTCCGATGATTGCGAATTTTCGCCAATGTTTTCTAGTGTCCCTAGAGGCCCTAGACAGAGGCGTTCTGAATAAAATAGTCTCTGATTTCTGGAAGTTGATTTTCAATTTCCAGTCATCACAGAACTGCTGAATTTTATCGAAGTCACGTTGCAATAAAATGCCAATGACCTCGATCGTTGGACCTGATCTGTACGCAACCAAGTCATCTGCATACGCTATTGAATGGTGAAGAGAAACTATCAGATCACTGATATAAATGCTGAACAGGATCGGCGAATTTACCGTACCCTGTTGCAATCCGTTTTTAATTTCAAATGTTTGAGCAGAAGTTACGTTGGCAATTTTCACAACGAACTTTCTACTCGTTAACATATCATGAATTATATATAGCAATGGTTTACTTATGCCCAACCGTTTGAGCTTGTAGTAGAGTCCTTCTAACCATACGGTGTCGAAGGCCTTCTCCAAGTCAACCAGGCACCCGTGCATTGGTTCTTGCACTTATTCCATTGGATATCCGAGATGAGTTTCGACGCGGCATGTATGGCATCATGCCCCGCCCTGAAACCGAATTGGTTATCCGGAATGATATTTTTGTCCTCAGCCCATTTGGACAGGGCTCTATGGATTACCTTCTCGAAGACCTTGCTGATACTCGGAAGGAGACTTATCGACCGGAGATTTGCCGGATTAGAGGAGTCTTTGCCCCTCTTAGGGATTGGCTGGACCACCGCCGTTTTCCAATGCACCGGATAATATGCATTATTCAGTGCATTGTTGAACAGGATGGTGTACCTCTCTATAGCCAATGGTGGAAGATGCCTGAGCACAACATTGGAAATACCATAATTTATGATGCCATGTATGGCCGCTGTGTCCAGGTATCCAAATTAGATGAACTCTGCTTGCGCTGGCCAGCTGGTGAAGTAGCTGTAGGCAGTCCCATACCACTTTGGAGGTGATTTCATAGCTCTTTGGGGTTAGAAGTGAAGCCTTGCTGTCAGAGAGAGTATAAATGTTTTTGTTGAATATATTTTTGTTTATATTTTCTCTGAGGCAGAGTTCTATAGCAAATATCTCTGCTTGAAAAACGGAGTTATATCTGTCCATGCTGACGTAGGTGTAAGTCCCTGTATTTGTTCCGTATACTCCCGCCCCAACGCCTTCGTTCGTTTTGGAGCCATCTGTGTACCACACGTAGGATTCACGATTTTGTCGGTTGGGGAATGTGACCTTATTGCTTTGGCTGAAGTTGTATCTGGGGAGACAGTTGTCTGTGAGACATGCCTGTTAAGTTCGGCAAGGATATCAGGGTGAAAGAGCCTACGGTTAGAGTCATCCTCCGCGATCAGTCTGTAGGCGAAGACCATTGCTTCTTTCTTCAGTTGGAGATGAAGAGGTGGCAGGTCTGTGATGACTTCTAGTGCTGCTGTGGGGGTTGTTCTCATGGCCCCAGTGATACAAATACAAGCTAGTCCTTGCAATTTTTTTAATCTTGGCTTGCACTGATACTTGTTTTGTTTTGTGCCACCAGACGGGCGCAGCATATGTGAGAATTGATCTGGTGATTGCTGTATATAGCCAGCAGGATATTTTGGGGTTTGTGCCCCAGTTTTTGCCAGTGAGACTTTTGCTGATCCATAAAGAGATACTGGTTTTCTCAATGGTCTTTGTAATGTGAGAGTTCAAAGTGAGCTTTTCGTCCAAAGTTATCCCTAGGTATTTGACTTCTTTTGAGAACTCTATCGCTTCACCAAAGAGGATAGGTTTGGTAAGTTTGTGCCTATTTCTCCTTTTGGTGAAGGCGACTATAGTGCTTTTCCTAGGGTTGACTTTTAGTGCAACCTTTATGCACCAGTTTGCAACAAGGTTTAGTGCCCGTTGGAGAAGTTCCGAGACTGTGTTTTCGAATTCGCCTCTAACCAGGATCACTATGTCGTCAGCATAGCCTTGGACATAAAAACTGAGTATGTTAATCAGCTCATTTACCACGATGGACCACAGGATATGTGAGAGAACCCCGCCTTGAGGGCATCCTTTCGTGGCATTTACACTGATTTTATCATTGCCTAGTGAGTTGTTTGAGGGCGCCGTGGCGCAGTGGTTAGTGTGTTGGACTCTGACGCACGATGAGCGAGTTCGGATCCCGAAAACACCAACGCCATCGAATGTTTATTTCGCGGCGTCCCTCCACGGCGGGGTACTGGCAAAACCCCCCGTAGTATACTTGCCATGAAAAAGCTTCTCGACTCACGCCGCCGTTCGGAATCGGCATTAAACTGTAGGTCCCTTTCACCTGTGTGAAAAATAAATCACACACAACATGGGTGATTGAGAGAAGCTTGGCTCTGGTCCTTGATGGGCTGTAACGTCACCAAAGAAGAAGTAGTGAGTTGTTTATTTTCCAATTGCTAAGCATGTGTTGGATCCAATTGCATGTGGTGTTATCCACCCCTGTGCTGAGGATGGAGCGTTTTATTTGGGTGTAGTCGGTGTTGTCGAAAGCACCCTTAATATCGAGAAAGCAACCTATCACCCTTATATTGTGTTAATTGTTTAGAGAAACTTTTTCTGAAAACTGCACTACAGGAGATCCCGTCAGTACCCCGCTGAATATACAAAATATATGTTCGATAACATTACCGTTTTCGGGTATAATCCGAGTCAGGCGCTATGGCGCTCATTCACAGTGGTGTTGGATATGCTATGCTTTTCCTATGCTTAGCCAAGTCAGGGCAAGACTTAGAAAGTTCTAAAAACATTTTGAACTACTGAAACCGATAGAAATAGTAAACTTCGACTTAAAAATATTAAAGGCGAATACCAGTAAAAGATAAAGCCAAACTGTTTTTTTTTTTTAACGAAGAAGAACACATTTTAACCAGCACATCAAGTAACACCTAACAGCAGACATTCTTTTGCGGTATTGTTATATGTGTAATGTTGTTAACAGGCTTCAAATGGGTCTTGACTTACACATGACTTACACAATTCTCTTTTCGAAAAGGGGGATAAAAAGGAGTGCTCCAACTATATGTAAGGGCATATCTCTTTTAAGTGTTCCCAGTAAAGTGTACGCTAAGGTGTTGGAGGCCCGTTCTAGAGCTATGGTCGAATCCAGGATAGGGGATGAACAGTGCGGTTTTCGTCACGGCAGAGGTACAATCGACCAGCTTTTCGCTCCAATATCTACAGCTGCTTTGTAGATTTGGAAAAGGCGTATGACCGAGTTCCTCGGGGGTAAAGTCTGGAGTGCTCTGCAGGAGTGTGGGATTAATGGTCCTCTGTTGCGGGACATTCAGTCTCTATACACAAACTGTAGCAGCTGTGTTCGAGCTAACGGTAGTAAATCAACACTTTTCACCGTGGGCGTTGAACTTCGCCAAGGGTGCGTCTTGTCACCTCTCCTTTTCATTATTCATCATTAGATGTTGCAGCGCAGTCGAGGCAAGGAATGTTTCACATTGGGAAAATTGAGGGTAAGCCATCTTCTTTTTGCAGATGACTTAGTTGTCCTCACATCCTCCCAGACGGAACTCCAGCGCGCGCTAGATAGGTTTGTGGCCGTATGTGCTGATGCTGAGATGAGGGTTAACGTAGACAAATCCGAGGTTATGGTTTTTTTTCCAGAACACCCATCCACTGCACTCTACATGTTAGTGGAGTCACATTGAAGCAGGTGGAGAAGTTTAAGTATCTCGGCGCCTTCTTCACGAGTGATGGGGCGAGTAATACTGAGCTTTCCTGCAAGATTGGCCAAGCCGGGTCAATTGTGAAACAGCTTGGCAGATCTATAATCAGAAAGACCGAGCTTGGTGTCAATGCCAAGTTAGCGGTTTTTAAGTCAGTATTTGTTCCAACTCTCACTTATGATCATGAAATTTGGGCATTAGCCGAAAGAATAAAATCGCGAATACAAGCTGCCGAAATTAGATTTCTTCGTGTTGTTGTGGGAGTTAGTCGCCGAGATAGGGTGAGAAACATGGCAGTGCCCGGGGAGCTCGATGTTGAGCAGCTGCTTCTCCGAACGGAAGGGCTATGCTTCGATGGTTTGGTCATGTGAAATTAATGTCGTCATCATCACGGCTTCCGAAGCGTGCCTGGAATGCAATACCACCAGATAGGCGACCGCTTGGCACACCCAGGACGAGGTGGTTGGACCAAGTCCAAAAATTCGCCTGGGTGCGATGGGGTATAGCTCCTGATGAGTCAGAGTCACCGGCGGAGGATCGAGTGGGCCGGAGATCCCGCGCATTGCCTCCGTGACCCCTTTAGTGAGACATGCGGGCCACTGAAAATGTATTTATGTACATATGTATGTATTCTCTTAAGCATTGCCTACTCATTCATACAAAGCATTTTTAATTAATAGGAAAATGAAAATATATTAGTTATATTCACACATGTAAGCACCTTCGAATGAAGAGAATCGGAGACAGTCGTTTTTCCAATAGGAATGGTTTGCGGCAAGGTCAGTAAGAACCCCTTATACCTAAAAAGAGGCAAATACATATGAAACGTCAAATGTGCAGATCATAGCAAATGTTAACTTCCCGAAAGATGTCCATCACAGTTCTATTACAATTTGGCACAGTGGAACTGTGTTTGGCTTTTTCACTGAGGCACAGGTTAAGCGGAATCCTGTTAAAGTCAAGGTCTAATAACCTTATATGTCGGCGACACAGTGCGGGCAGAAGGTATAAAGGAAGAGGGATAGAGGAGATGCCGATGGACATTGATCTTAAATGCTTGCATGTTGCATTGAGGGGGGAAAACCGAATCCGGCAGGGAGATCCAGATTCGTGTGGTTCGGTTAATGAAAGATTCTCTATATTTGACAGTACGTCCGAAAGCGGGCTTCAGAGTATATTGGTGAGCATTCCTAGAGAGACGTGTATTGCGGGAGATATGTTGAAGGGGCGGAATGCAACTGGCTATTTCATCAGAGCATTTTTGGTGGAAGTAACGATAAAACAGGGAGAGGCAGGTAACATTCCTGCGGTGTACCGGCGAATCTAATTTTTTGGTAATGCTGGAGTCGCCTATCAGTTTTATGGCTTGTTTTTGTATTCTGTCTAGTAGGTGCAATGAGGTCTTGGAAGCACCGGACCAGACCTGAGCGTTAAACTCTAATTTGGGGCGAATGAACGCCTTATAGATTGTAGCCAGATCTAAGGGTGAGAAATATTTCTTGCATCTGTATAAGAAGCCTAGGCATTTCGCAGCATTCTTGGCGACACTGAACATATGGTCGTTCCAATTAAGATTGTGAGCAACACTCATACCCAGGATGGAAAGCTTTTCAGTGTCTGAGATGCAAGTGCCGTTCATGGATAATGGCTGCGGGTTAGCTATACGCTTTAACGACAAGAGACAGCATTGGATGTCTTAAATTCCACTCTATTGATTTTACCCTTTTGGATGATGCTGTCGATATCGGAATTTAATGAGGTTAACATACGCTGCCGCTAATTATCTACAACCGAAGTGCAGGGTCGTAAACTAGTAAACGAATATGAGAAGCTGAGGGTACTGTCGTCAGCGAAGGAGTGAATTGGATTAGAAGTAACAGACAAGATATCATTTATGAAAATAAGAAAGAGTGTCGGAGACACAACGGAGCCCTGGGGAACACCAGCATTTACAAGGTAAGTGTCAGACTTGAATCCGTCCAAGACAACTTGAATTGAACGATTCGAAAGGTAGCTTCTAGTCCATTGAAAAAGAAACTCATCGATCCGAAAAGCACGCATTTTCGACAAAAGGGCTTCATGCCAAACCCTATCAAATGCTTTCGAAATGTCCAGTGCAAACATTTTGCTTTTACCTGCTTGTTGAAGCGAGTGATTCTACTTTTCAGCGAGATATGCCATCAAACTGACGGTTGATCAGCGTTTCCATGACCTTGGAAAGAAAGGACCTTACTGCAATGGGTCGGTAGTTGGAGGGAGAAGCTGATTCGCCTTTTTTGGGTATATGCTAGACAAATGCCGTTTTCCACCTACGCGGAAAGAGCCCAGAGGAGTAGGAAAGATGAAAAAGCTTGCGCAGTGGTTTTGCCAGCGTAGAAGAACACCTCTTCAGAACTATTGGGGCAATACCATCTGGACCAGCGGATATGTGTATGTCGAGGTCATTAAAAACCCTTGCGACTGTACGGGTGCGGAAGTGGATTAGTCCCATGGTGGAATTGAGGCGGAGACAAAGTACAAGCTGGCAGCTGAGAACTGGTTGCGAAATGGGCAGCAAGTAGGTTAGCTTTGTCTAAGGGGGTGACAGATGGTATTTCATTGTGGATGAGCGCCGGTATAGACGACGTAGTTGAGTTTTTTAAAACCGACCAGAAACTTTTGCTACCTTTGGGACATTGAAGGATTTTACGCCTTAATTTTTGGTCGGATTGGAATCTAACCCGTCGAATGTGGGTGTTGCAGTCATTTCTGACTCGTAAGTACTTTTTTCGGTTTTCCTCAGAACTGTTTGCCCGAAAACTTAGCTCCCTGAGCTTAATAGCCTCTTTGCAGCTCAAGTCAAACCACGTATTATCCTTAGGCCTGATGCTTTTAATCTTGCTGGGAATAAAATTTGCCATGCCTATTCGGATAATATTTGCGATAATATCAGTTGCGGCGTCCACGTCGTTGTCGAGGAAGCACAACGACCAGTTAAAGATCTGAAAGAAGTTGTTAACGCCGCACCAGTTGGCTTTCTTGTATAGCCATAGTGTTCTCTTAGGAGCTTTTCTTTAGCTGGATGATGGGAGTTCGCGAATTTTGCTGATATCATGCAGTGGTCAGACGAGCCTAGGGACGCCAATACATCGATCGTGTATTCGGCTGAGAGGTAAGAAACAAGTCCAGTGTGTTGGCGGTATGACCAGCAACATCGGGGATACGTGATGGCTCATTCACAAGTTGAGTTAATTGATTTAGATCAGCAAAAATTTCATCATACCTTCCTTCGGCTTAGGCAAAGTAAGTTGTTTCTTCTAACATATTGCTATCGGCACACTTACTTACTTTGGTGGCGCTACAGTTCGGGGTGAACCAGGGCCTCAACCAACAAGCCTCTCCAGCCGGCCCGATCTTCGGCCAGCCGCTTCCAGTGCCGCACGCCCAGTTGGTTGAGGTCCCTTTCCACCTGTGCGCGCCACCTTAAATGCGGTCGTCCTCTGCTGCGTCGTCCCTCGGGGTTGGAGTCGAAGACTCTTCGGGCCGGAGCGTTAATGTCCATTCGCTCTACATGGGATAGCCATCTCTCCGTTTACACAAACGGGACTAAAGATTGCACGCAGAATTTTCCTCTCGAAACGCCCAAGAGCCTCTTTATCCTCTTTTGATAACGTCCAAGCCTCAGCGCCGTAGAGGAGGACCGGGATGATTAAGGTTTTGTAGAGGGATATATTAGTTTTTCGAGAGAGGGCTCTACTACTCAATTGCCTCTTGAGCCCGAAGGAGCAGCGGTTGGTAAGAGTTATTCTGCGTTATATCTCAGCGCTGATGTCGTTGCTGCTTGTCACTAGCGAGCCAAGGTAGACGAAGTCCTTGACAACTTCAAAAATATAGCTGCTGAAGGTGACGTTCTGACCAAGATGTCGGTGTTGCGCGTGCTTCTTTGATGACAGCATATATTTGGTCTTGTCCCCATTTACTTTTAGACACACTTTAGCCGCTTCTGCTTCAATGCTTGCGAACGCCTCATTGACGTCTCGCTTTGTCCGTCCAATAATGTCAATGTCATCTGCGAAGGCAAGCAATTGTGTGGACTTGAAGTAGATCGTACCTCTTGTATTGGCCGCAGAGTCCCGCACGAACTTTTCAAGAATAATGTTGAAGAAATCAAATGACAGTGCGTCACCCTGTCTAAAACCTCTTTTAACATCAAAGGGGTCGGTTAGTTCACCTCCGACCTTAATGGAGCAGCGAGAGTTCTCCATAGTCATCCTGCACAGTCTGACGAGTTTGGCAGGAATGTTAAGACATGGCATGGCTCTGTATAGCTCGTCTCTATAAACACTGTCGTACGCGGCTTTAAAGTCGGCAAAAAGATGGTGCGTGGTGGTGATATTCATGGGTCTTCTCCAAGATCTGCCGTAGTGTAAATATTTGGTCTATCGTGGATCTTTCTGGCCTGAAACCACATTGGTAGGAACCTATCAGATTGTGCACGAACGATTTCAGGCGCTTACACAGTACGGCAGAGAGGATCTTGTACGCGATGTTCAGGAGGCTTATTCCTCTGTAATTGGCCCGGTCATAGGGGTCTTCTTTCTTAATGACCGAGCAAACGATACTGAGATTCCATTCATCGGGCATGCGTTCCTCCGACCATATCTTACAGATGAGTTGATGCATGTTTCCGACCAGCTCATCGCCAGCTGCTTTAAACAGTTCCGCGCGGAGTCCGTCTGCTCCAGCAGCTTTATAAGACTTAAATTTCGATATCGCTATCTTAACATCGTCTAGCTCGGGTGGACGGGATTCTCCTTCGTCTTCGTCCATTGTGAATGGTTCGCTCTGCCTGACGGCCGCATTTTGACTATCATCGCCGTTATACAGTCTGCAGAAGTGGTCATTCCACAATCTCAGCATCGACTGTGACCCCACTACTAGTTGTCCGTGCTCATCCCTGCAAGCTTCTGCTCTGGCTTTATAGCCTTGTCGTTCCTGCAGTAATATCTCTCCATCTCCTCGATCTCGCACTTCTCGTGCTCCTTCTTTTCCATTCTCAGAAGCGCATGCTCCTCCCTCCTTTTCTGTTCATAGAGCTCGCGGGCAGCTCTCGCCCGTCGAAGCAATGTGGCCATGTATGCATTCTGTTTCTCTATATGGGCCTGTCTGCACTCATCATCAAACCAGGGGTTTCTCGACGGTGGTGGCTCGAAGTAGAGTACATCTGAGGCGGCCTCTCTAATGGCGTTCTGACAACGACTGCATTGCTGTTCTATGGTTTCTGCAGATTGCATAGGGACTTGAGAGAGCTTGAGGGAGACTTGATCGACGAATGTCCTGCCGGTTGCTCCTGCGATTGCAGCTTTCCGACGTTAAATTTTGGTGTTCTTACTCGGCTCCGTTGATTCCGAGAAATTCGCATCCGTATCTTGGCTGCAACAAGGTAATGATCCGAGTCGATGTTGGCTCCTTGAAAGGTTCGGACATCTAGGCTGCTGGAGGAGTGTCTGCCGTCGATCGCAATATGATCAATTTGATTGGTTGTCGATTGATCGAAAGACCGCCAGGTCCCCTTATGGATGTTGAGGTGTGGGAATCGTGTACTTGCTACTACCAGGGACATAATCTGGTAGTAGCAAAAAGGAAATTGCTATTGGCATACATTTTCTAAACTCAATCGAGTGAGGGTTCATATGGATATTAATGAACTCTATATAGTAATGAATAGCTGGCACATTTGCACAATCTTTATTAGTTTGCATAGTTCACGTCTCTACTAACCGGGTAGCAGCTTTCAGTATGATTATTTACGCCCAAGGTGCAGAAGTGCACTCGGAAAGTACACAAGAATCGGCAATTCAAAGTGTTTTTGCCGGCCACGCATATTTTATGAACCACATCAACATGGGTTAAAAGTGATTTAAATAAAAATAGATTTGCAGCGATTTGTTTCAGTTTTCATCACTCCGCAACAAATGACTGATAGATACAAGTTCGTTGATGTATTCATTAGAAGTTGTGACAAATTCCAATTTGTGACGAACTCGAATTATGCAAAATCGACACGTTGGATGGCGACTATTGATATATGCGGAGGCCGTCGACAGGATTCTTACTTAAGGTCATGGGAGATTGTTCAATTAACTTCCAATTATTTGGAATTTTGTTTTTAAAAAGTTACGATCATTATGTTCTGTAATTATGCAGTTTGATTCGTTGTATGTTTTTCACATTTCGTAATTTGAAAAAACCGGCCAAGTGCGAGTCGGACTCGCGCACGAAGGGTTCCGTACCATCTGTATACATAAATATGAAAGAGACTATGTATGTATGTTACCTCATCAAATGACAGATCTTGGTTGCAGGCAGGAATTTTTGGATGAAAATCATGTCTGTTGCATGGGAGCCCCCCTTGAATATTCATTTTGTTCTGTTTTTAGTATTTAGTCCTATCACTAAGACCGTGATAGATAGACAGTTGAAATTTTCACAGAAGATGCATTTCTGTTGCCGCTCCCACGACAAATACTAAAAACAGAACAAAATGAATATTTAAGGGGGGCTCCCGTACAACAGACATGATTTTCATCCAAAAAATCCCCTTGGTCACATACTGAACTAAGGTTAGTCGACAATATCCCACAACCAGTAGCAAACTTCCCTTAAAGCTCCACCACGACGAAACACCTGGTTCGATGACGAGTGTAGAAGGATTCATGCGGAAACGCAGGAGGCATACAAAGCCTCACTACACAAAAAAACAAGAGCGGCTCGTGAGCTCTACGAGCTTAAGAGAAAAAAGAAAGAGCACGAGAAGCGGGCGATTGAAAACTTGCAGGCACGACGTTCGAAGATTTTATCAGCGGATAAAACGAATGTCTCAAGGTTATAAAGCCCGAACGGAAGCCTGTATGGATGAGAACGGACACCTAGTAGTAGAATCGCAGTCGATGCTGAGAATTTGGAAAAACCACTTCTGCAGACTGTATAACGGCGATGACAGCCAACATACCGCCGTCAGGCAGAATGATCAATTTTTTAACGACGAAAATCGCAGAGAATTCCGTCTCCCTGACCTCGACGAAGTTGAGATTGTATGTATGTATGTTGGCGTTACAGTCCATGAAGAACCTGAGCCGAGCTTCTCTCAATCACCCATGTTGTGTGTGAACTCATTTTCACATAGGTGAAAGCGACCTACAGTTTTATGCCGGTTCCGAACGGCGAATTTCGAGAAGCTTTTCATGACAATTTTACTACAGGGGGTTTTGTCAGAACCCCGCTGAGGAGAAACACCGTGAAAAACACGTTCGATGACATGGCTGTGTCGGGACTCGATCCCGAGTCATCGGCGTCAGAGGCCAACACCCTACCCACTGCGCCACGGTGCTCTCGAAGTTGAGATTGCCATGTCGAAACTCAAGTCGAATAAAGCTGCTGGCGCAGATGGACTGTCTGCTGAGCTCTTCAAAGCGGCTGGCGGTGAGCTGGTTAGGAGCATGCACCGGCTCATCTGTAAGATATGGTCAGAGGAAAGCATGCCCGAGGAATGGAGTCTCAGCATTGTTTGCCCGATCCACAAAAAAGGAGATCCCTTGGACTGCGCCAACTATAGAGGAATAGGTCTCCTTAATGTCGCATACAAGATCTTCGCTTCCGTTTTGTGTGAACGCCTGAAGCCATTCGTAAGCAAGCTGATAGGTCCTTATCGGTGTGGCTTCAGGCCAGGAAGTCCACCATCGATCAAATCTTCACACTACGGCAGATCCTGGAGAAAACCAATAAATTTCAAGTCGATACACACCATCTATTCGTCGACTTCAAGGCCGCATACGACAGCGTAATTAGAGACGAACTATATAATGCCATGTTTACTTTTGACATCCCTGCTAAGCTCATCAGACTATGCAGGATGACCCTGGAAAATGCTCGCTGCTCCATCCGAATCGGTGCAGAACTGACCGATAGTTTCGAAGTCAAGAAAGGATTTAGACAGGGCGATGCGTTGTCGTGTGATTTTTTTAACATCATATTGGAAATGATTGTACAAAAATCACTGGCCAATACAAGAGGCACAATCTATTTCAAATCCTCGCAACTCCTTGCACACGCCGACGACATTGACATAATAGGTAGATCGCAGCGAGATGTCAATGAGGCGTTTGCGAGTATTGAGATGGAGGCGGCAAAAATTGGTTTGGCAGTTAACGAAGGCAAGACTAAATATCTGCTGTCATCGAAAAAGGACATTTACCACCGACGTCTTGGACAGAACGTGCATATTGGCAGATATAAGTTCTAGGTAGTTAAGGACTTCATATACCTCGGCTCCGCGGTGACTTGGAACAACGACACCAGTTTCGAAATCAAGCGCAGAATTACTCTTGCCAACCGCTGCTTCTTTGGGCTCAAGAGGCAACTGAGAAGTAGAGCCCTCTCTCGTACGACCAAGTTGACCTTATATAAGACCTTAATTATCCCGGTCCTGTTATACGGCGCAGAAACATGGACTTTATCTAAAGCGGATGAGGAAATCCTTGGTCGTTTCGAGAGAAAGATTCTGCGTTCGATTTTCGGTCCCATAAACACAGAGGAGGGTTGGAGGAGAAGATTCAATCACGAACTGTACGGGTTGTACAGCGACATGAGTCCGGTCAGGCGTCTACGGGTCCAACGCCTAAAATGGCTAGGCCATGTAGAGCGAATGGACACCACAGCTCCAGCCCGTAGAGTCTGTGAATCCAACCCCGAGGGACGAAGAAATATAGGACGGCCGCACCAGAGGTGGCGCGCACAGGTGGAAGGGGACCTCAACCAACTGGGCGTGCGGCATTGGAAAAGACTAGCGAAAGATCGTGCTAGGTGGAGAGGCATGTTGGTTGAGGCCCAGGTTCACCCCGAACTGTAGCGCCCGTTAAGTAAGTAAGTAAGTAGCAAACTTCCCAGTTTTGATCTCTTTTGTGTCTTTGATGAATTAATCCTAGCTGCAAACCTTTTTCCCATATTTCCCATTATTGTTATTCACCTTTTCACATCGTTGCTGTCAAGTAAGATAATTGATTTGAATTCAATGGACACCTTGATAATCAACTATATCTCATCATGAAGATTTTTGATTATCAAAGTAATATGCCGATAACCTGCCTGCAACCAAGATCTGTCATCATAAGAAAAATGTGATTTAATGTGATGACTGATGAGGTAACATACATAGTCTCTTTCATATTTATATATACAGATAGTACGGAACCCTTTGTGGGCGAGTCCGACTCGCACTGGGCCGGTTTTAAGAATTTGTTGCCGAAACCCGGGAACTTTAACGCAAACGAAAACAAAAAAAACGATTATAGCATAGTTTGAACTTGCCATAATGTATTTCGCTAGCCGTGCTCCTTATCGTGGGCAAGTAACTAAACTTGTCAAAAGTGCGACCGATTATCTGAAATCAGATGACTCTAAGATAAAAGAGTAAGTAATCTGGACGATATTGAGGAGAAGTTAGTGTTCATGTTGGATCGGCTCACAGCAGCACATGAGAGCTTACGAAAAGCAAACACTGAAGTGTCCTCATTAATTAAAGAAGAAGAAGCTGTAAAGGAAGCTGACACGGAGTACTCCTGGCGGAGTGCGAGGATTAAGCGATATGCACCATGGCGCGAATTAAATGTCGCCTGTCTAAGCTTCGTCTTTGTCAAGGGCAGTCAACTTATACCGAAAATGCACAGTAGTCCACCTCAGCAAGAGCAGTACCGCCTCCTCTCACCCCTCTTGAATCGTCTTCAGTCAATGCGGTAAAATTGAATAAATTACAGCCAAAACGTTTCTCTGGTGATTTTAAGGAGTGGGTTCCGTTTTGGGAGCAATATCGTGTTCTCGTTCATGAGAACTCCTCCCTTAGCACGATCGATAAATTTAACTATCTTGAGACAGTATTAGTCGGTAAAGCCGCAGAAACACTAGCTGGTCTCACGCCCACAGAAATTAACTACTATACGGCCATAACATTATTAAAAGAAGTGTATGGACATAACGAGAAGATCATAGATTACACCATGCAGCGCTTGCTCTCTATCCATCCTCTTTCTTCTAAAACCGATGTCATTAGCCTAAGACGGCTTTATAAGTCAGTGTTGGCTTCTGCTCGATCACTTGAATCATTAGGCATTCCATCATTACATTACTTTGTAATGTTGAAAGGCGTTTTATTGCGTTGCCTTCCAAACGAATTGCGAGTAGACTTTCATCGTTATTATGAGGATTCAAATGCAGAGCTTCCAAACGATCGCACAGGGTATGATAATGATGAAGTAAGTACCTCATCCTTACTTTACTTACTTTGATGGAGCTTCAGTTCGGGGTGAACCAGGGCCTCAACCAACAAGCCTCTCCAGCCGGCCCGATCTTCGGCCAGCCGCATCCAGTGCGGCACGCCCAATTGGTTGAGGTCCCCTTCCACCTGAGCGCGCCACCTTAAATCTGGTCGTCCTCTGCTGGGCCGGAGCGTTGATGTCCATTCGCTCTACATGGCCTAGCCATCTTAGACGTTGGATCCGAAGACGTCTAACCAGGCCGATGTCGCTGTACAGCCCGTACAATTCTTGGTTAAATCTCCTCCTCCATTCTCCGTTTACACAAACGGGACCAAAGATTGCACGCAGAATTTTCCTCTCGAAACGTACAAGAGCCTCTTCATCCGCTTTTGTCAACGTCCAAGCCTCAGCGCCGTAGAGGAGGACCGGGATGATTAAGGTTTTGTAGAGGGAAACCTTAGTTTTTCGAGGGAGGGCTCTACTACTCAATTGCCTCTTGAACCCGAAGAAGCAGCGGTTGGCAAGAGTTATTCAGCATTTTATCTCAGCGCTGGTGTCGGTGCTGCTTGTCACTACCGAGCCAAGGTAGACGAAGTCCTTGACTACTTCAAAAATATAGCTGCCGATGGTGTCGTTCTGATCAAGACGTCGGCGTTGTGCGTCTTTCTTGGATGACAGCATATATTTGGTCTTGTCCCCATTTATCCTTAGACCCACTTTAGCCGCTTCTGCTTCAATGCTTGTGAACGCTTTGTTCGTCCAATAACATCAATGCCATCTGCGTAGGCAGGCAATTGTGCGGACTTGAAGTAGATCGTACCTCTTGTATTGGCCGCAGAGTCCCGCACGATCTTTTCAAGAATAATGTTGAAGAAATCACATGACAGTGCATCACCCTGTCTAAAACCTTTTTTAATCAAAGGGGTCGGTTAGTTCACCTCCGACCTTAATGGAGCAGCGAGAGTTCTCCATAGTCATCCTGCATAGTCTGACGAGTTAGGCAGGAATGTTAAAACATGACATGGCTCTGTATAGCTCGTCTCTATATACACTGTCATACGCGGCTTTAAAGTCGACGAAAAGATGGTGCGTGTCGACCTGGAATTCATGGGTCTTCTCCAAGGTCTGCCGTAGTGTAAATATTTGTCATATCGTGGATTTTCCTGGCCTGAAACCACACTGGTAGGAACCTATCGGATTGTCCACGAACGGTTTCACGTACTTACACAGTACGGCAGAGAGGATCTTGTACACGATGTTCAGGAAGCCTATCCCTCTGTAATTGGCGCAGTCATAGGGGTCTCCTTTCTTATGGATCGGGCAAACGGTACTGAGATTCCATTCATCGGGCATGCGTTCTTCCGACCATATCTTGCAGATAAGTTGGTGCATGTTCCTAACCAGCTCATCGCCAGCTGCTTTAAAGAGCTCCGCGGGGAGTCCGTCTGCTCCAGCAGCTTTATAAGACTTAAGTTTTGATATCGCTATCTTAACATCGTCTAGGTCGGGTGGACGGTATTCTCCTTCGTCTTCGTCCATTGTGAATGGTTCGCTCTGCCTAACGGCGGCATTTTGACTATCATCGCCGTTATACAGTCTGCAGAAGTGGTTCTTCCACAATCTCAGCGTCGACTGTGACTCCACTACTTTCTGACAACGACTCCATTGCTGTTCTATGGTTTCTGCAGATTGCATCGGGACCTGAGAGAGCTTGATGGAGACTTGATCGGCGAAGGTCCTGGCGGTCTCCAGCGATTGCAGCTTTCCGACGTTAAATTTTGGTGTTCTTACTCGACTCCGTTGGTTCCGAGAAATTCGCATCCGTACCTTGGCTGCAACAAGGTAATGATCCGAGTCGATGTTGGCTCCTCAAAAGGTTCGGACATCTAGGATGCTGGAGGAGTGTCTGCCGTCGATCGCAATATGATCAACTTGGTTGGTTGTCGATTGATCGAAAGGCCGCCAGGTCCCCTAATGGATGTTGAGGTGTGGGAATCGTGTACTTGCTACTACCAGGTTATGTCCCGCCATAAAGTCCACTAGCCTTAGTCCGTTTTCTGACGTTGTGTTGTGTAGGCTGTGCTTTCCAATGACCCGTTCAAAGATAGCTTCCTTACCCAGCTTCGCATTGAAATCTCCTAGAACGATTTTGGTGTTATAGCTGGGACATTGCGCATATGTACGTTCTGCCTAGGAGATCATAGAAGTCGTCTTTATGTCGGTCATCTTTCTCCTCTGTGGGGGCGTGGACAAATAGTAAGCTTATATTGCCGAGATTGGCCTTGATGCGGATAGTTATGAGGCGTTCGCTTACATACTGGAAGCTTAAGATTTTTTTCCTGAGTCTGCCTCGAACAACAAATCCGCATCCGAATAAGCGTTGTTTATTTTCTCTGTAGCAGTTTCCGTAGAATATATCACAGTTTTTCATCCGCTTTTTGCCTGGCCCATCCCATCGCACTTCTTGGAGCGCGCTAATGTCTGCCTTATAGCAGTCCAAAGAGTTGACCAGTTGTTCGGCTGCACCTGGTCTGTTGAGGGACCTAACGTTCCAGGTGCAGAACCGAAATTCGTTTCCTTTTTGACGTTTGCGGGGGTCGTCAACATGTAATCCGTCCGTATCCGAGGTTATTCGTTGTCTCTGAACAAAATTTTTGTTTTAAGCGATGGGGATGTTAGCCCTAAGCGCAACCCCCAACCTGGAGGGCCAGGTTCCTCTTTCCCCAGGAACAAGGGGTCGGGTCGCTGCACACATTGGTTCACTGCCTGGCGGGTGCCAGTATAGCTATCCAGGGGAGGCCACGCGGAGGCTGTGTGTCAACTTGGATTGAGCAGGGACAGAGATCGAAGCTGGCGTTTGCCAAGTTAAACGCGATCGTCCGCAACAGATAATTCTTCGAGCAACCAGGCGTCCCCCTCTTCGAGTACCATCGGCGATAGACAAGTCAATTGTCTTTTAAAATTTTTAAAGAGAGAGGTTGAATCGCTAGAAAAGGCGAACGAGGCGAAGATTCATCCATCACGCTCTAATACTACAAATACACATACGAAACCTGTCAAAATGGCCCTAGGATTGTTTACTTCTGAAAAAAGAGAAAATTGTTTATTCTGTAGTGCAACAAATCACGAGGCCAAAGATTGCTGTTGCTCTAAAGATCTTGCTGAAAAGAAAAGACTGCTGATAAGCAAAGGAAGATGTTTTAGATGCTGTAAAGGCGGCCACAATTCGAAGATGTGCAGAGTGAAAGGAGTGGTTTGCAAAACGTGCAACGGACGTCATGCTACTAGTATGTGCGATCTACGTATTCTTACCGCAGTAAACAAATGCCAGCAAATGTGGACAATGCTTCTGCAGTCAACCTTTTTACGGCGTATAGATTGCAAAGGGGTAATGTGCATTTGCAAACGGCATGCGTCTATGCTAGCAATGAATTTTCTACACTTTCCATGTTTGTGCGCATTGTTATGGACGGTGGTAGTCAGCTATCTATCGTAAAGTCCACTCTTGCACGTCGCTTGAGCTTACCTGTTGTGGGAAAACACAGTTTGAGCGTTATACCGTTCGGAAGTGACAAACCTAGGCCTAGCAAGCTATGTAACCGAGTTCGCCTGGTACTTCGCAGCCAATATGATGACCAAGCTGTAGTGATCGATGTTATTGAAGTTCCAGCTATTTGCTATGATGTATTGTTAGCACCCACTAACGAACCAGCAATTACATCTTGCAACTTGATTTTAGCCGATAATCATGCCCATGGGCAACAACTGGAGGACGGAATCAGCGTACTTATTGCTGCCGATACGTATTGACAATTTGTGACTGGGGAAAACAAGCGTCTTACGGAGGCGTTAACAGCAATCAGTACAATCTTGGGCTGGACAATTCAAGGACCATCAAACATAGAACCAATGTCTTCCGGTTCTTATACAAAGGCGCTAAACGCCTGTGCTTGCGGTGATATTCAGAGGTTTTGGACGCTGGATATTTTGGGAATAAATCCTGGAGATTAAAGGGGGGTAAGTGGCGATGTATCCGTGCATATTCGTAGAAAAGGTGATAGGTTTGAAGCATCCCTTTCTCGGAAAATCATGTCTGCTCCACTTCATAACAACAAAACTGGTGCATTCATACGATTGCAGTCGCTTGTAAGAAAGCTACGTTAGGTTAGGTATATGGGTACCCTATTGACGTAAAGTCAAGGCTCACGTAGACTACGTTGAGTCCATTGTGCCCACCTGTTTTGTTTAACCCGTTGATATCTATTCATTTACCGTCGAGCTGAACCAGCCAGACAAGGATAAAAATCCCAGTATTCTGTTCAGTCCGATATTACCTACCTCTTCTAGTCCCGAAAGGAAGTATCTTCCCAGGAAAATATTCCTTTTTTGGGCTAGCGCCGGGCATTCGCACAGCAGGTAACGAACGGACTCAATTTCCTCTTCGTCCCTGCAGCTTCTGCAGAAGTCATTGTAGGGCTGGCCTAGTCAAGCTGCATGATAGGATAGCATGCAGTGCCCGGTGAGGGCACCGACTGCCAGTCGAATGTTCCCACGATTGAACTTCAGCAGATTTTCCGTTCTTTTCTTATCATAGACGGGCCAAGTCGATTTCGCCGTTGCGCATGTATCTAAGCGACACCAGCGCTTATTGGCTTTCACCAATAACTCCGTCTGTATCTCCCTGTAGAGCGCACTGAGTGGTGCTTTGCCCTCAGCTGAGATCTGCGCAATGTTAGCACCTGATCCCACCCTAACCAACTCGTCCGCCCTCTCGTTTCCGGAGATATTCATATGACCAGGTACCCAGCAAAGGGTCACCTCATTTACATTGGATATCTCTTCTAACTTCTCCTTGCAGAGTTTGACGAGTTTGGATCTTATCCATGCTGCCTGCAGAGCCTTAATGGCTGCCTGGTTGTCAACATAGATGCTGATCCTTTTTTCTGTAATATTCTCTTTGCTGATCAGGTCCGCCGCCTGCTTGATAGCGAAGACCTCAGCTTGGAAGACACTGCATCCATCATCGAGCCTGTAGGAGCGATGCATATCCCGAGACTCAAAGTAGACTCCGTCACCTGTGCCAACATCCATTTTGGATCCGTCGGTGTAGAGTGCCAGTTCACTTTCCGTGCGTACCAAATCACCGGTCCATTCCTCCCTGGAGGGAATTCTAATAGAGAATCTCCTCTCCCAGGAAGAAAGTCGGGTGACATAGTCCGTTACGGTTCTGAATCTCGAGACGGCCCATCGATCCAAGACTGATGCATGTCCGTGAGGACTCCTTTTCCAGAGACCTGATTCCTGTAATCTTAGCGCAGTTCTGGTTGCGGCGCTCTCGCAGTACAAGTCCAGGGGTGGGAGGTTCAGCATGACTTCAAGGGCCGCCGTTGGTCTGGACTTCATAGATCCCGTCACCGCCAGACAGCCTGCCCTTTGAACCTTTGACACACTCTGAAGATGACACTTTTTCTCAAGCGCCTTTCACCAGACAACCGAGCCATAGACTGGGATAGGTCTTACTACCGTAGTGTACAACCAATGTACTATCCTCGGTTTGAGGCCCCATGTCTTTCCAAAGGCTACCTTGCACGAATATAGTGCCACATAGGCCTTTTTGATACTTTCTTCAATATTTTCTCTCCAACTAAGTTTGGAGTCCAGGATTATGCCCAGATATTTCGCAGATTTTCCAGGAATCAGATCTATACCATTCATACGGGGGTAGGTGTGTCTTGGTACAGATCTTTTCTTTGTAAAGAGTACTACCTCTGTTTTCGCCGGATTTACTCCCAGACCTCGCCCCTTGACCCAGCTATCCTCTAACGTCAGTGCATAGCTTAGTCTATCGCTGAGGACCTGCGTAAATTTTCCAGAGAATGTCATCGGCGTAGGCCGTAACATTAAAGCCCTCCGTCTCTAGAATCTTGGCCATTCCGTCGACCACAAGGAGCCATAGGAGGGGTGACAGAACGCCACCTTGTGGTGTACCTTTATTTACCCTCACCCTTCCGCATGCTCTCCCTATCGTCGAATTTACTATACGAGTACCCAGCATTTGCCCAATCCAACTGCATACACCCGGGTTTATTTGGGCCATATGAAGGCTGGACACTATTGCCTTGGTACTAACGTTATTAAAGGCACCCTCAATGTCCAGGAAGGCACCTAGAGTGAATTCCTTGATACTGAGCGATTTTTCTATCGTAGAGACTACCCTATGCAGAGCAGTATCCACCGATTTTCCCCTTATGTACGCATTATGTGATTGTGACAGATAACCGCCCCCAATCTCTTCCCTTACGTACAAATCTATTATTCGTTCCAGCGTTTTCATCAGGAAGGATGACAGACTGATAGAAGAAAGAAAGCTATGCTCAGCTGGCAAAATTGCTGATTACGATGCGTCAATGAATGAACTGTTGTCCACAGGCATTGTTGAGATTGCTCCAGATACGGTGGTTGATGAAAGTCTGGTCTACTATATGCCTCATCGTACGGTATACCTATAGAGAAGATAAGGAAACAATGAAACTTCGTATTGTATTCGACGTTTCCGCTCATGCTCCGAATCATTTATCACTGATGTTTTGGATGTGGGTGAAAACTTTTACCTGATCTTTTGTTAATCCTTTTGAACTTTCGTACAGGAAAGACTGGACTGGTTGCAGACATTGAGAAGGCGTTCCTGCAAATTCTGTTTCAACCGTCGGATAGAGACAGCCATCGTTTTCTTTGGTTCGCCGAAAAAATGATAAACGATAAGGTGTTACCTGCAATAAGGATATACCGAATGACGCGGCTTACATTTGGCCTAAAGAGCAGTCCTTACATTCTGGGTGCTATGATACAAGAACTGATCAAGGAGGCTTCGTCTAAATTTAAAGAAATTTGCCAAATTTCACACAAAGGTGAGGAGGAGTTGCTGCGTTATCAAAAAATATGTGAGTTATTGCAAAGTAGTTTTTATATGGATGATTTTGTCGTAGGCATCAACGATGAAGATTTTGCAATAAGAGTTTATCGCGAAGCAACCAATATTTTTGAAAGTGCCTCCATGAAATTACGTAAATGGAATACTAACAATGCTCGTGTTCGAGAATGTTTTGAAGAAGAACAGATAGTTTCTGCTTCGCCTAAGGTACTTGGTTTGCGATGGGTGATAGCAACAGACGAGCTTCAAGTTGATCTTAACCCTGTTCTTAAATTACTGGGCTCCGAATTCATTCAAAATACCAAGCGCAGTGTTCTAAGGGTCATGGCTAAAATATTTGACCCATTTGGCTTGCTCTCTCCGTGGGCTGTTCGTTTAAAGATTTTGTTTCAAAGCATATGGCGTAAGAAACTGGATTGGGATGAGGACTTACCATCGGAGTTACAATGCATTTGGACAACGTATCAGAATGAGATTAATGAGCTAACAAACATGGCCATATCAAGGCATTTTTTAAGGAACGAACGACCAACACAACTCCATGTATTTGCCGACGCAAGCCAATTCGCTTTTGGAGCCGCAGCATACGCAAGAACTGTTGGCCACACGGGAGAGGTATCCGTGCAGCTTATTTGTTCAAAGAGCAGAGTTGCGCCACTTAAAAACGACAGTCAAAACGAACTGACTATACCAAAATTGGAGTTAACGGCCGCGCTGATTACTGCGCGCTTGCTTACCTATCTACAGGACAATCTTCGTATTCATATTGGCGATGCGTATTTGTGGACCGATACTCAGATTGCTCTGTACTGGATACGAGGCTCAAACAAACGTTGGAAGCCATATGTGGAGAACCGTGTTAAGGAAATAAGGTCATTATCAAAGGAATCTTCTTGGAGACATTGCCCTGGAGTGGAAAATCCGGCGGATTTGCTTACCAGAGGGTTGAGAGCAACGTCTCTCATCAATTCTTCGATTTGGTTAAGGGGGCCATCTTGTATAATGGAGGAGCAGACCAACTGGCCATCAACAGCGAACAATAATGCAGTTTCATTGTGCACTCCGGCATCGCACGGAGAGGATTCGGAAAAAGAAACGTTGGAATTCTGTAAACCAGTTATGAACGCTGAAAAGTTCAGTAGGTGGCGACATATTCTTCGTGTTACAGCTTGCTGCTTTCGAGCAATCGACGCATTTAGAAAGCGTGCTGTCGGGTCTCAAATATCATCTGAAGATATTGATCGGGCTGAGAAGTATTGGATCAGTCAAGTGCAACGCGAGCACTTTCACAAGGAAATCTTATGCCTTCAAGGCAACAAGGGTATGACTTTTATTTCAAAATGATCATCTCTTTCCCCTTATTTAGATGACGCCGATCAGTTTCTACGAGTAGGCGGTCGTCTTCAAGATGTCGGAGCTGACGTAAACGTTGCTCACCCTATCATCTTACCAAAGGCATCCCATATAACCAAACTCATCGTTGCTGATGTGCATCAACGGACATTTCATGGTGGTCCTCAGCAGTACTTTCAAATCTACGCTCTAGATACTGGGTCATTAAAGGAAGGCAGTGAGTGAAAAACATCATCAAAAATTGCTTTGTTTGTAAAATGCTTCGTGGAAAAGCAGCTACTCAAGTGTTTGCACCACTTCCCAGGGATAAAGTCTTATCAGCAAGGGCATTCGATGTGACTGGAGTCGACTCCGCTGGCCCTTTATACGTGGTGGATAGCGCTGGTGAACCTAAGAAGTTTTACAACCTATTATTTACTTGTGCAGCAGTCCGAGCTGTGCATCTTGAATGCACTAACAATCCAATCACGGAGTGCTGTATTCTGGCCATAAGGCATAATGTACTCTGACAATGCCACAACCTTCAAGAAGGCGTCAGTTGAATTCAAACAACTTAGCGATGTTCGGAGAAGCGAACGTTTTCTAGGATTCTTGAGTGACTCTCGAATAAAATGGAAATTTATAGTAGAGCGAGCTCCATGATGGGGTGGCTTCTGGGAGCGGCTAGTGGGAATTGTTAAATCGGCTCTTAGAGCGGCTGTTCGGCGATCCACATTAAACAACGATCAGCTACACACCTTACTTACGGAGGTTGAATGCGTAGTGAACGTACATGGGAGATGACCCATTAGATCTTGGACCGCTCACTCCTGCACATTTCTTGAATACAGTCTACAGGTCTTCGGAGGAGCCTACATCTGACAACCAAAATGGCAATGAACTGCGAAAAATATGGAAAGAACGTGTACGATCATAGCTGTTTTTAAGAAACGATGCTTTAAAGAATATATCTTCCAACTAAGATCTTTACATCCCACGAAAACCTTTTCGGGTTCCAATTTGCAAGTCGGAGATGTAGTTTTGGTGGAAGATTCATCGTTGCCTCGGACTCTTTGGCATCTAGCTATAATCCTGAAAGTTTTCCCTGGGCGCGATGGCGAAATCCTTGCTTGTGAGGTAAAGCTTTCAAGCGGCTCCATTTTGCGAAGACCGATACAGCTTCTTTATCCGTTAAAAGTTACTAACTCATCCTGAAACTTGTTGGCGGGAGGATGTTGAAAATCCCGGTTTTTTTATAGCACAATGCATAATCTCTCTGTTGGAACACAATACATGATTAACATATCTTTCCCCTCTTTCTTCGCTTGTATATGTATGTATGTAGTACTTCAATGGTATGGAAAAAGTGGACCGAAGGCTATATAAGCGAAAGCACTTGCACTCGGGGGCATTCAGTTTTCGAAAATCAATAACGAGTGATCAGTCGGAATTCAGTACGAAAGTAATCAAGCCACCTAGTGAGTTGTAGAGACAAAGCTTGTAATAAAGATGTTTATAAGCAATAAAGTGTAAAGTGTGTAGAAGCTTGTAATAAAGGTGAAGCGTCCAGATAATTTATCTGAGATTGCAATAATAAGGTGTGTGTATTGAATAAAGAAAAACTTAACCGTTGCAGTTCATCGCAGTCCAGTGATCGAACCCTATTGATAACGATCTAATTGTCGTAACAATATAAACACTTGCTTCAACAATTAGTACAATATTTTGTGAATAGTGACATTTTCTTCCTCAAGTTATCAAGAAACCATCAATTTGGAGATATCTCATCAATACCATTTTGGTAATTATTTTGAAAAAGGCCCTAATCACCGGTTCTCATGAAATTCGAATATGTTAAAATAGGCTTTGTTCTGACAATTTTGATATGAATATTTTAGATCGGACTTTCCTAGCTTCAAAGGCATAAGCTTTTGAATTTTCCATACAAAATACGGATTTCAATCATAGTTTTGTGTGGAACTATGCACCATACATATATCTTCATTTTTTTAAATGTTTCTTACACAGCCTGAACGGAGTGCAGTAGTTTGGGTCGTAAATGCTCGTTCATTTTTTACGACAAAATATTTGGAGCAGAGGATAAACCAGAGACTATAGGTATACATAAACAAGAGTCTAGTCCAGTGTCCAGTGCTGTCCAGACAAGAGTCGTGTGCGGGCGAAAAGCTGTGGTGGAATCTTTTCCTCTATCCCCCGTCTGCGTTTATAGGACCGAAAATTACACGCAACATTTTTCTCTCGGAACGGCTAGTGTTGCTTTTTATTGTGTTCATGCTTCTATGCCGCACAGCACGAACGGGGTTACAAGGATCTTGCACAGATTCAACTTTGTCGTTCAGGAGAGGGCTCTATTACTCAATTCCCACCTTACTTACTTACCTACTTATCAGGCCAGCGATCCATGGAGAATCTGAGCCTGAGCTATAGCTGCCTTCCGTTTTTGACGGTCCCGGGTAACCTACTTCCAGTTATCAAGACCAAGATGTCTTAAATCCGCGATTAGTTGGTATTTATACGGAGGTTCGGTCTTCCTCATCTTCTCGAGCCAGGAAGCTCGGCCGCTAGCACGACAGCTCACCAGGCCAATATAGGTGGCCGGCAGCACGACAGCTCACCAGGCCACTATAGGTGACCGGCAGGACGACAGCTCACCAGGCCACTATAGGTGGCCGGCAGCACCACAGCTCACAAGGACACTATAGGTGGCCGCCAGCACGACAGCTCACCAGGCCACTATATGTGGCCGGTAACTCGAGAGCTCACCAGACCACTATAGGTGGCCGGCAACACGACAGCTCACCAGGCCACTATAGGTGGCCGGCAACACGACAGCTCACCAGGCCACTATAGGTGGCCGGCAGCACGAGAGCTCACCAGGCCACTATAGGTGGCCGGCAGGACGACAGCTCACCAGGCCACTATAGGTGGCCCGCAGCACCACAGCTCACCAGGACACAGCTCACCAGGCCACTGTAGGTTGGTGGCAGCACGAGAGCTCACCAGGCCACTATAGGTGGCCGGCAGCACGACAGCTCAGCAGGGCACTATAGGTGGCCGGCAGCACGACAGCTCACCAGGTCACTATAGGTGGCCGGCAGCACGACAGCTCACCAGGCCACTATAGGTTGCCGGCAGCACGACAGCTCACCAGGCCACTATGAGTCGCCGGCATCACGACAGCTCACCAGGCCACTGTAGGTTGGCGGCAGCACGAGAGCTCACCAGGCCACTATAGGTGGCCGGAAGCACGACAGCTCACCAGCACACTATATGTGGCCGGCAGCACGACAGCTCACCAGGCCACTATAGGTGGCCGGCAGCACGACAGCTCACCAGCGCACTATATGCGGCCGGCAGCACGACAGCTCACCAGGCCACTATAGGTGGCCGGCAGCACGACAGCTCACCAGCACACTATATGTGGCCGGCAGCACGACAGCTCACAAGGCCACTATAGGTGGCCGGCAGCACAACAGCTCACCAGACTACTATAGGTGGCCGGCAGCACGACAGCTCACCAGCACACTATAGGTAGCCGGCAGCACGACGCTCACCAGGCCACTATAGGTGGCCGGCAGCTCGAGAGCTCACCAGCACAATACAGTTGGCCGGCAGCACGACAGCTCACCAGGCCACTCTAGGTGGCCGGCAGCACGACAGCTCACCAGCACACTATATGTGGCCGGCAGCACGACAGCTCACCAGGCCACTATAGGTGGCCGGCAGCACGACAGCTCACCAGCGCACTATATGCGGCCGGCAGCACGACAGCTCACCAGGCCACTATAGGTGGCCGGCAGCACGACAGCTCACCAGCACACTATATGTGGCCGGCAGCACGACAGCTCACAAGGCCACTATAGGTGGCCGGCAGCACAACAGCTCACCAGACTACTATAGGTGGCCGGCAGCACGACAGCTCACCAGCACACTATAGGTAGCCGGCAGCACGACGCTCACCAGGCCACTATAGGTGGCCGGCAGCTCGAGGGCTCACCAGCACAATACAGTTGGCCGGCAGCACGACAGCTCTCCAGGCCACTATAGGTGGCCGGCAGCACAACAGCTCACCGGACTACGATAGGTGGCCGGCAGCACGACAGTTCACCAGCACACTATAGGTAGCCGGCAGCACGACGCTCACCAGGCCACTATAGGTGGCCGGCAGCTCGAGAGCTCACCAGCACAATACAATTGGCCGGCAGCACGACAGCTCACCAGGCCACTATAGGTGGCCGGCAGCACAACAGCTCACCGGACTACGATAGGTGGCCGGCAGCACGACAGCTCACCAGCACACTATAGGTAGCCGGCAGCACGACAGCTCACCAGACCACTATAGGTGGCCGGCAGCACGACAGCTCACCAGCACACTATATGTGGCCGGCAGCACGACAGCTCACAAGGCCACTATAGGCGGCCGGCAGCACAACAGCTCACCAGACTACTATAGGTGGCCGGCAGCACGACAGCTCACCAGGCGACTATAGGTGGCCGGCAGCACGACAGCTCGCCAGGCCACTATAGGTAGCCGGTAGCACGACAGCTCACCAGGCCACTATAGGTGGCCGGCACCACGACAGCTCACCAGGCCACTATACGTGGCCGGCAGCACGACAGCTCACCAGGCAACTATAGGTGGCCGGCAGCACGAAAGCTCACCAGGCCACTATAGGTAGCCGGCAGCACGACAGCTCACCAGGCCATATATATAGCCACTATAGGTGGCCGGAGGCACGACAGCTCACCAGACTACTATAGGTGGCCGGCAGCACGACAGCTCACCAGGGCACCATAGGTGGCCGGCAGCACGACAGCTCGTCAGGCCACTATAGGTGGCCGGCAGAATGACAGCGCACCAGGATGCTATAGGTGACCGGATTCACGACAGCTCACCAGGCCACTGTAGGTTGGCGGCAGCACGAGAGCTCACCAGGCCACTATAGGTGGTCGGTAGCACGAAGCTCACCAGCACACTATAGGCGACCGGCAGCACGACAGCTCACCAGCCACTATAGGTGGCCGGCAGCACGACAGCTCACCAGGCCACTATAGGTGACCGGCAGCACGACAGCTCACCAGGACACTATAGGTGGCCGCCAGCACGACAGCTCACCAGGCCACTATATGTGGCCGGGAACTCGAGAGCTCACCAGACCACTATAGGTGGCCGGCAACACGGCAGCTCACCAGCACACTATATGTGACCGGCAGCACGACAGCTCACCAGGCCACTACAGGTGGCCGGCAGCACGACAGCTCACCAGGCCACTATAGGTGGCCGGCAGCACGACAGCTCACCAGGCCACTATAGGTGGCCGGCAGCACGACGGCTCACCAGCACACTATATGTGGCCGGCAGCACCACAGCTCACCAGGCCACTAAAAGTGGCCGGCAGCACGTTAGCTCACCAGCACACTATATGTGGCCGGCAGCACGACAGCTCACCAGGCCACTATAGGTGGCCGGCAGCACAAAAGCTCACCAGACTACTATAGGTGGCCGGCAGCACGACAGCTCACCAGCACACTAAAGGTGGCCGGCAGCACGACGCTCACCAGGCCACTATAGGTGGCCGGCAGCTCGAGAGCTCACCAGCACAATACAGCTGGCCGGCAGCACGACAGCTCACCAGGCCACTATTGGTGGCCGGCAGCACTACTGCTCACCAGGCCACTATAGGTGGCCGGCAGCACAACAGCTCACCAGACTACTATAGGTGGCCGGCAGCGCGACAGCTCACCAGCACACTATATGTGGCCGGCAGCACGACAGCTCACCAGGCCACTATAGGTGGCCGGCAGCACGACAGCTCACCAGACTACTATAGGTGGCCGGCAGCACGACAGCTCACCAGGCAACTATAGGTGGCCGGCAGCACGACAGCTCACCAGGCCTCTATAGGTAGCCGGCAGCACGACAGCTCACCAGGCCACTATAGGTGGCCGGCAGCACGACAGCTCACCAGGCCACTATACGTGGCCGGCAGCACGACAGCTCACCAGGCCACTATAGGTGGCCGGCAGCACGAAAGCTCACCAGGACACTATAGGTAGCCGGCAGCAC
The DNA here is from genome assembly GCA_951905685.1 of Eumerus sabulonum. NCBI lineage: Eukaryota > Metazoa > Arthropoda > Insecta > Diptera > Syrphidae > Eumerus > Eumerus sabulonum. The sequence continues at coordinate 131,223,817 of OX645060.1, read as the reverse complement.
GACAGCTCACCAGCCCACTATAGGTGGCCGGCAGCACGACAGCTCACCAGGCCGCTATACGTGGCCGGCAGCACGACAGCTCACCAGCACACAATATGTGGCCGGCAGCACGACAGCTCACCAGGCCACTATAGGTGGCCGGCAGCACGACAGCTCACCAGACTACTATAGGTGGCAGCACGACAGCTCATCAGGCCACTGTAGGTTGGCGGCAGCACGAGAGCTCACCAGGCCACTATAGGTGGTCGGCAGCACGAAGCTCACCAGCACACTATTGGTGGTCGGCAGCACGACAGCTCACCAGGCCGCTATACGTGGCCGGCAGCACGACAGCTCACCAGCACACAATATGTGGCCGGCAGCACGACAGCTCACCAGGCCACTATAGGTGGCCGGCAGCACGACAGCTCACCAGACTACTATAGGTGGCCGGCAGCACGACAGCTCACCAGGGCACCATAGGTGGCCGGCAGCACGACAGCTCGTCAGGCCACTATAGGTGGCCGGCAGAATGACAGCGTACCAGGCCACTATGGGTGGCCGGCAGAACGACAGCGCAACAGGCCACTATAGGTGACCGGATTCACGACAGCTCACCAGGCCACTGTAGGTTGGCGGCAGCACGAGAGCTCACCAGGCCACTATAGGTGGTCGGCAGCACGAAGCTCACCAGCACACTATTGGTGGTCGGCAGCACGACAGCTCACCAGGCCGCTATACGTGGCCGGCAGCACGACAGCTCACCAGCACACAATATGTGGCCGGCAGCACGACAGCTCACCAGGCCACTATAGGTGGCCGGCAGCACGACAGCTCACCAGACTACTATAGGTGGCCGGCAGCACGACAGCTCACCAGGGCACCATAGGTGGCCGGCAGCACGACAGCTCGTCAGGCCACTATAGGTGGCCGGCAGAATGACAGCGCACCAGGATGCTATAGGTGACCGGATTCACGACAGCTCACCAGGCCACTGTAGGTTGGCGGCAGCACGAGAGCTCACCAGGCCACTATAGGTGGTCGGTAGCACGAAGCTCACCAGCACACTATAGGCGACCGGCAGCACGACAGCTCACCAGCCACTATAGGTGGCCGGCAGCACGACAGCTCACCAGGCCACTATAGGTGACCGGCAGCACGACAGCTCACCAGGACACTATAGGTGGCCGCCAGCACGACAGCTCACCAGGCCACTATATGTGGCCGGGAACTCGAGAGCTCACCAGACCATTATAGGTGGCCGGCAACACGGCAGCTCACCAGCACACTATATGTGACCGGCAGCACGACAGCTCACCAGGCCACTACAGGTGGCCGGCAGCACGACAGCTCACCAGGCCACTATAGGTGGCCGGCAGCACGACAGCTCACCAGGCCACTATAGGTGGCCGGCAGCACGACAGCTCACCAGCACACTATATGTGGCCGGCAGCACCACAGCTCACCAGGCCACTAAAAGTGGCCTGCAGCACGTTAGCTCACCAGCACACTATATGTGGCCGGCAGCACGACAGCTCACCAGGCCACTATAGGTGGCCGGCAGCACAAAAGCTCACCAGACTACTATAGGTGGCCGGCAGCACGACAGCTCACCAGCACACTAAAGGTGGCCGGCAGCACGACGCTCACCAGGCCACTATAGGTGGCCGGCAGCTCGAGAGCTCACCAGCACAATACAGCTGGCCGGCAGCACGACAGCTCACCAGGTCACTATTGGTGGCCGGCAGCACTACTGCTCACCAGGCCACTATAGGTGGCCGGCAGCACAACAGCTCACCAGACTACTATAGGTGGCCGGCAGCGCGACAGCTCACCAGCACACTATATGTGGCCGGCAGCACGACAGCTCACCAGGCCACTATAGGTGGCCGGCAGCACGACAGCTCACCAGACTACTATAGGTGGCCGGCACCACGACAGCTCACCAGGGCACTATAGGTGGCCGGGAGCACGACAGCTCATCAGGCCACCATAGGTGGCCGGCAGAACGATAGCGCACCAGACCACTATAGGTGGCCGGCAGCACGACGGCTCAGCAGGGCACTATAGGTGGCCGGCAGCACGACAGCTCACCAGGTCACTATAGGTGGCCGGCAGCACGACAGCTCACCAGGCCACTATAGGTTGCCGGCAGCACGACAGCTCACCAGGCCACTATGGGTGGCCGGCATCACGACAGCTCACCAGGCCACTGTAGGTTGGCGGTAGTACGAGAGCTCACCAGGCCACTGTAGGTTGCCGGCAGCACGAGAGCTCACCAGGCCACTTTAGGTGGTCGGCAGCACGACGCTAACCAGGCCACTATAGGTGGCCGGCAGCACGAGAGCTCACCAGGCCACTATAGGTGGCCGGCAGCACGACAGCTCACCAGCACACTATAGGTGGCCGGCAGCTCGAGAGCTCACCAACACACTATAGGTAGCCGGCAGCACGACGCTCACCAGCACACTAGAGGTGGCCGGCGGCTCGATCGCTCACCAGCAGACTATAGGTGGCCGGCAGCACGAGGGCTCGCCAGGCGACTATAGATGGCCGGCAGCACGAAAGCTCACCAGGCCACTATATGTGGCCGGCATCTCGAGAGCTCACCAGGCCACTATAGATGGCCGGCATCACGACAGCTCACCAGCCACTAATGGTGGCCGGCAGCACGACAGCTCACCAGGCCACTATAGGTGGCCGGCAGCACGACAGCTCACCAGGCCACTATAGGTGGCCGGCAGCACGACAGCTCACCAGCACACTAGAGGTGGCCGGCGGCTCGATCGCTCACCAGCACACTACAGTTGGCCGGCAGCACGAGAGCTCACCAGGCGACTATAGATGGCCGGCAGGTCGAGAGTTCACCAGGCCACTATAGGCGGCCGGCAGCACGATAGCTCACCAGGCCACTATAGGTGGCCGGCAGCACGACAGCTCACCAGGCCACTATAGGTGGCCGGCAGCACGACAGCTCACCAGCACACTATAGGTGGCCGGCGGCTCGAGAGCTCATCAGCACACTATAGCTAGCCGGCAGCACGACGCTCACTAGCACACTATAGGTGGTCGGCAGCTCGAGAGCTCACCAGCACACTACAGTTGGCCGGCAGCACGAGAGCTCACCAGGCGACTATAGATGGCCGGCAGCACGACAGCTCACCAGGCCACTATAGGTGGCCGGCAGCACGATAGCTCACCAGCACACTATAGGTGGCCGGCAGCTCGAGAGCTCACCAGGCCACTATAGGTGGCCGGCAGCACGACAGCTCACCAGCACACTATATGTGGCCGGCAGCACGACAGCTCACAAGGCCACTATAGGTGGCCGGCAGCACGATAGCTCACCAGCACACTATAGGTGGCCGGCAGCTCGAGAGCTCACCAGGCCACTATAGGTGGCCGGCAGCACGACAGCTCACCAGGCCACTATAGGTGGCCGGCAGCACGATAGCTCACCAGCACACTATAGGTGGCCGGCAGCTCGAGAGCTCACCAGGCCACTATAGGTGGCCGGCAGCACGACAGCTCACCAGCACACTATATGTGGCCGGCAGCACCACAGCTCACAAGGACACTATAGGTGGCCGCCAGCACGACAGCTCACCAGGCCACTATATGTGGCCGGTAACTCGAGAGCTCACCAGTCCACTATAGGTGGCCGGCAACACGACAGCTCACCAGGCCACTGTAGGTGGCCGGCAGCACGACGCTCACCAGGCCACTATAGGTGGCCGGCAGCACGAGAGCTCACCAGGCCACTAAAGGTGGCCGGCAGGACGACAGCTCACCAGGCCACTATAGGTGGCCGGCAGCACCACAGCTCACCAGGACACAGCTCACCAGGCCACTGTAGGTTGGCGGCAGCACGAGAGCTCACCAGGCCACTATAGGTGGCCGGCAGCACGACAGCTCAGCAGGGCACTATAGGTGGCCGGCAGCACGACAGCTCACCAGGTCACTATAGGTGGCCGGCAGCCACGACAGCTCACCAGGCCACTATAGGTTGCCGGCAGCACGACAGCTCACCAGGCCACTATGGGTGGCCCGCATCACGACAGCTCACCAGGCCACTGTAGGTTGGCGGCAGCACGAGAGCTCACCAGGCCACTATAGGTGGCCGGCAGCACGACAGCTCACCGGCACACTATATGGGGCCGGCAGCACGATAGCTCACCAGGCCACTATAGGTGGCCGGCAGCACGACAGCTCACCAGCGCACTATATGCGGCCGGCAGCACGACAGCTCACCAGGCCACTATAGGTGGCCGGCAGCACGACAGCTCACTAGCACACTATATGTGGCCGGCAGCACGACAGCTCACAAGGCCACTATAGGTGGCCGGCAGCACAACAGCTCACCAGACTACTATAGGTGGCCGGCAGCACGACAGCTCACCAGCACACTATAGGTAGCCGGCAGCACGACGCTCACCAGGCCACTATAGGTGGCCGGCAGCTCGAGAGCTCACCAGCACAATACAGTTGGCCGGCAGCACGACAGCTCACCAGGCCACTCTAGGTGGCCGGCAGCACGACAGCTCACCAGCACACTATATGTGGCCGGCAGCACGACAGCTCACCAGGCCACTATAGGTGGCCGGCAGCACGACAGCTCACCAGCGCACTATATGCGGCCGGCAGCACGACAGCTCACCAGGCCACTATAGGTGGCCGGCAGCACGACAGCTCACCAGCACACTATATGTGGCCGGCAGCACGACAGCTCACAAGGCCACTATAGGTGGCCGGCAGCACAACAGCTCACCAGACTACTATAGGTGGCCGGCAGCACGACAGCTCACCAGCACACTATAGGTAGCCGGCAGCACGACGCTCACCAGGCCACTATAGGTGGCCGGCAGCTCGAGAGCTCACCAGCACAATACAGTTGGCCGGCAGCACGACAGCTCTCCAGGCCACTATAGGTGGCCGGCAGCACAACAGCTCACCGGACTACGATAGGTGGCCGGCAGCACGACAGTTCACCAGCACACTATAGGTAGCCGGCAGCACGACGCTCACCAGGCCACTATAGGTGGCCGGCAGCTCGAGAGCTCACCAGCACAATACAATTGGCCGTCAGCACGACAGCTCACCAGGCCACTATAGGTGGCCGGCAGCACAACAGCTCACCGGACTACGATAGGTGGCCGGCAGCACGACAGCTCACCAGCACACTATAGGTAGCCGGCAGCACGACAGCTCACCAGACCACTATAGGTGGCCGGCAGCACGACAGCTCACCAGCACACTATATGTGGCCGGCAGCACGACAGCTCACAAGGCCACTATAGGCGGCCGGCAGCACAACAGCGCACCAGACTACTATAGGTGGCCGGCAGCACGACAGCTCACCAGGCGACTATAGGTGGCCGGCAGCACGACAGCTCGCCAGGCCACTATAGGTAGCCGGTAGCACGACAGCTCACCAGGCCACTATAGGTGGCCGGCACCACGACAGCTCACCAGGCCACTATACGTGGCCGGCAGCACGACAGCTCACCAGGCCACTATAGGTGGCCGGCAGCACGAAAGCTCACCAGGCCACTATAGGTAGCCGGCAGCACGACAGCTCACCAGGCCATATATATAGCCACTATAGGTGGCCGGCAGCACGACAGCTCACCAGACTACTATAGGTGGCCGGCAGCACGACAGCTCACCAGGGCACCATAGGTGGCCGGCAGCACGACAGCTCGTCAGGCCACTATAGGTGGCCGGCAGAATGACAGCGCACCAGGATGCTATAGGTGACCGGATTCACGACAGCTCACCAGGCCACTGTAGGTTGGCGGCAGCACGAGAGCTCACCAGGCCACTATAGGTGGTCGGTAGCACGAAGCTCACCAGCACACTATAGGCGACCGGCAGCACGACAGCTCACCAGCCACTATAGGTGGCCGGCAGCACGACAGCTCACCAGGCCACTATAGGTGACTGGCAGCACGACAGCTCACCAGGACACTATAGGTGGCCGCCAGCACGACAGCTCACCAGGCCACTATATGTGGCCGGGAACTCGAGAGCTCACCAGACCACTATAGGTGGCCGGCAACACGGCAGCTCACCAGCACACTATATGTGACCGGCAGCACGACAGCTCACCAGGCCACTACAGGTGGCCGGCAGCACGACAGCTCACCAGGCCACCATAGGTGGCCGGCAGCACGACAGCTCACCAGGCAACTATAGGTGGCCGGCAGCACGACAGCTCACCAGCACACTATATGTGGCCGGCAGCACCACAGCTCACCAGGCCACTAAAAGTGGCCGGCAGCACGTTAGCTCACCAGCACACTATATGTGGCCGGCAGCACGACAGCTCACCAGGCCACTATAGGTGGCCGGCAGCACAAAAGCTCACCAGACTACTATAGGTGGCCGGCAGCACGACAGCTCACCAGCACACTATATGTGGCCGGCAGCACGACGCTCACCAGGCCACTATAGGTGGCCGGCAGCTCGAGAGCTCACCAGCACAATACAGCTGGCCGGCAGCACGACAGCTCACCAGGCCACTATTGGTGGCCGGCAGCACTACTGCTCACCAGGCCACTATAGGTGGCCGGCAGCACAACAGCTCACCAGACTACTATAGGTGGCCGGCAGCGCGACAGCTCACCAGCACACTATATGTGGCCGGCAGCACGACAGCTCACCAGGCCACTATAGGTGGCCGGCAGCACGACAGCTCACCAGACTACTATAGGTGGCCGGCAGCACGACAGCTCACCAGGCAACTATAGGTGGCCGGCAGCACGACAGCTCACCAGGCCTCTATAGGTAGCCGGCAGCACGACAGCTCACCAGGCCACTATAGGTGGCCGGCAGCACGACAGCTCACCAGGCCACTATACGTGGCCGGCAGCACGACAGCTCACCAGGCCACTATAGGTGGCCGGCAGCACGAAAGCTCACCAGGACACTATAGGTAGCCGGCAGCACGACAGCTCACCAGCCCACTATAGGTGGCCGGCAGCACGACAGCTCACCAGGCCGCTATACGTGGCCGGCAGCACGACAGCTCACCAGCACACAATATGTGGCCGGCAGCACGACAGCTCACCAGGCCACTATAGGTGGCCGGCAGCACGACAGCTCACCAGACTACTATAGGTGGCCGGCAGCACGACAGCTCACCAGGGCACCATAGGTGGCCGGCAGCACGACAGCTCATCAGGCCACTATAGGTGGCCGGCAGAATGACAGCGTACCAGGCCACTATGGGTGGCCGGCAGAACGACAGCGCAACAGGCCACTATAGGTGACCGGATTCACGACAGCTCACCAGGCCACTGTAGGTTGGCGGCAGCACGAGAGCTCACCAGGCCACTATAGGTGGTCGGCAGCACGAAGCTCACCAGCACACTATTGGTGGTCGGCAGCACGACAGCTCACCAGGCCGCTATACGTGGCCGGCAGCACGACAGCTCACCAGCACACAATATGTGGCCGGCAGCACGACAGCTCACCAGGCCACTATAGGTGGCCGGCAGCACGACAGCTCACCAGACTACTATAGGTGGCCGGCAGCACGACAGCTCACCAGGGCACCATAGGTGGCCGGCAGCACGACAGCTCGTCAGGCCACTATAGGTGGCCGGCAGAATGACAGCGCACCAGGATGCTATAGGTGACCGGATTCACGACAGCTCACCAGGCCACTGTAGGTTGGCGGCAGCACGAGAGCTCACCAGGCCACTATAGGTGGTCGGTAGCACGAAGCTCACCAGCACACTATAGGCGACCGGCAGCACGACAGCTCACCAGCCACTATAGGTGGCCGGCAGCACGACAGCTCACCAGGCCACTATAGGTGACCGGCAGCACGACAGCTCACCAGGACACTATAGGTGGCCGCCAGCACGACAGCTCACCAGGCCACTATATGTGGCCGGGAACTCGAGAGCTCACCAGACCACTATAGGTGGCCGGCAACACGGCAGCTCACCAGCACACTATATGTGACCGGCAGCACGACAGCTCACCAGGCCACTACAGGTGGCCGGCAGCACGACAGCTCACCAGGCCACTATAGGTGGCCGGCAGCACGACAGCTCACCAGGCCACTATAGGTGGCCGGCAGCACGACAGCTCACCAGCACACTATATGTGGCCGGCAGCACCACAGCTCACCAGGCCACTAAAAGTGGCCGGCAGCACGTTAGCTCACCAGCACACTATATGTGGCCGGCAGCACGACAGCTCACCAGGCCACTATTGGTGGCCGGCAGCACTACTGCTCACCAGGCCACTATAGGTGGCCGGCAGCACAACAGCTCACCAGACTACTATAGGTGGCCGGCAGCGCGACAGCTCACCAGCACACTATAGGTGGCCGGCAGCACGACAGCTCACCAGACTACTATAGGTGGCCGGCACCACGACAGCTCACCCGGGCACTATAGGTGGTCGGGAGCACGACAGCTCATCAGGCCACCATAGGTGGCCGGCAGAACGATAGCGCACCAGACCACTATAGGTGGCCGGCAGCACGACGGCTCAGCAGGGCACTATAGGTGGCCGGCAGCACGACAGCTCACCAGGTCACTATAGGTGGCCGGCAGCACGACAGCTCACCAGGCCACTATAGGTTGCCGGCAGCACGACAGCTCACCAGGCCACTATGGGTGGCCGGCATCACGACAGCTCACCAGGCCACTGTAGGTTGGCGGTAGTACGAGAGCTCACCAGGCCACTGTAGGTTGCCGGCAGCACGAGAGCTCACCAGGCCACTTTAGGTGGTCGGCAGCACGACGCTAACCAGGCCACTATAGGTGGCCGGCAGCACGACAGCTCACCAGGCCACTATAGGTGGCCGGCAGCACGACAGCTCACCAGCACACTATAGGTGGCCGGCAGCTCGAGAGCTCACCAACACACTATAGGTAGCCGGCAGCACGACGCTCACCAGCACACTAGAGGTGGCCGGCGGCTCGATCGCTCACCAGCAGACTATAGGTGGCCGGCAGCACGAGGGCTCGCCAGGCGACTATAGATGGCCGGCAGCACGAAAGCTCACCAGGCCACTATATGTGGCCGGCATCTCGAGAGCTCACCAGGCCACTATAGATGGCCGGCATCACGACAGCTCACCAGCCACTAATGGTGGCCGGCAGCACGACAGCTCACCAGGCCACTATAGGTGGCCGGCAGCACGACAGCTCACCAGGCCACTATAGGTGGCCGGCAGCACGACAGCTCACCAGCACACTAGAGGTGGCCGGCGGCTCGATCGCTCACCAGCACACTACAGTTGGCCGGCAGCACGAGAGCTCACCAGGCGACTATAGATGGCCGGCAGGTCGAGAGTTCACCAGGCCACTATAGGCGGCCGGCAGCACGACAGCTCACCAGGCCACTATAGGTGGCCGGCAGCACGACAGCTCACCAGGCCACTATAGGTGGCCGGCAGCACGACAGCTCACCAGCACACTATAGGTGGCCGGCGGCTCGAGAGCTCATCAGCACACTATAGCTAGCCGGCAGCACGACGCTCACTAGCACACTATAGGTGGTCGGCAGCTCGAGAGCTCACCAGCACACTACAGTTGGCCGGCAGCACGAGAGCTCACCAGGCGACTTTAGATGGCCGGCAGCACGACAGCTCACCAGGCCACTATAGGTGGCCGGCAGCACGATAGCTCACCAGCACACTATAGGTGGCCGGCAGCTCGAGAGCTCACCAGGCCACTATAGGTGGCCGGCAGCACGACAGCTCACCAGCCACTATAGGTGGCCGGCAGCACGACAGCTCACCAGCACACTGTAGGTGGCCGGCAGCACGACAGCTCACCAGTACAGTATAGGTGGCCGGCAGCTAGAGAGCTCACCAGCACACTATAGGTAGCCGGCAGCACGTCGCTCACCAGCACACTACAGGTGGCCGGCGGCTCGAGAGCTCACCAGCACACTATAGGTGCCCGGCAGCACGAGGGCTCACCAGCACACTATAGGTGGCCGGCAGCTCGAGAGCTCACCAGCACACTATATGTGGCCGGCAGCACGAGAGCTCACCAGGCCACTATAGGTGGCCGGCAGCACGACAGCTCACCAGCACACTATAGGTGGCCGGCAGTACGACGCTCACCAGGCCGCTATAGGTGGCCGGCAGCACGAGGGCTCAACAGGCCACTATAGGAGGTCGGCAGCACGACGCCCACCAGCACACTATAGGTGGCCGGCAGCTCGAGAGCTCACCAGCACACTATAGGTAGCCGGCAGCACGACGCTCACCAGCACACTATAGGTGGTCGGCAGATCGAGAGCTCACCAGCACACTACAGTTGGCCGGCAGCACGAGAGCTCACCAGGCGACTATAGATGGCCGGCAGCACGAGAGCTCACCAGGCCACTATAGATGGCCGGCAGCACGAGAGCTCACCAGGCCACTATAGGTGGCCGGCAGCACGACAGCTCACCAGCACACTATAGGTGGCCGGCAGTACGACGCTCACCAGGCCGCTATAGGTGGCCGGCAGCACGAGGGCTCAACAGGCCACTATAGGAGGTCGGCAGCACGACGCCCACCAGCACACTATAGGTGGCCGGCAGCTCGAGAGCTCACCAGCACACTATAGGTAGCCGGCAGCACGACGCTCACCAGCACACTATAGGTGGTCGGCAGATCGAGAGCTCACCAGCACACTACAGTTGGCCGGCAGCACGAGAGCTCACCAGGCCACTATAGGTAGCCGGCAGCACGACGCTCACCAGCACACTATAGGTGGTCGGCAGATCGAGAGCTCACCAGCACACTACAGTTGGCCGGCAGCACGAGAGCTCACCAGGCCAATATATGTGGCCGGCATCTCGAGAGCTCACAAGGCCACTATAGATGGCCGGCATCACGACAGCTCACCAGCCACTAATGGTGGCCGGCAGCACGACAGCTCACCAGGCCACTATAGGTGGCCGGCAGCTCGAGAGCTCACCAGCACACTATAGGTAGCCGGCAGCACGACGCTCACCAGCACACTATAGGTGGCCGGCAGCTCGAGAGCTCACCAACACACTATAGGTAGCCGGCAGCACGACGCTCACCAGCACACTAGAGGTGGCCGGCGGCTCGATCGCTCACCAGCAGACTATAGGTGGCCGGCAGCACGAGGGCTCACCAGCACACTATAGGTGGCCGGCAGCTCGCGAGCTCACCAGAACGCTATAGGTGACCGGCGGCTCGAGAGCTCACCAGCACACTATAGGTGCCCGGCAGCACGAGGGCTCACCAGCACACTATAGGTGGCCGGCAGCTCGAGAGCTCACCAGCACACTATATGTGGCCGGCAGCACGAGAGCTCACCAGGCCACTATAGGTGGCCGGCAGCACGACAGCTCACCAGCCACTATAGGTGGCCGGCAGCACGACAGCTCACCAGGCCAATACAGGTGGCCGGCAGCACGATAGCTCACCAGGCCACTATAGGTGGCCGGCAGCAGGACAGTTCACCAGGCCACTATAGGTAGCCGGCAGCACGACAGCTCACCAGCACACTATAGGTGGCTGGCAGCACGTCGCTCACCAGCACACTATAGGTGATCGGCGGCCCGAGAGCTCACCAGCACACTATAGGTGCCCGGCAGCACGAGGGCTCACCAGCACACTATAGGTGGCCGGCAGCTTGAGAGCTCACCAGCACACTATATGTGGCCGGCAGCACGAGAGCTCACCAGGCCACTATAGGTGGCCGGCAGCACGACAGCTCACCAGCACACTATAGGTGGTCGGCAGCACGACGCTCACCAGGCCACTATAGGTGGCCGGCAGCACGGGGGCTCACCAGGCCACTATAGGTGGTCGGCAGCACGACGCCCACCAGCACACTATAGGTGCCCCGCAGCTCGAGAGCTCACCAGCACACTATAGGTAGCCGGCAGCACGACGCTCACCATCACGCTATAGGTGGTAGGCAGATCGAGAGCTCACCAGCACACTACAGTTGGCCGGCAGCACGAGAGCTCACCAGGCGACTATAGATGGCCGGTAGAACGACAGCTCACCAGGCCACTATATGTGGCCGGCATCTCGAGAGCTCACCAGGCCACTATAGCTGGCCGGCATCACGACAGCTCACCAGCCACTATAGGTGGCCTGCAGCACGACAGCTCACTCCACTATAGGTGGCCGGCAGCACGACAGCTCACCAGACTACTATAGGTGGCCGGCAGCACGACAGTTCACCAGGGCACTATAGGTGGCCGGCAGCACGACAGCTCACCAGGCCACTATAGGTGGCCGGCAGCACGACAGCTCACCAGCACACTATAGGTGGCCGGCGGCTCGAGAGCTCATCAGCACACTATAGCTAGCCGGCAGCACGACGCTCACTAGCACATTATAGGTGGTCGGCAGCTCGAGAGCTCACCAGCACACTACAGTTGGCCGGCAGCACGAGAGCTCACCAGGCGACTATAGATGGCCGGCAGCACGACAGCTCACCAGGCGACTATAGGTTGCCGGCAGCACGAGAGCTCACCAGGCCACTTTAGGTGGTCGGCAGCACGACGCTTACCAGCACATTATGGGTGGTCGGCAGCTCGAGAGCTCGCCAGCACACTACAGTTGGCCGGCAGCACGAGAGCTCACCAGGCGACTATAGATGGCCGGCAGGTCGAGAGTTCACCAGGCCACTATAGGCGACCGGCAGCACGACAGCTCACCAGGCCACTATACGTGGCCGGCAGCACGACAGCTCACCAGGCCACTATAGGTGGCCGGCAGCACGACAGCTCACCAGCACACTATAGGTGGCCGGCGGCTCGAGAGCTCATCAGCACACTATAGCTAGCCGGCAGCACGACGCTCACTAGCACACTATAGGTGGTCGGCAGCTCGAGTGCTCACCAGCACACTACAGTTGGCCGGCAGCACGAGAGCTCACCAGGCGACTATAGATGGCCGGCAGCACAAGAGCTCACCAGGCCACTGTAGGTGGCCGGCAGCACGACAGCTCACCAGGCCACTATATGTGGCCGGCATCTCGAGAGCTCACCAGGCCACTATAGGTGGCCGGCAGCACGACGGCTCAGCAGGGCACTATAGGTGGCCGGCAGCACGACAGCTCACCAGGTCACTATAGGTGGCCGGCAGCACGACAGCTCACCAGGCCACTATAGGTTGCCGGCAGCACGACAGCTCACCAGGCCACTATGGGTGGCCGGCATCACGACAGCTCACCAGGCCACTGTAGGTTGGCGGTAGTACGAGAGCTCACCAGGCCACTATAGGTGGCCGGCAGCACGATAGCTCACACGCACACTATATGTGGCCGGCAGCACGACAGCTCACCAGGCCACTATAGGTTGCCGGCAGCACGACAGCTCACCAGGCCACTATGGGTGGCCGGCAGCACGAGGACTCAACAGGCCACTATAGGAGGTCGGCAGCACGACGCCCACCAGCACACTATAGGTGGCCGGCAGCTCGAGAGCTCACCAGCACACTATAGGTAGCCGGCAGCACGACGCTCACCAGCACACTATAGGTGGTCGGCAGATCGAGAGCTCACCAGCACACTACAGTTGGCCGGCAGCACGAGAGCTCACCAGGCGACTATAGATGGCCGGCAGCACGAGAGCTCACCAGGCCACTATAGATGGCCGGCAGCACGAGAGCTCACCAGGCCACTATAGGTGGCCGGCAGCACGACAGCTCACCAGCACACTATAGGTGGCCGGCAGTACGACGCTCACCAGGCCGCTATAGGTGGCCGGCAGCACGAGGGCTCAACAGGCCACTATAGGAGGTCGGCAGCACGACGCCCACCAGCACACTATAGGTGGCCGGCAGCTCGAGAGCTCACCAGCACACTATAGGTAGCCGGCAGCACGACGCTCACCAGCACACTATAGGTGGTCGGCAGATCGAGAGCTCACCAGCACACTACAGTTGGCCGGCAGCACGAGAGCTCACCAGGCCACTATAGGTAGCCGGCAGCACGACGCTCACCAGCACACTATAGGTGGTCGGCAGATCGAGAGCTCACCAGCACACTACAGTTGGCCGGCAGCACGAGAGCTCACCAGGCCACTATATGTGGCCGGCATCTCGAGAGCTCACCAGGCCACTATAGATGGCCGGCATCACGACAGCTCACCAGCCACTAATGGTGGCCGGCAGCACGACAGCTCACCAGGCCACTATAGGTGGCCGGCAGCTCGAGAGCTCACCAGCACACTATAGGTAGCCGGCAGCACGACGCTCACCAGCACACTATAGGTGGCCGGCAGCTCGAGAGCTCACCAACACACTATAGGTAGCCGGCAGCACGACGCTCACCAGCACACTAGAGGTGGCCGGCGGCTCGATCGCTCACCAGCAGACTATAGGTGGCCGGCAGCACGACAGCTCACCAGCACACTATAGGTGGTCGGCAGCACGACGCTCACCAGGCCACTCTAGGTGGCCGGCAGCACGGGGGCTCACCAGGCCACTATAGGTGGTCGGCAGCACGACGCCCACCAGCACACTATAGGTGCCCCGCAGCTCGAGAGCTCACCAGCACACTATAGGTAGCCGGCAGCACGACGCTCACCATCACGCTATAGGTGGTAGGCAGATCGAGAGCTCACCAGCACACTACAGTTGGCCGGCAGCACGAGAGCTCACCAGGCGACTATAGATGGCCGGTAGAACGACAGCTCACCAGGCCACTATATGTAGCCGGCATCTCGAGAGCTCACCAGGCCACTATAGCTGGCCGGCATCACGACAGCTCACCAGCCACTATAGGTGGCCTGCAGCACGACAGCTCACTCCACTATAGGTGGCCGGCAGCACGACAGCTCACCAGACTACTATAGGTGGCCGGCAGCACGACAGTTCACCAGGGCACTATAGGTGGCCGGCAGCACGACAGCTCACCAGGCCACTATAGGTGGCCGGCAGCACGACAGCTCACCAGCACACTATAGGTGGCCGGCGGCTCGAGAGCTCATCAGCACACTATAGCTAGCCGGCAGCACGACGCTCACTAGCACACTATAGGTGGTCGGCAGCTCGAGAGCTCACCAGCACACTACAGTTGGCCGGCAGCACGAGAGCTCACCAGGCGACTATAGATGGCCGGCAGCACGACAGCTCACCAGGCGACTATAGGTTGCCGGCAGCACGAGAGCTCACCAGGCCACTTTAGGTGGTCGGCAGCACGACGCTTACCAGCACATTATGGGTGGTCGGCAGCTCGAGAGCTCGCCAGCACACTACAGTTGGCCGGCAGCACGAGAGCTCACCAGGCGACTATAGATGGCCGGCAGGTCGAGAGTTCACCAGGCCACTATAGGCGACCGGCAGCACGACAGCTCACCAGGCCACTATATGTGGCCGGCAGCACGACAGCTCACCAGGCCACTATAGGTGGCCGGCAGCACGACAGCTCACCAGCACACTATAGGTGGCCGGCGGCTCGAGAGCTCTTCAGCACACTATAGCTAGCCGGCAGCACGACGCTCACTAGCACACTATAGGTGGTCGGCAGCTCGAGTGCTCACCAGCACACTACAGTTGGCCGGCAGCACGAGAGCTCACCAGGCGACTATAGATGGCCGGCAGCACAAGAGCTCACCAGGCCACTGTAGGTGGCCGGCAGCACGACAGCTCACCAGGCCACTATATGTGGCCGGCATCTCGAGAGCTCACCAGGCCACTATAGGTGGCCGGCAGCACGACGGCTCAGCAGGGCACTATAGGTGGCCGGCAGCACGACAGCTCACCAGGTCACTATAGGTGGCCGGCAGCACGACAGCTCACCAGGCCACTATAGGTTGCCGGCAGCACGACAGCTCACCAGGCCACTATGGGTGGCCGGCATCACGACAGCTCACCAGGCCGCTGTAGGTTGGCGGTAGTACGAGAGCTCACCAGGCCACTATAGGTGGCCGGCAGCACGATAGCTCACACGCACACTATATGTGGCCGGCAGCACGACAGCTCACCAGGCCACTATAGGTTGCCGGCAGCACGACAGCTCACCAGGCCACTATGGGTGGCCGGCAGCACGAGGGCTCAACAGGCCACTATAGGAGGTCGGCAGCACGACGCCCACCAGCACACTATAGGTGGCCGGCAGCTCGAGAGCTCACCAGCACACTATAGGTAGCCGGCAGCACGACGCTCACCAGCACACTATAGGTGGTCGGCAGATCGAGAGCTCACCAGCACACTACAGTTGGCCGGCAGCACGAGAGCTCACCAGGCGACTATAGATGGCCGGCAGCACGAGAGCTCACCAGGCCACTATAGATGGCCGGCAGCACGAGAGCTCACCAGGCCACTATAGGTGGCCGGCAGCACGACAGCTCACCAGCACACTATAGGTGGCCGGCAGTACGACGCTCACCAGGCCGCTATAGGTGGCCGGCAGCACGAGGGCTCAACAGGCCACTATAGGAGGTCGGCAGCACGACGCCCACCAGCACACTATAGGTGGCCGGCAGCTCGAGAGCTCACCAGCACACTATAGGTAGCCGGCAGCACGACGCTCACCAGCACACTATAGGTGGTCGGCAGATCGAGAGCTCACCAGCACACTACAGTTGGCCGGCAGCACGAGAGCTCACCAGGCCACTATAGGTAGCCGGCAGCACGACGCTCACCAGCACACTATAGGTGGTCGGCAGATCGAGAGCTCACCAGCACACTACAGTTGGCCGGCAGCACGAGAGCTCACCAGGCCACTATATGTGGCCGGCATCTCGAGAGCTCACCAGGTCACTATAGATGGCCGGCATCACGACAGCTCACCAGCCACTAATGGTGGCCGGCAGCACGACAGCTCACCAGGCCACTATAGGTGGCCGGCAGCTCGAGAGCTCACCAGCACACTATAGGTAGCCGGCAGCACGACGCTCACCAGCACACTATAGGTGGCCGGCAGCTCGAGAGCTCACCAACACACTATAGGTAGCCGGCAGCACGACGCTCACCAGCACACTAGAGGTGGCCGGCGGCTCGATCGCTCACCAGCAGACTATAGGTGGCCGGCAGCACAAGGGCTCACCAGCACACTATAGGTGGCCGGCAGCTCGCGAGCTCACCAGAACGCTATAGGTGACCGGCGGCTCGAGAGCTCACCAGCACACTATAGGTGCCCGGCAGCACGAGGGCTCACCAGCACACTATAGGTGGCCGGCAGCTCGAGAGCTCACCAGCACACTATATGTGGCCGGCAGCACGAGAGCTCACCAGGCCACTATAGGTGGCCGGCAGCACGACAGCTCACCAGCCACTATAGGTGGCCGGCAGCACGACAGCTCACCAGGCCAATACAGGTGGCCGGCAGCACGATAGCTCACCAGGCCACTATAGGTGGCCGGCAGCAGGACAGTTCACCAGGCCACTATAGGTAGCCGGCAGCACGACAGCTCACCAGCACACTATAGGTGGCTGGCAGCACGTCGCTCACCAGCACACTATAGGTGATCGGCGGCTCGAGAGCTCACCAGCACACTATAGGTGCCCGGCAGCACGAGGGCTCACCAGCACACTATAGGTGGCCGGCAGCTTGAGAGCTCACCAGCACACTATATGTGGCCGGCAGCACGAGAGCTCACCAGGCCACTATAGGTGGCCGGCAGCACGACAGCTCACCAGCACACTATAGGTGGTCGGCAGCACGACGCTCACCAGGCCACTATAGGTGGCCGGCAGCACGGGGGCTCACCAGGCCACTATAGGTGGTCGGCAGCACGACGCCCACCAGCACACTATAGGTGCCCCGCAGCTCGAGAGCTCACCAGCACACTATAGGTAGCCGGCAGCACGACGCTCACCATCACGCTATAGGTGGTAGGCAGATCGAGAGCTCACCAGCACACTACAGTTGGCCGGCAGCACGAGAGCTCACCAGGCGACTATAGATGGCCGGTAGAACGACAGCTCACCAGGCCACTATATGTGGCCGGCATCTCGAGAGCTCACCAGGCCACTATAGCTGGCCGGCATCACGACAGCTCACCAGCCACTATAGGTGGCCTGCAGCACGACAGCTCACTCCACTATAGGTGGCCGGCAGCACGACAGCTCACCAGACTACTATAGGTGGCCGGCAGCACGACAGTTCACCAGACTACTATAGGTGGCCGGCAGCACGACAGTTCACCAGGGCACTATAGGTGGCCGGCAGCACGACAGCTCACCAGGCCACTATAGGTGGCCGGCAGCACGACAGCTCACCAGCACACTATAGCTAGCCGGCAGCACGACGCTCACTAGCACACTATAGGTGGTCGGCAGCTCGAGAGCTCACCAGCACACTACAGTTGGCCGGCAGCACGAGAGCTCACCAGGCGACTATAGATGGCCGGCAGCACGACAGCTCACCAGGCCACTATAGGTTGCCGGTAGAACGACAGCTCACCAGGCCACTATATGTGGCCGGCATCTCGAGAGCTCACCAGGCCACTATAGCTGGCCGGCATCACGACAGCTCACCAGCCACTATAGGTGGCCTGCAGCACGACAGCTCACTCCACTATAGGTGGCCGGCAGCACGACAGCTCACCAGACTACTATAGGTGGCCGGCAGCACGACAGTTCACCAGACTACTATAGGTGGCCGGCAGCACGACAGTTCACCAGGCCACTATAGGTTGCCGGTAGAACGACAGCTCACCAGGCCACTATATGTGGCCGGCATCTCGAGAGCTCACCAGCACACTATAGCTAGCCGGCAGCACGACGCTCACTAGCACACTATAGGTGGTCGGCAGCTCGAGAGCTCACCAGCACACTACAGTTGGCCGGCAGCACGAGAGCTCACCAGGCGACTATAGATGGCCGGTAGAACGACAGCTCACCAGGCCACTATATGTGGCCGGCATCTCGAGAGCTCACCAGGCCACTATAGGTGGCCGGCAGCACGACGGCTCAGCAGGGCACTATAGGTGGCCGGCAGCACGACAGCTCACCAGGTCACTATAGGTGGCCGGCAGCACGACAGCTCACCAGGCCACTATAGGTTGCCGGCAGCACGACAGCTCACCAGGCCACTATGGGTGGCCGGCATCACGACAGCTCACCAGGCCACTGTAGGTTGGCGGTAGTACGAGAGCTCACCAGGCCACTATAGGTGGCCGGCAGCACGATTGCTCACACGCACACTATATGTGGCCGGCAGCACGACAGCTCACCAGGCCACTATAGGTTGCCGGCAGAACGACAGCTCACCAGGCCACTATGGGTGGCCGGCATCACGACAGCTCACCAGGCCACTGTAGGTTGGCGGCAGTACGAGAGCTCACCAGGCCACTATAAGAGGCCGGCAGCACGGCAGCTCACCAGCACACTATATGTGGCCGGCAGCACGACAGCTCACCAGGCCACTATAGGTGGTCGGCAGCTCGACGGCTCACCAGCACACTACAGTTGGCCGGCAGCACGAGAGCTCACCAGGCGACTATAGATGGCCGGTAGAACGACAGCTCACCAGGCCACTATATGTGGCCGGCATCTCGAGAGCTCACCAGGCCACTATAGCTGGCCGGCATCACGACAGCTCACCAGCCACTATAGGTGGCCTGCAGCACGACAGCTCACTCCACTATAGGTGGCCGGCAGCACGAGAGCTCACCAGGCGACTATAGATGGCCGGTAGAACGACAGCTCACCAGGCCACTATATGTGGCCGGCATCTCGAGAGCTCACCAGGCCACTATAGGTGGCCGGCAGCACGACAGCTCACCAGACTAGTATAGGTGGCCGGCAGCACGACAGTTCACCAGGGCACTATAGGTGGCCGGCATCACGACAGCTCACCAGGCCACTGTAGGTTGGCGGCAGAATTACAGCGCACCAGGCCACTATACGTGGCCGGCAGAACGACAGCGCACCAGGCCACTATAGGTGGCCGGCATCACGACAGCTCACCAGGCCACTGTAGGTTGGCGGCAGCACGAGTGCTCACCAGGCCACTATAGGTGGTCGGCAGCACGACGCTCACCAGCACACTATAGGTGGTCGGCAGCTCGAGAGCTCACCAGCACACTACAGTTGGCCGGCAGCACGAGAGCTCACCAGGCGACTATAGACGGCCGTCAGGGCGAGAAGTCACCAGGCCACTATAGGCGGCCGGCAGCACGACAGCTCACCAGGCCACTATAGGTGGCCGGCAGCACGACAGCTCACCAGGCCACTATAGGTGGCCGGCAGCACGACAGCTCACCAGGACACTATAGGTGGCCGCCAGCACGTCAGCTCACCAGGCCACTATATGTGGCCGGTAACTCGAGAGCTCACCAGACCACTATAGGTGGCCGGCAACACGACAGCTCACCAGGCCACTATAGGTGGCCGGCAGCACGACGCTCAACAGGCCACTATAGGTGGTCGGCAGCACGACGCTCACCAGCACGCTATGGGTGGTCGGCAGCTCGACGGCTCACCAGCACACTACAGTTGGCCGGCAGCACGAGAGCTCACCAGGCGACTATAGATGGCCGTCAGGTCGAGAGTTCACCAGGCCACTATAGGCGGCCGGCAGGACGACAGCTCACCAGGCCACTATAGGTGGCCGGCAGCACGACAGCTCACCAGGTCACTATAGGTGGCCGGCAGCACGACAGCTCACCAGCACACTATATGTGGCCGGCAGCACGACAGCTCACCAGCACACTATATGTGGCCGGCAACACAACAGTTCACCAGGCCACTATAGGTGGCCGGCAGCACAACAGCTCACCAGACTACTATAGGTGGCCGGCAGCACGACAGCTCACCAGCACACTATAGGTGGCCGGCAGCACGACGTTCACCAGGCCATCATAGGTGGCCGGCAGCTCGAGAGCTCACCAGCACAATACAGTGGCCGGCAGCGTGACAGCTCACCAGGCCACTATAGGTGGCCGGCAGCACTACTGCTCACCAGGCAACTATAGGTGGCCGGCAGCACGACAGCTCACCAGGCCGCTGTAGGTGGCCGGCAGCACGACAGCTCACCAGCACACTATATGTGGCCGGCATCTCGAGAGCTCACCAGGCCACTATAGGTGGCCGCAGCACGACGGCTCAGCAGGGCACTATAGGTGGCCGGCTGCACGACAGCTCACCAGGTCACTATAGGTGGCCGGCAGCACGACAGCTCACCAGGCCACTATATGTGGCCGGCATCTCGAGAGCTCACCAGGCCACTATAGGTGGCCGGCAGCACGACAGCTCACCAGACTACTATAGGTGGCCGGCAGCACGACAGTTCACCAGGGCACTATAGGTGGCCGGCAGCACGACAGCTCATCAGGCCACTATAGGTGGCCGGCAGAATAACAGCGCACCAGGTCACTATAGGTGGCCGGCAGCACGACAGCTCACCAGGCCACTATAGGTTGCCGGCAGCACGACAGCTCACCAGGCCACTATATGTGGCCGGCATCTCGAGAGCTCACCAGGCCACTATAGGTGGCCGGCAGCACGACAGCTCACCAGACTACTATAGGTGGCCGGCAGCACGACAGTTCACCAGGGCACTATAGGTGGCCGGCAGCACGACAGCTCATCAGGCCACTATAGGTGGCCGGCAGAATAACAGCGCACCAGGCCACTATAGGTGGTCGGCAGCACGACGCTCACCATCACACTATAGGTGGTCGGCAGATCGAGAGCTCACCAGCACACTACAGTTGGCCGGCAGCACGAGAGCTCACCAGGCGACTATAGATGGCCGGTAGAACGACAGCTCACCAGGCCACTATATGTGGCCGGCATCTCGAGAGCTCACCAGGCCACTATAGCTGGCCGGCATCACGACAGCTCACCAGCCACTATAGGCGGCCTGCAGCACGACAGCTCACCAGGCCACTAAAGGTGGCCGGCAGCACGACAGCTCACCAGGCCACTATAGGTGGCCGGCAGCACGACAGCTCACCAGACTACTATAGGTGGCCGGCAGCACGACAGTTCACCAGGGCACTATAGGTGGCCGGCAGCACGACAGCTCATCAGGCCACTATAGGTGGCCGGCAGAATAACAGCGCACCAGGTCACTATAGGTGGCCGGCAGCACGACAGCTCACCAGGCCACTATAGGTTGCCGGCAGCACGACAGCTCACCAGGCCACTATGGGTGGCCGGCATCACGACAGCTCACCAGGCCACTGTAGGTTGGCGGTAGTACGAGAGCTCACCAGGCCACTATAGGTGGCCGGCGGCACGATAGCTCACACGCACACTATATGTGGCCGGCAGCACGACAGCTCACCAGGCCACTATAGGTTGCCGGCAGCACGACAGCTCACCAGGCCACTATGGGTGGCCGGCATCACGACAGCTCACCAGGCCACTGTAGGTTGGCGGCAGTACGAGAGCTCACCAGGCCACTATAGGAGGCCGGCAGCACGGCAGCTCACCAGCACACTATATGTGGCCGGCAGCACGACAGCTCACCAGGCCACCCATGGGTGGCCGGCATCACGACAGCTCACCAGGCCACTGTAGGTTGGCGGCAGTACGAGAGCTCACCAGGCCACTATAGGAGGCCGGCAGCACGGCAGCTCACCAGCACACTATATGTGGCCGGCAGCACGACAGCTCACCAGGCCACTATAGATGGTCGGCAGCACGACGCTCACCAGCACGCTATGGGTGGTCGGCAGCTCGACGGCTCACCAGCACACTACAGTTGGCCGGCAGCACGAGAGCTCACCAGGCGACTATAGATGGCCGTCAGGTCGAGAGTTCACCAGGCCACTATAGGCGGCCGGCAGGACGACAGCTCACCAGGCCACTATAGGTGGCCGGCAGCACGACAGCTCACCAGGTCACTATAGGTGGCCGGCAGCACGACAGCTCACCAGCACACTATATGTGGCCGGCAGCACGACAGCTCACCAGCACACTATATGTGGCCGGCAACACAACAGTTCACCAGGCCACTATAGGTGGCCGGCAGCACAACAGCTCACCAGACTACTATAGGTGGCCGGCAGCACGACAGCTCACCAGCACACTATAGGTGGCCGGCAGCACGACGTTCACCAGGCCATCATAGGTGGCCGGCAGCTCGAGAGCTCACCAGCACAATACAGTGGCCGGCAGCGTGACAGCTCACCAGGCCACTATAGGTGGCCGGCAGCACTACTGCTCACCAGGCAACTATAGGTGGCCGGCAGCACGACAGCTCACCAGGCCGCTGTAGGTGGCCGGCAGCACGACAGCTCACCAGCACACTATATGTGGCCGGCAGCACCACGCTCACCATCACACTATAGGTGGTCGGCAGATCGAGAGCTCACCAGCACACTACAGTTGGCCGGCAGCACGAGAGCTCACCAGGCGACTATAGATGGCCGGTAGAACGACAGCTCACCAGGCCACTATATGTGACCGGCATCTCGAGAGCTCACCAGGCCACTATAGCTGGCCGGCATCACGACAGCTCACCAGCCACTATAGGCGGCCTGCAGCACGACAGCTCACCAGGCCACTAAAGGTGGCCGGCAGCACGACAGCTCACCAGGCCACTATAGGTGGCCGGCAGCACGACAGCTCACCAGACTACTATAGGTGGCCGGCAGCACGACAGTTCACCAGGGCACTATAGGTGGCCGGCAGCACGACAGCTCATCAGGCCACTATAGGTGGCCGGCAGAATAACAGCGCACCAGGCCACTATAGGTGGCCGGCAGAACGACAGCGCACCAGGCCACTATAGGTGGCCGGCATCACGACAGCTCACCAGGCCACTGTAGGTTGGCGGCAGCACGAGTGCTCACCAGGCCACTATAGGTGGTCGGCAGCACGACGCTCACCAGCACACTACAGTTGGCCGGCAGCACGAGAGCTCACCAGGCGACTATAGATGGCCGTCAGGGTGAGAAGTCACCAGGCCACTATAGGCGGCCGGCAGCACGACAGCTCACCAGGCCACTATAGGTGGCCGGCAGCACGACAGCTCACCAGGCCACTATAGGTGGCCGGCAGCACGACAGCTCACCAGGACACTATAGGTGGCCGCCAGCACGTCAGCTCACCAGGCCACTATATGTGGCCGGTAACTCGAGAGCTCACCAGACCACTATAGGTGGCCGGCAACACGACAGCTCACCAGGCCACTATAGGTGGCCGGCACCACGACGCTCACCAGGCCACTATAGATGGCCGTCAGGGTGAGAAGTCACCAGGCCACTATAGGCGGCCGGCAGCACGACAGCTCACCAGGCCACTGTAGGTGGCCGGCAGCACGACAGCTCACCAGGCCACTATATGTGGCCGGCATCTCGAGAGCTCACCAGGCCACTATAGGTGGCCGCAGCACGACGGCTCAGCAGGGCACTATAGGTGGCCGGCTGCACGACAGCTCACCAGGTCACTATAGGTGGCCGGCAGCACGACAGCTCACCAGGCCACTATAGGTTGCCGGCAGCACGACAGCTCACCAGGCCACTATGGGTGGCCGGCATCACGACAGCTCACCAGGCCACTGTAGGTTGGCGGTAGTACGAGAGCTCACCAGGCCACTATAGGTGGCCGGCAGCACGATAGCTCACACGCACACTATATGTGGCCGGCAGCACGACAGCTCACCAGGCCACTATAGGTGGCCGGCAACACGACAGCTCACCAGGCCACTATAGGCTGCCGGCAGCACGACAGCTCACCAGGCCACTATGGGTGGCCGGCATCACGACAGCTCACCCAGACCACTGTAGGTTGGCGGCAGTACGAGAGCTTACCAGGCCACTATAGGAGGCCGGCAGCACGGCAGCTCACCAGCACACTATATGCGGCCGGCAGCACGACAGCTCACCAGGCCACTATAGGTGGTCGGCAGCACGACGCTCACCAGCACACTATGGGTGGTCGGCAGCTCGACGGCTCACCAGCACACTACAGTTGGCCGGCAGCACGAGAGCTCACCAGGCGACTATAGATGGCTGTCAGGTCGAGAGTTCACCAGGCCACTATAGGCGGCCGGCAGGACGACAGCTCACCAGGCCACTATAGGAGGCCGGCAGCACGACAGCTCACCAGGCCACTATAGGTGGCCGGCAGCAGGACAGCTCACCAGCACACTATATGTGGCCGGCAGCACGACAGCTCACCAGCACACTATATGTGGCCGGCAGCACAACAGTTCACCAAGCCACTATAGGTGGCCGGCAGCACGACGCTCACCAGGTCACTATAGGTGGCCGGCAGCACGACAGGTCACCAGGACACTATAGGTGGCCGGCAGCACGACAGCTCACCAGACTACTATAGGTGGCCGGCACCACGACAGCTCACCAGGGCACTATAGGTGGCCGGGAGCACGACAGCTCATCAGGCCACCATAGGTGGCCGGCAGAACGATAGCGCACCAGACCACTATAGGTGGCCGGCAGCTCGACAGCTCACCAGGCCACTATAGGTGGCCGGCATCACGACAGCTCACCAGACCACTATAGGTGGCCGGCAGCACGACAACTCACCAGGCCACTATATGTGGCCGGCAGCACGACAGCTCATCAGGCCACTATATGTGGCCGCCAGCACGACAGCTCACCAGGCAACTATATGTGGCCGGGAACTCGAGAGCTCACCAGACCACTATAGGTGGCCGGCAACACGACAGCTCACCAGGCCACTGTAGGTTGGCGGCAGCACGAGAGCTTACCAGGCTACTATAGATGGCCGACAGGTCGAGAGTTCACCAGCACAATACAGTTGGCCGGCAGCAAGACAGCTCACCAGCACACTATAGGTGGCCGGCAGCACGACGTTCACCAGGCCATCATAGGTGGCCGGCAGCTCGAGAGCTCACCAGCACAATACAGTGGCCGGCAGCGTGACAGCTCACCAGGCCACTATAGGTGGCCGGCAGCACTACTGCTCACCAGGCAACTATAGGTGGCCGGCAGCACGACAGCTCACCAGGCCGCTGTAGGTGGCCGGCAGCACGACAGCTCACCAGCACACTATATGTGGCCGGCAGCACCACGCTCACCATCACACTATAGGTGGTCGGCAGATCGAGAGCTCACCAGCACACTACAGTTGGCCGGCAGCACGAGAGCTCACCAGGCGACTATAGATGGCCGGTAGAACGACAGCTCACCAGGCCACTATATGTGGCCGGCATCTCGAGAGCTCACCAGGCCACTATAGCTGGCCGGCATCACGACAGCTCACCAGCCACTATAGGCGGCCTGCAGCACGACAGCTCACCAGGCCACTAAAGGTGGCCGGCAGCACGACAGCTCACCAGGCCACTATAGGTGGCCGGCAGCACGACAGCTCACCAGACTACTATAGGTGGCCGGCAGCACGACAGTTCACCAGGACACTATAGCTGGCCGGCATCACGACAGCTCACCAGCCACTATAGGCGGCCTGCAGCACGACAGCTCACCAGGCCACTAAAGGTGGCCGGCAGCACGACAGCTCACCAGGCCACTATATGTGGCCGGCATCTCGAGAGCTCACCAGGCCACTATAGCTGGCCGGCATCACGACAGCTCACCAGCCACTATAGGCGGCCTGCAGCACGACAGCTCACCAGGCCACTAAAGGTGGCCGGCAGCACGACAGCTCACCAGGCCACTATAGGTGGCCGGCAGCACGACAGCTCACCAGACTACTATAGGTGGCCGGCAGCACGACAGTTCACCAGGGCACTATAGGTGGCCGGCAGCACGACGCTCACCAGCACACTATGGGTGGTCGGCAGCTCGACGGCTCACCAGCACACTACAGTTGGCCGGCAGCACGAGAGCTCACCAGGCGACTATAGATGGCTGTCAGGTCGAGAGTTCACCAGGCCACTATAGGCGGCCGGCAGGACGACAGCTCACCAGGCCACTATAGGAGGCCGGCAGCACGACAGCTCACCAGGCCACTATAGGTGGCCGGCAGCAGGACAGCTCACCAGCACACTATATGTGGCCGGCAGCACGACAGCTCACCAGCACACTATATGTGGCCGGCAGCACAACAGTTCACCAAGCCACTATAGGTGGCCGGCAGCACGACGCTCACCAGGCCACTATAGGTGGCCGGCAGCACGACAGCTCACCAGGACACTATAGGTGGCCGGCAGCACGACAGCTCACCAGACTACTATAGGTGGCCGGCACCACGACAGCTCACCAGGGCACTATAGGTGGCCGGGAGCACGACAGCTCATCAGGCCACCATAGGTGGCCGGCAGAACGATAGCGCACCAGACCACTATAGGTGGCCGGCAGCTCGACAGCTCACCAGGCCACTATAGGTGGCCGGCATCACGACAGCTCACCAGACCACTATAGGTGGCCGGCAGCACGACAACTCACCAGGCCTCTATAGGTGGCCGGCAGCACGACAGCTCACCAGGCCACTATGGGTG
Organism: Eumerus sabulonum; assembly: GCA_951905685.1. Taxonomy (NCBI): domain Eukaryota; kingdom Metazoa; phylum Arthropoda; class Insecta; order Diptera; family Syrphidae; genus Eumerus; species Eumerus sabulonum. The sequence goes on along the minus strand of OX645060.1, from coordinate 131,196,542 downwards.
GCCGGCATCACGACATCTCACCAGGCCACTGTAGGTTGGCGGCTGTACGAGAGCTCACCAGGCCACTATAGGTGGCCGGCAGCACGACAGCTCACCAGGCCACTATAGGTGGCCGGCAGCACGACAGCTCACCACGCCACTATAGGTTGCCGGCAGCACGACAGCTCACCAGGCCACTATATGTGGCCGGGAACTCGAGAGCTCACCAGACCACTATAGGTGGCCGGCAACACGACAGCTCACCAGGCCACTGTAGGTTGGCGGCAGCACGAGAGCTCACCAGGCTACTATAGATGGCCGACAGGTCGAGAGTTCACCAGCACAATACAGTTGGCCGGCAGCAAGACAGCTCACCAGGCCACTATAGGTGGCCGGCAGCACGACAGCTCACCTGGCGACTATAGGTGGCCGGCAGCTCGACAGCTCACCAGGCCACTATAGGTAGCCGGCAGCACGACAGCTCACCAGGCCACTCTAGGTGGCCGGCAGCACGACAGCTCACCAGGCCACTATACGTGGCCGGCAGCACGACAGCTCACCAGGCCACTATAGGTGGCCGGCAGCACGAAAGCTCACCAGGCCACTATAGGTAGCCGGCAGCACGACAGCTCACCAGGCCACTATAGGTGGCCGGCAGCACGACAGCTCACCAGGCCACTATACGTGGCCGGCAGTACGACAGCTCACCAGCACACTATATGTGGCCGGCAGCACGACAGCTCACCAGGCCACTATAGGTGGCCGGCAGCACGACAGCTCACCAGACTACTATAGGTGGCCGGCAGCACGACAGCTCACCAGGGCACTATAGGTGGCCGGCAGAATGACAGCGCACCAGGCCACTATCGGTGACCGGCAGAACGGCAGCGCAGCAGGCCACTATAGGTGGCCGGCATCATGACAGCTCACCAGGCCACTGTAGGTTGGCGGCAGCACGAGAGCTCACCAGGCCACTATAGGTGGTCGGCAGCACGACGCTCACCAGCACACTATGGGTGGTCGGCAGCTCGAGAGCTCACCAGTACACTACAGGTGGCCGGCAGCACGAGAGCTCACCAGGCGACTATAGATGGCCGTCAGGTCGAGAGTTCACCAGGCCACTATAGGCGGCCGGCAGCACGACAGCTCACCAGGCCACTATAGGTGGCCGGCAGCACGACAGCTCACCAGGCCACTATAGGTAGCCGGCAGCACGACAGCTCACCAGGCCACTATAGGTGGCCGGCAGCACGACAGCTCACCAGGCCACTATACGTGGCCGGCAGCACGACAGCTCACCAGGCCACTATAGGTGGCCGGCAGCACGAAAGCTCACCAGGCCACTATAGGTAGCCGGCAGCACGACAGCTCACCAGGCCACTATAGGTGGCCGGCAGCACGACAGCTCACCAGGCCACTATACGTGGCCGGCAGCACGACAGCTCACCAGCACACTATATGTGGCCGGCAGCACGACAGCTCACCAGGCCACTATAGGTGGCCGGCAGCACGACAGCTCACCAGACTACTATAGGTGGCCGGCAACACGACAGCTCACCAGGCCACTATAGGTGGCCGGCACCACGACGCTCACCAGGCCACTATAGGTGGCCGGCAGCACGAGAGCTCACCAGGCCACTGTAGGTGGCCGGCAGCACGACAGCTCACCAGGCCACTATATGTGGCCGGCATCTCGAGAGCTCACCAGGCCACTATAGGTGGCCGCAGCACGACGGCTCAGCAGGGCACTATAGGTGGCCGGCTGCACGACAGCTCACCAGGTCACTATAGGTGGCCGGCAGCACGACAGCTCACCAGGCCACTATAGGTTGCCGGCAGCACGACAGCTCACCAGGCCACTATGGGTGGCCGGCATCACGACAGCTCACCAGGCCACTGTAGGTTGGCGGTAGTACGAGAGCTCACCAGGCCACAATAGGTGGCCGGCAGCACGATAGCTCACACGCACACTATATGTGGCCGGCAGCACGACAGCTCACCAGGCCACTATAGGTGGCCGGCAACACGACAGCTCACCAGGCCACTATAGGCTGCCGGCAGCACGACAGCTCACCAGGCCACTATGGGTGGAGGGCATCACGACAGCTCACCAGGCCACTGTAGGTTGGCGGCAGTACGAGAGCTTACCAGGCCACTATAGCTGGCCGGCATCACGACAGCTCACCAGCCACTATAGGCGGCCTGCAGCACGACAGCTCACCAGGCCACTATAGGTGGCCGGCAGCACGACAGCTCACCAGGCCACTATAGGTGGCCGGCAGCACGACAGCTCACCAGACTACTATAGCTGGCCGGCATCACGACAGCTCACCAGCCACTATAGGCGGCCTGCAGCACGACAGCTCACCAGGCCACTATAGGTGGCCGGCAGCACGACAGCTCACCAAGCCACTATAGGTGGCCGGCAGCACGACAGCTCACCAGGCCACTATAGGTGGCCGGCAGCACGACAGCTCACCAGACTACTATAGGTGGCCGGCAGCACGACAGTTCACCAGGGCACTATAGGTGGCCGGCAGCACGACAGCTCATCAGGCCACTATAGGTGGCCGGCAGAATAACAGCGCACCAGGCCACTATAGGTGGCCGGCAGAACGACAGCGCACCAGGCCATTGTAGGTGGCCGGCATCACGACAGCGCACCAGTCCACTATAGGTGGCCGGCATCACGACAGCTCACCAGGCCACTGTAGGTTGGCGGCAGCACGAGTGCTCACCAGGCCACTATAGGTGGTCGGCAGCACGACGCTTACCAGCACACTATGGGTGGTCGGCAGCTCGAGAGCTCACCAGCACACTACAGTTGGCCGGCAGCACGAGAGCTCACCAGGCGACTATAGATGGCCGTCAGGGTGAGAAGTCACCAGGCCACTATAGGCGGCCGGCAGCACGACAGCTCACCAGGCCACTATAGGTGGCCGGCAGCACGACAGCTCACCAGGCCACTATAGGTGGCCGGCAGCACGACAGCTCACCAGGACACTATAGGTGGCCGCCAGCACGTCAGCTCACCAGGCCACTATATGTGGCCGGTAACTCGAGAGCTCACCAGACCACTATAGGTGGCCGGCAACACGACAGCTCACCAGGCCACTATAGGTGGCCGGCACCACGACGCTCACCAGGCCACTATAGATGGCCGGCAGCACGAGAGCTCACCAGGCCACTGTAGGTGGCCGGCAGCACGACAGCTCACCAGGCCACTATATGTGGCCGGCATCTCGAGAGCTCACCAGGCCACTATAGGTGGCCGCAGCACGACGGCTCAGCAGGGCACTATAGGTGGCCGGCTGCACGACAGCTCACCAGGTCACTATAGGTGGCCGGCAGCACGACAGCTCACCAGGCCACTATAGGTTGCCGGCAGCACGACAGCTCACCAGGCCACTATGGGTGGCCGGCATCACGACAGCTCACCAGGCCACTGTAGGTTGGCGGTAGTACGAGAGCTCACCAGGCCACTATAGGTGGCCGGCAGCACGATAGCTCACACGCACACTATATGTGGCCGGCAGCACGACAGCTCACCAGGCCACTATAGGTGGCCGGCAACACGACAGCTCACCAGGCCACTATAGGCTGCCGGCAGCACGACAGCTCACCAGGCCACTATGGGTGGCCGGCATCACGACAGCTCACCAGGCCACTGTAGGTTGGCGGCAGTACGAGAGCTTACCAGGCCACTATAGGAGGCCGGCAGCACGGCAGCTCACCAGCACACTATATGCGGCCGGCAGCACGACAGCTCACCAGGCCACTATAGGTGGTCGGCAGCACGACGCTCACCAGCACACTATGGGTGGTCGGCAGCTCGACGGCTCACCAGCACACTACAGTTGGCCGGCAGCACGAGAGCTCACCAGGCGACTATAGATGGCTGTCAGGTCGAGAGTTCACCAGGCCACTATAGGCGGCCGGCAGGACGACAGCTCACCAGGCCACTATAGGAGGCCGGCAGCACGACAGCTCACCAGGCCACTATAGGTGGCCGGCAGCACGACAGCTCACCAGCACACTATATGTGGCCGGCAGCACGACAGCTCACCAGCACACTATATGCGGCCAGCAGCACAACAGTTCACCAAGCCACTATAGGTGGCCGGCAGCACGACGCTCACCAGGCCACTATAGGTGGCCGGCAGCACGACAGCTCACCAGGACACTATAGGTGGCCGGCAGCACGACAGCTCACCAGACTACTATAGGTGGCCGGCACCACGACAGCTCACCAGGGCACTATAGGTGGCCGGGAGCACGACAGCTCATCAGGCCACCATAGGTGGCCGGCAGAACGATAGCGCACCAGACCACTATAGGTGGCCGGCAGCTCGACAGCTCACCAGGCCACTATAGGTGGCCGGCATCACGACAGCTCACCAGACCACTATAGGTGGCCGGCAGCACGACAACTCACCAGGCCTCTATAGGTGGCCGGCAGCACGACAGCTCATCAGGCCACTATATGTGGCCGCCAGCACGACAGCTCACCAGGCCACTATATGTGGCCGGGAACTCGAGAGCTCACCAGACCACTATAGGTGGTCGGCAACACGACAGCTCACCAGGCCACTGTAGGTTGGCGGCAGCACGAGAGCTCACCAGGCTACTATAGATGGCCGACAGGTCGAGAGTTCACCAGCACAATACAGTTGGCCGGCAGCAAGACAGCTCACCAGGCCACTATAGGTGGCCGGCAGCACGACAGCTCACCTGGCGACTATAGGTGGCCGGCAGCTCGACAGCTCACCAGGCCACTATAGGTAGCCGGCAGCACGACAGCTCACCAGGCCACTCTAGGTGGCCGGCAGCACGACAGCTCACCAGGCCACTATACGTGGCCGGCAGCACGACAGCTCACCAGGCCACTATAGGTGGCCGGCAGCACGAAAGCTCACCAGGCCACTATAGGTAGCCGGCAGCACGACAGCTCACCAGGCCACTATAGGTGGCCGGCAGCACGACAGCTCACCAGGCCACTATACGTGGCCGGCAGCACGACAGCTCACCAGCACACTATATGTGGCCGGCAGCACGACAGCTCACCTGGCCACTATAGGTGGCCGGCAGCACGACAGCTCACCAGACTACTATAGGTGGCCGGCAGCACGACAGCTCACCAGGGCACTATAGGTGGCCGGCAGAATGACAGCGCACCAGGCCACTATCGGTGACCGGCAGAACGGCAGCGCAGCAGGCCACTATAGGTGGCCGGCATCACGACAGCTCACCAGGCCACTGTAGGTTGGCGGCAGCACGAGAGCTCACCAGGCCACTATAGGTGGTCGGCAGCACGACGCTCACCAGCACACTATGGGTGGTCGGCAGCTCGAGAGCTCACCAGTACACTACAGTTGGCCGGCAGCACGAGAGCTCACCAGGCGACTATAGATGGCCGTCAGGTCGAGAGTTCACCAGGCCACTATAGGCGGCCGGCAGCACGACAGCTCACCAGGCCACTATAGGTGGCCGGCAGCACGACAGCTCACCAGGCCACTATAGGTAGCCGGCAGCACGACAGCTCACCAGGCCACTATAGGTGGCCGGCAGCACGACAGCTCACCAGGCCACTATACGTGGCCGGCAGCACGACAGCTCACCAGGCCACTATAGGTGGCCGGCAGCACGAAAGCTCACCAGGCCACTATAGGTAGCCGGCAGCACGACAGCTCACCAGGCCACTATAGGTGGCCGGCAGCACGACAGCTTACCAGGCCACTATACGTGGCCGGCAGCACGACAGCTCACCAGCACACTATATGTGGCCGGCAGCACGACAGCTCATCAGGCCACTATAGGTGGCCGGCAGCACGACAGCTCACCAGACTACTATAGGTGGCCGGCAACACGACAGCTCACCAGGCCACTATAGGTGGCCGGCACCACGACGCTCACCAGGCCACTATAGGTGGCCGGCAGCACGACAGCTCACCAGGACACTATAGGTGGCCGCCAGCACGTCAGCTCACCAGGCCACTATATGTGGCCGGTAACTCGAGAGCTCACCAGACCACTATAGGTGGCCGCCAGCACGTCAGCTCACCAGGCCACTATATGTGGCCGGTAACTCGAGAGCTCACCAGACCACTATAGGTGGCCGGCAACACGACAGCTCACCAGGCCACTATAGGTGGCCGGCACCACGACGCTCACCAGGCCACTATAGGTGGCCGGCAGCACGACAGCTCACCAGGACACTATAGGTGGCCGCCAGCACGTCAGCTCACCAGGCCACTATATGTGGCCGGTAACTCGAGAGCTCACCAGACCACTATAGGTAGCCGGCAGCACGACAGCTCACCAGGCCACTATAGGCGGCCGGCAGCACGACAGCTCACCAGGCCACTATAGGTGGCCGGCAGCACGACAGCTCACCAGGCCACTATAGGTAGCCGGCAGCACGACAGCTCACCAGCACACTATATGTGGCCGGCAGCACGACAGCTCACCAGCACACTATATGCGGCCGGCAGCACAACAGTTCACCAAGCCACTATAGGTGGCCGGCAGCACGACGCTCACCAGCACACTATGGGTGGTCGGCAGCTCGACGGCTCACCAGCACACTACAGTTGGCCGGCAGCACGAGAGCTCACCAGGCGACTATAGATGGCTGTCAGGTCGAGAGTTCACCAGGCCACTATAGGCGGCCGGCAGGACGACAGCTCACCAGCCACTATAGGAGGCCGGCAGCACGACAGCTCACCAGGCCACTATAGGTGGCCGGCAGCACGACAGCTCACCAGCACACTATATGTGGCCGGCAGCACGACAGCTCACCAGCACACTATATGCGGCCGGCAGCACAACAGTTCACCAAGCCACTATAGGTGGCCGGCAGCACGACGCTCACCAGGCCACTATAGGTGGCCGGCAGCACGACAGCTCACCAGGACACTATAGGTAGCCGGCAGCACGACAGCTCACCAGACTACTATAGGTGGCCGGCACCACGACAGCTCACCAGGGCACTATAGGTGGCCGGGAGCACGACAGCTCATCAGGCCACCATAGGTGGCCGGCAGAACGATAGCGCACCAGACCACTATAGGTGGCCGGCAGCTCGACAGCTCACCAGGCCACTATAGGTGGCCGGCATCACGACAGCTCACCAGACCACTATAGGTGGCCGGCAGCACGACAGCTCACCAGGACACTTTAGGTAGCCGGCAGCACGACAGCTCACCAGACTACTATAGGTGGCCGGCACCACGACAGCTCACCAGGGCACTATAGGTGGCCGGGAGCACGACAGCTCATCAGGCCACCATAGGTGGCCGGCAGAACGATAGCGCACCAGACCACTATAGGTGGCCGGCAGCTCGACAGCTCACCAGGCCACTATAGGTGGCCGGCATCACGACAGCTCACCAGACCACTATAGGTGGCCGGCAGCACGACAACTCACCAGGCCTCTATAGGTGGCCGGCAGCACGACAGCTCATCAGGCCACTATATGTGGCCGCCAGCACGACAGCTCACCAGGCCACTATATGTGGCCGGGAACTCGAGAGCTCACCAGACCACTATAGGTGGCCGGCAACACGACAGCTCACCAGGCCACTGTAGGTTGGCGGCAGCACGAGAGCTCACCAGGCTACTATAGATGGCCGACAGGTCGAGAGTTCACCAGCACAATACAGTTGGCCGGCAGCAAGACAGCTCACCAGGCCACTATAGGTGGCCGGCAGCACGACAGCTCACCTGGCGACTATAGGTGGCCGGCAGCTCGACAGCTCACCAGGCCACTATAGGTAGCCGGCAGCACGACAGCTCACCAGGCCACTCTAGGTGGCCGGCAGCACGACAGCTCACCAGGCCACTATACGTGGCCGGCAGCACGACAGCTCACCAGGCCACTATAGGTGGCCGGCAGCACGAAAGCTCACCAGGCCACTATAGGTAGCCGGCAGCACGACAGCTCACCAGGCCACTATAGGTGGCCGGCAGCACGACAGCTCACCAGGCCACTATACGTGGCCGGCAGCACGACAGCTCACCAGCACACTATATGTGGCCGGCAGCACGACAGCTCACCTGGCCACTATAGGTGGCCGGCAGCACGACAGCTCACCAGACTACTATAGGTGGCCGGCAGCACGACAGCTCACCAGGGCACTATAGGTGGCCGGCAGAATGACAGCGCACCAGGCCACTATCGGTGACCGGCAGAACGGCAGCGCAGCAGGCCACTATAGGTGGCCGGCATCACGACAGCTCACCAGGCCACTGTAGGTTGGCGGCAGCACGAGAGCTCACCAGGCCACTATAGGTGGTCGGCAGCACGACGCTCACCAGCACACTATGGGTGGTCGGCAGCACGACAGCTCACCAGACTACTATAGGTGGCCGGCAGCACGACAGTTCACCAGGGCACTATAGGTGGCCGGCAGCACGACAGCTCACCAGGCCACTATAGGTGGCCGGCAGCACGAAAGCTCACCAGGCCACTATAGGTAGCCGGCAGCACGACAGCTCACCAGGCCACTATAGGTGGCCGGCAGCACGACAGCTCACCAGACCACTATAGGTGGCCGGCAGCACGACAACTCACCAGGCCTCTATAGGTGGCCGGCAGCACGACAGCTCATCAGGCCACTATATGTGGCCGCCAGCACGACAGCTCACCAGGCCACTATATGTGGCCGGGAACTCGAGAGCTCACCAGACCACTATAGGTGGCCGGCAACACGACAGCTCACCAGGCCACTGTAGGTTGGCGGCAGCACGAGAGCTCACCAGGCTACTATAGATGGCCGACAGGTCGAGAGTTCACCAGCACAATACAGTTGGCCGGCAGCAAGACAGCTCACCAGGCCACTATATGTGGCCGGCAGCACGACAGCTCACCTGGCCACTATAGGTGGCCGGCAGCACGACAGCTCACCAGACTACTATAGGTGGCCGGCAGCACGACAGCTCACCAGGGCACTATAGGTGGCCGGCAGAATGACAGCGCACCAGGCCACTATCGGTGACCGGCAGAACGGCAGCGCAGCAGGCCACTATAGGTGGCCGGCAGCACGACAGCTCACCTGGCGACTATAGGTGGCCGGCAGCTCGACAGCTCACCAGGCCACTATAGGTAGCCGGCAGCACGACAGCTCACCAGGCCACTCTAGGTGGCCGGCAGCACGACAGCTCACCAGGCCACTATACGTGGCCGGCAGCACGACAGCTCACCAGGCCACTATAGGTGGCCGGCAGCACGAAAGCTCACCAGGCCACTATAGGTAGCCGGCAGCACGACAGCTCACCAGGCCACTATAGGTGGCCGGCAGCACGACAGCTCACCAGGCCACTATACGTGGCCGGCAGTACGACAGCTCACCAGCACACTATATGTGGCCGGCAGCACGACAGCTCACCAGGCCACTATAGGTGGCCGGCAGCACGACAGCTCACCAGACTACTATAGGTGGCCGGCAGCACGACAGCTCACCAGGGCACTATAGGTGGCCGGCAGAATGACAGCGCACCAGGCCACTATCGGTGACCGGCAGAACGGCAGCGCAGCAGGCCACTATAGGTGGCCGGCATCATGACAGCTCACCAGGCCACTGTAGGTTGGCGGCAGCACGAGAGCTCACCAGGCCACTATAGGTGGTCGGCAGCACGACGCTCACCAGCACACTATGGGTGGTCGGCAGCTCGAGAGCTCACCAGTACACTACAGGTGGCCGGCAGCACGAGAGCTCACCAGGCGACTATAGATGGCCGTCAGGTCGAGAGTTCACCAGGCCACTATAGGCGGCCGGCAGCACGACAGCTCACCAGGCCACTATAGGTGGCCGGCAGCACGACAGCTCACCAGGCCACTATAGGTAGCCGGCAGCACGACAGCTCACCAGGCCACTATAGGTGGCCGGCAGCACGACAGCTCACCAGGCCACTATACGTGGCCGGCAGCACGACAGCTCACCAGGCCACTATAGGTGGCCGGCAGCACGAAAGCTCACCAGGCCACTATAGGTAGCCGGCAGCACGACAGCTCACCAGGCCACTATAGGTGGCCGGCAGCACGACAGCTCACCAGGCCACTATACGTGGCCGGCAGCACGACAGCTCACCAGCACACTATATGTGGCCGGCAGCACGACAGCTCACCAGGCCACTATAGGTGGCCGGCAGCACGACAGCTCACCAGACTACTATAGGTGGCCGGCAACACGACAGCTCACCAGGCCACTATAGGTGGCCGGCACCACGACGCTCACCAGGCCACTATAGGTGGCCGGCAGCACGAGAGCTCACCAGGCCACTGTAGGTGGCCGGCAGCACGACAGCTCACCAGGCCACTATATGTGGCCGGCATCTCGAGAGCTCACCAGGCCACTATAGGTGGCCGCAGCACGACGGCTCAGCAGGGCACTATAGGTGGCCGGCTGCACGACAGCTCACCAGGTCACTATAGGTGGCCGGCAGCACGACAGCTCACCAGGCCACTATAGGTTGCCGGCAGCACGACAGCTCACCAGGCCACTATGGGTGGCCGGCATCACGACAGCTCACCAGGCCACTGTAGGTTGGCGGTAGTACGAGAGCTCACCAGGCCACAATAGGTGGCCGGCAGCACGATAGCTCACACGCACACTATATGTGGCCGGCAGCACGACAGCTCACCAGGCCACTATAGGTGGCCGGCAACACGACAGCTCACCAGGCCACTATAGGCTGCCGGCAGCACGACAGCTCACCAGGCCACTATGGGTGGAGGGCATCACGACAGCTCACCAGGCCACTGTAGGTTGGCGGCAGTACGAGAGCTTACCAGGCCACTATAGCTGGCCGGCATCACGACAGCTCACCAGCCACTATAGGCGGCCTGCAGCACGACAGCTCACCAGGCCACTATAGGTGGCCGGCAGCACGACAGCTCACCAGGCCACTATAGGTGGCCGGCAGCACGACAGCTCACCAGACTACTATAGCTGGCCGGCATCACGACAGCTCACCAGCCACTATAGGCGGCCTGCAGCACGACAGCTCACCAGGCCACTATAGGTGGCCGGCAGCACGACAGCTCACCAAGCCACTATAGGTGGCCGGCAGCACGACAGCTCACCAGGCCACTATAGGTGGCCGGCAGCACGACAGCTCACCAGACTACTATAGGTGGCCGGCAGCACGACAGTTCACCAGGGCACTATAGGTGGCCGGCAGCACGACAGCTCATCAGGCCACTATAGGTGGCCGGCAGAATAACAGCGCACCAGGCCACTATAGGTGGCCGGCAGAACGACAGCGCACCAGGCCATTGTAGGTGGCCGGCATCACGACAGCGCACCAGTCCACTATAGGTGGCCGGCATCACGACAGCTCACCAGGCCACTGTAGGTTGGCGGCAGCACGAGTGCTCACCAGGCCACTATAGGTGGTCGGCAGCACGACGCTTACCAGCACACTATGGGTGGTCGGCAGCTCGAGAGCTCACCAGCACACTACAGTTGGCCGGCAGCACGAGAGCTCACCAGGCGACTATAGATGGCCGTCAGGGTGAGAAGTCACCAGGCCACTATAGGCGGCCGGCAGCACGACAGCTCACCAGGCCACTATAGGTGGCCGGCAGCACGACAGCTCACCAGGCCACTATAGGTGGCCGGCAGCACGACAGCTCACCAGGACACTATAGGTGGCCGCCAGCACGTCAGCTCACCAGGCCACTATATGTGGCCGGTAACTCGAGAGCTCACCAGACCACTATAGGTGGCCGGCAACACGACAGCTCACCAGGCCACTATAGGTGGCCGGCACCACGACGCTCACCAGGCCACTATAGATGGCCGGCAGCACGAGAGCTCACCAGGCCACTGTAGGTGGCCGGCAGCACGACAGCTCACCAGGCCACTATATGTGGCCGGCATCTCGAGAGCTCACCAGGCCACTATAGGTGGCCGCAGCACGACGGCTCAGCAGGGCACTATAGGTGGCCGGCTGCACGACAGCTCACCAGGTCACTATAGGTGGCCGGCAGCACGACAGCTCACCAGGCCACTATAGGTTGCCGGCAGCACGACAGCTCACCAGGCCACTATGGGTGGCCGGCATCACGACAGCTCACCAGGCCACTGTAGGTTGGCGGTAGTACGAGAGCTCACCAGGCCACTATAGGTGGCCGGCAGCACGATAGCTCACACGCACACTATATGTGGCCGGCAGCACGACAGCTCACCAGGCCACTATAGGTGGCCGGCAACACGACAGCTCACCAGGCCACTATAGGCTGCCGGCAGCACGACAGCTCACCAGGCCACTATGGGTGGCCGGCATCACGACAGCTCACCAGGCCACTGTAGGTTGGCGGCAGTACGAGAGCTTACCAGGCCACTATAGGAGGCCGGCAGCACGGCAGCTCACCAGCACACTATATGCGGCCGGCAGCACGACAGCTCACCAGGCCACTATAGGTGGTCGGCAGCACGACGCTCACCAGCACACTATGGGTGGTCGGCAGCTCGACGGCTCACCAGCACACTACAGTTGGCCGGCAGCACGAGAGCTCACCAGGCGACTATAGATGGCTGTCAGGTCGAGAGTTCACCAGGCCACTATAGGCGGCCGGCAGGACGACAGCTCACCAGGCCACTATAGGAGGCCGGCAGCACGACAGCTCACCAGGCCACTATAGGTGGCCGGCAGCACGACAGCTCACCAGCACACTATATGTGGCCGGCAGCACGACAGCTCACCAGCACACTATATGCGGCCAGCAGCACAACAGTTCACCAAGCCACTATAGGTGGCCGGCAGCACGACGCTCACCAGGCCACTATAGGTGGCCGGCAGCACGACAGCTCACCAGGACACTATAGGTGGCCGGCAGCACGACAGCTCACCAGACTACTATAGGTGGCCGGCACCACGACAGCTCACCAGGGCACTATAGGTGGCCGGGAGCACGACAGCTCATCAGGCCACCATAGGTGGCCGGCAGAACGATAGCGCACCAGACCACTATAGGTGGCCGGCAGCTCGACAGCTCACCAGGCCACTATAGGTGGCCGGCATCACGACAGCTCACCAGACCACTATAGGTGGCCGGCAGCACGACAACTCACCAGGCCTCTATAGGTGGCCGGCAGCACGACAGCTCATCAGGCCAGTATATGTGGCCGCCAGCACGACAGCTCACCAGGCCACTATATGTGGCCGGGAACTCGAGAGCTCACCAGACCACTATAGGTGGTCGGCAACACGACAGCTCACCAGGCCACTGTAGGTTGGCGGCAGCACGAGAGCTCACCAGGCTACTATAGATGGCCGACAGGTCGAGAGTTCACCAGCACAATACAGTTGGCCGGCAGCAAGACAGCTCACCAGGCCACTATAGGTGGCCGGCAGCACGACAGCTCACCTGGCGACTATAGGTGGCCGGCAGCTCGACAGCTCACCAGGCCACTATAGGTAGCCGGCAGCACGACAGCTCACCAGGCCACTCTAGGTGGCCGGCAGCACGACAGCTCACCAGGCCACTATACGTGGCCGGCAGCACGACAGCTCACCAGGCCACTATAGGTGGCCGGCAGCACGAAAGCTCACCAGGCCACTATAGGTAGCCGGCAGCACGACAGCTCACCAGGCCACTATAGGTGGCCGGCAGCACGACAGCTCACCAGGCCACTATACGTGGCCGGCAGCACGACAGCTCACCAGCACACTATATGTGGCCGGCAGCACGACAGCTCACCTGGCCACTATAGGTGGCCGGCAGCACGACAGCTCACCAGACTACTATAGGTGGCCGGCAGCACGACAGCTCACCAGGGCACTATAGGTGGCCGGCAGAATGACAGCGCACCAGGCCACTATCGGTGACCGGCAGAACGGCAGCGCAGCAGGCCACTATAGGTGGCCGGCATCACGACAGCTCACCAGGCCACTGTAGGTTGGCGGCAGCACGAGAGCTCACCAGGCCACTATAGGTGGTCGGCAGCACGACGCTCACCAGCACACTATGGGTGGTCGGCAGCTCGAGAGCTCACCAGTACACTACAGTTGGCCGGCAGCACGAGAGCTCACCAGGCGACTATAGATGGCCGTCAGGTCGAGAGTTCACCAGGCCACTATAGGCGGCCGGCAGCACGACAGCTCACCAGGCCACTATAGGTGGCCGGCAGCACGACAGCTCACCAGGCCACTATAGGTAGCCGGCAGCACGACAGCTCACCAGGCCACTATAGGTGGCCGGCAGCACGACAGCTCACCAGGCCACTATACGTGGCCGGCAGCACGACAGCTCACCAGGCCACTATAGGTGGCCGGCAGCACGAAAGCTCACCAGGCCACTATAGGTAGCCGGCAGCACGACAGCTCACCAGGCCACTATAGGTGGCCGGCAGCACGACAGCTTACCAGGCCACTATACGTGGCCGGCAGCACGACAGCTCACCAGCACACTATATGTGGCCGGCAGCACGACAGCTCATCAGGCCACTATAGGTGGCCGGCAGCACGACAGCTCACCAGACTACTATAGGTGGCCGGCAACACGACAGCTCACCAGGCCACTATAGGTGGCCGGCACCACGACGCTCACCAGGCCACTATAGGTGGCCGGCAGCACGACAGCTCACCAGGACACTATAGGTGGCCGCCAGCACGTCAGCTCACCAGGCCACTATATGTGGCCGGTAACTCGAGAGCTCACCAGACCACTATAGGTGGCCGGCAACACGACAGCTCACCAGGCCACTATAGGTGGCCGGCACCACGACGCTCACCAGGCCACTATAGGTGGCCGGCAGCACGACAGCTCACCAGGACACTATAGGTGGCCGCCAGCACGTCAGCTCACCAGGCCACTATATGTGGCCGGTAACTCGAGAGCTCACCAGACCACTATAGGTAGCCGGCAGCACGACAGCTCACCAGGCCACTATAGGCGGCCGGCAGCACGACAGCTCACCAGGCCACTATAGGTGGCCGGCAGCACGACAGCTCACCAGGCCACTATAGGTAGCCGGCAGCACGACAGCTCACCAGCACACTATATGTGGCCGGCAGCACGACAGCTCACCAGCACACTATATGCGGCCGGCAGCACAACAGTTCACCAAGCCACTATAGGTGGCCGGCAGCACGACGCTCACCAGCACACTATGGGTGGTCGGCAGCTCGACGGCTCACCAGCACACTACAGTTGGCCGGCAGCACGAGAGCTCACCAGGCGACTATAGATGGCTGTCAGGTCGAGAGTTCACCAGGCCACTATAGGCGGCCGGCAGGACGACAGCTCACCAGGCCACTATAGGAGGCCGGCAGCACGACAGCTCACCAGGCCACTATAGGTGGCCGGCAGCACGACAGCTCACCAGCACACTATATGTGGCCGGCAGCACGACAGCTCACCAGCACACTATATGCGGCCGGCAGCACAACAGTTCACCAAGCCACTATAGGTGGCCGGCAGCACGACGCTCACCAGGCCACTATAGGTGGCCGGCAGCACGACAGCTCACCAGGACACTATAGGTAGCCGGCAGCACGACAGCTCACCAGACTACTATAGGTGGCCGGCACCACGACAGCTCACCAGGGCACTATAGGTGGCCGGGAGCACGACAGCTCATCAGGCCACCATAGGTGGCCGGCAGAACGATAGCGCACCAGACCACTATAGGTGGCCGGCAGCTCGACAGCTCACCAGGCCACTATAGGTGGCCGGCATCACGACAGCTCACCAGACCACTATAGGTGGCCGGCAGCACGACAGCTCACCAGGACACTATAGGTAGCCGGCAGCACGACAGCTCACCAGACTACTATAGGTGGCCGGCACCACGACAGCTCACCAGGGCACTATAGGTGGCCGGGAGCACGACAGCTCATCAGGCCACCATAGGTGGCCGGCAGCACGATAGCGCACCAGACCACTATAGGTGGCCGGCAGCTCGACAGCTCACCAGGCCACTATAGGTGGCCGGCATCACGACAGCTCACCAGACCACTATAGGTGGCCGGCAGCACGACAACTCACCAGGCCTCTATAGGTGGCCGGCAGCACGACAGCTCATCAGGCCACTATATGTGGCCGCCAGCACGACAGCTCACCAGGCCACTATATGTGGCCGGGAACTCGAGAGCTCACCAGACCACTATAGGTGGCCGGCAACACGACAGCTCACCAGGCCACTGTAGGTTGGCGGCAGCACGAGAGCTCACCAGGCTACTATAGATGGCCGACAGGTCGAGAGTTCACCAGCACAATACAGTTGGCCGGCAGCAAGACAGCTCACCAGGCCACTATAGGTGGCCGGCAGCACGACAGCTCACCTGGCGACTATAGGTGGCCGGCAGCTCGACAGCTCACCAGGCCACTATAGGTAGCCGGCAGCACGACAGCTCACCAGGCCACTCTAGGTGGCCGGCAGCACGACAGCTCACCAGGCCACTATACGTGGCCGGCAGCACGACAGCTCACCAGGCCACTATAGGTGGCCGGCAGCACGAAAGCTCACCAGGCCACTATAGGTAGCCGGCAGCACGACAGCTCACCAGGCCACTATAGGTGGCCGGCAGCACGACAGCTCACCAGGCCACTATACGTGGCCGGCAGCACGACAGCTCACCAGCACACTATATGTGGCCGGCAGCACGACAGCTCACCTGGCCACTATAGGTGGCCGGCAGCACGACAGCTCACCAGACTACTATAGGTGGCCGGCAGCACGACAGCTCACCAGGGCACTATAGGTGGCCGGCAGAATGACAGCGCACCAGGCCACTATCGGTGACCGGCAGAACGGCAGCGCAGCAGGCCACTATAGGTGGCCGGCATCACGACAGCTCACCAGGCCACTGTAGGTTGGCGGCAGCACGAGAGCTCACCAGGCCACTATAGGTGGTCGGCAGCACGACGCTCACCAGCACACTATGGGTGGTCGGCAGCTCGAGAGCTCACCAGTACACTACAGTTGGCCGGCAGCACGAGAGCTCACCAGGCGACTATAGATGGCCGTCAGGTCGAGAGTTCACCAGGCCACTATAGGCGGCCGGCAGCACGACAGCTCACCAGGCCACTATAGGTGGCCGGCAGCACGACAGCTCACCAGGCCACTATAGGTAGCCGGCAGCACGACAGCTCACCAGGCCACTATAGGTGGCCGGCAGCACGACAGCTCACCAGGCCACTATACGTGGCCGGCAGCACGACAGCTCACCAGGCCACTATAGGTGGCCGGCAGCACGAAAGCTCACCAGGCCACTATAGGTAGCCGGCAGCACGACAGCTCACCAGGCCACTATACGTGGCCGGCAGCACGACAGCTCACCAGCACACTATATGTGGCCGGCAGCACGACAGCTCATCAGGCCACTATAGGTGGCCGGCAGCACGACAGCTCACCAGACTACTATAGGTGGCCGGCAACACGACAGCTCACCAGGCCACTATAGGTGGCCGGCACCACGACGCTCACCAGGCCACTATAGGTGGCCGGCAGCACGAGAGCTCACCAGGCCACTGTAGGTGGCCGGCAGCACGACAGCTCACCAGGCCACTATATGTGGCCGGCATCTCGAGAGCTCACCAGGCCACTATAGGTGGCCGCAGCACGACGGCTCAGCAGGGCACTATAGGTGGCCGGCTGCACGAAAGCTCACCAGGTCACTATAGGTGGCCGGCAGCACGACAGCTCACCAGGCCACTATAGGTTGCCGGCAGCACGACAGCTCACCAGGCCACTATGGGTGGCCGGCATCACGACAGCTCACCAGGCCACTGTAGGTTGGCGGTAGTACGAGAGCTCACCAGGCCACTATAGGTGGCCGGCAGCACGATAGCTCACACGCACACTATATGTGGCCGGCAGCACGACAGCTCACCAGGCCACTATAGGTGGCCGGCAACGCGACAGCTCACCAGGTCACTATAGGCTGCCGGCAGCACGACAGCTCACCAGGCCACTATGGGTGGCCGGCATCACGACAGCTCACCAGGCCACTGTAGGTTGGCGGCAGTACGAGAGCTTACCAGGCCACTATAGCTGGCCGGCATCACGACAGCTCACCAGCCACTATAGGCGGCCTGCAGCACGACAGCTCACCAGGCCACTATAGGTGGCCGGCAGCACGACAGCTCACCAGGCCACTATAGGTGGCCGGCAGCACGACAGCTCACCAGACTACTATAGGTGGCCGGCAGCACGACAGTTCACCAGGGCACTATAGGTGGCCGGCAGCACGACAGCTCATCAGGCCACTATAGGTGGCCGGCAGAATAACAGCGCACCAGGCCACTATAGGTGGCCGGCAGAACGACAGCGCACCAGGCCACTGTAGGTGGCCGGCATCACGACAGCTCACCAGGCCACTGTAGGTTGGCGGCAGCACGAGTGCTCACCAGGCCACTATAGGTGGTCGGCAGCACGACGCTCACCAGCACACTATGGGTGGTCGGCAGCTCGAGAGCTCACCAGCACACTACAGTTGGCCGGCAGCACGAGAGCTCACCAGGCGACTATAGATGGCCGTCAGGGTGAGAAGTCACCAGGCCACTATAGGCGGCCGGCAGCACGACAGCTCACCAGGCCACTATAGGTGGCCGGCAGCACGACAGCTCACCAGGCCACTATAGGTGGCCGGCAGCACGACAGCTCACCAGGACACTATAGGTGGCCGCCAGCACGTCAGCTCACCAGGCCACTATATGTGGCCGGTAACTCGAGAGCTCACCAGACCACTATAGGTGGCCGGCAACACGACCGCTCACCAGGCCACTATAGGTGGCCGGCACCACGACGCTCACCAGGCCACTATAGATGGCCGGCAGCACGAGAGCTCACCAGGCCACTGTAGGTGGCCGGCAGCACGACAGCTCACCAGGCCACTATATGTGGCCGGCATCTCGAGGGCTCACCAGGCCACTATAGGTGGCCGCAGCACGACGGCTCAGCAGGGCACTATAGGTGGCCGGCTGCACGACAGCTCACCAGGTCACTATAGGTGGCCGGCAGCACGACAGCTCACCAGGCCACTATAGGTTGCCGGCAGCACGACAGCTCACCAGGCCACTATGGGTGGCCGGCATCACGACAGCTCACCAGGCCACTGTAGGTTGGCGGTAGTACGAGAGCTCACCAGGCCACTATAGGTGGCCGGCAACACGACAGCTCACCAGGCCACTATAGGTGGCCGGCACCACGACGCTCACCAGGCCACTATAGGTGGCCGGCAGCACGAGAGCTCACCAGGCCACTGTAGGTGGCCGGCAGCACGACAGCTCACCAGGCCACTATATGTGGCCGGCATCTCGAGAGCTCACCAGGCCACTATAGGTGGCCGCAGCACGACGGCTCAGCAGGGCACTATAGGTGGCCGGCTACACGAAAGCTCACCAGGTCACTATAGGTGGCCGGCAGCACGACAGCTCACCAGGCCACTATAGGTTGCCGGCAGCACGACAGCTCACCAGGCCACTATGGGTGGCCGGCATCACGACAGCTCACCAGGCCACTGTAGGTTGGCGGTAGTACGAGAGCTCACCAGGCCACTATAGGTGGCCGGCAGCACGATAGCTCACACGCACACTATATGTGGCCGGCAGCACGACAGCTCACCAGGCCACTATAGGTGGCCGGCAACACGACAGCTCACCAGGCCACTATAGGCTGCCGGCAGCACGACAGCTCACCAGGCCACTATGGGTGGCCGGCATCACGACAGCTCACCAGGCCACTGTAGGTTGGCGGCAGTACGAGAGCTTACCAGGCCACTATAGCTGGCCGGCATCACGACAGCTCACCAGCCACTATAGGCGGCCTGCAGCACGACAGCTCACCAGGCCACTATAGGTGGCCGGCAGCACGACAGCTCACCAGGCCACTATAGGTGGCCGGCAGCACGACAGCTCACCAGACTACTATAGGTGGCCGGCAGCACGACAGTTCACCAGGGCACTATAGGTGGCCGGCAGCACGACAGCTCATCAGGCCACTATAGGTGGCCGGCAGAATAACAGCGCACCAGGCCACTATAGGTGGCCGGCAGAACGACAGCGCACCAGGCCACTGTAGGTGGCCGGCATCACGACAGCTCACCAGGCCACTGTAGGTTGGCGGCAGCACGAGTGCTCACCAGGCCACTATAGGTGGTCGGCAGCACGACGCTCACCAGCACACTATGGGTGGTCGGCAGCTCGAGAGCTCACCAGCACACTACAGTTGGCCGGCAGCACGAGAGCTCACCAGGCGACTATAGATGGCCGTCAGGGTGAGAAGTCACCAGGCCACTATAGGCGGCCGGCAGCACGACAGCTCACCAGGCCACTATAGGTGGCCGGCAGCACGACAGCTCACCAGGCCACTATAGGTGGCCGGCAGCACGACAGCTCCCCAGGACACTATAGGTGGCCGCCAGCACGTCAGCTCACCAGGCCACTATATGTGGCCGGTAACTCGAGAGCTCACCAGACCACTATAGGTGGCCGGCAACACGACAGCTCACCAGGCCACTATAGGTGGCCGGCACCACGACGCTCACCAGGCCACTATAGATGGCCGGCAGCACGAGAGCTCACCAGGCCACTGTAGGTGGCCGGCAGCACGACAGCTCACCAGGCCACTATATGTGGCCGGCATCTCGAGAGCTCACCAGGCCACTATAGGTGGCCGCAGCACGACGGCTCAGCAGGGCACTATAGGTGGCCGGCTGCACGACAGCTCACCAGGTCACTATAGGTGGCCGGCAGCACGACAGCTCACCAGGCCACTATAGGTTGCCGGCAGCACGACAGCTCACCAGGCCACTATGGGTGGCCGGCATCACGACAGCTCACCAGGCCACTGTAGGTTGGCGGTAGTACGAGAGCTCACCAGGCCACTATAGGTGGCCGGCAGCACGATAGCTCACACGCACACTATATGTGGCCGGCAGCACGACAGCTCACCAGGCCACTATAGGTGGCCGGCAACACGACAGCTCACCAGGCCACTATAGGCTGCCGGCAGCACGACAGCTCACCAGGCCACTATGGGTGGCCGGCATCACGACAGCTCACCAGGCCACTGTAGGTTGGCGGCAGTACGAGAGCTTACCAGGCCACTATAGGAGGCCGGCAGCACGGCAGCTCACCAGCACACTATATGCGGCCGGCAGCACGACAGCTCACCAGGCCACTATAGGTGGTCGGCAGCACGACGCTCACCAGCACACTATGGGTGGTCGGCAGCTCGACGGCTCACCAGCACACTACAGTTGGCCGGCAGCACGAGAGCTCACCAGGCGACTATAGATGGCTGTCAGGTCGAGAGTTCACCAGGCCACTATAGGCGGCCGGCAGGACGACAGCTCACCAGGCCACTATAGGAGGCCGGCAGCACGACAGCTCACCAGGCCACTATAGGTGGCCGGCAGCACGACAGCTCACCAGCACACTATATGTGGCCGGCAGCACGACAGCTCACCAGCACACTATATGTGGCCGGCAGCACAACAGTTCACCAAGCCACTATAGGTGGCCGGCAGCACGACGCTCACCAGGCCACTATAGGTGGCCGGCAGCACGACAGCTCACCAGGACACTATAGGTGGCCGGCAGCACGACAGCTCACCAGACTGCTATAGGTGGCCGGCACCACGACAGCTCACCAGGGCACTATAGGTGGCCGGGAGCACGACAGCTCATCAGGCCACCATAGGTGGCCGGCAGAACGATAGCGCACCAGACCACTATAGGTGGCCGGCAGCTCGACAGCTCACCAGGCCACTATAGGTGGCCGGCATCACGACAGCTCACCAGACCACTATAGGTGGCCGGCAGCACGACAACTCACCAGGCCTCTATAGGTGGCCGGCAGCACGACAGCTCATCAGGCCACTATATGTGGCCGCCAGGACGACAGCTCACCGGGCCACTATATGTGGCCGGGAACTCGAGAGCTCACCAGACCACTATAGGTGGTCGGCAACACGACAGCTCACCAGGCCACTGTAGGTTGGCGGCAGCACGAGAGCTCACCAGGCTACTATAGATGGCCGACAGGTCGAGAGTTCACCAGCACAATACAGTTGGCCGGCAGCAAGACAGCTCACCAGGCCACTATAGGTGGCCGGCAGCACGACAGCTCACCTGGCGACTATAGGTGGCCGGCAGCTCGACAGCTCACCAGGCCACTATAGGTAGCCGGCAGCACGACAGCTCACCAGGCCACTCTAGGTGGCCGGCAGCACGACAGCTCACCAGGCCACTATACGTGGCCGGCAGCACGACAGCTCACCAGGCCACTATAGGTGGCCGGCAGCACGAAAGCTCACCAGGCCACTATAGGTAGCCGGCAGCACGACAGCTCACCAGGCCACTATAGGTGGCCGGCAGCACGACAGCTCACCAGGCCACTATACGTGGCCGGCAGCACGACAGCTCACCAGCACACTATATGTGGCCGGCAGCACGACAGCTCACCAGGCCACTATAGGTGTCCGGCAGCACGACAGCTCACCAGACTACTATAGGTGGCCGGCAGCACGACAGCTCACCAGGGCACTATAGGTGGCCGGCAGAATGACAGCGCACCAGGCCACTATCGGTGACCGGCAGAACGGCAGCGCAGCAGGCCACTATAGGTGGCCGGCATCACGACAGCTCACCAGGCCACTGTAGGTTGGCGGCAGCACGAGAGCTCACCAGGCCACTATAGGTGGTCGGCAGCACGACGCTCACCAGCACACTATGGGTGGTCGGCAGCTCGAGAGCTCACCAGTACACTACAGTTGGCCGGCAGCACGAGAGCTCACCAGGCGACTATAGATGGCCGTCAGGTCGAGAGTTCACCAGGCCACTATAGGCGGCCGGCAGCACGACAGCTCACCAGGCCACTATAGGTGGCCGGCAGCACGACAGCTCACCAGGCCACTATAGGTAGCCGGCAGCACGACAGCTCACCAGGCCACTATAGGTGGCCGGCAGCACGACAGCTCACCAGGCCACTATACGTGGCCGGCAGCACGACAGCTCACCAGGCCACTATAGGTGGCCGGCAGCACGAAAGCTCACCAGGCCACTATAGGTAGCCGGCAGCACGACAGCTCACCAGGCCACTATAGGTGGCCGGCAGCACGACAGCTCACCAGGCCACTATACGTGGCCGGCAGCACGACAGCTCACCAGCACACTATATGTGGCCGGCAGCACGACAGCTCACCAGGCCACTATAGGTGGCCGGCAGCACGACAGCTCACCAGACTACTATAGGTGGCCGGCAACACGACAGCTCACCAGGCCACTATAGGTGGCCGGCACCACGATGCTCACCAGGCCACTATAGGTGGCCGGCAGCACGAGAGCTCACCAGGCCACTGTAGGTGGCCGGCAGCACGACAGCTCACCAGGCCACTCTAGGTGGCCGGCAGCACGACAGCTCACCAGGCCACTATACGTGGCCGGCAGCACGACAGCTCACCAGGCCACTATAGGTGGCCGGCAGCACGACAGCTCACCAGGCCACTCTAGGTGGCCGGCAGCACGACAGCTCACCAGGCCACTATACGTGGCCGGCAGCACGACAGCTCACCAGGCCACTATAGGTGGCCGGCAGCACGACAGCTCACCTGGCGACTATAGGTGGCCGGCAGCTCGACAGCTCACCAGGCCACTATAGGTAGCCGGCAGCACGACAGCTCACCAGGCCACTATAGGAGGCCGGCAGCACGACAGCTCACCAGGCCACTCTAGGTGGCCGGCAGCACGACAGCTCACCAGGCCACTATACGTGGCCGGCAGCACGACAGCTCACCAGGCCACTATAGGTGGCCGGCAGCACGACAGCTCACCAGGACACTATAGGTGGCCGGCAGCACGACAGCTCACCAGACTACTATAGGTGGCCGGCACCACGACAGCTCACCAGGGCACTATAGGTGGCCGGGAGCACGACAGCTCATCAGGCCACCATAGGTGGCCGGCAGAACGATAGCGCACCAGACCACTATAGGTGGCCGGCAGCTCGACAGCTCACCAGGCCACTATAGGTGGCCGGCATCACGACAGCTCACCAGACCACTATAGGTGGCCGGCAGCACGACAACTCACCAGGCCTCTATAGGTGGCCGGCAGCACGACAGCTCATCAGGCCACTATATGTGGCCGCCAGCACGACAGCTCACCAGGCCACTATATGTGGCCGGGAACTCGAGAGCTCACCAGACCACTATAGGTGGCCGGCAACACGACAGCTCACCAGGCCACTGTAGGTTTGCGGCAGCACGAGAGCTCACCAGGCTACTATACGTGGCCGGCAGCACGACAGCTCACCAGGCCACTATAGGTGGCCGGCAGCTCGACAGCTCACCAGGCCACTATAGGTAGCCGGCAGCACGACAGCTCACCAGGCCACTCTAGGTGGCCGGCAGCACGACAGCTCACCAGGCCACTATACGTGGCCGGCAGCACGACAGCTCACCAGGCCACTATAGGTGGCCGGCAGCACGACAGCTCACCAGGCCACTCTAGGTGGCCGGCAGCACGACAGCTCACCAGGCCACTATACGTGGCCGGCAGCACGACAGCTCACCAGGCCACTATAGGTGGCCGGCAGCACGACAGCTCACCTGGCGACTATAGGTGGCCGGCAGCTCGACAGCTCACCAGGCCACTATAGGTAGCCGGCAGCACGACAGCTCACCAGGCCACTCTAGGTGGCCGGCAGCACGACAGCTCACCAGGCCACTATACGTGGCCGGCAGCACGACAGCTCACCAGGCCACTATAGGTGGCCGGCAGCACGAAAGCTCACCAGGCCACTATAGGTAGCCGGCAGCACGACAGCTCACCAGGCCACTATAGGTGGCCGGCAGCACGACAGCTCACCAGGCCACTATACGTGGCCGGCAGCACGACAGCTCACCAGCACACTATATGTGGCCGGCAGCACGACAGCTCACCAGGCCACTATAGGTGGCCGGCAGCACGACAGCTCACCAGGCCACTATAGGTGGCCGGCAGCACGACAGCTCACCAGACTACTATAGGTGGCCGGCAGCACGACAGCTCACCAGGGCACTATAGGTGGCCGGCAGAATGACAGCGCACCAGGCCACTATCGGTGACCGGCAGAACGGCAGCGCAGCAGGCCACTATAGGTGGCCGGCATCACGACAGCTCACCAGGCCACTGTAGGTTGGCGGCAGCACGAGAGCTCACCAGGCCACTATAGGTGGTCGGCAGCACGACGCTCACCAGCACACTATGGGTGGTCGGCAGCTCGAGAGCTCACCAGTACACTACAGTTGGCCGGCAGCACGAGAGCTCACCAGGTGACTATAGATGGCCGTCAGGTCGAGAGTTCACCAGGCCACTATAGGCGGCCGGCAGCACGACAGCTCACCAGGCCACTATAGGTGGCCGGCAGCACGACAGCTCACCAGGCCACTATAGGTAGCCGGCAGCACGACAGCTCACCAGGCCACTATAGGTGGCCGGCAGCACGACAGCTCACCAGGCCACTATACGTGGCCGGCAGCACGACAGCTCACCAGGCCACTATAGGTGGCCGGCAGCACGAAAGCTCACCAGGCCACTATAGGTAGCCGGCAGCACGACAGCTCACCAGGCCACTATAGGTGGCCGGCAGCACGACAGCTCACCAGGCCACTATACGTGGCCGGCAGCACGACAGCTCACCAGCACACTATATGTGGCCGGCAGCACGACAGCTCACCAGGCCACTATAGGTGGCCGGCAGCACGACAGCTCACCAGACTACTATAGGTGGCCGGCAGCACGACAGCTCACCAGGCCACTATAGGTGGCCGGCACCACGACGCTCACCAGGCCACTATAGGTGGCCGGCAGCACGAGAGCTCACCAGGCCACTGTAGGTGGCCGGCAGCACGACAGCTCACCAGGCCACTATATGTGGCCGGCATCTCGAGAGCTCACCAGGCCACTATAGGTGGCCGCAGCACGACGGCTCAGCAGGGCACTATAGGTGGCCGGCTGCACGACAGCTCACCAGGTCACTATAGGTGGCCGGCAGCACGACAGCTCACCAGGCCACTATAGGTTGCCGGCAGCACGACAGCTCACCAGGCCACTATGGGTGGCCGGCATCACGACAGCTCACCAGGCCACTGTAGGGTGGCGGTAGTACGAGATCTCACCAGGCCACTATAGGTGGCCGGCAGCACGATAGCTCACACGCACACTATATGTGGCCGGCAGCACGACAGCTCACCAGGCCACTATAGGTGGCCGGCAACACGACAGCTCACCAGGCCACTATAGGCGGCCGGCAGCACGACAGCTCACCAGGCCACTATAGGTGGCCGGCAGCACGACAGCTCACCAGGCCACTATAGGTAGCCGGCAGCACGACAGCTCACCAGGCCACTATAGGTGGCCGGCAGCACGACAGCTCACCAGGCCACTATACGTGGCCGGCAGCACGACAGCTCACCAGGCCACTATAGGTGGCCGGCAGCACGAAAGCTCACCAGGCCACTATAGGTAGCCGGCAGCACGACAGCTCACCAGGCCACTATAGGTGGCCGGCAGCACGACAGCTCACCAGGCCACTATACGTGGCCGGCAGCACGACAGCTCACCAGCACACTATATGTGGCCGGCAGCACGACAGCTCACCAGGCCACTATAGGTGGCCGGCAGCACGACAGCTCACCAGACTACTATAGGTGGCCGGCAACACGACAGCTCACCAGGCCACTATAGGTGGCCGGCACCACGACGCTCACCAGGCCACTATAGGTGGCCGGCAGCACGAGAGCTCACCAGGCCACTGTAGGTGGCCGGCAGCACGACAGCTCACCAGGCCACTATATGTGGCCGGCATCTCGAGAGCTCACCAGGCCACTATAGGTGGCCGCAGCACGACGGCTCAGCAGGGCACTATAGGTGGCCGGCAGCACGACAGCTCACCAGGCCACTATAGGTTGCCGGCAGCACGACAGCTCACCAGGCCACTATGGGTGGCCGGCATCACGACAGCTCACCAGGCCACTGTAGGTTGGCGGTAGTACGAGAGCTCACCAGGCCACTATAGGTGGCCGGCAGCACGATAGCTCACACGCACACTATATGTGGCCGGCAGCACGACAGCTCACCAGGACACTATAGGTGGCCGCCAGCACGTCAGCTCACCAGGCCACTATATGTGGCCGGTAACTCGAGAGCTCACCAGACCACTATAGGTGGCCGGCAACACGACAGCTCACCAGGCCACTATAGGTGGCCGGCACCACGACGCTCACCAGGCCACTATAGATGGCCGGCAGCACGAGAGCTCACCAGGCCACTGTAGGTGGCCGGCAGCACGACAGCTCACCAGGCCACTATATGTGGCCGGCATCTCGAGAGCTCACCAGGCCACTATAGGTGGCCGCAGCACGACGGCTCAGCAGGGCACTATAGGTGGCCGGCTGCACGACAGCTCACCAGGTCACTATAGGTGGCCGGCAGCACGACAGCTCACCAGGCCACTATATGTGGCCGGCATCTCGAGAGCTCACCAGGCCACTATAGGTGGCCGCAGCACGACGGCTCAGCAGGGCACTATAGGTTGCCGGCAGCACGACAGCTCACCAGGCCACTATGGGTGGCCGGCATCACGACAGCTCACCAGGCCACTGTAGGTTGGCGGTAGTACGAGAGCTCACCAGGCCACTATAGGTGGCCGGCAGCACGATAGCTCACACGCACACTATATGTGGCCGGCAGCACGACAGCTCACCAGGCCACTATAGGTGGTCGGCAGCACGACGCTCACCAGCACACTATGGGTGGTCGGCAGCTCGACGGCTCACCAGCACACTACAGTTGGCCGGCAGCACGAGAGCTCACCAGGCGACTATAGATGGCTGTCAGGTCGAGAGTTCACCAGGCCACTATAGGCGGCCGGCAGGACGACAGCTCACCAGGCCACTATAGGAGGCCGGCAGCACGACAGCTCACCAGGCCACTATAGGTGGCCGGCAGCACGAAAGCTCACCAGGCCACTATAGGTAGCCGGCAGCACGACAGCTCACCAGGCCACTATAGGTGGCCGGCAGCACGACAGCTCACCAGGCCACTATACGTGGCCGGCAGCACGACAGCTCACCAGCACACTATATGTGGCCGGCAGCACGACAGCTCACCAGGCCACTATAGGTGGCCGGCAGCACGACAGCTCACCAGACTACTATAGGTGGCCGGCAACACGACAGCTCACCAGGCCACTATAGGTGGCCGGCACCACGACGCTCACCAGGCCACTCTAGGTGGCCGGCAGCACGACAGCTCACCAGGCCACTATACGTGGCCGGCAGCACGACAGCTCACCAGGCCACTATAGGTGGCCGGCAGCACGACAGCTCACCAGGCCACTCTAGGTGGCCGGCAGCACGACAGCTCACCAGGCCACTATACGTGGCCGGCAGCACGACAGCTCACCAGGCCACTATAGGTGGCCGGCAGCACGACAGCTCACCTGGCGACTATAGGTGGCCGGCAGCTCGACAGCTCACCAGGCCACTATAGGTAGCCGGCAGCACGACAGCTCACCAGGCCACTCTAGGTGGCCGGCAGCACGACAGCTCACCAGGCCACTATACGTGGCCGGCAGCACGACAGCTCACCAGGCCACTATAGGTGGCCGGCAGCACGAAAGCTCACCAGGCCACTATAGGTAGCCGGCAGCACGACAGCTCACCAGGCCACTATAGGTGGCCGGCAGCACGACAGCTCACCAGGCCACTATACGTGGCCGGCAGCACGACAGCTCACCAGCACACTATATGTGGCCGGCAGCACGACAGCTCACCAGGCCACTATAGGTGGCCGGCAGCACGACAGCTCACCAGGCCACTATAGGTGGCCGGCAGCACGACAGCTCACCAGACTACTATAGGTGGCCGGCAGCACGACAGCTCACCAGGGCACTATAGGTGGCCGGCAGAATGACAGCGCACCAGGCCACTATCGGTGACCGGCAGAACGGCAGCGCAGCAGGCCACTATAGGTGGCCGGCATCACGACAGCTCACCAGGCCACTGTAGGTTGGCGGCAGCACGAGAGCTCACCAGGCCACTATAGGTGGTCGGCAGCACGACGCTCACCAGCACACTATGGGTGGTCGGCAGCTCGAGAGCTCACCAGTACACTACAGTTGGCCGGCAGCACGAGAGCTCACCAGGTGACTATAGATGGCCGTCAGGTCGAGAGTTCACCAGGCCACTATAGGCGGCCGGCAGCACGACAGCTCACCAGGCCACTATAGGTGGCCGGCAGCACGACAGCTCACCAGGCCACTATAGGTAGCCGGCAGCACGACAGCTCACCAGGCCACTATAGGTGGCCGGCAGCACGACAGCTCACCAGGCCACTATACGTGGCCGGCAGCACGACAGCTCACCAGGCCACTATAGGTGGCCGGCAGCACGAAAGCTCACCAGGCCACTATAGGTAGCCGGCAGCACGACAGCTCACCAGGCCACTATAGGTGGCCGGCAGCACGACAGCTCACCAGGCCACTATACGTGGCCGGCAGCACGACAGCTCACCAGCACACTATATGTGGCCGGCAGCACGACAGCTCACCAGGCCACTATAGGTGGCCGGCAGCACGACAGCTCACCAGACTACTATAGGTGGCCGGCAGCACGACAGCTCACCAGGCCACTATAGGTGGCCGGCACCACGACGCTCACCAGGCCACTATAGGTGGCCGGCAGCACGAGAGCTCACCAGGCCACTGTAGGTGGCCGGCAGCACGACAGCTCACCAGGCCACTATATGTGGCCGGCATCTCGAGAGCTCACCAGGCCACTATAGGTGGCCGCAGCACGACGGCTCAGCAGGGCACTATAGGTGGCCGGCTGCACGACAGCTCACCAGGTCACTATAGGTGGCCGGCAGCACGACAGCTCACCAGGCCACTATAGGTTGCCGGCAGCACGACAGCTCACCAGGCCACTATGGGTGGCCGGCATCACGACAGCTCACCAGGCCACTGTAGGGTGGCGGTAGTACGAGATCTCACCAGGCCACTATAGGTGGCCGGCAGCACGATAGCTCACACGCACACTATATGTGGCCGGCAGCACGACAGCTCACCAGGCCACTATAGGTGGCCGGCAACACGACAGCTCACCAGGCCACTATAGGCGGCCGGCAGCACGACAGCTCACCAGGCCACTATAGGTGGCCGGCAGCACGACAGCTCACCAGGCCACTATAGGTAGCCGGCAGCACGACAGCTCACCAGGCCACTATAGGTGGCCGGCAGCACGACAGCTCACCAGGCCACTATACGTGGCCGGCAGCACGACAGCTCACCAGGCCACTATAGGTGGCCGGCAGCACGAAAGCTCACCAGGCCACTATAGGTAGCCGGCAGCACGACAGCTCACCAGGCCACTATAGGTGGCCGGCAGCACGACAGCTCACCAGGCCACTATACGTGGCCGGCAGCACGACAGCTCACCAGCACACTATATGTGGCCGGCAGCACGACAGCTCACCAGGCCACTATAGGTGGCCGGCAGCACGACAGCTCACCAGACTACTATAGGTGGCCGGCAACACGACAGCTCACCAGGCCACTATAGGTGGCCGGCACCACGACGCTCACCAGGCCACTATAGGTGGCCGGCAGCACGAGAGCTCACCAGGCCACTGTAGGTGGCCGGCAGCACGACAGCTCACCAGGCCACTATATGTGGCCGGCATCTCGAGAGCTCACCAGGCCACTATAGGTGGCCGCAGCACGACGGCTCAGCAGGGCACTATAGGTGGCCGGCAGCACGACAGCTCACCAGGCCACTATAGGTTGCCGGCAGCACGACAGCTCACCAGGCCACTATGGGTGGCCGGCATCACGACAGCTCACCAGGCCACTGTAGGTTGGCGGTAGTACGAGAGCTCACCAGGCCACTATAGGTGGCCGGCAGCACGATAGCTCACACGCACACTATATGTGGCCGGCAGCACGACAGCTCACCAGGACACTATAGGTGGCCGCCAGCACGTCAGCTCACCAGGCCACTATATGTGGCCGGTAACTCGAGAGCTCACCAGACCACTATAGGTGGCCGGCAACACGACAGCTCACCAGGCCACTATAGGTGGCCGGCACCACGACGCTCACCAGGCCACTATAGATGGCCGGCAGCACGAGAGCTCACCAGGCCACTGTAGGTGGCCGGCAGCACGACAGCTCACCAGGCCACTATATGTGGCCGGCATCTCGAGAGCTCACCAGGCCACTATAGGTGGCCGCAGCACGACGGCTCAGCAGGGCACTATAGGTGGCCGGCTGCACGACAGCTCACCAGGTCACTATAGGTGGCCGGCAGCACGACAGCTCACCAGGCCACTATATGTGGCCGGCATCTCGAGAGCTCACCAGGCCACTATAGGTGGCCGCAGCACGACGGCTCAGCAGGGCACTATAGGTTGCCGGCAGCACGACAGCTCACCAGGCCACTATGGGTGGCCGGCATCACGACAGCTCACCAGGCCACTGTAGGTTGGCGGTAGTACGAGAGCTCACCAGGCCACTATAGGTGGCCGGCAGCACGATAGCTCACACGCACACTATATGTGGCCGGCAGCACGACAGCTCACCAGGCCACTATAGGTGGTCGGCAGCACGACGCTCACCAGCACACTATGGGTGGTCGGCAGCTCGACGGCTCACCAGCACACTACAGTTGGCCGGCAGCACGAGAGCTCACCAGGCGACTATAGATGGCTGTCAGGTCGAGAGTTCACCAGGCCACTATAGGCGGCCGGCAGGACGACAGCTCACCAGGCCACTATAGGAGGCCGGCAGCACGACAGCTCACCAGGCCACTATAGGTGGCCGGCAGCACGACAGCTCACCAGCACACTATATGTGGCCGGCAGCACGACAGCTCACCAGCACACTATATGTGGCCGGCAGCACAACAGTTCACCAAGCCACTATAGGTGGCCGGCAGCACGACGCTCACCAGGCCACTATAGGTGGCCGGCAGCACGACAGCTCACCAGGACACTATAGGTGGCCGGCAGCACGACAGCTCACCAGACTACTATAGGTGGCCGGCACCACGACAGCTCACCAGGCCACTCTAGGTGGCCGGCAGCACGACAGCTCACCAGGCCACTATACGTGGCCGGCAGCACGACAGCTCACCAGGCCACTATAGGTGGCCGGCAGCACGACAGCTCACCTGGCGACTATAGGTGGCCGGCAGCTCGACAGCTCACCAGGCCACTATAGGTAGCCGGCAGCACGACAGCTCACCAGGCCACTCTAGGTGGCCGGCAGCTCGACAGCTCACCAGGCCACTATAGGTGGCCGGCATCACGACAGCTCACCAGACCACTATAGGTGGCCGGCAGCACGACAACTCACCAGGCCTCTATAGGTGGCCGGCAGCA
Organism: Eumerus sabulonum; assembly: GCA_951905685.1. Lineage (NCBI taxonomy): Eukaryota > Metazoa > Arthropoda > Insecta > Diptera > Syrphidae > Eumerus > Eumerus sabulonum. The sequence continues at coordinate 131,164,189 of OX645060.1, read as the reverse complement.
CGACAGCTCATCAGGCCACTATATGTGGCCGCCAGCACGACAGCTCATCAGGCCACTTTATGTGGCCGGGAACTCGAGAGCTCACCAGACCACTATAGGTGGCCGGCAACACGACAGCTCACCAGGCCACTGTAGGTTTGCGGCAGCACGAGAGCTCACCAGGCTACTATACGTGGCCGGCAGCACGACAGCTCACCAGGCCACTATAGGTGGCCGGCAGCTCGACAGCTCACCAGGCCACTATAGGTAGCCGGCAGCACGACAGCTCACCAGGCCACTCTAGGTGGCCGGCAGCACGACAGCTCACCAGGCCACTATACGTGGCCGGCAGCACGACAGCTCACCAGGCCACTATAGGTGGCCGGCAGCACGACAGCTCACCAGGCCACTCTAGGTGGCCGGCAGCACGACAGCTCACCAGGCCACTATACGTGGCCGGCAGCACGACAGCTCACCAGGCCACTATAGGTGGCCGGCAGCACGACAGCTCACCTGGCGACTATAGGTGGCCGGCAGCTCGACAGCTCACCAGGCCACTATAGGTAGCCGGCAGCACGACAGCTCACCAGGCCACTCTAGGTGGCCGGCAGCACGACAGCTCACCAGGCCACTATACGTGGCCGGCAGCACGACAGCTCACCAGGCCACTATAGGTGGCCGGCAGCACGAAAGCTCACCAGGCCACTACAGGTAGCCGGCAGCACGACAGCTCACCAGGCCACTATAGGTGGCCAGCAGCACGACAGCTCACCAGGCCACTATACGTGGCCGGCAGCACGACAGCTCACCAGCACACTATATGTGGCCGGCAGCACGACAGCTCACCAGGCCACTATAGGTGGCCGGCAGCACGACAGCTCACCAAGCCACTATAGGTGGCCGGCAGCACGACAGCTCACCAGACTACTATAGGTGGCCGGCAGCACGACAGCTCACCAGGGCACTATAGGTGGCCGGCAGAATGACAGCGCACCAGGCCACTATCGGTGACCGGCAGAACGGCAGCGCAGCAGGCCACTATAGGTGGCCGGCATCACGACAGCTCACCAGGCCACTGTAGGTTGGCGGCAGCACGAGAGCTCACCAGGCCACTGTAGGTGGCCGGCAGCACGACAGCTCACCAGGCCACTATATGTGGCCGGCATCTCGAGAGCTCACCAGGCCACTATAGGTGGCCGCAGCACGACGGCTCAGCAGGGCACTATAGGTGGCCGGCTGCACGACAGCTCACCAGGTCACTATAGGTGGCCGGCAGCACGACAGCTCACCAGGCCACTATATGTGGCCGGTAACTCGAGAGCTCACCAGACCACTATAGGTGGCCGGCAACACGACAGCTCACCAGGCCACTATAGGTGGCCGGCAGCACGACAGCTCACCAGGCCACTATAGGTAGCCGGCAGCACGACAGCTCACCAGGCCACTATAGGTGGCCGGCAGCACGACAGCTCACCAGGCCACTATACGTGGCCGGCAGCACGACAGCTCACCAGGCCACTATAGGTGGCCGGCAGCACGAAAGCTCACCAGGCCACTATAGGTAGCCGGCAGCACGACAGCTCACCAGGCCACTATAGGTGGCCGGCAGCACGACAGCTCACCAGGCCACTATACGTGGCCGGCAGCACGACAGCTCACCAGCACACTATATGTGGCCGGCAGCACGACAGCTCACCAGGCCACTATAGGTGGCCGGCAGCACGACAGCTCACCAGACTACTATAGGTGGCCGGCAGCACGACAGCTCACCAGGCCACTATAGGTGGCCGGCACCACGACGCTCACCAGGCCACTATAGGTGGCCGGCAGCACGAGAGCTCACCAGGCCACTGTAGGTGGCCGGCAGCACGACAGCTCACCAGGCCACTATATGTGGCCGGCATCTCGAGAGCTCACCAGGCCACTATAGGTGGCCGCAGCACGACGGCTCAGCAGGGCACTATAGGTGGCCGGCTGCACGACAGCTCACCAGGTCACTATAGGTGGCCGGCAGCACGACAGCTCACCAGGCCACTATAGGTTGCCGGCAGCACGACAGCTCACCAGGCCACTATGGGTGGCCGGCATCACGACAGCTCACCAGGCCACTGTAGGGTGGCGGTAGTACGAGATCTCACCAGGCCACTATAGGTGGCCGGCAGCACGATAGCTCACACGCACACTATATGTGGCCGGCAGCACGACAGCTCACCAGGCCACTATAGGTGGCCGGCAACACGACAGCTCACCAGGCCACTATAGGCGGCCGGCAGCACGACAGCTCACCAGGCCACTATAGGTGGCCGGCAGCACGACAGCTCACCAGGCCACTATAGGTAGCCGGCAGCACGACAGCTCACCAGGCCACTATAGGTGGCCGGCAGCACGACAGCTCACCAGGCCACTATACGTGGCCGGCAGCACGACAGCTCACCAGGCCACTATAGGTGGCCGGCAGCACGAAAGCTCACCAGGCCACTATAGGTAGCCGGCAGCACGACAGCTCACCAGGCCACTATAGGTGGCCGGCAGCACGACAGCTCACCAGGCCACTATACGTGGCCGGCAGCACGACAGCTCACCAGCACACTATATGTGGCCGGCAGCACGACAGCTCACCAGGCCACTATAGGTGGCCGGCAGCACGACAGCTCACCTTACTACTATAGGTGGCCGGCAACACGACAGCTCACCAGGCCACTATAGGTGGCCGGCACCACGACGCTCACCAGGCCACTATAGGTGGCCGGCAGCACGAGAGCTCACCAGGCCACTGTAGGTGGCCGGCAGCACGACAGCTCACCAGGCCACTATATGTGGCCGGCATCTCGAGAGCTCACCAGGCCACTATAGGTGGCCGCAGCACGACGGCTCAGCAGGGCACTATAGGTGGCCGGCAGCACGACAGCTCACCAGGCCACTATAGGTTGCCGGCAGCACGACAGCTCACCAGGCCACTATGGGTGGCCGGCATCACGACAGCTCACCAGGCCACTGTAGGTTGGCGGTAGTACGAGAGCTCACCAGGCCACTATAGGTGGCCGGCAGCACGATAGCTCACACGCACACTATATGTGGCCGGCAGCACGACAGCTCACCAGGACACTATAGGTGGCCGCCAGCACGTCAGCTCACCAGGCCACTATATGTGGCCGGTAACTCGAGAGCTCACCAGACCACTATAGGTGGCCGGCAACACGACAGCTCACCAGGCCACTATAGGTGGCCGGCACCACGACGCTCACCAGGCCACTATAGATGGCCGGCAGCACGAGAGCTCACCAGGCCACTGTAGGTGGCCGGCAGCACGACAGCTCACCAGGCCACTATATGTGGCCGGCATCTCGAGAGCTCACCAGGCCACTATAGGTGGCCGCAGCACGACGGCTCAGCAGGGCACTATAGGTGGCCGGCTGCACGACAGCTCACCAGGTCACTATAGGTGGCCGGCAGCACGACAGCTCACCAGGCCACTATAGGTTGCCGGCAGCACGACAGCTCACCAGGCCACTATGGGTGGCCGGCATCACGACAGCTCACCAGGCCACTGTAGGGTGGCGGTAGTACGAGATCTCACCAGGCCACTATAGGTGGCCGGCAGCACGATAGCTCACACGCACACTATATGTGGCCGGCAGCACGACAGCTCACCAGGCCACTATAGGTGGCCGGCAACACGACAGCTCACCAGGCCACTATAGGCGGCCGGCAGCACGACAGCTCACCAGGCCACTATAGGTGGCCGGCAGCACGACAGCTCACCAGGCCACTATAGGTAGCCGGCAGCACGACAGCTCACCAGGCCACTATAGGTGGCCGGCAGCACGACAGCTCACCAGGCCACTATACGTGGCCGGCAGCACGACAGCTCACCAGGCCACTATAGGTGGCCGGCAGCACGAAAGCTCACCAGGCCACTATAGGTAGCCGGCAGCACGACAGCTCACCAGGCCACTATAGGTGGCCGGCAGCACGACAGCTCACCAGGCCACTATACGTGGCCGGCAGCACGACAGCTCACCAGCACACTATATGTGGCCGGCAGCACGACAGCTCACCAGGCCACTATAGGTGGCCGGCAGCACGACAGCTCACCAAACTACTATAGGTGGCCGGCAACACGACAGCTCACCAGGCCACTATAGGTGGCCGGCACCACGACGCTCACCAGGCCACTATAGGTGGCCGGCAGCACGAGAGCTCACCAGGCCACTGTAGGTGGCCGGCAGCACGACAGCTCACCAGGCCACTATATGTGGCCGGCATCTCGAGAGCTCACCAGGCCACTATAGGTGGCCGCAGCACGACGGCTCAGCAGGGCACTATAGGTGGCCGGCAGCACGACAGCTCACCAGGCCACTATAGGTTGCCGGCAGCACGACAGCTCACCAGGCCACTATGGGTGGCCGGCATCACGACAGCTCACCAGGCCACTGTAGGTTGGCGGTAGTACGAGAGCTCACCAGGCCACTATAGGTGGCCGGCAGCACGATAGCTCACACGCACACTATATGTGGCCGGCAGCACGACAGCTCACCAGGACACTATAGGTGGCCGCCAGCACGTCAGCTCACCAGGCCACTATATGTGGCCGGTAACTCGAGAGCTCACCAGACCACTATAGGTGGCCGGCAACACGACAGCTCACCAGGCCACTATAGGTGGCCGGCAGCACGACAGCTCACCAGGCCACTATAGGTAGCCGGCAGCACGACAGCTCACCAGGCCACTATAGGTGGCCGGCAGCACGACAGCTCACCAGGCCACTATACGTGGCCGGCAGCACGACAGCTCACCAGGCCACTATAGGTGGCCGGCAGCACGAAAGCTCACCAGGCCACTATAGGTAGCCGGCAGCACGACAGCTCACCAGGCCACTATAGGTGGCCGGCAGCACGACAGCTCACCAGGCCACTATACGTGGCCGGCAGCACGACAGCTCACCAGCACACTATATGTGGCCGGCAGCACGACAGCTCACCAGGCCACTATAGGTGGCCGGCAGCACGACAGCTCACCAGACTACTATAGGTGGCCGGCAGCACGACAGCTCACCAGGCCACTATAGGTGGCCGGCACCACGACGCTCACCAGGCCACTATAGGTGGCCGGCAGCACGAGAGCTCACCAGGCCACTGTAGGTGGCCGGCAGCACGACAGCTCACCAGGCCACTATATGTGGCCGGCATCTCGAGAGCTCACCAGGCCACTATAGGTGGCCGCAGCACGACGGCTCAGCAGGGCACTATAGGTGGCCGGCTGCACGACAGCTCACCAGGTCACTATAGGTGGCCGGCAGCACGACAGCTCACCAGGCCACTATAGGTTGCCGGCAGCACGACAGCTCACCAGGCCACTATGGGTGGCCGGCATCACGACAGCTCACCAGGCCACTGTAGGGTGGCGGTAGTACGAGATCTCACCAGGCCACTATAGGTGGCCGGCAGCACGATAGCTCACACGCACACTATATGTGGCCGGCAGCACGACAGCTCACCAGGCCACTATAGGTGGCCGGCAACACGACAGCTCACCAGGCCACTATAGGCGGCCGGCAGCACGACAGCTCACCAGGCCACTATAGGTGGCCGGCAGCACGACAGCTCACCAGGCCACTATAGGTAGCCGGCAGCACGACAGCTCACCAGGCCACTATAGGTGGCCGGCAGCACGACAGCTCACCAGGCCACTATACGTGGCCGGCAGCACGACGCTCACCAGGCCACTATATGTGGCCGGCAGCACGACAGCTCACCAGGACACTATAGGTGGCCGCCAGCACGTCAGCTCACCAGGCCACTATATGTGGCCGGTAACTCGAGAGCTCACCAGACCACTATAGGTGGCCGGCAACACGACAGCTCACCAGGCCACTATAGGTGGCCGGCACCACGACGCTCACCAGGCCACTATAGATGGCCGGCAGCACGAGAGCTCACCAGGCCACTGTAGGTGGCCGGCAGCACGACAGCTCACCAGGCCACTATATGTGGCCGGCATCTCGAGAGCTCACCAGGCCACTATAGGTGGCCGCAGCACGACGGCTCAGCAGGGCACTATAGGTGGCCGGCTGCACGACAGCTCACCAGGTCACTATAGGTGGCCGGCAGCACGACAGCTCACCAGGCCACTATAGGTTGCCGGCAGCACGACAGCTCACCAGGCCACTATGGGTGGCCGGCATCACGACAGCTCACCAGGCCACTGTAGGTTGGCGGTAGTACGAGAGCTCACCAGGCCACTATAGGTGGCCGGCAGCACGATAGCTCACACGCACACTATATGTGGCCGGCAGCACGACAGCTCACCAGGCCACTATAGGTGGTCGGCAGCACGACGCTCACCAGCACACTATGGGTGGTCGGCAGCTCGACGGCTCACCAGCACACTACAGTTGGCCGGCAGCACGAGAGCTCACCAGGCGACTATAGATGGCTGTCAGGTCGAGAGTTCACCAGGCCACTATAGGCGGCCGGCAGGACGACAGCTCACCAGGCCACTATAGGAGGCCGGCAGCACGACAGCTCACCAGGCCACTATAGGTGGCCGGCAGAACGACAGCTCACCAGCACACTATATGTGGCCGGCAGCACGACAGCTCACCAGCACACTATATGTGGCCGGCAGCACAACAGTTCACCAAGCCACTATAGGTGGCCGGCAGCACGACGCTCACCAGGCCACTATAGGTGGCCGGCAGCACGACAGCTCACCAGGACACTATAGGTGGCCGGCAGCACGACAGCTCACCAGACTACTATAGGTGGCCGGCACCACGACAGCTCACCAGGCCACTCTAGGTGGCCGGCAGCACGACAGCTCACCAGGCCACTATACGTGGCCGGCAGCACGACAGCTCACCAGGCCACTATAGGTGGCCGGCAGCACGACAGCTCACCTGGCGACTATAGGTGGCCGGCAGCTCGACAGCTCACCAGGCCACTATAGGTAGCCGGCAGCACGACAGCTCACCAGGCCACTCTAGGTGGCCGGCAGCTCGACAGCTCACCAGGCCACTATAGGTGGCCGGCATCACGACAGCTCACCAGACCACTATAGGTGGCCGGCAGCACGACAACTCACCAGGCCTCTATAGGTGGCCGGCAGCACGACAGCTCATCAGGCCACTATATGTGGCCGCCAGCACGACAGCTCACCAGGCCACTTTATGTGGCCGGGAACTCGAGAGCTCACCAGACCACTATAGGTGGCCGGCAACACGACAGCTCACCAGGCCACTGTAGGTTTGCGGCAGCACGAGAGCTCACCAGGCTACTATACGTGGCCGGCAGCACGACAGCTCACCAGGCCACTATAGGTGGCCGGCAGCTCGACAGCTCACCAGGCCACTATAGGTAGCCGGCAGCACGACAGCTCACCAGGCCACTCTAGGTGGCCGGCAGCACGACAGCTCACCAGGCCACTATACGTGGCCGGCAGCACGACAGCTCACCAGGCCACTATAGGTTGCCGGCAGCACGACAGCTCACCAGGCCACTCTAGGTGGCCGGCAGCACGACAGCTCACCAGGCCACTATACGTGGCCGGCAGCACGACAGCTCACCAGGCCACTATAGGTGGCCGGCAGCACGACAGCTCACCTGGCGACTATAGGTGGCCGGCAGCTCGACAGCTCACCAGGCCACTATAGGTAGCCGGCAGCACGACAGCTCACCAGGCCACTCTAGGTGGCCGGCAGCACGACAGCTCACCAGGCCACTATACGTGGCCGGCAGCACGACAGCTCACCAGGCCACTATAGGTGGCCGGCAGCACGAAAGCTCACCAGGCCACTATAGGTAGCCGGCAGCACGACAGCTCACCAGGCCACTATAGGTGGCCGGCAGCACGACAGCTCACCAGGCCACTATACGTGGCCGGCAGCACGACAGCTCACCAGCACACTATATGTGGCCGGCAGCACGACAGCTCACCAGGCCACTATAGGTGGCCGGCAGCACGACAGCTCACCAAGCCACTATAGGTGGCCGGCAGCACGACAGCTCACCAGACTACTATAGGTGGCCGGCAGCACGACAGCTCACCAGGGCACTATAGGTGGCCGGCAGAATGACAGCGCACCAGGCCACTATCGGTGACCGGCAGAACGGCAGCGCAGCAGGCCACTATAGGTGGCCGGCATCACGACAGCTCACCAGGCCACTGTAGGTTGGCGGCAGCACGAGAGCTCACCAGGCCACTATAGGTGGTCGGCAGCACGACGCTCACCAGCACACTATGGGTGGTCGGCAGCTCGAGAGCTCACCAGTACACTACAGTTGGCCGGCAGCACGAGAGCTCACCAGGTGACTATAGATGGCCGTCAGGTCGAGAGTTCACCAGGCCACTATAGGCGGCCGGCAGCACGACAGCTCACCAGGCCACTATAGGTGGCCGGCAGCACGACAGCTCACCAGGCCACTATAGGTAGCCGGCAGCACGACAGCTCACCAGGCCACTATAGGTGGCCGGCAGCACGACAGCTCACCAGGCAACTATAGGTGGCCGGCAGCACGACAGCTCGCCAGGCCACTATACGTGGCCGGCAGCACGACAGCTCACCAGGCCACTATAGGTGGCCGGCAGCACGAAAGCTCACCAGGCCACTATAGGTAGCCGGCAGCACGACAGCTCACCAGGCCGCTATAGGTGGCCGGCAGCACGACAGCTCACCAGGCCACTATACGTGGCCGGCAGCACGACAGCTCAGCAGCACACTATATGTGGCCGGCAGCACGACAGCTCACCAGGCCACTATAGGTGGCCGGCAGCACGACAGCTCACCAGACTACTATAGGTGGCCGGCAGAACGACAGCTCACCAGGCCACTATAGGTGGCCGGCACCACGACGCTCACCAGGCCACTATACGTGGCCGGCAGCACGAGAGCTCACCAGGCCACTGTAGGTGGCCGGCAGCACGACAGCTCACCAGGCCACTATATGTGGCCGGCATCTCGAGAGCTCACCAGGCCACTATAGGTGGCCGCAGCACGACGGCTCAGCAGGGCACTATAGGTGGCCGGCTGCACGACAGCTCACCAGGTCACTGTAGGTGGCCGGCAGCACGACAGCTCACCAGGCCACTATATGTGGCCGGCATCTCGAGAGCTCACCAGGCCACTATAGGTGGCCGCAGCACGACGGCTCAGCAGGGCACTATAGGTGGCCGGCTGCACGACAGCTCACCAGGTCACTATAGGTGGCCGGCAGCACGACAGCTCACCAGGCCACTATAGGTTGCCGGCAGCACGACAGCTCACCAGGCCACTATGGGTGGCCGGCATCACGACAGCTCACCAGGCCACTGTAGGTTGGCGGTAGTACGAGAGCTCACCAGGCCACTATAGGTGGCCGGCAGCACGATAGCTCACACGCACACTATATGTGGCCGGCAGCACGACAGCTCACCAGGCCACTATAGGTGGCCGGCAACACGACAGCTCACCAGGCCACTATAGGCTGCCGGCAGCACGACAGCTCACCAGGCCCTATGGGTGGCCGGCATCACGACAGCTCACCAGGCCACTGTAGGTTGGCGGCAGTACGAGAGCTTACCAGGCCACTATAGGAGGCCGGCAGCACGGCAGCTCACCAGCACACTATATGTGGACGGCAGCACGACAGCTCACCAGGCCACTATAGGTGGTCGGCAGCACGACGCTCACCAGCACACTATGGGTGGTCGGCAGCTCGACGGCTCACCAGCACACTACAGTTGGCCGGCAGCACGAGAGCTCACCAGGCGACTATAGATGGCTGTCAGGTCGAGAGTTCACCAGGCTACTATAGGCGGCCGGCAGGACGACAGCTCACCAGGCCACTATAGGTGGCCGGCAGCACGACAGCTCACCAGGCCACTATAGGTGGCCGGCAGCACGACAGCTCACCAGCACACTATATGTGGCCGGCAGCACGACAGCTCACCAGCACACTATATGTGGCCGGCAGCACAACAGTTCACCAAGCCACTATAGGTGGCCGGCAGCACGACGCTCACCAGGCCACTATAGGTGGCCGGCAGCACGACAGCTCACCAGGACACTATAGGTGGCCGGCAGCACGACAGCTCACCAGACTACTATAGGTGGCCGGCACCACGACAGCTCACCAGGGCACTATAGGTGGCCGGGAGCACGACAGCTCATCAGGCCACCATAGGTGGCCGGCAGAACGATAGCGCACCAGACCACTATAGGTGGCCGGCAGCTCGACAGCTCACCAGGCCACTATAGGTGGCCGGCATCACGACAGCTCACCAGACCACTATAGGTGGCCGGCAGCACGACAACTCACCAGGCCTCTATAGGTGGCCGGCAGCACGACAGCTCATCAGGCCACTATAGGTGGCCGGCAGCACTACAGCTCACCAGGCCACTATAGGTGACCGGCAGCACGACAGCTCACCAGGACACTATAGGTGGCCGCCAGCACGACAGCTCACCAGGCCACTATATGTGGCCGGGAACTCGAGAGTTCACCAGACCACTATAGGTGGCCGGCAACACGGCAGCTCACCAGCACACTATATGTGACCGGCAGCACGACAGCTCACCAGGCCACTATATGTGGCCGGTAACTCGAGAGCTCACCAGACCACTATAGGTGGCCGGCAACACGACAGCTCACCAGGCCACTGTAGGTTGGCGGCAGCACGAGAGCTCACCAGGCGACTATAGATGGCCGACAGGTCGAGAGTTCACCAGCACAATACAGTTGGCCGGCAGCAAGACAGCTCACCAGGCGACTATAGGTGGCCGGCAGCACGACAGCTCACCAGGCCACTATAGGTAGCCGGCAGCACGACAGCTCACCAGGCCACTATAGGTGGCCGGCAGCACGACAGCTCACCAGGCCACTATACGTGGCCGGCAGCACGACAGCTCACCAGGCCACTATAGGTGGCCGGCAGCACGACAGCTCACCAGGCGACTATAGGTGGCCGGCAGCACGACAGCTCACCAGGCCACTATAGGTAGCCGGCAGCACGACAGCTCACCAGGCCACTATAGGTGGCCGGCAGCACGACAGCTCACCAGGCCACTATACGTTGCCGGCAGCACGACAGCTCACCAGGCCACTATAGGTGGCCGGCAGCACGAAAGCTCACCAGGCCACTATAGGTAGCCGGCAGCACGACAGCTCACCAGGACACTATAGGTGGCCGCCAGCACGTCAGCTCACCAGGCCACTATATGTGGCCGGTAACTCGAGAGCTCACCAGACCACTATAGGTGGCCGGCAACACGACAGCTCACCAGGCCACTATAGGTGGCCGGCAGCACGACGCTCACCAGGCCACTATAGGTGGCCGGCAGCGCGAGAGCTCACCGGGCCACTGTAGGTGGCCGGCAGCACGACAGCTCGCCAGGCCACTATATGTGGCCGGCATCTCGAGAGCTCACCAGGCCACTATAGGTGGCCGGCAGCACGACGGCTCAGCAGGGCACTATAGGTGGCCGGCAGCACGACAGCTCACCAGGTCACTATATGTGGCCGGCAGCACGACAGCTCACCAGGCCACTATAGGTTGCCGGCAGCACGACAGCTCACCAGGCCACTATGGGTGGCCGGCATCACGACAGCTCACCAGGCCACTGTAGGTTGGCGGTAGTACGAGAGCTCACCAGGCCACTATAGGCAGCCGGCAGCACGATAGCTCACACGCACACTATATGTGGCCGGCAGCACGACAGCTCACCAGGCCACTATAGGTGGCCGGCAACACGACAGCTCACCAGGCCACTATAGGTTGCCGGCAGCACGACAGCTCACCAGGCCACTATGGGTGGCCGGCATCACGACAGCTCACCAGGCCACTGTAGGTTGGCGGCAGTACGAGAGCTCACCAGGCCACTATAGGAGGCCGGCAGCACGGCAGCTCACCAGCACACTATATGTGGCCGGCAGCACGACAGCTCACCAGGCCACTATAGGTGGTCGGCAGCACGACGCTCACCAGCACACTATGGGTGGTCGGCAGCTCGACGGCTCACCAGCACACTACAGTTGGCCGGCAGCACGAGAGCTCACCAGGCGACTATAGATGGCTGTCAGGTCGAGAGTTCACCAGGCCACTATAGGCGGCCGGCAGGACGACAGCTCCCCAGGCCACTATAGGAGGCCGGCAGCACGACAGCTCACCAGGCCACTATAGGTGGCCGGCAGCACGACAGCTCACCAGCACACTATATGTGGCCGGCAGCACGACAGCTCACCAGCACACTATATGTGGCCGGCAGCACAACAGTTCACCAAGCCACTATAGGTGGCCGGCAGCACGACGCTCACCAGGCCACTATAGGTGGCCGGCAGCACGACAGCTCACCAAGACACTATAGGTGGCCGGCAGCACGACAGCTCACCAGACTACTATAGGTGGCCGGCACCACGACAGCTCACCAGGGCACTATAGGTGGCCGGGAGCACGACAGCTCATCAGGCCACCATAGGTGGCCGGCAGAACGATAGCGCACCAGACCACTATAGGTGGCCGGCAGCTCGACAGCTCACCAGGCCACTATAGGTGGCCGGCATCACGAAAGCTCACCAGACCACTATAGGTGGCCGGCAGCACGACAACTCACCAGGCCTCTATAGGTGGCCGGCAGCACGACAGCTCATCAGGCCACTATATGTGGCCGCCAGCACGACAGCTCACCAGGCCACTATATGTGGCCGGGAACTCGAGAGCTCACCAGACCACTATAGGTGGCCGGCAACACGGCAGCTCACCAGCACACTATATGTGACCGGCAGCACGACAGCTCACCAGGCCACTATATGTGGCCGGTAACTCGAGAGCTCACCAGACCACTATAGGTGGCCGGCAACACGACAGCTCACCAGGCCACTGTAGGTTGGCGGCAGCACGAGAGCTCACCAGGCTACTATAGATGGCCGACAGGTCGAGAGTTCACCAGCACAATACAGTTGGCCGGCAGCAAGACAGCTCACCAGGCCACTATAGGTGGCCGGCAGCACGACAGCTCACCTGGCGACTATAGGTGGCCGGCAGCACGACAGCTCACCAGGCCACTATAGGTAGCCGGCAGCACGACAGCTCACCAGGCCACTATAGGTGGCCGGCAGCACGACAGCTCACCAGGCCACTATACGTGGCCGGCAGCACGACAGCTCACCAGGCCACTATAGGTGGCCGGCAGCACGAAAGCTCACCAGGCCACTATAGGTAGCCGGCAGCACGACAGCTCACCAGGCCACTATAGGTGGCCGGCAGCACGACAGCTCACCAGGCCACTATACGTGGCCGGCAGCACGACAGCTCACCAGCACACTATATGTGGCCGGCAGCACGACAGCTCACCAGGCCACTATAGGTGGCCGGCAGCACGACAGCTCACCAGACTACTATAGGTGGCCGGCAGCACGACAGCTCACCAGGGCACTATAGGTGGCCGGCAGAATGACAGCGCACCAGGCCACTATCGGTGACCGGCAGAACGGCAGCGCAGCAGGCCACTATAGGTGGCCGGCATCACGACAGCTCACCAGGCCACTGTAGGTTGGCGGCAGCACGAGAGCTCACCAGGCCACTATAGGTGGTCGGCAGCACGACGCTCACCAGCACACTATGGGTGGTCGGCAGCTCGACGGCTCACCAGCACACTACAGTTGGCCGGCAGCACGAGAGCTCACCAGGCGACTATAGATGGCTGTCAGGTCGAGAGTTCACCAGGCCACTATAGGCGGCCGGCAGGACGACAGCTCACCAGGCCACTATAGGAGGCCGGCAGCACGACAGCTCACCAGGCCACTATAGGTGGCCGGCAGCACGACAGCTCACCAGCACACTATGTGTGGCCGGCAGCACGACAGCTCACCAGCACACTATATGTGGCCGGCAGCACAACAGTTCACCAAGAAACTATAGGTGGCCGGCAGCACGACGCCCACCAGGCCACTATAGGTGGCCGGCAGCACGACACCTCACCAGGACACTATAGGTGGCCGGCAGCACGACAGCTCACCAGACTACTATAGGTGGCCGGCACCACGACAGCTCACCAGGGCACTATAGGTGGCCGGGAGCACGACAGCTCATCAGGCCACCATAGGTGGCCGGTAGAACGATAGCGCACCAGACCACTATAGGTGGCCGGCAGCTCGACAGCTCACCAGGCCACTATAGGTGGCCGGCATCACGACAGCTTACCAGACCACTATAGGTGGCCGGCAGCACGACAACTCACCAGGCCTCTATAGGTGGCCGGCAGCACGACAGCTCATCAGGCCACTTTAGGTGGCCGGCAGCACGACAGCTCACCAGGCCACTATAGGTGACCGGCAGCACGACAGCGCACCAGGACACTATAGGTGGCCGCCAGCACGACAGCTCACCAGGCCACTATATGTGGCCGGGAACTCGAGAGCTCACCAGACCACTATAGGTGGCCGGCAACACGGCAGCTCACCAGCACACTATATGTGACCGGCAGCACGACAGCTCACCAGGCCACTATATGTGGCCGGTAACTCGAGAGCTCACCAGACCACTATAGGTGGCCGGCAACACGACAGCTCACCAGGCCACTGTAGGTTGGCGGCAGCACGAGAGCTCACCAGGCTACTATAGATGGCCGACAGGTCGAGAGTTCACCAGCACAATACAGTTGGCCGGCAGCAAGACAGCTCACCAGGCCACTATAGGTGGCCGGCAGCACGACAGCTCACCTGGCGACTATAGGTGGCCGGCAGCACGACAGCTCACCAGGCCACTATAGGTAGCCGGCAGCACGACAGCTCACCAGGCCACTATAGGTGGCCGGCAGCACGACAGCTCACCAGGCCACTATACGTGGCCGGCAGCACGACAGCTCACCAAGCCACTATAGGTGGCCGGCAGCACGAAAGCTCCCCAGGCCACTATAGGTAGCCGGCAGCACGACAGCTCACCAGGCCACTATAGGTGGCCGGCAGCACGACAGCTCACCAGGCCACTATACGTGGCCGGCAGCACGACAGCTCACTAGCACACTATATGTGGCCGGCAGCACGACAGCTCACCAGGCCACTATAGGTGGCCGGCAGCACGACAGCTCACCAGACTACTATAGGTGGCCGGCAGCACGACAGCTCATCAGGGCACTATAGGTGGCCGGCAGAATGACAGCGCACCAGGCCACTATCGGTGACCGGCAGAACGGCAGCGCAGCAGGCCACTATAGGTGGCCGGCATCACGACAGCTCACCAGGCCACTGTAGGTTGGCGGCAGCACGAGAGCTCACCAGGCCACTATAGGTGGTCGGCAGCACGACGCTCACCAGCACACTATGGGTGGTCGGCAGCTCGAGAGCTCACCAGTACACTACAGTTGGCCGGCAGCACGAGAGCTCACCAGGCGACTATAGATGGCCGTCAGGTCGAGAGTTCACCAGGCCACTATAGGCGGCCGGCAGCACGACAGCTCACCAGGCCACTATAGGTGGCCGGCAGGACGACAGCTCACCAGGACACTATAGGTGGCCGGCAGCACCACAGCTCACAAGGACACTATAGGTGGCCGCCAGCACGACAGCTCACCAGGCCACTATATGTGGCCGGTAACTCGAGAGCTCACCAGACCACTATAGTTGGCCGGCAACACGACAGCTCACCAGGCCACTATAGGTGGCCGGCAGCACGACGCTCACCAGGCCACTATAGGTGGCCGGCAGCACGAGAGCTCACCAGGCCACTATAGGTGGCCGGCAGGACGACAGCTCACCAGGCCACTTTAGGTGGCCGGCAGCACCACAGCTCACCAGCACACTATAGGTAGCCGGCAGCACGACGCTCACCAGGCCACTATAGGTGGCCGGCAGCTCGAGAGCTCACCAGCACAATACAGTTGGCCGGCAGCACGACAGCTCACCAGGCCACTATAGGTGGCCGGCAGCACAACAGCTCACCGGACTACGTTAGGTGGCCGGCAGCACGACAGCTCACCAGCACACTATAGGTAGCCGGCAGCACGACGCTCACCGGGCCACTATAGGTGGCCGGCAGCTCGAGAGCTCACCAGCACAATACAGTTGGCCGGCAGCACGACAGCTCAGCAGGCCACTATAGGTGGCCGGCAGCACAACAGCTCCCCGGACTACGATAGGTGGCCGGCAGCACGACAGCTCACCAGCACACTATAGGTAGCCGGCAGCACGACAGCTCACCAGGCCACTATAGGTGGCCGGCAGCACGACAGCTCACCAGCACACTATATGTGGCCGGCAGCACGACGCTCACCAGGCCACTATAGGTGGCCGGCAGCTCGAGAGCTCACCAGCACAATACAGTTGGCCGGCAGCACGACAGCTCACCAAGCCACTATTGGTGGCCGGCAGCACTACTGCTCACCAGGCCACTATAGGTGACCGGCAGCACAACAGCTCACCAGACTACTATAGGTGGCCGGCAGCGCGACAGCTCACCAGCACACTATATGTGGCCGGCAGCACGACAGCTCACCAGGCCACTATAGGTGGCCGGCAGCACGACAGCTCACCAGACTACTATAGGTGGCCGGCACCACGACAGCTCACCAGGGCACTATAGGTGGCCGGGAGCACGACAGCTCATCAGGCCAGGCAGAACGATAGCGCACCAGACCACTATAGGTGGCCGGCAGCTCGACAGCTCACCAGGCCACTATAGGTGGCCGGCATCACGATAGCTCACCAGACCACTATAGGTGGCCGGCAGCACGACAACTCACCAGGCGACTATAGGTGGCCGGCAGCACGACAGCTCACCAGGCCACTATAGGTAGCCGGCAGCACGACAGCTCACCAGGCCACTATAGGTGGCCGGCAGCACGACAGCTCACCAGGCCACTATACGTGGCCGGCAGCACGACAGCTCACCAGGCCACTATAGGTGGCCGGCAGCACGAAAGCTCACCAGGCCACTATAGGTAGCCGGCAGCACGACAGCTCACCAGGCCACTATATGTGGCCGGCAGCACAACAGTTCACCAGGCCACTATAGGTGGCCGGCAGCACAACAGCTCACCGGACTACGATGGGTGGCCGGCAGCACGACAGCTCACCAGCACACTATAGGTAGCCGGCAGCACGACGCTCACCAGGCCACTATAGGTGGCCGGCAGCTCGAGAGCTCACCAGCACAATACAGTTGGCCGACAGCACGAGAGTTCACCAGGCGACTATAGATGGCCGACAGGTCGAGAGTTCACCAGCACACTATAGGTGGCCGGCAGCTCGAGAGCTTACCAGCACAATACAGTTGGCCGGCAGCACGACAGCTCACCAGGCCACTATAGGTGGCCGGCAGCACGACAGCTCACCAGGCAACTATAGGTGGCCGGCAGCACGACAGCTCACCAGACCTCTATAGGTAGCCGGCAGCACGACAGCTCACCAGGCCACTATAGGTGGCCGGCAGCACGACAGCTCACCAGGCCACTATACGTGGCCGGCAGCACGACAGCTCACCAGGCCACTATAGGTGGCCGGCAGCACGAAAGCTCACCAGGCCACTATAGGTAGCCGGCAGCACGACAGCTCACCAGCCCACTATAGGTGGCCGGCAGCACGACAGCTCACCAGGCCACTATACGTGGCCGGCAGCACGACAGCTCACCAGCACACAATATGTGGCCGGCAGCACGACAGCTCACCAGGCCACTATAGGTGGCCGGCAGGACGACAGCTCACCAGACTACTATAGGTGGCCGGCAGCACGACAGCTCACCAGGGCACCATAGGTGGCCGGCAGCACGACAGCTCATCAGGCCACTATAGGTGGCCGGCAGAATGACAGCGTACCAGGCCACTATAGGTGGCCGGCAGAACGACAGCGCACCAGGCCACTATAGGTGACCGGATTCACGACAGCTCACCAGGCCACCGTAGGATGGCGGCAGCACGAGAGCTCACCAGGCCACTATAGGTGGTCGGCAGCACGAAGCTCACCAGCACACTATGGGTGGTCGGCAGCTCGAGAGCTCACCGGCACACTACAGTTGGCCGGCAGCACGAGAGCTCACCAGGCGACTATAGATGGCCGTCAGGTCGAGAGTTCACCAGGCCACTATAGGCGACCGGCAGCACGACAGCTCACCAGGCCACTATAGGTTACCGGCAGCACGATAGCTCACCAGGACACTATAGGTGGCCGCCAGCACGACAGCTCACCAGGCCACTATATGTGGCCGGGAACTCGAGAGCTCACCAGACCACTATAGGTGGCCGGCCACACGGCAGCTCACCAGCACACTATATGTGACCGGCAGCACGACAGCTCACCAGGCCACTATAGGTGGCCGGCAGCACGACAGCTCACCAGGCCACTATAGGTGGCCGGCAGCACGACAGCTCAACAGCACACTATATGTGGCCGGCAGCACCACAGCTCACCAGGCCACTAAAAGTGGCCGGCAGCACGTTAGCTCACCAGCACACTATATGTGGCCGGCAGCACGACAGCTCACCAGGCCACTATAGGTGGCCGGCAGCACGACAGCTCAACAGCACACTATATGTGGCCGGCAGCACCACAGCTCACCAGGCCACTAAAAGTGGCCGGCAGCACGTTAGCTCACCAGCACACTATATGTGGCCGGCAGCACGACAGCCCACCAGGCCTCTATAGGTGGCCGGCAGCACGACAGCTCATCAGGCCACTAAAAGTGGCCGGCAGCACGTTAGCTCACCAGCACACTATATGTGGCCGGCAGCACGACAGCTCACCAGGCCACTATAGGTGGCCGGCAGCACAAAAGCTCACCAGCACACTATATGTGGCCGGCAGCACGACAGCTCACCAGGCCACTATAGGTGGCCGGCAGCACAAAAGCTCACCAGCACACTATATGTGGCCGGCAGCACCACAGCTCACCAGGCCACTAAAAGTGGCCGGCAGCACGTTAGCTCACCAGCACACTATATGTGGCCGGCAGCACGACAGCTCACCAGACCACTATAGGTGGCCGGCAGCACGACAACTCACCAGGCCTCTATAGGTGGCCGGCAGCACGACAGCTCATCAGGCCACTATATGTGGCCGCCAGCACGACAGCTCACCAGGCCACTATATGTGGCCGGGAACTCGAGAGCTCACCAGACCACTATAGGTGGCCGGCAACACGGCAGCTCACCAGCACACTATATGTGACCGGCAGCACGACAGCTCACCAGGCCACTATATGTGGCCGGTAACTCGAGAGCTCACCAGACCACTATAGGTGGCCGGCAACACGACAGCTCACCAGGCCACTGTAGGTTGGCGGCAGCACGAGAGCTCACCAGGCTACTATAGATGGCCGACAGGTCGAGAGTTCACCAGCACAATACAGTTGGCCGGCAGCAAGACAGCTCACCAGGCCACTATAGGTGGCCGGCAGCACGACAGCTCACCTGGCGACTATAGGTGGCCGGCAGCACGACAGCTCACCAGGCCACTATAGGTAGCCGGCAGCACGACAGCTCACCAGGCCACTATAGGTGGCCGGCAGCACGACAGCTCACCAGGCCACTATACGTGGCCGGCAGCACGACAGCTCACCAGGCCACTATAGGTGGCCGGCAGCACGAAAGCTCACCAGGCCACTATAGGTAGCCGGCAGCACGACAGCTCACCAGGCCACTATAGGTGGCCGGCAGCACGACAGCTCACCAGGCCACTATACGTGGCCGGCAGCACGACAGCTCACCAGCACACTATATGTGGCCGGCAGCACGACAGCTCACCAGGCCACTATAGGTGGCCGGCAGCACGACAGCTCACCAGACTACTATAGGTGGCCGGCAGCACGACAGCTCACCAGGGCACTATAGGTGGCCGGCAGAATGACAGCGCACCAGGCCACTATCGGTGACCGGCAGAACGGCAGCGCAGCAGGCCACTATAGGTGGCCGGCATCACGACAGTTCACCAGGCCACTGTAGGTTGGCGGCAGCACGAGAGCTCACCAGGCCACTATAGGTGGTCGGCAGCACGACGCTCACCAGCACACTATGGGTGGTCGGCAGCTCGACGGCTCACCAGCACACTACAGTTGGCCGGCAGCACGAGAGCTCACCAGGCGACTATAGATGGCTGTCAGGTCGAGAGTTCACCAGGCCACTATAGGCGGCCGGCAGGACGACAGCTCACCAGGCCACTATAGGAGGCCGGCAGCACGACAGCTCACCAGGCCACTATAGGTGGCCGGCAGCACGACAGCTCCCCAGCACACTATGTGTGGCCGGCAGCACGACAGCTCACCAGCACACTATATGTGGCCGGCAGCACAACAGTTCCCCAAGCCACTATAGGTGGCCGGCAGCACGACGCTCACCAGGCCACTATAGGTGGCCGGCAGCACGACACCTCACCAGGACACTATAGGTGGCCGGCAGCACGACAGCTCACCAGACTACTATAGGTGGCCGGCACCACGACAGCTCACCAGGGCACTATAGGTGGCCGGGAGCACGACAGCTCATCAGGCCACCATAGGTGGCCGGTAGAACGATAGCGCACCAGACCACTATAGGTGGCCGGCAGCTCGACAGCTCACCAGGCCAGGTGGCCGGCATCACGACAGCTCACCAGACCACTATAGGTGGCCGGCAGCACGACAACTCACCAGGCCTCTATAGGTGGCCGGCAGCACGACAGCTCATCAGGCCACTTTAGGTGGCCGGCAGCACGACAGCTCACCAGGCCACTTTAGGTGACCGGCAGCACGACAGCGCACCAGGACACTATAGGTGGCCGCCAGCACGACAGCTCACCAGGCCACTATATGTGGCCGGGAACTCGAGAGCTCACCAGACCACTATAGGTGGCCGGCAACACGGCAGCTCACCAGCACACTATATGTGACCGGCAGCACGACAGCTCACCAGGCCACTATATGTGGCCGGTAACTCGAGAGCTCACCAGACCACTATAGGTGGCCGGCAACACGACAGCTCACCAGGCCACTGTAGGTTGGCGGCAGCACGAGAGCTCACCAGGCTACTATAGATGGCCGACAGGTCGAGAGTTCACCAGCACAATACAGTTGGCCGGCAGCAAGACAGCTCACCAGGCCACTATAGGTGGCCGGCAGCACGACAGCTCACCTGGCGACTATAGGTGGCCGGCAGCACGACAGCTCACCAGGCCACTATAGGTAGCCGGCAGCACGACAGCTCACCAGGCCACTATAGGTGGCCGGCAGCACGACAGCTCACCAGGCCACTATACGTGGCCGGCAGCACGACAGCTCACCAGGCCACTATAGGTGGCCGGCAGCACGAAAGCTCCCCAGGCCACTATAGGTAGCCGGCAGCACGACAGCTCACCAGGCCACTATAGGTGGCCGGCAGCACGACAGCTCACCAGGCCACTATACGTGGCCGGCAGCACGACAGCTCACTAGCACACTATATGTGGCCGGCAGCACGACAGCTCACCAGGCCACTATAGGTGGCCGGCAGCACGACAGCTCACCAGACTACTATAGGTGGCCGGCAGCACGACAGCTCATCAGGGCACTATAGGTGGCCGGCAGAATGACAGCGCACCAGGCCACTATCGGTGAACGGCAGAACGGCAGCGCAGCAGGCCACTATAGGTGGCCGGCATCACGACAGCTCACCAGGCCACTGTAGGTTGGCGGCAGCACGAGAGCTCACCAGGCCACTATAGGTGGTCGGCAGCACGACGCTCACCAGCACACTATGGGTGGTCGGCAGCTCGAGAGCTCACCAGTACACTACAGTTGGCCGGCAGCACGAGAGCTCACCAGGCGACTATAGATGGCCGTCAGGTCGAGAGTTCACCAGGCCACTATAGGCGGCCGGCAGCACGACAGCTCACCAGGCCACTATAGGTGGCCGGCAGGACGACAGCTCACCAGGCCACTATAGGTGGCCGGCAGCACCACAGCTCACAAGGACACTATAGGTGGCCGCCAGCACGACAGCTCACCAGGCCACTATATGTGGCCGGTAACTCGAGAGCTCACCAGGCCACTATATGTGGCCGGTAACTCGAGAGCTCACCAGACCACTATAGTTGGCCGGCAACACGACAGCTCACCAGGCCATTATAGGTGGCCGGCAGCACGACGCTCACCAGGCCACTATAGGTGGCCGGCAGCACGAGAGCTCACCAGGCCACTATAGGTGGCCGGCAGGACGACAGCTCACCAGGCCACTATAGGTGGCCGGCAGCACCACAGCTCACCAGCACACTATAGGTAGCCGGCAGCACGACGCTCACCAGGCCACTATAGGTGGCCGGCAGCTCGAGAGCTCACCAGCACAATACAGTTGGCCGGCAGCACGACAGCTCACCAGGCCACTATAGGTGGCCGGCAGCACAACAGCTCACCGGACTACGTTAGGTGGCCGGCAGCACGACAGCTCACCAGCACACTATAGGTAGCCGGCAGCACGACGCTCACCGGGCCACTATAGGTGGCCGGCAGCTCGAGAGCTCACCAGCACAATACAGTTGGCCGGCAGCACGACAGCTCAGCAGGCCACTATAGGTGGCCGGCAGCACAACAGCTCCCCGGACTACGATAGGTGGCCGGCAGCACGACAGCTCACCAGCACACTATAGGTAGCCGGCAGCACGACAGCTCACCAGGCCACTATAGGTGGCCGGCAGCACGACAGCTCACCAGCACACTATATGTGGCCGGCAGCACGACGCTCACCAGGCCACTATAGGTGGCCGGCAGCTCGAGAGCTCACCAGCACAATACAGTTGGCCGGCAGCACGACAGCTCACCAAGCCACTATTGGTGGCCGGCAGCACTACTGCTCACCAGGCCACTATAGGTGACCGGCAGCACAACAGCTCACCAGACTACTATAGGTGGCCGGCAGCGCGACAGCTCACCAGCACACTATATGTGGCCGGCAGCACGACAGCTCACCAGGCCACTATAGGTGGCCGGCAGCACGACAGCTCACCAGACTACTATAGGTGGCCGGCACCACGACAGCTCACCAGGGCACTATAGGTGGCCGGGAGCACGACAGCTCATCAGGCTAGGCAGAACGATAGCGCACCAGACCACTATAGGTGGCCGGCAGCTCGACAGCTCACCAGGCCACTATAGGTGGCCGGCATCACGATAGCTCACCAGACCACTATAGGTGGCCGGCAGCACGACAACTCACCAGGCGACTATAGGTGGCCGGCAGCACGACAGCTCACCAGGCCACTATAGGTGGCCGGCAGCTCGAGAGCTCACCAGCACAATACAGTTGGCCGGCAGCACGACAGCTCAGCAGGCCACTATAGGTGGCCGGCAGCACAACAGCTCCCCGGACTACGATAGGTGGCCGGCAGCACGACAGCTCACCAGCACACTATAGGTAGCCGGCAGCACGACAGCTCACCAGGCCACTATAGGTGGCCGGCAGCACGACAGCTCACCAGCACACTATATGTGGCCGGCAGCACGACGCTCACCAGGCCACTATAGGTGGCCGGCAGCTCGAGAGCTCACCAGCACCACGACAGCTCACCAGGCCACTATAGGTAGCCGGCAGCACGACAGCTCACCAGGCCACTATAGGTGGCCGGCAGCACGACAGCTCACCAGGCCACTATACGTGGCCGGCAGCACGACAGCTCACCAGGCCACTATAGGTGGCCGGCAGCACGAAAGCTCCCCAGGCCACTATAGGTAGCCGGCAGCACGACAGCTCACCAGGCCACTATAGGTGGCCGGCAGCACGACAGCTCACCAGGCCACTATACGTGGCCGGCAGCACGACAGCTCACTAGCACACTATATGTGGCCGGCAGCACGACAGCTCACCAGCACACTATAGGTAGCCGGCAGCACGACGCTCACCAGGCCACTATAGGTGGCCGGCAGCTCGAGAGCTCACCAGCACAATACAGTTGGCCGGCAGCACGACAGCTCACCAGGCCACTATAGGTGGCCGGCAGCACAACAGCTCACCGGACTACGTTAGGTGGCCGGCAGCACGACAGCTCACCAGCACACTATAGGTAGCCGGCAGCACGACGCTCACCGGGCCACTATAGGTGGCCGGCAGCTCGAGAGCTCACCAGCACAATACAGTTGGCCGGCAGCACGACAGCTCAGCAGGCCACTATAGGTGGCCGGCAGCACAACAGCTCCCCGGACTACGATAGGTGGCCGGCAGCACGACAGCTCACCAGCACACTATAGGTAGCCGGCAGCACGACAGCTCACCAGGCCACTATAGGTGGCCGGCAGCACGACAGCTCACCAGCACACTATATGTGGCCGGCAGCACGACGCTCACCAGGCCACTATAGGTGGCCGGCAGCTCGAGAGCTCACCAGCACAATACAGTTGGCCGGCAGCACGACAGCTCACCAAGCCACTATTGGTGGCCGGCAGCACTACTGCTCACCAGGCCACTATAGGTGACCGGCAGCACAACAGCTCACCAGACTACTATAGGTGGCCGGCAGCGCGACAGCTCACCAGCACACTATATGTGGCCGGCAGCACGACAGCTCACCAGGCCACTATAGGTGGCCGGCAGCACGACAGCTCACCAGACTACTATAGGTGGCCGGCACCACGACAGCTCACCAGGGCACTATAGGTGGCCGGGAGCACGACAGCTCATCAGGCCAGGCAGAACGATAGCGCACCAGACCACTATAGGTGGCCGGCAGCTCGACAGCTCACCAGGCCACTATAGGTGGCCGGCATCACGATAGCTCACCAGACCACTATAGGTGGCCGGCAGCACGACAACTCACCAGGCGACTATAGGTGGCCGGCAGCACGACAGCTCACCAGGCCACTATAGGTAGCCGGCAGCACGACAGCTCACCAGGCCACTATAGGTGGCCGGCAGCACGACAGCTCACCAGGCCACTATACGTGGCCGGCAGCACGACAGCTCACCAGGCCACTATAGGTGGCCGGCAGCACGAAAGCTCACCAGGCCACTATAGGTAGCCGGCAGCACGACGCTCACCAGGCCACTATAGGTGGCCGGCAGCTCGAGAGCTCACCAGCACAATACAGTTGGCCGACAGCACGAGAGTTCACCAGGCGACTATAGATGGCCGACAGGTCGAGAGTTCACCAGCACACTATAGGTGGCCGGCAGCTCGAGAGCTTACCAGCACAATACAGTTGGCCGGCAGCACGACAGCTCACCAGGCCACTATAGGTGGCCGGCAGCACGACAGCTCACCAGGGCACCATAGGTGGCCGGCAGCACGACAGCTCACCAGACCTCTATAGGTAGCCGGCAGCACGACAGCTCACCAGGCCACTATAGGTGACCGGCAGCACAACAGCTCACCGGACTACGATGGGTGGCCGGCAGCACGACAGCTCACCAGACCTCTATAGGTAGCCGGCAGCACGACAGCTCACCAGGCCACTATAGGTGGCCGGCAGCACGACAGCTCGCCAGGCCACTATACGTGGCCGGCAGCACGACAGCTCACCAGGCCACTATAGGTGGCCGGCAGCACGAAAGCTCACCAGGCCACTATAGGTAGCCGGCAGCACGACAGCTCACCAGCCCACTATAGGTGGCCGGCAGCACGACAGCTCACCAGGCCACTATACGTGGCCGGCAGCACGACAGCTCACCAGCACACAATATGTGGCCGGCAGCACGACAGCTCACCAGGCCACTATAGGTGGCCGGCAGCACGACAGCTCACCAGACTACTATAGGTGGCCGGCAGCACGACAGCTCACCAGGGCACCATAGGTGGCCGGCAGCACGACAGCTCATCAGGCCACTATAGGTGGCCGGCAGAATGACAGCGTACCAGGCCACTATAGGTGGCCGGCAGAACGACAGCGCACCAGGCCACTATAGGTGACCGGATTCACGACAGCTCACCAGGCCACCGTAGGATGGCGGCAGCACGAGAGCTCACCAGGCCACTATAGGTGGTCGGCAGCACGAAGCTCACCAGCACACTATGGGTGGTCGGCAGCTCGAGAGCTCACCGGCACACTACAGTTGGCCGGCAGCACGAGAGCTCACCAGGCGACTATAGATGGCCGTCAGGTCGAGAGTTCACCAGGCCACTATAGGCGACCGGCAGCACGACAGCTCACCAGGCCACTATAGGTGGCCGGCAGCACGACAGCTCACCAGGCCACTATAGGTGACCGGCAGCACGATAGCTCACCAGGACACTATAGGTGGCCGGAAGCACGACAGCTCACCAGGCCACTATATGTGGCCGGGAACTCGAGAGCTCACCAGACCACTATAGGTGGCCGGCCACAAGGCAGCTCACCAGCACACTATATGTGACCGGCAGCACGACAGCTCACCAGGCCACTATAGGTGGCCGGCAGCACGACAGCTCACCAGGCCACTATAGGTGGCCGGCAGCACGACAGCTCACCAGCACACTATATGTGGCCGGCAGCACCACAGCTCACCAGGCCACTAAAAGTGGCCGGCAGCACGTTAGCTCACCAGCACACTATATGTGGCCGGCAGCCCGACAGCTCACCAGGCCACTATAGGTGGCCGGCAGCACAAAAGCTCACTAGCACACTATATGTGGCCGGCAGCACGACAGCTCACCAGGCCACTATAGGTGGCCGGCATCACAAAAGCTCACCAGACTACTATAGGTGGCCGGCAGCACGACAGCTCACCAGCACACTAAAGGTGGCCGGCAGCACGATGCTCACCAGGCCACTATAGGTGGCCGGCAGCTCGAGAGCTCACCAGCACAATACAGTTGGCCGGCAGCACGACAGCTCACCAGGCCACTATAGGTGGCCGGCAGCTCGAGAGCTCACCAGCACAATACAGTTGGCCGGCAGCACGACAGCTCACCAGGCCACTATAGGTGGCCGGCAGCACGACAGCTCACCAGGCCACTATAGGTGGCCGGCAGCACGACAGCTCACCAGCACACTATATGTGGCCGGCAGCACGACAGCTCACCAGGCCACTATAGGTGGCCGGCAGCACAAAAGCTCACCAGACTACTATAGGTGGCCGGCAGCACGACAGCTCACCAGCACACTAAAGGTGGCCGGCAGCACGATGCTCACCAGGCCACTATAGGTGGCCGGCAGCTCGAGAGCTCACCAGCACAATACAGTTGGCCGGCAGCACGACAGCTCACCAGGCCACTATTGGTGGCCGGTAGCACTACTGCTCACCAGGCCACTATAGGTGGCCGGCAGCACAACAGCTCACCAGACTACTATAGGTGGCCGGCAGCGCAACAGCTCACCAGCACACTATATGTGGCCGGCAGCACGACAGCTCACCAGGCCACTATAGGTGGCCGGCAGCACGACAGCTCACCAGACTACTATAGGTGGCCGGCACCACGACAGCTCACCAGGGCACTATAGGTGGCCGGGAGCACGACAGCTCATCAGACCACCATAGGTGGCCGGCAGAACGATAGCGTACCAGACCACTATAGGTGGCCGGCAGCTCGACAGCTCACCAGGCCACTATAGGTGGCCGGCATCACGACAGCTCACCAGACCACTATAGGTGGCCGGCAGCACGACAACTCACCAGGCCTCTATAGGTGGCCGGCAGCACGACAGCTCATCAGGCCACTATAGGTGGCCGGCAGAACGACAGCGCACCAGGCCAATATAGGTGGCCGGCAACACGACAGCTCACCAGCCACTATAGGTGGCCGGCGGCACGACAGCTCACCAGGCGACTATAGATGGCCGGCAGGTCGAGAGTTCACCAGGCCACTATAGGCGGCCGGCAGCACGACAGCTCACCAGACTACTATAGGTGGCCGGCAGCGCAACAGCTCACCAGCACACTATATGTGGCCGGCAGCACGACAGCTCACCAGGCCACTATAGGTGGCCGGCAGCACGACAGCTCACCAGACTACTATAGGTGGCCGGCACCACGACAGCTCACCAGGGCACTATAGGTGGCCGGGAGCACGACAGCTCATCAGACCACCATAGGTGGCCGGCAGAACGATAGCGTACCAGACCACTATAGGTGGCCGGCAGCTCGACAGCTCACCAGGCCACTATAGGTGGCCGGCATCACGACAGCTCACCAGACCACTATAGGTGGCCGGCAGCACGACAACTCACCAGGCCTCTATAGGTGGCCGGCAGCACGACAGCTCATCAGGCCACTATAGGTGGCCGGCAGAACGACAGCGCACCAGGCCAATATAGGTGGCCGGCAACACGACAGCTCACCAGCCACTATAGGCGGCCGGCAGCACGACAGCTCACCAGGCCACTGTAGGTTGCCGGCAGCACGAGAGCTCACCAGGCCACTATAGGTGGTCGGCAGCACGACGCTTACCAGCACATTATGGGTGGTCGGCAGCTCGAGAGCTCACCAGGCGACTATAGATGGCCGGCAGGTCGAGAGTTCACAAGGCCACTATAGGCGGCCGGCAGCACGACAGCTCACCAGGCCACTATAGGTGGCCGGCAGCACGACAGCTCACCAGGCCATTATAGGTGGCCGGCAGCACGACAGCTCACCAGGCCACTATAGGTGGCCGGCAGCACGACAGCACACCAGCACACTATAGGTGGCCGGCGGCTCGAGAGCTCATCAGCACACTACAGCTAGCCGGCAGCACGACGCTCACTAGCACACTATAGGTGGTCGGCAGCTCGAGAGCTCACCAGCACACTACAGTTGGCCGGCAGCACGAGAGCTCACCAGGCGACTATAGATGGCCGGCAGCACGACAGCTCGCCAGACCACTATAGGTGGCCGGCAGCACGACAGCTCACCAGCACACTATAGGTGGCCGGCAGCTCGAGAGCTCACCAGGCCACTATAGGTGGCCGGCAGCACGACAGCTCACCAGCCACTATAGGTGGCCGGCAGCACGACAGCTCACCAGCACACTGTAGGTAGCCGGCAGCACGACGCTCACCAGCACACTATAGGTGGTCGGCAGATCGAGAGCTCACCAGACCACTATAGGTGGCCGGCAGCACGACAGCTCACCAGCACACTATAGGTGGCCGGCATCTCGAGAGCTCACCAGGCCACTATAGATGGCCGGCATCACGACAGCTCACCAGCCACTATAGGTGGCCGGCGGCACGACAGCTCACCAGGCGACTATAGATGGCCGGCAGGTCGAGAGTTCACCAGGCCACTATAGGCGGCCGGCAGCACGACAGCTCACCAGGCCACTATAGGTGGCCGGCAGCACGAAAGCTCACCAGGCCACTATATGTGGCCGGCATCTCGAGAGCTCACCAGGCCACTATAGATGGCCGGCATCACGACAGCTCACCAGCCACTATAGGTGGCCGGCAGCACGACAGCTCACCAGGCCACTATAGGTGGCCGGCGGCACGACAGCTCACCAGGCCACTATAGGTGGCCGGCAGCACGACAGCTCACCAGGCCACTATAGGTGGCCGGCAGCACGACAGCTCACCAGGCCACTGTAGGTTGGCGGCAGCACGAGTGCTCACCAGGCCACTATAGGTGGTCGGCAGCACGACGCTCACCAGCACACTATGGGTGGTCGGCAGCTCGAGAGCTCACCAGCACACTACAGTTGGCCGGCAGCACGAGAGCTCACCAGGCGACTATAGATGGCCGTCAGGGCGAGAAGTCACCAGGCCACTATAGGCGGCCGGCAGCACGACAGCTCACCAGGCCACTATATGTGGCCGGCAGCACGAGAGCTCACCAGGCCACTATAGGTGGCCGGCAGCACGACAGCTCACCAGCCACTATAGGTGGCCGGCAGCACGACAGCTCACCAGGCCAATATAGGTGGCCGGCAGCACGACAGCTCACCAGGCCACTATAGGTGGCCGGCAGCAGGACAGCTCACCAGGCCACTATAGGTAGCCGGCAGCACGACAGCTCACCAGGCCGCTATAGGTAGCCGGCAGCACGACAGCTCACCAGCACACTATAGGTGGCCGGCAGCACGTCGCTCACCAGCACACTATAGGTGATCGGCGGCTCGAGAGCTCACCAGCACACTATAGGTGGCCGGCAGCACGACAGCTCACCAGCCACTATAGGTGGCCGGCAGCACGACAGCTCACCAGGCCAATATAGGTGGCCGGCAGCACGACAGCTCACCAGGCCACTATAGGTGGCCGGCAGCAGGACAGCTCACCAGCCACTATAGGTAGCCGGCAGCACGAGAGCTCACCAGGCCACTATAGGTGGCCGGCAGCACGACAGCTCACCAGCACACTATAGGTGGTCGGCAGCACGAAGCTCACCAGGCCACTATAGGTGGCCGGCAGCACGGGGGCTCACCAGGCCACTATAGGTGGTCGGCAGCACGACGCCCACCAGCACACTATAGGTGCCCCGCAGCTCGAGAGCTCACCAGCACACTATAGGTAGCCGGCAGCACGACGCTCACCACCACGCTATAGGTGGTAGGCAGATCGAGAGCTCACCAGCACACTACAGTTGGCCGGCAGCACGAGAGCTCACCAGGCGACTATAGATGGCCGGTAGAACGACAGCTCACCAGGCCACTATATGTGGCCGGTATCTCGAGAGCTCACCAGGCCACTATAGCTGGCCGGCATCACGACAGCTCACCAGCCACTATAGGTGGCCTGCAGCACGACAGCTCACTCCACTATAGGTGGCCGGCAGCACGACAGCTCACCAGGCCACTATAGGTGGCCGGCAGCACGACAGCTCACCAGGGCACTATAGGTGGCCGGCAGCACGACAGCTCATCAGGCCACTATAGGTGGCCGGCAGAATGACAGCACACCAGGCCACTATAGGTGGCCGGCAGCACGACAGCTCACCAGGCCACTATAGGTGGCCGGCAGCACGACAGCTCACCAGGCCACTATAGGTGACCGGCAGCACGACAGCTCACCAGGACACTATAGGTGGCCGCCAGCACGACAGCTCACCAGGCCACTATATGTGGCCGGGAACTCGAGAGCTCACCAGACCACTATAGGTGGCCGGCAACACGACAGCTCACCAGGCCACTATAGGTGGCCGGCCGGCAGCACGAGAGCTCACCAGGCCACTGTAGGTGGCCGGCAGCACGACAGCTCACCAGGCCACTATATGTGGTCGGCATCTCGAGAGCTCACCAGGCCACTATAGGTGGCCGGCAGCACGACGGCTCAGCAGGGCACTATAGGTGGCCGGCAGCACGACAGCTCACCAGGTCACTATAGGTGGCCGGCAGCACGACAGCTCACCAGGCCACTATAGGTTGCCGGCAGCACGACAGCTCACCAGGCCACTATGGGTGGCCGGCATCACGACAGCTCACCAGGCCACTGTAGGTTGGCGGTAGTACGAGAGCTCACCAGGCCACTATAGGTGGCCGGCAGCACGATAGCTCACACGCACACTACATGTGGCCGGCAGCACGACAGCTCACCAGGCCACTATAGGTTGCCGACAGCACGACAGCTCACCAGGCCACTATGGGTGGCCGGCATCACGACAGCTCACCAGGCCACTGTAGGTTGGCGGCAGTACGAGAGCTCACCAGGCCACTATAGGAGGCCGGCAGCACGGCAGCTCACCAGCACACTATATGTGGCCGGCAGCACGACAGCTCACCAGGCCACTATAGGTGGTCGGCAGCACGACGCTCACCAGCACACTATGGGTGGTCGGCAGCTCGAGAGCTCACCAGGCGACTATAGATGGCCGGCAGGTCGAGAGTTCACCAGGCCACTATAGGCGGCCGGCAGCACGACAGCTCACCAGGCCACTATAGGTGGCCGGCAGCACGACAGCTCACCAGGCCATTATAGGTGGCCGGCAGCACGAGAGCTCACCAGGCCACTATAGCTGGCCGGCATCACGACAGCTCACCAGCCACTATAGGTGGCCTGCAGCACGACAGCTCACTCCACTATAGGTGGCCGGCAGCACGACAGCTCACCAGGACACTATAGGTGGCCGGCAGCACGACAGCTCACCAGACTACTATAGGTGGCCGGCAGCACGACAGTTCACCAGGGCACTATAGGTGGCCGGCAGCTCGAGAGCTCACCAGCACAATACAGTTGGCCGGCAGCACGACAGCTCACCAGGCCACTATTGGTGGCCGGCATCACGACAGCTCACCAGCCACTATAGGTGGCCTGCAGCACGACAGCTCACTCCACTATAGGTGGCCGGCAGCACGACAGCTCATCAGACCACTATAGGTGGCCGGTAGAACGACAGCTCACCAGGCCACTATATGTGGCCGGCATCTCGAGAGCTCACCAGGCCACTATAGCTGGCCGGCATCACGACAGCTCACCAGCCACTATAGGTGGCCTGCAGCACGACAGCTCACTCCACTATAGGTGGCCGGCAGCACGACAGCTCACCAGGACACTATAGGTGGCCGGCAGCACGACAGCTCACCAGACTACTATAGGTGGCCGGCAGCACGACAGTTCACCAGGGCACTATAGGTGGCCGGCAGCTCGAGAGCTCACCAGCACAATACAGTTGGCCGGCAGCACGACAGCTCACCAGGCCACTATTGGTGGCCGGTAGCACTACTGCTCACCAGGCCACTATAGGTGGCCGGCAGCACAACAGCTCACCAGACTACTATAGGTGGCCGGCAGCGCGACAGCTCACCAGCACACTATATGTGGCCGGCAGCACGACAGCTCACCAGGCCACTATAGGTGGCCGGCAGCACGACAGCTCACCAGACTACTATAGGTGGCCGGCACCACGACAGCTCACCAGGGCACTATAGGTGGCCGGGAGCACGACAGCTCATCAGACCACCATAGGTGGCCGGCAGAACGATAGCGTACCAGACCAGTATAGGTGGCCGGCAGCTCGACAGCTCACCAGGCCACTATAGGTGGCCGGCATCACGACAGCTCACCAGACCACTATAGGTGGCCGGCAGCACGACAACTCACCAGGCCTCTATAGGTGGCCGGCAGCACGACAGCTCATCAGGCCACTATAGGTGGCCGGCAGAACGACAGCGCACCAGGCCAATATAGGTGGCCGGCAACACGACAGCTTACCAGGCCACTGTAGGTTGCCGGCAGCACGAGAGCTCACCAGGCCACTATAGGTGGTCGGCAGCACGACGCTTACCAGCACATTATGGGTGGTCGGCAGCTCGAGAGCTCACCAGGCGACTATAGATGGCCGGCAGGTCGAGAGTTCACCAGGCCACTATAGGCGGCCGGCAGCACGACAGCTCACCAGGCCACTATAGGTGGCCGGCAGCACGACAGCTCACCAGGCCATTATAGGTGGCCGGCAGCACGGCAGCTCACCAGGCCACTATAGGTGGCCGGCAGCACGACAGCACACCAGCACACTATAGGTGGCCGGCGGCTCGAGAGCTCATCAGCACACTATAGCTAGCCGGCAGCACGACGCTCACTAGCACACTATAGGTGGTCGGCAGCTCGAGAGCTCACCAGCACACTACAGTTGGCCGGCAGCACGAGAGCTCACCAGGCGACTATAGATGGCCGGCAGCACGACAGCTCACCAGACCACTATAGGTGGCCGGCAGCACGACAGCTCACCAGCACACTATAGGTGGCCGGCAGCTCGAGAGCTCACCAGGCCACTATAGGTGGCCGGCAGCACGACAGCTCACCAGCCACTATAGGTGGCCGGCAGCACGACAGCTCACCAGCACACTGTAGGTAGCCGGCAGCATGACGCTCACCAGCACACTATAGGTGGTCGGCAGATCGAGAGCTCACCAGCACACTACAGTTGGCCGGCAGCACGAGAGCTCACCAGGCGACTATAGATGGCCGGCAGCACGAAAGCTCACCAGGCCACTATATGTGGCCGGCATCTCGAGAGCTCACCAGGCCACTATAGATGGCCGGCATCACGATAGCTCACCAGCCACTATAGGTGGCCGGCAGCACGACAGCTCACCAGGCCACTATAGGTGGCCGGCGGCACGACAGGTCACCAGGCCACTATAGGTGGCCGGCAGCACGACAGCTCACCAGGCCACTATAGGTGGCCGGCAGCACGACAGCTCACCAGGCCACTGTTGGTGGCCGGCAGCACGACAGCTCACCAGGGCACTATAGGTGGCCGGCAGCACGACAGCTCATCAGGCCACTATAGGTGGCCGGCAGAATGACAGCACACCAGGCCACTATAGGTGGCCGGCAGCACGACAGCTCACCAGGCCACTATAGGTGGCCGGCAGCACGACAGCTCACCAGGCCACTGTTGGTGGCCGGCAGCACGACAGCTCACCAGGGCACTATAGGTGGCCGGCAGCACGACAGCTCACCAGCACACTACAGTTGGCCGGCAGCACGAGAGCTCACCAGGCGACTATAGATGGCCGTCAGGGCGAGAAGTCACCAGGCCACTATAGGCGGCCGGCAGCACGACAGCTCACCAGGCCACTATATGTGGCCGGCAGCACGAGAGCTCACCAGGCCACTATAGGTGGCCGGCAGCACGACAGCTCACCAGCCACTATAGGTGGCCGGCAGCACGACAGCTCACCAGGCCAATATAGGTGGCCGGCAGCACGACAGCTCACCAGGCCACTATAGGTGGCCGGCAGCAGGACAGCTCACCAGGCCACTATAGGTAGCCGGCAGCACGACAGCTCACCAGGCCGCTATAGGTAGCCGGCAGCACGACAGCTCACCAGCACACTATAGGTGGCCGGCAGCACGTCGCTCACCAGCACACTATAGGTGATCGGCGGCTCGAGAGCTCACCAGCACACTATAGGTGGCCGGCAGCACGACAGCTCACCAGCCACTATAGGTGGCCGGCAGCACGACAGCTCACCAGGCCAATATAGGTGGCCGGCAGCACGACAGCTCACCAGGCCACTATAGGTGGCCGGCAGCAGGACAGCTCACCAGCCACTATAGGTAGCCGGCAGCACGAGAGCTCACCAGGCCACTATAGGTGGCCGGCAGCACGACAGCTCACCAGCACACTATAGGTGGTCGGCAGCACGAAGCTCACCAGGCCACTATAGGTGGCCGGCAGCACGGGGGCTCACCAGGCCACTATAGGTGGTCGGCAGCACGACGCCCACCAGCACACTATAGGTGCCCCGCAGCTCGAGAGCTCACCAGCACACTATAGGTAGCCGGCAGCACGACGCTCACCACCACGCTATAGGTGGTAGGCAGATCGAGAGCTCACCAGCACACTACAGTTGGCCGGCAGCACGAGAGCTCACCAGGCGACTATAGATGGCCGGTAGAACGACAGCTCACCAGGCCACTATATGTGGCCGGTATCTCGAGAGCTCACCAGGCCACTATAGCTGGCCGGCATCACGACAGCTCACCAGCCACTATAGGTGGCCTGCAGCACGACAGCTCACTCCACTATAGGTGGCCGGCAGCACGACAGCTCACCAGGCCACTATAGGTGGCCGGCAGCACGACAGCTCACCAGGGCACTATAGGTGGCCGGCAGCACGACAGCTCATCAGGCCACTATAGGTGGCCGGCAGAATGACAGCACACCAGGCCACTATAGGTGGCCGGCAGCACGACAGCTCACCAGGCCACTATAGGTGGCCGGCAGCACGACAGCTCACCAGGCCACTATAGGTGACCGGCAGCACGACAGCTCACCAGGACACTATAGGTGGCCGCCAGCACGACAGCTCACCAGGCCACTATATGTGGCCGGGAACTCGAGAGCTCACCAGACCACTATAGGTGGCCGGCAACACGACAGCTCACCAGGCCACTATAGGTGGCCGGCCGGCAGCACGAGAGCTCACCAGGCCACTGTAGGTGGCCGGCAGCACGACAGCTCACCAGGCCACTATATGTGGTCGGCATCTCGAGAGCTCACCAGGCCACTATAGGTGGCCGGCAGCACGACGGCTCAGCAGGGCACTATAGGTGGCCGGCAGCACGACAGCTCACCAGGTCACTATAGGTGGCCGGCAGCACGACAGCTCACCAGGCCACTATAGGTTGCCGGCAGCACGACAGCTCACCAGGCCACTATGGGTGGCCGGCATCACGACAGCTCACCAGGCCACTGTAGGTTGGCGGTAGTACGAGAGCTCACCAGGCCACTATAGGTGGCCGGCAGCACGATAGCTCACACGCACACTACATGTGGCCGGCAGCACGACAGCTCACCAGGCCACTATAGGTTGCCGGCAGCACGACAGCTCACCAGGCCACTATGGGTGGCCGGCATCACGACAGCTCACCAGGCCACTGTAGGTTGGCGGCAGTACGAGAGCTCACCAGGCCACTATAGGAGGCCGGCAGCACGGCAGCTCACCAGCACACTATATGTGGCCGGCAGCACGACAGCTCACCAGGCCACTATAGGTGGTCGGCAGCACGACGCTCACCAGCACACTATGGGTGGTCGGCAGCTCGAGAGCTCACCAGGCGACTATAGATGGCCGGCAGGTCGAGAGTTCACCAGGCCACTATAGGCGGCCGGCAGCACGACAGCTCACCAGGCCACTATAGGTGGCCGGCAGCACGACAGCTCACCAGGCCATTATAGGTGGCCGGCAGCACGAGAGCTCACCAGGCCACTATAGCTGGCCGGCATCACGACAGCTCACCAGCCACTATAGGTGGCCTGCAGCACGACAGCTCACTCCACTATAGGTGGCCGGCAGCACGACAGCTCACCAGGACACTATAGGTGGCCGGCAGCACGACAGCTCACCAGACTACTATAGGTGGCCGGCAGCACGACAGTTCACCAGGGCACTATAGGTGGCCGGCAGCTCGAGAGCTCACCAGCACAATACAGTTGGCCGGCAGCACGACAGCTCACCAGGCCACTATTGGTGGCCGGCATCACGACAGCTCACCAGCCACTATAGGTGGCCTGCAGCACGACAGCTCACTCCACTATAGGTGGCCGGCAGCACGACAGCTCATCAGACCACTATAGGTGGCCGGTAGAACGACAGCTCACCAGGCCACTATATGTGGCCGGCATCTCGAGAGCTCACCAGGCCACTATAGCTGGCCGGCATCACGACAGCTCACCAGCCACTATAGGTGGCCTGCAGCACGACAGCTCACTCCACTATAGGTGGCCGGCAGCACGACAGCTCACCAGGACACTATAGGTGGCCGGCAGCACGACAGCTCACCAGACTACTATAGGTGGCCGGCAGCACGACAGTTCACCAGGGCACTATAGGTGGCCGGCAGCTCGAGAGCTCACCAGCACAATACAGTTGGCCGGCAGCACGACAGCTCACCAGGCCACTATTGGTGGCCGGTAGCACTACTGCTCACCAGGCCACTATAGGTGGCCGGCAGCACAACAGCTCACCAGACTACTATAGGTGGCCGGCAGCGCGACAGCTCACCAGCACACTATATGTGGCCGGCAGCACGACAGCTCACCAGGCCACTATAGGTGGCCGGCAGCACGACAGCTCACCAGACTACTATAGGTGGCCGGCACCACGACAGCTCACCAGGGCACTATAGGTGGCCGGGAGCACGACAGCTCATCAGACCACCATAGGTGGCCGGCAGAACGATAGCGTACCAGACCAGTATAGGTGGCCGGCAGCTCGACAGCTCACCAGGCCACTATAGGTGGCCGGCATCACGACAGCTCACCAGACCACTATAGGTGGCCGGCAGCACGACAACTCACCAGGCCTCTATAGGTGGCCGGCAGCACGACAGCTCATCAGGCCACTATAGGTGGCCGGCAGAACGACAGCGCACCAGGCCAATATAGGTGGCCGGCAACACGACAGCTTACCAGGCCACTGTAGGTTGCCGGCAGCACGAGAGCTCACCAGGCCACTATAGGTGGTCGGCAGCACGACGCTTACCAGCACATTATGGGTGGTCGGCAGCTCGAGAGCTCACCAGGCGACTATAGATGGCCGGCAGGTCGAGAGTTCACCAGGCCACTATAGGCGGCCGGCAGCACGACAGCTCACCAGGCCACTATAGGTGGCCGGCAGCACGACAGCTCACCAGGCCATTATAGGTGGCCGGCAGCACGGCAGCTCACCAGGCCACTATAGGTGGCCGGCAGCACGACAGCACACCAGCACACTATAGGTGGCCGGCGGCTCGAGAGCTCATCAGCACACTATAGCTAGCCGGCAGCACGACGCTCACTAGCACACTATAGGTGGTCGGCAGCTCGAGAGCTCACCAGCACACTACAGTTGGCCGGCAGCACGAGAGCTCACCAGGCGACTATAGATGGCCGGCAGCACGACAGCTCACCAGACCACTATAGGTGGCCGGCAGCACGACAGCTCACCAGCACACTATAGGTGGCCGGCAGCTCGAGAGCTCACCAGGCCACTATAGGTGGCCGGCAGCACGACAGCTCACCAGCCACTATAGGTGGCCGGCAGCACGACAGCTCACCAGCACACTGTAGGTAGCCGGCAGCATGACGCTCACCAGCACACTATAGGTGGTCGGCAGATCGAGAGCTCACCAGCACACTACAGTTGGCCGGCAGCACGAGAGCTCACCAGGCGACTATAGATGGCCGGCAGCACGAAAGCTCACCAGGCCACTATATGTGGCCGGCATCTCGAGAGCTCACCAGGCCACTATAGATGGCCGGCATCACGATAGCTCACCAGCCACTATAGGTGGCCGGCAGCACGACAGCTCACCAGGCCACTATAGGTGGCCGGCGGCACGACAGGTCACCAGGCCACTATAGGTGGCCGGCAGCACGACAGCTCACCAGGCCACTATAGGTGGCCGGCAGCACGACAGCTCACCAGGCCACTGTTGGTGGCCGGCAGCACGACAGCTCACCAGGGCACTATAGGTGGCCGGCAGCACGACAGCTCATCAGGCCACTATAGGTGGCCGGCAGAATGACAGCACACCAGGCCACTATAGGTGGCCGGCAGCACGACAGCTCACCAGGCCACTATAGGTGGCCGGCAGCACGACAGCTCACCAGGCCACTATAGGTGACCGGCAGCACGACAGCTCACCAGGACACTATAGGTGGCCGCCAGCACGACAGCTCACCAGGCCACTATATGTGGCCGGGAACTCGAGAGCTCACCAGACCACTATAGGTGGCCGGCAACACGACTGCTCACCAGGCCACTATAGGTGGCCGGCCGGCAGCACGAGAGCTCACCAGGCCACTGTAGGTGGCCGGCAGCACGACAGCTCACCAGGGTACTATATGTGGCCGGCATCTCGAGAGCTCACCAGGCCACTATAGCTGGCCGGCATCACGACAGCTCACCAGCCACTATAGGTGGCCTGCAGCACGACAGCTCACTCCACTATAGGTGGCCGGCAGCACGACAGCTCACCAGCCACTATAGGTGGCCGGCAGCACGACAGCTCACCAGCACACTGTAGGTAGCCGGCAGCATGACGCTCACCAGCACACTATAGGTGGTCGGCAGATCGAGAGCTCACCAGCATACTACAGTTGGCCGGCAGCACGAGAGCTCACCAGGCGACTATAGATGGCCGTCAGGGCGAGAAGTCACCAGCCACTATAGGTGGCCGGCAGCACGACAGCTCACCAGCCACTATAGGTGGCCGGCAGCACGACAGCTCACCAGCACACTGTAGGTAGCCGGCAGCATGACGCTCACCAGCACACTATAGGTGGTCGGCAGATCGAGAGCTCACCAGCATACTACAGTTGGCCGGCAGCACGAGAGCTCACCAGGCGACTATAGATGGCCGTCAGGGCGAGAAGTCACCAGGCCACTATAGGTGGCCGGCAGCACGACAGCTCACCAGGCCACTATTGGTGGCCGGTAGCACTACTGCTCACCAGGCCACTATAGGTGGCCGGCAGCACAACAGCTCACCAGACTACTATAGGTGGCCGGCAGCGCGACAGCTCACCAGCACACTATATGTGGCCGGCAGCACGACAGCTCACCAGGCCACTATAGGTGGCCGGCAGCACGACAGCTCACCAGACTACTATAGGTGGCCGGCACCACGACAGCTCACCAGGGCACTATAGGTGGCCGGGAGCACGACAGCTCATCAGACCACCATAGGTGGCCGGCAGAACGATAGCGTACCAGACCAGTATAGGTGGCCGGCAGCTCGACAGCTCACCAGGCCACTATAGGTGGCCGGCATCACGACAGCTCACCAGACCACTATAGGTGGCCGGCAGCACGACAACTCACCAGGCCTCTATAGGTGGCCGGCAGCACGACAGCTCATCAGGCCACTATAGGTGGCCGGCAGAACGACAGCGCACCAGGCCAATATAGGTGGCCGGCAACACGACAGCTTACCAGGCCACTGTAGGTTGCCGGCAGCACGAGAGCTCATCAGGCCACTATAGGTGGTCGGCAGCACGACGCTTACCAGCACATTATGGGTGGTCGGCAGCTCGAGAGCTCACCAGGCGACTATAGATGGCCGGCAGGTCGAGAGTTCACCAGGCCACTATAGGCGGCCGGCAGCACGACAGCTCACCAGGCCACTATAGGTGGCCGGCAGCACGACAGCTCACCAGGCCATTATAGGTGGCCGGCAGCACGGCAGCTCACCAGGCCACTATAGGTGGCCGGCAGCACGACAGCACACCAGCACACTATAGGTGGCCGGCGGCTCGAGAGCTCATCAGCACACTATAGCTAGCCGGCAGCACGACGCTCACTAGCACACTATAGGTGGTCGGCAGCTCGAGAGCTCACCAGCACACTACAGTTGGCCGGCAGCACGAGAGCTCACCAGGCGACTATAGATGGCCGGCAGCACGACAGCT
Source organism: Eumerus sabulonum (assembly GCA_951905685.1). Taxonomy (NCBI): domain Eukaryota; kingdom Metazoa; phylum Arthropoda; class Insecta; order Diptera; family Syrphidae; genus Eumerus; species Eumerus sabulonum. Next base: position 131,123,582 of record OX645060.1, on the reverse strand, counting down.
CACCAGACCACTATAGGTGGCCGGCAGCACGACAGCTCACCAGCACACTATAGGTGGCCGGCAGCTCGAGAGCTCACCAGGCCACTATAGGTGGCCGGCAGCACGACAGCTCACCAGCCACTATAGGTGGCCGGCAGCACGACAGCTCACCAGCACACTGTAGGTAGCCGGCAGCATGACGCTCACCAGCACACTATAGGTGGTCGGCAGATCGAGAGCTCACCAGCACACTACAGTTGGCCGGCAGCACGAGAGCTCACCAGGCGACTATAGGTGGCCGGCAGCACGAAAGCTCACCAGGCCACTATATGTGGCCGGCATCTCGAGAGCTCACCAGGCCACTATAGATGGCCGGCATCACGATAGCTCACCAGCCACTATAGGTGGCCGGCAGCACGACAGCTCACCAGGCCACTATAGGTGGCCGGCGGCACGACAGGTCACCAGGCCACTATAGGTGGCCGGCAGCACGACAGCTCACCAGGCCACTATAGGTGGCCGGCAGCACGACAGCTCACCAGGCCACTGTTGGTGGCCGGCAGCACGACAGCTCACCAGGGCACTATAGGTGGCCGGCAGCACGACAGCTCATCAGGCCACTATAGGTGGCCGGCAGAATGACAGCACACCAGGCCACTATAGGTGGCCGGCAGCACGACAGCTCACCAGGCCACTATAGGTGGCCGGCAGCACGACAGCTCACCAGGCCACTATAGGTGACCGGCAGCACGACAGCTCACCAGGACACTATAGGTGGCCGCCAGCACGACAGCTCACCAGGCCACTATATGTGGCCGGGAACTCGAGAGCTCACCAGACCACTATAGGTGGCCGGCAACACGACTGCTCACCAGGCCACTATAGGTGGCCGGCCGGCAGCACGAGAGCTCACCAGGCCACTGTAGGTGGCCGGCAGCACGACAGCTCACCAGGGTACTATATGTGGCCGGCATCTCGAGAGCTCACCAGGCCACTATAGCTGGCCGGCATCACGACAGCTCACCAGCCACTATAGGTGGCCTGCAGCACGACAGCTCACTCCACTATAGGTGGCCGGCAGCACGACAGCTCACCAGCCACTATAGGTGGCCGGCAGCACGACAGCTCACCAGCACACTGTAGGTAGCCGGCAGCATGACGCTCACCAGCACACTATAGGTGGTCGGCAGATCGAGAGCTCACCAGCATACTTCAGTTGGCCGGCAGCACGAGAGCTCACCAGGCGACTATAGATGGCCGTCAGGGCGAGAAGTCACCAGGCCACTATAGGTGGCCGGCAGCACGACAGCTCACCAGCCACTATAGGTGGCCGGCAGCACGACAGCTCACCAGCACACTGTAGGTAGCCGGCAGCATGACGCTCACCAGCACACTATAGGTGGTCGGCAGATCGAGAGCTCACCAGCATACTACAGTTGGCCGGCATCACGACAGCTCACCAGCCACTATAGGTGGCCTGCAGCACGACAGCTCACTCCACTATAGGTGGCCGGCAGCACGACAGCTCACCAGGCCACTATAGGTGACCGGCAGCACGACAGCTCACCAGGACACTATAGGTGGCCGCCAGCACGACAGCTCACCAGGCCACTATATGTGGCCGGGAACTCGAGAGCTCACCAGACCACTATAGGTGGCCGGCAACACGACAGCTCACCAGGCCACTATAGGTGGCCGGCCGGCAGCACGAGAGCTCACCAGGCCACTGTAGGTGGCCGGCAGCACGACAGCTCATCAGGCCACTATAGGTGGCCGCCAGAATGACAGCACACCAGGCCACTATAGGTGGCCGGCAGCACGACAGCTCACCAGGCCACTATAGGTGGCCGGCAGCACGACAGCTCACCAGGCCACTATAGGTGACCGGCAGCACGACAGCTCACCAGGGCACTATAGGTGGCCGGCAGCACGACAGCTCATCAGGCCACTATAGGTGGCCGGCAGAATGACAGCACACCAGGCCACTATAGGTGGCCGGCAGCACGACAGCTCACCAGGACACTATAGGTGGCCGCCAGCACGACAGCTCACCAGGCCACTATAGGTGGCCGGCAGCAGGACAGCTCACCAGGCCACTATAGGTAGCCGGCAGCACGACAGCTCACCAGGCCGCTATAGGTGATCGGCGGCTCGAGAGCTCACCAGCACACTATAGGTGCCCGGCAGCACGAGGGCTCACCAGCACACTATAGGTGGCCGGCAGCACGACAGTTCACCAGGGCACTATAGGTGGCCGGCAGCACGACAGCTCATCAGGCCACTATAGGTGGCCGGCAGAATGACAGCACACCAGGCCACTATAGGTGGCCGGCAGCACGACAGCTCACCAGGACACTATAGGTGGCCGCCAGCACGACAGCTCACCAGGCCACTATAGGTGGCCGGCAGCAGGACAGCTCACCAGGCCACTATAGGTAGCCGGCAGCACGACAGCTCACCAGGCCGCTATAGGTGATCGGCGGCTCGAGAGCTCACCAGCACACTATAGGTGCCCGGCAGCACGAGGGCTCACCAGCACACTATAGGTGGCCGGCAGCACGACAGTTCACCAGCACACTATAGGTGACCGGCAGCACGACAGCTCACCAGGGCACTATAGGTGGCCGGCAGCACGACAGCTCATCAGGCCACTATAGGTGGCCGGCAGAATGACAGCACACCAGGCCACTATAGGTGGCCGGCAGCACGACAGCTCACCAGGAGACTATAGGTGGCCGCCAGCACGACAGCTCACCAGGCCACTATAGGTGGCCGGCAGCAGGACAGCTCACCAGGCCACTATAGGTAGCCGGCAGCACGACAGCTCACCAGGCCGCTATAGGTGATCGGCGGCTCGAGAGCTCACCAGCACACTATAGGTGGCCGGCAGCACGACAGCTCACCAGGCCACTATAGGTAGCCGGCAGCACGACAGCTCACCAGCACACTATAGGTGGCCGGCAGCACGTCGCTCACCAGCACACTATAGGTGATCGGCGGCTCGAGAGCTCACCAGCACACTATAGGTGCCCGGCAGCACGAGGGCTCACCAGCACACTATAGGTGGCCGGCAGCACGACAGTTCACCAGGCCACTATAGGTGGCCGGCAGAATGACAGCACACCAGGCCACTATAGGTGGCCGGCAGCACGACAGCTCACCAGGCCACTATAGGTGGCCGGCAGCACGACAGCTCACCAGGCCACTATAGGTGACCGGCAGCACGACAGCTCACCAGGGCACTATAGGTGGCCGGCAGCACGACAGCTCACCAGCACACTGTAGGTAGCCGGCAGCATGACGCTCACCAGCACACTATAGGTGGTCGGCAGATCGAGAGCTCACCAGCATACTACAGTTGGCCGGCAGCACGAGAGCTCACCAGGCGACTATAGATGGCCGTCAGGGCGAGAAGTCACCAGGGCACTATAGGCGGCCGGCAGCACGACAGCTCACCAGGCCACTATATGTGGCCGGCAGCACGAGAGCTCACCAGGCCACTATAGGTGGCCGGCAGCACGACAGCTCACCAGCCACTATAGGTGGCCGGCAGCACGACAGCTCACCAGGCCAATATAGGTGGCCGGCAGCACGACAGCTCACCAGGCCACTATAGGTGGCCGGCAGCAGGACAGCTCACCAGGCCACTATAGGTAGCCGGCAGCACGACAGCTCACCAGGCCGCTATAGGTAGCCGGCAGCACGACAGCTCACCAGCACACTATAGGTGGCCGGCAGCACGTCGCTCACCAGCACACTATAGGTGATCGGCGGCTCGAGAGCTCACCAGCACACTATAGGTGCCCGGCAGCACGAGGGCTCACCAGCACACTATAGGTGGCCGGCAGCACGACAGTTCACCAGGGCACTATAGGTGGCCGGCAGCACGACAGCTCATCAGGCCACTGTAGGTGGCCGGCAGAATGACAGCGCACCAGGCCACTATAGGTGGCCGGCAGAACGACAGCGCACCAGGCCACTATAGGTGGCCGGCAGCACAACAGCTCACCAGGCCACTATAGGTGGCCGGCGGCACGACAGCTCACCAGGCCACTATAGGTGGCCGGCAGCTTGAGAGCTCACCAGCACACTATATGTGGCCGGCAGCACGAGAGCTCACCAGGCCACTATAGGTGGCCGGCAGCACGACAGCTCACCAGCACACTATAGGTGGTCGGCAGCACGAAGCTCACCAGGCCACTATAGGTGGCCGGCAGCACGGGGGCTCACCAGGCCACTATAGGTGGTCGGCAGCACGACGCCCACCAGCACACTATAGGTGCCCCGCAGCTCGAGAGCTCACCAGCACACTATAGGTAGCCGGCAGCACGACGCTCACCACCACGCTATAGGTGGTAGGCAGATCGAGAGCTCACCAGCACACTACAGTTGGCCGGCAGCAGGAGAGCTCACCAGGCGACTATAGATGGCCGGTAGAACGACAGCTCACCAGGCCACTATATGTGGCCGGCATCTCGAGAGCTCACCAGGCCACTATAGCTGGCCGGCATCACGACAGCTCACCAGCCACTATAGGTGGCCTGCAGCACGACAGCTCACTCCACTATAGGTGGCCGGCAGCACGACAGCTCACCAGGCCACTATAGGTGGCCGGCAGCACGACAGCTCACCAGGGCACTATAGGTGGCCGGCAGCACGACAGCTCATCAGGCCACTATAGGTGGCCGCCAGAATGACAGCACACCAGGCCACTATAGGTGACCGGCAGCACGACAGCTCACCAGGACACTATAGGTGGCCGCCAGCACGACAGCTCACCAGGCCACTATATGTGGCCGGGAACTCGAGAGCTCACCAGACCACTATAGGTGGCCGGCAACACGACAGCTCACCAGGCCACTATAGGTGGCCGGCCGGCAGCACGAGAGCTCACCAGGCCACTGTAGGTGGCCGGCAGCACGACAGCTCACCAGGCCACTATATGTGGCCGGCATCTCGAGAGCTCACCAGGCCACTATAGGTGGCCGGCAGCACGACGGCTCAGCAGGGCACTATAGGTGGCCGGCAGCACGACAGCTCACCAGGTCACTATAGGTGGCCGGCAGCACGACAGCTCACCAGGCCACTATAGGTTGCCGGCAGCACGACAGCTCACCAGGCCACTATGGGTGGCCGGCATCACGACAGCTCACCAGGCCACTGTAGGTTGGCGGTAGTACGAGAGCTCACCAGGCCACTATAGGTGGCCGGCAGCACGATAGCTCACACGCACACTACATGTGGCCGGCAGCACGACAGCTCACCAGGCCACTATAGGTTGCCGGCAGCACGACAGCTCACCAGGCCACTATGGGTGGCCGGCATCACGACAGCTCACCAGGCCACTGTAGGTTGGCGGCAGTACGAGAGCTCACCAGGCCACTATAGGAGGCCGGCAGCACGGCAGCTCACCAGCACACTATATGTGGCCGGCAGCACGACAGCTCACCAGGCCACTATAGGTGGTCGGCAGCACGACGCTCACCAGCACACTATGGGTGGTCGGCAGCTCGACGGCTCACCAGCACACTACAGTTGGCCGGCAGCACGAGAGCTCACCAGGCGACTATAGATGGCCGGTAGAACGACAGCTCACCAGGCCACTATATGTGGCCGGCATCTCGAGAGCTCACCAGGCCACTATAGCTGGCCGGCATCACGACAGCTCACCAGCCACTATAGGTGGCCTGCAGCACGACAGCTCACTCCACTATAGGTGGCCGGCAGCACGACAGCTCACCAGGCCACTATAGGTGGCCGGCAGCACGACAGCTCACCAGACTACTATAGGTGGCCTGCAGCACGACAGCTCACTCCACTATAGGTGGCCGGCAGCACGACAGCTCACCAGGACACTATAGGTGGCCGGCAGCACGACAGCTCACCAGACTACTATAGGTGGCCGGCAGCACGACAGTTCACCAGGGCACTATAGGTGGCCGGCAGCTCGAGAGCTCACCAGCACAATACAGTTGGCCGGCAGCACGACAGCTCACCAGGCCACTATTGGTGGCCGGTAGCACTACTGCTCACCAGGCCACTATAGGTGGCCGGCAGCACAACAGCTCACCAGACTACTATAGGTGGCCGGCAGCGCGACAGCTCACCAGCACACTATATGTGGCCGGCAGCACGACAGCTCACCAGGCCACTATAGGTGGCCGGCAGCACGACAGCTCACCAGACTACTATAGGTGGCCGGCACCACGACAGCTCACCAGGGCACTATAGGTGGCCGGGAGCACGACAGCTCATCAGACCACCATAGGTGGCCGGCAGAACGATAGCGTACCAGACCAGTATAGGTGGCCGGCAGCTCGACAGCTCACCAGGCCACTATAGGTGGCCGGCATCACGACAGCTCACCAGACCACTATAGGTGGCCGGCAGCACGACAACTCACCAGGCCTCTATAGGTGGCCGGCAGCACGACAGCTCATCAGGCCACTATAGGTGGCCGGCAGAACGACAGCGCACCAGGCCAATATAGGTGGCCGGCAACACGACAGCTTACCAGGCCACTGTAGGTTGCCGGCAGCACGAGAGCTCACCAGGCCACTATAGGTGGTCGGCAGCACGACGCTTACCAGCACATTATGGGTGGTCGGCAGCTCGAGAGCTCACCAGGCGACTATAGATGGCCGGCAGGTCGAGAGTTCACCAGGCCACTATAGGCGGCCGGCAGCACGACAGCTCACCAGGCCACTATAGGTGGCCGGCAGCACGACAGCTCACCAGGCCATTATAGGTGGCCGGCAGCACGGCAGCTCACCAGGCCACTATAGGTGGCCGGCAGCACGACAGCACACCAGCACACTATAGGTGGCCGGCGGCTCGAGAGCTCATCAGCACACTATAGCTAGCCGGCAGCACGACGCTCACTAGCACACTATAGGTGGTCGGCAGCTCGAGAGCTCACCAGCACACTACAGTTGGCCGGCAGCACGAGAGCTCACCAGGCGACTATAGATGGCCGGCAGCACGACAGCTCAACAGACCACTATAGGTGGCCGGCAGCACGACAGCTCACCAGCACACTATAGGTGGCCGGCAGCTCGAGAGCTCACCAGGCCACTATAGGTGGCCGGCAGCACGACAGCTCACCAGCCACTATAGGTGGCCGGCAGCACGACAGCTCACCAGCACACTGTAGGTAGCCGGCAGCATGACGCTCACCAGCACACTATAGGTGGTCGGCAGATCGAGAGCTCACCAGCACACTACAGTTGGCCGGCAGCACGAGAGCTCACCAGGCGACTATAGATGGCCGGCAGCACGAAAGCTCACCAGGCCACTATATGTGGCCGGCATCTCGAGAGCTCACCACGCCACTATAGATGGCCGGCATCACGACAGCTCACCAGCCACTATAGGTGGCCGGCAGCACGACAGCTCACCAGGCCACTATAGGTGGCCGGCGGCACGACAGGTCACCAGGCCACTATAGGTGGCCGGCAGCACGACAGCTCACCAGCACACTGTAGGTAGCCGGCAGCATGACGCTCACCAGCACACTATAGGTGGTCGGCAGATCGAGAGCTCACCAGCATACTTCAGTTGGCCGGCAGCACGAGAGCTCACCAGGCGACTATAGATGGCCGTCAGGGCGAGAAGTCACCAGGCCACTATAGGTGGCCGGCAGCACGACAGCTCACCAGCCACTATAGGTGGCCGGCAGCACGACAGCTCACCAGCACACTGTAGGTAGCCGGCAGCATGACGCTCACCAGCACACTATAGGTGGTCGGCAGATCGAGAGCTCACCAGCATACTACAGTTGGCCGGCATCACGACAGCTCACCAGCCACTATAGGTGGCCTGCAGCACGACAGCTCACTCCACTATAGGTGGCCGGCAGCACGACAGCTCACCAGGCCACTATAGGTGACCGGCAGCACGACAGCTCACCAGGACACTATAGGTGGCCGCCAGCACGACAGCTCACCAGGCCACTATATGTGGCCGGGAACTCGAGAGCTCACCAGACCACTATAGGTGGCCGGCAACACGACAGCTCACCAGGCCACTATAGGTGGCCGGCCGGCAGCACGAGAGCTCACCAGGCCACTGTAGGTGGCCGGCAGCACGACAGCTCATCAGGCCACTATAGGTGGCCGCCAGAATGACAGCACACCAGGCCACTATAGGTGGCCGGCAGCACGACAGCTCACCAGGCCACTATAGGTGGCCGGCAGCACGACAGCTCACCAGGCCACTATAGGTGACCGGCAGCACGACAGCTCACCAGGGCACTATAGGTGGCCGGCAGCACGACAGCTCATCAGGCCACTATAGGTGGCCGGCAGAATGACAGCACACCAGGCCACTATAGGTGGCCGGCAGCACGACAGCTCACCAGGACACTATAGGTGGCCGCCAGCACGACAGCTCACCAGGCCACTATAGGTGGCCGGCAGCAGGACAGCTCACCAGGCCACTATAGGTAGCCGGCAGCACGACAGCTCACCAGGCCGCTATAGGTGATCGGCGGCTCGAGAGCTCACCAGCACACTATAGGTGCCCGGCAGCACGAGGGCTCACCAGCACACTATAGGTGGCCGGCAGCACGACAGTTCACCAGGGCACTATAGGTGGCCGGCAGCACGACAGCTCATCAGGCCACTATAGGTGGCCGGCAGAATGACAGCACACCAGGCCACTATAGGTGGCCGGCAGCACGACAGCTCACCAGGACACTATAGGTGGCCGCCAGCACGACAGCTCACCAGGCCACTATAGGTGGCCGGCAGCAGGACAGCTCACCAGGCCACTATAGGTAGCCGGCAGCACGACAGCTCACCAGGCCGCTATAGGTGATCGGCGGCTCGAGAGCTCACCAGCACACTATAGGTGCCCGGCAGCACGAGGGCTCACCAGCACACTATAGGTGGCCGGCAGCACGACAGTTCACCAGCACACTATAGGTGACCGGCAGCACGACAGCTCACCAGGGCACTATAGGTGGCCGGCAGCACGACAGCTCATCAGGCCACTATAGGTGGCCGGCAGAATGACAGCACACCAGGCCACTATAGGTGGCCGGCAGCACGACAGCTCACCAGGAGACTATAGGTGGCCGCCAGCACGACAGCTCACCAGGCCACTATAGGTGGCCGGCAGCAGGACAGCTCACCAGGCCACTATAGGTAGCCGGCAGCACGACAGCTCACCAGGCCGCTATAGGTGATCGGCGGCTCGAGAGCTCACCAGCACACTATAGGTGGCCGGCAGCACGACAGCTCACCAGGCCACTATAGGTAGCCGGCAGCACGACAGCTCACCAGCACACTATAGGTGGCCGGCAGCACGTCGCTCACCAGCACACTATAGGTGATCGGCGGCTCGAGAGCTCACCAGCACACTATAGGTGCCCGGCAGCACGAGGGCTCACCAGCACACTATAGGTGGCCGGCAGCACGACAGTTCACCAGGCCACTATAGGTGGCCGGCAGAATGACAGCACACCAGGCCACTATAGGTGGCCGGCAGCACGACAGCTCACCAGGCCACTATAGGTGGCCGGCAGCACGACAGCTCACCAGGCCACTATAGGTGACCGGCAGCACGACAGCTCACCAGGGCACTATAGGTGGCCGGCAGCACGACAGCTCACCAGCACACTGTAGGTAGCCGGCAGCATGACGCTCACCAGCACACTATAGGTGGTCGGCAGATCGAGAGCTCACCAGCATACTACAGTTGGCCGGCAGCACGAGAGCTCACCAGGCGACTATAGATGGCCGTCAGGGCGAGAAGTCACCAGGGCACTATAGGCGGCCGGCAGCACGACAGCTCACCAGGCCACTATATGTGGCCGGCAGCACGAGAGCTCACCAGGCCACTATAGGTGGCCGGCAGCACGACAGCTCACCAGCCACTATAGGTGGCCGGCAGCACGACAGCTCACCAGGCCAATATAGGTGGCCGGCAGCACGACAGCTCACCAGGCCACTATAGGTGGCCGGCAGCAGGACAGCTCACCAGGCCACTATAGGTAGCCGGCAGCACGACAGCTCACCAGGCCGCTATAGGTAGCCGGCAGCACGACAGCTCACCAGCACACTATAGGTGGCCGGCAGCACGTCGCTCACCAGCACACTATAGGTGATCGGCGGCTCGAGAGCTCACCAGCACACTATAGGTGCCCGGCAGCACGAGGGCTCACCAGCACACTATAGGTGGCCGGCAGCACGACAGTTCACCAGGGCACTATAGGTGGCCGGCAGCACGACAGCTCATCAGGCCACTGTAGGTGGCCGGCAGAATGACAGCGCACCAGGCCACTATAGGTGGCCGGCAGAACGACAGCGCACCAGGCCACTATAGGTGGCCGGCAGCACAACAGCTCACCAGGCCACTATAGGTGGCCGGCGGCACGACAGCTCACCAGGCCACTATAGGTGGCCGGCAGCTTGAGAGCTCACCAGCACACTATATGTGGCCGGCAGCACGAGAGCTCACCAGGCCACTATAGGTGGCCGGCAGCACGACAGCTCACCAGCACACTATAGGTGGTCGGCAGCACGAAGCTCACCAGGCCACTATAGGTGGCCGGCAGCACGGGGGCTCACCAGGCCACTATAGGTGGTCGGCAGCACGACGCCCACCAGCACACTATAGGTGCCCCGCAGCTCGAGAGCTCACCAGCACACTATAGGTAGCCGGCAGCACGACGCTCACCACCACGCTATAGGTGGTAGGCAGATCGAGAGCTCACCAGCACACTACAGTTGGCCGGCAGCAGGAGAGCTCACCAGGCGACTATAGATGGCCGGTAGAACGACAGCTCACCAGGCCACTATATGTGGCCGGCATCTCGAGAGCTCACCAGGCCACTATAGCTGGCCGGCATCACGACAGCTCACCAGCCACTATAGGTGGCCTGCAGCACGACAGCTCACTCCACTATAGGTGGCCGGCAGCACGACAGCTCACCAGGCCACTATAGGTGGCCGGCAGCACGACAGCTCACCAGGGCACTATAGGTGGCCGGCAGCACGACAGCTCATCAGGCCACTATAGGTGGCCGCCAGAATGACAGCACACCAGGCCACTATAGGTGACCGGCAGCACGACAGCTCACCAGGACACTATAGGTGGCCGCCAGCACGACAGCTCACCAGGCCACTATATGTGGCCGGGAACTCGAGAGCTCACCAGACCACTATAGGTGGCCGGCAACACGACAGCTCACCAGGCCACTATAGGTGGCCGGCCGGCAGCACGAGAGCTCACCAGGCCACTGTAGGTGGCCGGCAGCACGACAGCTCACCAGGCCACTATATGTGGCCGGCATCTCGAGAGCTCACCAGGCCACTATAGGTGGCCGGCAGCACGACGGCTCAGCAGGGCACTATAGGTGGCCGGCAGCACGACAGCTCACCAGGTCACTATAGGTGGCCGGCAGCACGACAGCTCACCAGGCCACTATAGGTTGCCGGCAGCACGACAGCTCACCAGGCCACTATGGGTGGCCGGCATCACGACAGCTCACCAGGCCACTGTAGGTTGGCGGTAGTACGAGAGCTCACCAGGCCACTATAGGTGGCCGGCAGCACGATAGCTCACACGCACACTACATGTGGCCGGCAGCACGACAGCTCACCAGGCCACTATAGGTTGCCGGCAGCACGACAGCTCACCAGGCCACTATGGGTGGCCGGCATCACGACAGCTCACCAGGCCACTGTAGGTTGGCGGCAGTACGAGAGCTCACCAGGCCACTATAGGAGGCCGGCAGCACGGCAGCTCACCAGCACACTATATGTGGCCGGCAGCACGACAGCTCACCAGGCCACTATAGGTGGTCGGCAGCACGACGCTCACCAGCACACTATGGGTGGTCGGCAGCTCGACGGCTCACCAGCACACTACAGTTGGCCGGCAGCACGAGAGCTCACCAGGCGACTATAGATGGCCGGTAGAACGACAGCTCACCAGGCCACTATATGTGGCCGGCATCTCGAGAGCTCACCAGGCCACTATAGCTGGCCGGCATCACGACAGCTCACCAGCCACTATAGGTGGCCTGCAGCACGACAGCTCACTCCACTATAGGTGGCCGGCAGCACGACAGCTCACCAGGCCACTATAGGTGGCCGGCAGCACGACAGCTCACCAGACTACTATAGGTGGCCTGCAGCACGACAGCTCACTCCACTATAGGTGGCCGGCAGCACGACAGCTCACCAGGACACTATAGGTGGCCGGCAGCACGACAGCTCACCAGACTACTATAGGTGGCCGGCAGCACGACAGTTCACCAGGGCACTATAGGTGGCCGGCAGCTCGAGAGCTCACCAGCACAATACAGTTGGCCGGCAGCACGACAGCTCACCAGGCCACTATTGGTGGCCGGTAGCACTACTGCTCACCAGGCCACTATAGGTGGCCGGCAGCACAACAGCTCACCAGACTACTATAGGTGGCCGGCAGCGCGACAGCTCACCAGCACACTATATGTGGCCGGCAGCACGACAGCTCACCAGGCCACTATAGGTGGCCGGCAGCACGACAGCTCACCAGACTACTATAGGTGGCCGGCACCACGACAGCTCACCAGGGCACTATAGGTGGCCGGGAGCACGACAGCTCATCAGACCACCATAGGTGGCCGGCAGAACGATAGCGTACCAGACCAGTATAGGTGGCCGGCAGCTCGACAGCTCACCAGGCCACTATAGGTGGCCGGCATCACGACAGCTCACCAGACCACTATAGGTGGCCGGCAGCACGACAACTCACCAGGCCTCTATAGGTGGCCGGCAGCACGACAGCTCATCAGGCCACTATAGGTGGCCGGCAGAACGACAGCGCACCAGGCCAATATAGGTGGCCGGCAACACGACAGCTTACCAGGCCACTGTAGGTTGCCGGCAGCACGAGAGCTCACCAGGCCACTATAGGTGGTCGGCAGCACGACGCTTACCAGCACATTATGGGTGGTCGGCAGCTCGAGAGCTCACCAGGCGACTATAGATGGCCGGCAGGTCGAGAGTTCACCAGGCCACTATAGGCGGCCGGCAGCACGACAGCTCACCAGGCCACTATAGGTGGCCGGCAGCACGACAGCTCACCAGGCCATTATAGGTGGCCGGCAGCACGGCAGCTCACCAGGCCACTATAGGTGGCCGGCAGCACGACAGCACACCAGCACACTATAGGTGGCCGGCGGCTCGAGAGCTCATCAGCACACTATAGCTAGCCGGCAGCACGACGCTCACTAGCACACTATAGGTGGTCGGCAGCTCGAGAGCTCACCAGCACACTACAGTTGGCCGGCAGCACGAGAGCTCACCAGGCGACTATAGATGGCCGGCAGCACGACAGCTCAACAGACCACTATAGGTGGCCGGCAGCACGACAGCTCACCAGCACACTATAGGTGGCCGGCAGCTCGAGAGCTCACCAGGCCACTATAGGTGGCCGGCAGCACGACAGCTCACCAGCCACTATAGGTGGCCGGCAGCACGACAGCTCACCAGCACACTGTAGGTAGCCGGCAGCATGACGCTCACCAGCACACTATAGGTGGTCGGCAGATCGAGAGCTCACCAGCACACTACAGTTGGCCGGCAGCACGAGAGCTCACCAGGCGACTATAGATGGCCGGCAGCACGAAAGCTCACCAGGCCACTATATGTGGCCGGCATCTCGAGAGCTCACCACGCCACTATAGATGGCCGGCATCACGACAGCTCACCAGCCACTATAGGTGGCCGGCAGCACGACAGCTCACCAGGCCACTATAGGTGGCCGGCGGCACGACAGGTCACCAGGCCACTATAGGTGGCCGGCAGCACGACAGCTCACCAGGCCACTATAGGTGGCCGGCAGCACGACAGCTCACCAGGCCACTGTTGGTGGCCGGCAGCACGACAGCTCACCAGGGCACTATAGGTGGCCGGCAGCACGACAGCTCATCAGGCCACTATAGGTGGCCGGCAGAATGACAGCACACCAGGCCACTATAGGTGGCCGGCAGCACGACAGCTCACCAGGCCACTATAGGTGGCCGGCAGCACGACAGCTCACCAGGCCACTATAGGTGACCGGCAGCACGACAGCTCACCAGGACACTATAGGTGGCCGCCAGCACGACAGCTCACCAGGCCACTATATGTGGCCGGGAACTCGAGAGCTCACCAGACCACTATAGGTGGCCGGCAACACGACTGCTCACCAGGCCACTATAGGTGGCCGGCCGGCAGCACGAGAGCTCACCAGGCCACTGTAGGTGGCCGGCAGCACGACAGCTCACCAGGCCACTATATGTGGCCGGCATCTCGAGAGCTCACCAGGCCACTATAGCTGGCCGGCATCACGACAGCTCACCAACCACTATAGGTGGCCTGCAGCACGACAGCTCACTCCACTATAGGTGGCCGGCAGCACGACAGCTCACCAGCCACTATAGGTGGCCGGCAGCACGACAGCTCACCAGCACACTGTAGGTAGCCGGCAGCATGACGCTCACCAGCACACTATAGGTGGTCGGCAGATCGAGAGCTCACCAGCATACTACAGTTGGCCGGCAGCACGAGAGCTCACCAGGCGACTATAGATGGCCGTCAGGGCGAGAAGTCACCAGGCCACTATAGGTGGCCGGCAGCACGACAGCTCACCAGCCACTATAGGTGGCCGGCAGCACGACAGCTCACCAGCACACTGTAGGTAGCCGGCAGCATGACGCTCACCAGCACACTATAGGTGGTCGGCAGATCGAGAGCTCACCAGCATACTACAGTTGGCCGGCATCACGACAGCTCACCAGCCACTATAGGTGGCCTGCAGCACGACAGCTCACTCCACTATAGGTGGCCGGCAGCACGACAGCTCACCAGGCCACTATAGGTGACCGGCAGCACGACAGCTCACCAGGACACTATAGGTGGCCGCCAGCACGACAGCTCACCAGGCCACTATATGTGGCCGGGAACTCGAGAGCTCACCAGACCACTATAGGTGGCCGGCAACACGACAGCTCACCAGGCCACTATAGGTGGCCGGCCGGCAGCACGAGAGCTCACCAGGCCACTGTAGGTGGCCGGCAGCACGACAGCTCATCAGGCCACTATAGGTGGCCGGCAGAATGACAGCACACCAGGCCACTATAGGTGGCCGGCAGCACGACAGCTCACCAGGCCACTATAGGTGGCCGGCAGCACGACAGCTCACCAGGCCACTATAGGTGACCGGCAGCACGACAGCTCACCAGGGCACTATAGGTGGCCGGCAGCACGACAGCTCATCAGGCCACTATAGGTGGCCGGCAGAATGACAGCACACCAGGCCACTATAGGTGGCCGGCAGCACGACAGCTCACCAGGACACTATAGGTGGCCGCCAGCACGACAGCTCACCAGCCACTATAGGTGGCCGGCAGCACCACAGCTCACCAGCACACTGTAGGTAGCCGGCAGCATGACGCTCACCAGCACACTATAGGTGGTCGGCAGATCGAGAGCTCACCAGCATACTACAGTTGGCCGGCAGCACGAGAGCTCACCAGGCGACTATAGATGGCCGTCAGGGCGAGAAGTCACCAGGCCACTATAGGCGGCCGGCAGCACGACAGCTCACCAGGCCACTATATGTGGCCGGCAGCACGAGAGCTCACCAGGCCACTATAGGTGGCCGGCAGCACGACAGCTCACCAGCCACTATAGGTGGCCGGCAGCACGACAGCTCACCAGGCCAATATAGGTGGCCGGCAGCACGACAGCTCACCAGGCCACTATAGGTGGCCGGCAGTACGAGAGCTCACCAGGCCACTATAGGTGGCCGGCAGCACGACAGCTCACCAGGCCACTATAGGTGACCGGCAGCACGACAGCTCACCAGGGCACTATAGGTGGCCGGCAGCACGACAGCTCATCAGGCCACTATAGGTGGCCGGCAGAATGACAGCACACCAGGCCACTATAGGTGGCCGGCAGCACGACAGCTCACCAGGCCACTATAGGTGGCCGGCAGCACGACAGCTCACCAGGCCACTATAGGTGACCGGCAGCACGACAGCTCACCAGGACACTATAGGTGGCCGCCAGCACGACAGCTCACCAGGCCACTATATGTGGCCGGGAACTCGAGAGCTCACCAGACCACTATAGGTGGCCGGCAACACGACAGCTCACCAGGCCACTATAGGTGGCCGGCAGCAGGACAGCTCACCAGGCCACTATAGGTAGCCGGCAGCACGACAGCTCACCAGGCCGCTATAGGTAGCCGGCAGCACGACAGCTCACCAGCACACTATAGGTGGCCGGCAGCACGTCGCTTACCAGCACACTATAGGTGATCGGCGGCTCGAGAGCTCACCAGCACACTATAGGTGCCCGGCAGCACGAGGGCTCACCAGCACACTATAGGTGGCCGGCAGCACGACAGTTCACCAGGGCACTATAGGTGGCCGGCAGCACGACAGCTCATCAGGCCACTGTAGGTGGCCGGCAGAATGACAGCGCACCAGGCCACTATAGGTGGCCGGAAGAACGACAGCGCACCAGGCCACTATAGGTGGCCGGCAGCACGACAGCTCACCAGGCCACTATAGGTGGCCGGCGGCACGACAGCTCACCAGGCCACTATAGGTGGCCGGCAGCTTGAGAGCTCACCAGCACACTATATGTGGCCGGCAGCACGAGAGCTCACCAGGCCACTATAGGTGGCCGGCAGCACGACAGCTCACCAGCACACTATAGGTGGTCGGCAGCACGAAGCTCACCAGGCCACTATAGGTGGCCGGCAGCACGGGGGCTCACCAGGCCACTATAGGTGGTCGGCAGCACGACAGCTCACCAGGCCACTATAGGTGGCCGGCAGCACGACAGCTCACCAGGGCACTATAGGTGGCCGGCAGCACGACAGCTCATCTGGCCACTATAGGTGGCCGGCAGAATGACAGCACACCAGGCCACTATAGGTGGCCGGCAGCACGACAGCTCACCAGGCCACTATAGGTGGCCGGCAGCACGACAGCTCACCAGGCCACTATAGGTGGCCGGCAGCACGACAGCTCACCAGGGCACTATAGGTGGCCGGCAGCACGACAGCTCATCAGGCCACTATAGGTGGCCGGCAGAATGACAGCACACCAGGCCACTATAGGTGGCCGGCAGCACGACAGCTCACCAGGGCACTATAGGTGGCCGGCAGCACGACAGCTCACCAGGGCACTATAGGTGGCCGGCAGCACGACAGCTCATCAGGCCACTATAGGTGGCCGGCAGAATGACAGCTCATCAGGCCACTATAGGTGGCCGGCAGAATGCCAGCACACCAGGCCACTATAGGTGGCCGGCAGCACGACAGCTCACCAGGCCACTATAGGTGGCCGGCAGCACGACAGCTCACCAGGCCACTATAGGTGGCCGGCAGCACGACAGCTCACCAGGGCACTATAGGTGGCCGGCAGCACGACAGCTCATCAGGCCACTATAGGTGGCCGGCAGAATGACAGCACACCAGGCCACTATAGGTGGCCGGCAGCACGACAGCTCACCAGGCCACTATAGGTGGCCGGCAGCACGACAGCTCACCAGGCCACTATAGGTGACCGGCAGCACGACAGCTCACCAGGACACTATAGGTGGCCGCCAGCACGACAGCTCACCAGGCCACTATATGTGGCCGGGAACTCGAGAGCTCACCAGACCACTATAGGTGGCCGGCAACACGACAGCTCACCAGGCCACTATAGGTGGCCGGCCGGCAGCACGAGAGCTCACCAGGCCACTGTAGGTGGCCGGCAGCACGACAGCTCACCAGGCCACTATATGTGGCCGGCATCTCGAGAGCTCACCAGGCCACTATAGGTGGCCGGCAGCACGACGGCTCAGCAGGGCACTATAGGTGGCCGGCAGCACGACAGCTCACCAGGTCACTATAGGTGGCCGGCAGCACGACAGCTCACCAGGCCACTATAGGTTGCCGGCAGCACGACAGCTCACCAGGCCACTATGGGTGGCCGGCATCACGACAGCTCACCAGGCCACTGTAGGTTGGCGGTAGTACGAGAGCTCACCAGGCCACTATAGGTGGCCGGCAGCACGATAGCTCACACGCACACTACATGTGGCCGGCAGCACGACAGCTCACCAGGCCACTATAGGTTGCCGGCAGCACGACAGCTCACCAGGCCACTATGGGTGGCCGGCATCACGACAGCTCACCAGGCCACTGTAGGTTGGCGGCAGTACGAGAGCTCACCAGGCCACTATAGGAGGCCGGCAGCACGGCAGCTCACCAGCACACTATATGTGGCCGGCAGCACGACAGCTCACCAGGCCACTATAGGTGGTCGGCAGCACGACGCTCACCAGCACACTATGGGTGGTCGGCAGCTCGACGGCTCACCAGCACACTACAGTTGGCCGGCAGCACGAGAGCTCACCAGGCGACTATAGATGGCCGGTAGAACGACAGCTCACCAGGCCACTATATGTGGCCGGCATCTCGAGAGCTCACCAGGCCACTATAGCTGGCCGGCATCACGACAGCTCACCAGCCACTATAGGTGGCCTGCAGCACGACAGCTCACTCCACTATAGGTGGCCGGCAGCACGACAGCTCACCAGGCCACTATAGGTGGCCGGCAGCACGACAGCTCACCAGACTACTATAGGTGGCCGGCAGCACGACAGTTCACCAGGGCACTATAGGTGGCCGGCAGCACGACAGCTCATCAGGCCACTGTAGGTGGCCGGCAGAATGACAGCGCACCAGGCCACTATAGGTGGCCGGCAGAACGACAGCGCACCAGGCCACTATAGGTGGCCGGCATCACGACAGCTCACCAGGCCACTGTAGGTTGGCGGCAGCACGAGTGCTCACCAGGCCACTATAGGTGGTCGGCAGCACGACGCTCACCAGCACACTATGGGTGGTCGGCAGCTCGAGAGCTCACCAGCACACTACAGTTGGCCGGCAGCACGAGAGCTCACCAGGCGACTATAGATGGCCGTCAGGGCGAGAAGTCACCAGGCCACTATAGGCGGCCGGCAGCACGACAGCTCACCAGGCCACTATAGGTGGCCGGCAGCACGACAGCTCACCAGGCCACTATAGGTGGCCGGCAGCACGACAGCTCACCAGGACACTATAGGTGGCCGCCAGCACGTCAGCTCACCAGGCCACTATATGTGGCCGGTAACTCGAGAGCTCACCAGACCACTATAGGTGGCCGGCAACACGACAGCTCACCAGGCCACTATAGGTGGCCGGCAGCACGACGCTCACCAGGCCACTATAGGTGGCCGGCAGTACGAGAGCTCACCAGGCCACTGTAGGTGGCCGGCAGCACGACAGCTCACCAGGCCACTATATGTGGCCGGCACCTCGAGAGCTCACCAGGCCACTATAGGTGGCCGGCAGCACGACGGCTCAGCAGGGCACTATAGGTGGCCGGCAGCACGACAGCTCACCAGGTCACTATAGGTGGCCGGCAGCACGACAGCTCACCAGGCCACTATAGGTTGCCGGCAGCACGACAGCTCACCAGGCCACTATAGGTGGCCGGCAGTACGAGAGCTCACCAGGCCACTGTAGGTGGCCGGCAGCACGACAGCTCACCAGGCCACTATATGTGGCCGGCACCTCGAGAGCTCACCAGGCCACTATAGGTGGCCGGCAGCACGACGGCTCAGCAGGGCACTATAGGTGGCCGGCAGCACGTCAGCTCACCAGGCCACTATATGTGGCCGGCACCTCGAGAGCTCAGCAGGCCACTATAGGTGGCCGGCAGCACGACGGCTCAGCAGGGCACTATAGGTGGCCGGCAGCACGACAGCTCACCAGGTCACTATAGGTGGCCGGCAGCACGACAGCTCACCAGGCCACTATAGGTTGCCGGCAGCACGACAGCTCACCAGGCCACTATAGGTGGCCGGCAGTACGAGAGCTCACCAGGCCACTGTAGGTGGCCGGCAGCACGACAGCTCACCAGGCCACTATATGTGGCCGGCACCTCGAGAGCTCACCAGGCCACTATAGGTGGCCGGCAGCACGACGGCTCAGCAGGGCACTATAGGTGGCCGGCAGCACGACAGCTCACCAGGTCACTATAGGTGGCCGGCAGCACGAGTGCTCACCAGGCCACTATAGGTGGTCGGCAGCACGACGCTCACCAGCACACTATGGGTGGTCGGCAGCTCGAGAGCTCACCAGCACACTACAGTTGGCCGGCAGCACGAGAGCTCACCTGGCGACTATAGATGGCCGTCAGGGCGAGTAGTCACCAGGCCACTATAGGCGGCCGGCAGCACGACAGCTCACCAGGCCACTATAGGTGGCCGGCAGCACGACAGCTCACCAGGCCACTATAGGTGGCCGGCAGCACGACAGCTCACCAGGACACTATAGGTGGCCGCCAGCACGTCAGCTCACCAGGCCACTATATGTGGCCGGTAACTCGAGAGCTCACCAGACCACTATAGGTGGCCGGCAACACGACAGCTCACCAGGCCACTATAGGTGGCCGGCAGCACGACGCTCACCAGGCCACTATAGGTGGCCGGCAGTACGAGAGCTCACCAGGCCACTGTAGGTGGCCGGCAGCACGACAGCTCATCAGGCCACTATATGTGGCCGGCACCTCGAGAGCTCACCAGGCCACTATAGGTGGCCGGCAGCACGACGGCTCAGCAGGGCACTATAGGTGGCCGGCAGCACGTCAGCTCACCAGGCCACTATATGTGGCAGGTAACTCGAGAGCTCACCAGACCACTATAGGTGGCCGGCAACACGACAGCTCACCAGGCCACTATAGGTGGCCGGCAGCACGACGCTCACCAGGCCACTATAGGTGGCCGGCAGCACGAGAGCCCACCAGGCCACTGTAGGTGGCCGGCAGCACGACAGCTCACCAGGCCACTATATGTGGCCGGCACCTCGAGAGCTCACCAGGCCACTATAGGTGGCCGGCAGCACGACGGCTCAGCAGGGCACTATAGGTGGCCGGCAGCACGACAGCTCACCAGGTCACTATAGGTGGCCGGCAGCACGACAGCTCACCAGGCCACTATAGGTTGCCGGCAGCACGACAGCTCACCAGGCCACTATGGGTGGCCGGCATCACGACAGCTCACCAGGCCACTGTAGGTTGGCGGTAGTACGAGAGCTCACCAGGCCACTATAGGTGGCCGACAGCACGATAGCTCACACGCACACTATATGTGGCCGGCAGCACGACAGCTCACCAGGCCACTATAGGTTGCCGGCAGCACGACAGCTCACCAGGCCACTATGGGTGGCCGGCATCACGACAGCTCACTGTAGGTTGGCGGTAGTACGAGAGCTCACCAGGCCACTATAGGTTGCCGGCAGCACGACAGCTCACCAGGCCACTATGGGTGGCCGGCATCACGACAGCTCACCAGGCCACTGTAGGTTGGCGGCAGTACGAGAGCTCACCAGGCCACTATAGGAGGCCGGCAGCACGGCAGCTCACCAGCACACTATATGTGGCCGGCAGCACGACAGCTCACCAGGCCACTATAGGTGGTCGGCAGCACGACGCTCACCAGCACACTATGGGTGGTCGGCAGCTCGACGGCTCACCAGCACACTACAGTTGGCCGGCAGCACGAGAGCTCACCAGGCGACTATAGATGGCCGTCAGGTCGAGAGTTCACCAGGCCACTATAGGCGGCCGGCAGGACGACAGCTCACCAGGCCACTATAGGTGGCCGGCAGCACGACAGCTCACCAGGCCACTATAGGTGGCCGGCAGCACGACAGCTCACCAGCACACTATATGTGGCCGGCAGCACGACAGCTCACCAGCACATTATATGTGGCCGGCAGCACAAAAGTTCACCAGGCCACTATAGGTGGCCGGCAGCACAACAGCTCACCAGACTACTATAGGTGGCCGGCAGCACGACAGCTCACCAGCACACTATAGGTGGCCGGCAGCACGACGCTCACCAGGCCACTATAGGTGGCCGGCAGCTCGAGAGCTCACCAGCACAATACAGTGGCCGGCAGCACGACAGCTCACCAGGCCACTATAGGTGGCCGGCAGCACTACTGCTCACCAGGCAACTATAGGTGGCCGGCAGCACGACAGCTCACCAGGCCACTGTAGGTTGGCGGCAGTACGAGAGCTCACCAGGCCACTATAGGAGGCCGGCAGCACGGCAGCTCACCAGCACACTATATGTGGCCGGCAGCACGACAGCTCACCAGGCCACTATAGGTGGTCGGCAGCACGACGCTCACCAGCACACTATGGGTGGTCGGCAGCTCGACGGCTCACCAGCACACTACAGTTGGCCGGCAGCACGAGAGCTCACCAGGCGACTATAGATGGCCGTCAGGTCGAGAGTTCACCAGGCCACTATAGGCGGCCGGCAGGACGACAGCTCACCAGGCCACTATAGGTGGCCGGCAGCACGACAGCTCACCAGGCCACTACAGGTGGCCGGCAGCACGACAGCTCACCAGCACACTATATGTGGCCGGCAGCACGACAGCTCACCAGCACATTATATGTGGCCGGCAGCACAACAGTTCACCAGGCCACTATAGGTGGCCGGCAGCACAACAGCTCACCAGACTACTATAGGTGGCCGGCAGCACGACAGCTCACCAGCACACTATAGGTGGCCAGCAGCACGACGCTCACCAGGCCACTATAGGTGGCCGGCAGCTCGAGAGCTCACCAGCACAATACAGTGGCCGGCAGCGCGACAGCTCACCAGGCCACTATAGGTGGCCGGAAGCACTACTGCTCACCAGGCAACTATAGGTGGCCGGCAGCACGACAGCTCACCAGGCCGCTGTAGGTGGCCGGCAGCACGACAGCTCACCAGCACACTATATGTGGCCGGCAGCACCACGCTCACCATCACACTATAGGTGGTCGGCAGATCGAGAGCTCACCAGCACACTACAGTTGGCCGGCAGCACGAGAGCTCACCAGGCGACTATAGATGGCCGGTAGAACGACAGCTCACCAGGCCACTATATGTGGCCGGCATCTCGAGAGCTCACCAGGCCACTATAGCTGGCCGGCATCACGACAGCTCACCAGCCACTATAGGCGGCCTGCAGCACGACAGCTCACCAGGCCACTATAGGTGGCCGGCAGCACGACAGCTCACCAGGCCACTATAGGTGGCCGGCAGCACGACAGCTCACCAGACTACTATAGGTGGCCGGCAGCACGACAGTTCACCAGGGCACTATAGGTGGCCGGCAGCACGACAGCTCATCAGGCCACTATAGGTGGCCGGCAGAATAACAGCGCACCAGGCCACTATAGGTGGCCGGCAGAACGACAGCGCACCAGGCCACTATAGGTGGCCGGCATCACGACAGCTCACCAGGCCACTGTAGGTTGGCGGCAGCACGAGTGCTCACCAGGCCACTATAGCTGGTCGGCAGCACGACGCTCACCAGCACACTATGGGTGGTCGGCAGCTCGAGAGCTCACCAGCACACTACAGTTGGCCGGCAGCACGAGAGCTCACCAGGCCACTATAGGTGGCCGGCAGCACGACGGCTCAGCAGGGCACTATAGGTGGCCGGCAGCACGACAGCTCACCAGGTCACTCTAGGTGGCCGGCAGCACGACAGCTCACCAGGCCACTATAGGTTGCCGGCAGCACGACAGCTCACCAGGCCACTATGGGTGGCCGGCATCACGACAGCTCACCAGGCCACTGTAGGTTGGCGGTAGTACGAGAGCTCACCAGGCCACTATAGGTGGCCGGCAGCACGATAGCTCACACGCACACTATATGTGGCCGGCAGCACGACAGCTCACCAGGCCACTATAGGTGGCCGGCAACACGACAGCTCACCAGGCCACTATAGGTTGCCGGCAGCACGACAGCTCACCAGGCCACTATGGGTGGCCGGCATCACGACAGCTCACCAGGCCACTGTAGGTTGGCGACAGTACGAGAGCTCACCAGGCCGCTATAGGACGCCGGCAGCACGGCAGCACACCAGCACACTATATGTGGCCGGCAGCACTACAGCTCACCAGGCCACTATAGGTGGTCGGCAGCACGACGCTCACCAGCACACTATGGGTGGTCGGCAGCTCGACGGCTCACCAGCACACTACAGTTGGCCGGCAGCACGAGAGCTCACCAGGCGACTATAGATGGCTGTCAGGTCGAGAGTTCACCAGGCCACTATAGGCGGCCGGCAGGACGACAGGTCACCAGGCCACTATAGGTGGCCGGCAGCACGACAGCTCACCAGGCCACTATAGGTGGCCGGCAGCACGACAGCTCACCAGCACACTATATATGGCCGGCAGCACGACAGCTCACCAGCACACTATATGTGGCCGGCAGCACAACAGTTCACCAAGCCACTATAGGTGGCCGGCAGCACGACGCTCACCAGGCCTCTATAGGTGGCCGGCAGCACGACAGGTCACCAGGACACTATAGGTGGCCGGCAGCACGACAGCTCACCAGACTACTATATGTGGCCGGCACCACGACAGCTCACCAGGGCACTATAGGTGGCCGGGAGCACGACAGCTCATCAGGCCACCATAGGTGGCCGGCAGAACGATAGCGCACCAGACCACTATAGGTGGCCGGCAGCTCGACAGCTCACCAGGCCACTATAGGTGGCCGGCATCACGACAGCTCACCAGACCACTATAGGTGGCCTGCAGCACGACAACTCACCAGGCCTCTATAGGTGGCCGGCAGCACGACAGCTCATCAGGCCACTATAGGTGGCCGGCAGCACGACAGCTCACCAGGCCACTATAGGTGACCGGCAGCACGACAGCTCACCAGGACACTATAGGTGGCCGCCAGCACGACAGCTCACCAGGCCACTATATGTGGCCGGGAACTCGAGAGCTCACCAGACCACTATAGGTGGCCGGCAACACGGCAGCTCACCAGCACACTATATGTGACCGGCAGCACGACAGCTCACCAGGCCGCTATATGTGGCCGGTAACTCGAGAGCTCACCAGACCACTATAGGTGGCCGGCAACACGACAGCTCACCAGGCCACTGTAGGTTGGCGGCAGCACGAGAGCTCACCAGGCGACTATAGACGGCCGACAGGTCGAGAGTTCACCAGCACAATACAGTTGGCCGGCAGCAAGACAGCTCACCAGGCCACTATAGGTGGCCGGCAGCACGACAGCTCACCAGGCGACTATAGGTGGCCGGCAGCACGACAGCTCACCAGGCCACTATAGGTAGCCGGCAGCACGACAGCTCACCAGGCCACTATAGGTGGCCGGCAGCACGACAGCTCACCAGGCCACTATACGTGGCCGGCAGCACGACAGCTCACCAGGCCACTATAGGTGGCCGGCAGCACGAAAGCTCACCAGGCCACTATAGGTAGCCGGCAGCACGACAGCTCACCAGGACACTATAGGTGGCCGCCAGCACGTCAGCTCACCAGACCACTATAGGTGGCCGGCAACACGACAGCTCACCAGGCCACTATAGGTGGCCGGCAGCACGACGCTCACCAGGCCACTATAGGTGGCCGGCAGCACGTGAGCTCAGCAGGCCACTGTAGGTGGCCGGCAGCACGACAGCTCACCAGGCCACTATATGTGGCCGGCATCTCGAGAGCTCACCAGGCCACTATAGGTGGCCGGCAGCACGACGGCTCAGCAGGGCACTATAGGTGGCCGGCAGCACGACAGCTCACCAGGTCACTATAGGTGGCCGGCAGCACGACAGCTCACCAGGCCACTATAGGTTGCCGGCAGCACGACAGCTCACCAGGCCACTATGGGTGGCCGGCATCACGACAGCTCACCAGGCCACTGTAGGTTGGCGGTAGTACGAGAGCTCACCAGGCCACTATAGGTGGCCGGCAGCACGATAGCTCACACGCACACTATATGTGGCCGGCAGCACGACAGCTCACCAGGCCACTATAGGTGGCCGGCAACACGACAGCTCACCAGGCCACTATAGTTTGCTGGCAGCACGACAACTCACCAGGCTACTATGGGTGGCCGGCATCACGACAGCTCACCAGGCCACTGTAGGTTGGCGGCAGTACGAGAGCTCACCAGGCCACTATAGGAGGCCGGCAGCACGGCAGCTCACCAGCACACTATATGTGGCCGGCAGCACGACAGCTCACCAGGCCACTATAGGTGGTCGGCAGCACGACGCTCACCAGCACACTATGGGTGGTCGGCAGCTCGACGGCTCACCAGCACACCACAGTTGGCCGGCAGCACGAGAGCTCACCAGGCGACTATAGATGGCTGTCAGGTCGAGAGTTCACCAGGCCACTATAGGCGGCCGGCAGGACGACAGCTCACCAGGCCGCTATAGGTGGCCGGCAGCACGACAGCTCACCAGGCCACTATAGGTGGCCGGCAGCACGACAGCTCACCAGCACACTATATGTGGCCGGCAGCACGACAGCTCACCAGCACACTATATGTATGTGGCCGGCAGCACAACAGTTCACCAAGCCACTATAGGTGGCCGGCAGCACGACGCTCACCAGGCCACTATAGGTGGCCGGCAGCACGACAGCTCACCAGGACACTATAGGTGGCCGGCAGCGCGACAGCTCACCAGACTACTATAGGTGGCCGGCACCACGACAGCTCACCAGGGCACTATAGGTGGCCGGGAGCACGACAGCTCATCAGGCCACCATAGGTGGCCGGCAGAACGATAGCGCACCAGACCACTATAGGTGGCCGGCAGCTCGACAGCTCACCAGGCCACTAAAGGTGGCCGGCATCACGACAGCTCACCAGACCACTATAGGTGGCCGGCAGCACGACAACTCACCAGGCCTCTATAGGTGGCCGGCAGCACGACAGCTCATCAGGCCACTATAGGTGGCCGGCAGCACGACAGCTCACCAGGCCACTATAGGTGACCGGCAGCACGACAGCTCACCAGGACACTATAGGTGGCCGCCAGCACGACAGCTCACCAGGCCACTATATGTGGCCGGGAACTCGAGAGCTCACCAGACCACTATAGGTGGCCGGCAATACGGCAGCTCACCAGCACACTATATGTGACCGGCAGCACGACAGCTCACCAGGCCGCTATATGTGGCCGGTAACTCGAGAGCTCACCAGACCACTATAGGTGGCCGGCAACACGACAGCTCACCAGGCCAGTGTAGGTTGGCGGCAGCACGAGAGCTCACCAGGCTACTATAGATGGCCGACAGGTCGAGAGTTCACCAGCACAATACAGTTGGCCGGCAGCAAGACAGCTCACCAGGCCACTATAGGTGGCCGGCAGCACGACAGCTCACCTGGCGACTATAGGTGGCCGGCAGCACGACAGCTCACCAGGCCACTATAGGTAGCCGGCACCACGACAGCTCACCAGGCCACTATAGGTGGCCGGCAGCACGACAGCTCACCAGGCCACTATACGTGGCCGGCAGCACGACAGCTCACCAGGCCACTATAGGTGGCCGGCAGCACGAAAGCTCACCAGGCCACTATAGGTAGCCGGCAGCACGACAGCTCACCAGGCCACTATAGGTGGCCGGCAGAACGGCAGCGCAGCAGGCCACTATAGGTGGCCGGCATCACGACAGCTCACCAGGCCACTGAAGGTTGGCGGCAGCACGAGAGCTCACCAGGCCACTATAGGTGGCCGGCAGCACGACAGCTCACCAGCACACTATATGTGGCCGGCAGCACGACAGCTCACCAGGCCACTATAGGTGGCCGGCAGCACGACAGCTTACCAGACTACTATAGGTGGCCGGCAGCACGACAGCTCACCAGGGCACTATAGGTGGCCGGCGGAATGACAGCGCACCAGGCCACTATCGGTGGCCGGCAGAACGGCAGCGCAGCAGGCCACTATAGGTGGCCGGCATCACGACAGCTCACCAGGCCACTGTAGGTTGGCGGCAGCACGAGAGCTCACCAGGCCACTATAGGTGGTCGGCAGCACGACGCTCACCAGCACACTATGGGTGGTCGGCAGCTCGAGAGCTCACCAGTACACTACAGTTGGCCGGCAGCACGAGAGCTCACCAGGCGACTATAGATGGCCGTCAGGTCGAGAGTTCACCAGGCCACTATAGGCGGCCGGCAGCACGACAGCTCACCAGGCCACTATAGGTGGCCGGCAGGACGACAGCTCACCAGGCCACTATAGGTGGCCGGCAGCACCACAGCTCACAAGGACACTATAGGTGGCCGCCAGCACGACAGCTCACCAGGCCAATATATGTGGCCGGTAACTCGAGAGCTCACCAGACCACTATAGGTGGCCGGCAACAAGACAGCTCACCAGGCCACTATAGGTGGCCGGCAGCACGACGCTCACCAGGCCACTATAGGTGGCCGGCAGCACGAGAGCTCACCAGGCCACTATAGGTGGCCGGCAGGACGACAGCTCACCAGGCCACTATAGGTGGCCGGCAGCACCACAGCTCACCAGGACACTATAGGTGGCCGCCAGCACGACAGCTCACCAGGCCACTATATGTGGCCGGTAACTCGAGAGCTCACCAGACCACTATAGGTGGCCGGCAGCACGACAGCTCACCAGGCCAGTATATGTGGCCGGCATCTCGAGAGCTCACCAGGCCACTATAGGTGGCCGGCAGCACGACAGCTCAGCAGGGCACTATAGGTTGCCGGCAGCACGACAGCTCACCAGGTCACTATAGGTGGCCCGCAGTACGACAGCTCACCAGGCCACTATAGGTTGCCGGCAGCACGACAGCTCACCAGGCCACTATGGGTGGCCGGCATCACGACAGCTCACCAGGCCACTGTAGGTTGGCGGCAGCACGAGAGCTCACCTGGCCACTATAGGTGGCCGGCAGCACGACAGCTCACCAGCACACTATATGTGGCCGGCAGCACGACAGCTCACCAGGCCACTATAGGTGGCCGGCAGCACGACAGCTCACCAGCGCACTATATGCGGCCGGCAGCACGACAGCTCACCAGGCCACTATAGGTGGCCGGCAGCACGACAGCTCACCAGCACACTATATGTGGCCGGCAGCACGACAGCTCACAAGGCCACTATAGGTGGCCGGCAGCACAACAGCTCACCAGACTACTCTAGGTGGCCGGCAGCACGACAGCTCACCAGCACACTATAGGTAGCCGGCAGCACGACGCTCACCAGGCCACTATAGGTGGCCGGCAGCTCGAGAGCTCACCAGCACAATACAGTTGGCCGGCAGCACGACAGCTCACCAGGCCACTATAGGTGGCCGGCAGCACGACGCTCACCAGGCCACTATAGGTGGCCGGCAGCTCGAGAGCTTACCAGCACAATACAGTTGGCCGGCAGCACGACAGCTCACCAGGCCACTATAGGTGGCCGGCAGCACGACAGCTCACCAGGCAACTATAGGTGGCCGGCAGCACGACAGCTCACCAGGCCTCTATAGGTAGCCGGCAGCACGACAGCTCACCAGGCCACTATAGGTGGCCGGCAGCACGACAGCTCACCAGGCCACTATACGTGGCCGGCAGCACGACAGCTCACCAGGCCACTATAGGTGGCCGGCAGCACGAAAGCTCACCAGGCCACTATAGGTAGCCGGCAGCACGACAGCTCACCAGCCCACTATAGGTGGCCGGCAGCACGACAGCTCACCAGACTACTATAGGTGGCCGGCAGCACGACAGCTCACCAGGGCACCATAGGTGGCCGGCAGCACGACAGCTCATCAGGCCACTATAGGTGGCCGGCAGAATGACAGCGTACCAGGCCACTATAGGTGGCCGGCAGAACGACAGCGCACCAGGCCACTATAGGTGACCGGATTCACGACAGCTCACCAGGCCACTGTAGGTTGGCGGCAGCACGAGAGCTCACCAGGCCACTATAGGTGGTCGGCAGCACGAAGCTCACCAGCACACTATGGGTGGTCGGCAGCTCGAGAGCTCACCGGCACACTACAGTTGGCCGGCAGCACGAGAGCTCACCAGGCGACTATAGATGGCCGTCAGGTCGAGAGTTCACCAGGCCACTATAGGCGACCGGCAGCACGACAGCTCACCAGGCCACTATAGGTGGCCGGCAGCACGACAGCTCACCAGGCCACTATAGGTGGCCGGCAGCACCACAGCTCACAAGGACACTATAGGTGGCCGCCAGCACGACAGCTCACCAGGCCAATATATGTGGCCGGTAACTCGAGAGCTCACCAGACCACTATAGGTGGCCGGCAACACGGCAGCTCACCAGCACACTATATGTGACCGGCAGCACGACAGCTCACCAGGCCACTATAGGTGGTCGGCAGCACGATAGCTCACCAGGCCACTATAGGTGGCCGGCAGCACGACAGCTCACCAGGCCACTATAGGTGGCCGGCAGCACGACAGCTCACCAGCACACTATATGTGGCCGGCAGCACCACAGCTCACCAGGCCACTAAAAGTGGCCGGCAGCACGTTAGCTCACCAGCACACTATATGTGGCCGGCTGCACGACAGCTCACCAGGCCACTATAGGTGGCCGGCAGCACAAAAGCTCACCAGACTACTATAGGTGGCCGGCAGCACGACAGCTCACCAGCACACTAAAGGTGGCCAGCAGCACGACGCTCACCAGGCCACTATAGGTGGCCGGCAGCTCGAGAGCTCACCAGCACAATACAGTTAGCCGGCAGCACGACAGCTCACCAGGCCACTATTGGTGGCCGGCAGCACTACTGCTCACCAGGCCACTATAGGTGGCCGGCAGCACAACAGCTCACCAGACTACTATAGGTGGCCGGCAGCGCGACAGCTCACCAGCACACTATATGTGGCCGGCAGCACAACAGCTCACCAGGCCACTATAGGTGGCCGGCAGCACTACTGCTCACCAGGCCACTATAGGTGGCCGGCAGCACAACAGCTCACCAGACTACTATAGGTGGCCGGCACCACGACAGCTCACCAGGGCACTATAGGTGGCCGGGAGCATGACAGCTCATCAGGCCACCATAGGTGGCCGGCAGAACGATAGCGCACCAGACCACTATAGGTGGCCGGCAGCTCGACAGCTCACCAGGCCACTATAGGTGGCCGGCATCACGACAGCTCACCAGACCACTATAGGTGGCCGGCAGCACGACAACTCACCAGGCCTCTATAGGTGGCCGGCAGCACGACAGCTCATCAGGCCACTATAGGTGGCCGGCAGAACGACAGCGCACCAGGCCAATGTAGGTGGCCGGCAACACGACAGCTTACCAGGCCACTGTAGGTTGCCGGCAGCACGAGTGCTCACCAGGCCACTATAGGTGGTCGGCAGCACGACGCTCACCAGCACACTATGGGTGGTCGGCAGCTCGAGAGCTCACCAGCACACTACAGTTGGCCGGCAGCACGAGAGCTCACCAGGCGACTATAGATGGCCGTCAGGGCGAGAAGTCACCAGGCCACTATAGGCGGCCGGCAGCACGATAGCTCACCAGGCCACTATAGGTAGCCGGCAGCAGGACAGCTCACCAGGCCGCTATAGGTAGCCGGCAGCACGACAGCTCACCAGGCCACTATAGGTGGCCGGCAGCACGACAGCTCACCAGGCCACTATAGGTGGCCGGCAGCACGAGTGCTCACCAGGCCACTATAGGTGGCCGGCAGCACGACGCTTACCAGCACATTATGGGTGGTCGGCAGCTCAAGAGCTCACCAGGCGACTATAGATGGCCGGCAGGTCGAGAGTTCACCAGGCCACTATAGGCGGCCGGCAGCACGACAGCTCACCAGGCCACTATAGGCGGCCGGCAGCATGACAGCTCACCAGGCCACTATAGGTAGCCGGCAGCACGACAGCTCACCAGGCCGCTATAGGTAGCCGGCAGCACGACAGCTCACCAGGCCACGATAGGTGGCCGGCAGCACGAGTGCTCACCAGGCCACTATAGGTGGCCGGCAGCACGACGCTTACCAGCACATTATGGGTGGTCGGCAGCTCGAGAGCTCACCAGGCGACTATAGATGGCCGGCAGGTCGAGAGTTCACCAGGCCACTATAGGCGGCCGGCAGCACGACAGCTCACCAGGCCACTATAGGCGGCCGGCAGCACGACAGCTCACCAGGCCACTATAGGTGGCCGGCAGCACGACAGCTCACCAGGCCACTATAGGTGGCCGGCAGCACGACAGCTCACCAGCACACTATAGGTGGCCGGCGGCTCGAGAGCTCATCAGCACACTATAGCTAGCCGGCAGCACGACGCTCCCTAGCACACTATAGGTGGTCGGCAGCTCGAGAGCTCACCAGCACACTACAGTTGGCCGGCAGCACGAGAGGTCACCAGGCGACTATAGATGGCCGGCAGCACGACAGCTCACCAGGCCACTATAGGTGGCCGGCAGCACGACAGCTCACCAGCACACTATAGGTGGCCGGCAGCTCGAGAGCTCACCAGGCCACTATAGGTGGCCGGCAGCACGACAGCTCACCAGCCACTATAGGTGGCCGGCAGCACGACAGCTCACCAGCACACTGTAGGTAGCCGGCAGCACGACGCTCACCAGCACACTATAGGTGGTCGGCAGATCGAGAGCTCACCAGCACACTACAGTTGGCCGGCAGCACGAGAGCTCACCAGGCGACTATAGATGGCCGGCAGCACGAAAGCTCACCAGGCCACTATATGTGGCCGGCATCTCGAGAGCTCACCAGGCCACTATAGATGGCCGGCATCACGACAGCTCACCAGCCACTATTGGTAGCCGGCAGCACGACAGCTCACCAGGCCACTATAGGTGGCCGGCGGCACGACAGCTCACCAGGCCACTATAGGTGGCCGGCAGCACGACAGCTCACCAGGCCACTATAGGTGGCCGGCAGCACGACAGCTCACCAGGCCACTGTAGGTTGGCGGCAGCACGAGTGCTCACCAGGCCACTATAGGTGGTCGGCAGCACGACGCTCACCAGCACACTATGGGTGGTCGGCAGCTCGAGAGCTCACCAGCACACTACAGTTGGCCGGCAGCACGAGAGCTCACCAGGCGACTATAGATGGCCGTCAGGGCGAGAAGTCACCAGGCCACTATAGGCGGCCGGCAGCACGACAGCTCACCAGGCCACTATATGTGGCCGGCAGCACGAGAGCTCACCAGGCCACTATAGGTGGCCGGCAGCACGACAGCTCACCAGCCACTATAGGTGGCCGGCAGCACGACAGCTCACCAGGCCAATATAGGTGGCCGGCAGCACGACAGCTCACCAGGCCACTATAGGTGGCCGGCAGCAGGACAGCTCACCAGGCCACTACAGGTAGCCGGCAGCACGACAGCTCACCAGGCCGCTATAGGTAGCCGGCAGCACGACAGCTCACCAGCACACTATAGGTGGCCGGCAGCACGTCGCTCACCAGCACACTATAGGTGATCGGCGGCTCGAGAGCTCACCAGCACACTATAGGTGCCCGGCAGCACGAGGGCTCACCAGCACATTATAGGTGCCCGGCAGCACGAGGGCTCACCAGCACACTATAGGTGACCGGCAGCTCGAGAGCTCACCAGCACGCTATATGTGTCCGGCAGCACGAGAGCTCACCAGGCCACTATAGGTGGCCGGCAGCACGACAGCTCACCAGCCACTATAGGTGGCCGGCAGCACGACAGCTCACCAGGCCAATATAGGTGGCCGGCAGCACGACAGCTCACCAGGCCACTATAGGTGGCCGGCAGCAGGACAGCTCACCAGGCCACTATAGGTAGCCGGCAGCACGACAGCTCACCAGGCCGCTATAGGTAGCCGGCAGCACGACAGCTCACCAGGCCACTTTATGGTGGCCGGCAGCACGAGTGCTCACCAGGCCACTATAGGTGGCCGGCAGCACGACAGCTCACCAGCACACTATAGGTGGCCGGCAGCTCGAGAGCTCACCAACACACTATAGGCAGCCGGCAGCACGACGCTCACCAGCACACTAGAGGTGGCCGGCGGCTCGAGAGCTCACCAGCAGACTATAGGTGGCCGGCAGCACAAGGGCTCACCAGCACACTATAGGTGGCCGGCAGCTCGCGAGCTCACCAGAACGCTATAGGTGACCGGCGGCTCGAGAGCTCACCAGCACACTATAGGTGCCCGACAGCACGAGGGCTCACCAGCACACTATAGGTGGCCGGCAGCTCGAGAGCTCACCAGCACACTATATGTGGCCGGCAGCACGAGAGCTCACTAGGCGACTATAGATGGCCGACAGGTCGAGAGTTCACCAGCACACTATAGGTGGCCGGCAGCTCGAGAGCTTACCAGCACAATACAGTTGGCCGGCAGCACGACAGCTCACCAGGCCACTATAAGTGGCCGGCAGCGCGACAGCTCAGCAGGCAACTATAGGTGGCCGGCAGCACGAAAGCTCACCAGGCCACTATAGGTAGCCGGCAGCACGACAGCTCACCAGGCCACTATATGTGGCCGGCAGCACAACAGTTCACCAGGCCACTATAGGTGGCCGGCAGCACAACAGCTCACCGGACTACGATAGGTGGCCGGCAGCACGACAGCTCACCAGCACACTATAGGTAGCGGGCAGCACGACGCTCACCAGGCCACTATAGGTGGCCGGCAGCTCGAGAGCTCACCAGCACAATACATTTGGCCGACAGCACGAGAGTTCACCAGGCGACTATAGATGGCCGACAGGTCGAGAGTTCACCAGCACACTATAGGTGGCCGGCAGCTCGAGAGCTTACCAGCACAATACAGTTGGCCGGCAGCACGACAGCTCACCAGGCCACTATAGGTGGCCGGCAGCACGACAGCTCACCAGGCAACTATAGGTGGCCGGCAGCACGACAGCTCACCAGGCCACTATAGGTGGCCGGCAGCACGAAAGCTCACCAGGCCACTATAGGTAGCCGGCAGCACGACAGCTCACCAGGCCACTATAGGTGGCCGGCAGCACGACAGCTCACCAGGCCACTATACGTGGCCGGCAGCACGACAGCTCACCAGGCCACTATAGGTGGCCGGCAGCACGAAAGCTCACCAGGCCACTATAGGTAGCCGGCAGCACGACAGCTCACCAGCCCACTATAGGTGGCCGGCAGCACGACAGCTCACCAGGCCACTATACGTGGCCGGCAGCACGACAGCTCACCAGCACACAATATGTGGCCGGCAGCACGACAGCTCACCAGGCCACTATAGGTGGCCGGCAGCACGACAGCTCACCAGACTACTATAGGTGGCCGGCAGCACGACAGCTCACCAGGGCACCATAGGTGGCCGGCAGCACGACAGCTCATCAGGCCACTATAGGTGGCCGGCAGAATGACAGCGTACCAGGCCACTATAGGTGGCCGGCAGAACGACAGCGCACCAGGCCACTATAGGTGACCGGATTCACGACAGCTCACCAGGCCACTGAAGGTTGGCGGCAGCACGAGAGCTCACCAGGCCACTATAGGTGGTCGGCAGCACGAAGCTCACCAGCACACTATGGGTGGTCGGCAGCTCGAGAGCTCACCGGCACACTACAGTTGGCCGGCAGCACGAGAGCTCACCAGGCGACTATAGATGGCCGTCAGGGCGAGAAGTCACCAGGCCACTATAGGCGGCCGGCAGCACGACAGCTCACCAGGCCACTATATGTGGCCGGCAGCACGAGAGCTCACCAGGCCACTATAGGTGGCCGGCAGCACGACAGCTCACCAGGCCACTATAGGTGGCCGGCAGCACGACAGCTCACCAGCCACTATAGGTGGCCGGCAGCACGACAGCTCACCAGGCCAATATAGGTGGCCGGCAGCACGACAGCTCACCAGGCCACTATAGGTGGCCGGCCGCAGGACAGCTCACCAGGCCACTATAGGTAGCCGGCAGCACGACAGCTCACCAGGCCGCTATAGGTAGCCGGCAGCACGACAGCTCACCAGCACACTATAGGTGGCCGGCAGCACGTCGCTCATCAGCACACTATAGGTGATCGGCGGCTCGAGAGCTCACCAGCACATTATAGGTGCCCGGCAGCACGAGGGCTCACCAGCACACTATAGGTGCCCGGCAGCACGAGGGCTCACCAGCACACTATAGGTGTCCGGCAGCTCGAGAGCTCACCAGCACACTATATGTGGCCGGCAGCACGAGAGCTCACCAGGCCACTATAGGTGGCCGGCAGCACGACAGCTCACCAGCCACTATAGGTGGCCGGCAGCACGACAGCTCACCAGGCCACTATAGGTGGCCGGCAGCACGACAGCTCACCAGGCCACTATAGGTGGCCGGCAGCACGAAAGCTCACCAGGCCACTATAGGTGGCCGGCAGCACGACGCTTACCAGCACATTATGGGTGGTCGGCAGCTCGAGAGCTCACCAGGCGACTATAGATGGCCGGCAGGTCGAGAGTTCACCAGGCCACTATAGGCGGCCGGCAGCACGACAGCTCACCAGGCCACTATAGGTGGCCGGCAGCACGACAGCTCACCAGGCCACTATAGGTGGCCGGCAGCACGACAGCTCACCAGCACACTATAGGTGGCCGGCGGCTCGAGAGCTCATCAGCACACTATAGCTAGCCGGCAGCACGACGCTCACTAGCACATTATAGGTGGTCGGCAGCTCGAGAGCTCACCAGCACACTACAGTTGGCCGGCAGCACGAGAGGTCACCAGGCGACTATAGATGGCCGGCAGCACGACAGGTCACCAGGCCACTATAGGTGGCCGGCAGCACGACAGCTCACCAGCACACTATAGGTGGCCGGCAGCTCGAGAGCTCACCAGGCCACTATAGGTGGCCGGCAGCACGACAGCT
Organism: Eumerus sabulonum; assembly: GCA_951905685.1. Classification (NCBI taxonomy): domain Eukaryota; kingdom Metazoa; phylum Arthropoda; class Insecta; order Diptera; family Syrphidae; genus Eumerus; species Eumerus sabulonum. Next base: position 131,086,911 of record OX645060.1, on the reverse strand, counting down.
CACCAGCCACTATAGGTGGCCGGCAGCACGACAGCTCACCAGCACACTGTAGGTAGCCGGCAGCACGACGCTCACCAGCACACTATAGGTGGTCGGCAGATCGAGAGCTCACCAGCACACTACAGTTGGCCGGCAGCACGAGAGCTCACCAGGCGACTATAGATGGCCGGCAGCACGAAAGCTCACCAGGCCACTATATGTGGCCGGCATCTCGAGAGCTCACCAGGCCACTATAGATGGCCGGCATCACGACAGCTCACCAGCCACTATTGGTAGCCGGCAGCACGACAGCTCACCAGGCCACTATAGGTGGCCGGCGGCACGACAGCTCACCAGGCCACTATAGGTGGCCGGCAGCACGACAGCTCACCAGGCCACTATAGGTGGCCGGCAGCACGACAGCTCACCAGGCCACTGTAGGTTGGCGGCAGCACGAGTGCTCACCAGGCCACTATAGGTGGTCGGCAGCACGACGCTCACCAGCACACTATGGGTGGTCGGCAGCTCGAGAGCTCACCAGCACACTACAGTTGGCCGGCAGCACGAGAGCTCACCAGGCGACTATAGATGGCCGTCAGGGCGAGAAGTCACCAGGCCACTATAGGCGGCCGGCAGCACGACAGCTCACCAGGCCACTATATGTGGCCGGCAGCACGAGAGCTCACCAGGCCACTATAGGTGGCCGGCAGCACGACAGCTCACCAGCCACTATAGGTGGCCGGCAGCACGACAGCTCACTAGGCCAATATAGGTGGCCGGCAGCACGACAGCTCACCAGGCCACTATAGGTGGCCGGCAGCAGGACAGCTCACCAGGCCACTATAGGTAGCCGGCAGCACGACAGCTCACCAGGCCGCTATAGGTAGCCGGCAGCACGACAGCTCACCAGCACACTATAGGTGGCCGGCAGCACGTCGCTCACCAGCACACTATAGGTGATCGGCGGCTCGAGAGCTCACCAGCACACTATAGGTGCCCGGCAGCACGAGGGCTCACCAGCACATTATAGGTGCCCGGCAGCACGACAGCTCACCAGGGCACTATAGGTGGCCGGGAGCACGACAGCTCATCAGGCCACCATAGGTGGCCGGCAGAACGATAGCGCACCAGACCACTATAGGTGGCCGGCAGCTCGACAGCTCACCAGGCCACTAAAGGTGGCCGGCATCACGACAGCTCACCAGACCACTATAGGTGGCCGGCAGCACGACAACTCACCAGGCCTCTATAGGTGGCCGGCAGCACGACAGCTCATCAGGCCACTATAGGTGGCCGGCATCACGACAGCTCACCAGGCCACTGTAGGTTGGCGGCAGCACGAGAGCTCACCAGGCCACTATAGGTGGCCGGCAGCACGACAGCTCACCAGCACACTATATGTGGCCGGCAGCACGACAGCTCACCAGGCCACTATAGGTGGCCGGCAGCACGACAGCTTACCAGACTACTATAGGTGGCCGGCAGCACGACAGCTCACCAGGGCACTATAGGTGGCCGGCGGAATGACAGCGCACCAGGCCACTATCGGTGGCCGGCAGAACGGCAGCGCAGCAGGCCACTATAGGTGGCCGGCATCACGACAGCTCACCAGGCCACTGTAGGTTGGCGGCAGCACGAGAGCTCACCAGGCCACTATAGGTGGCCGGCAGCACGACAGCTCACCAGCACACTATATGTATGTGGCCGGCAGCACAACAGTTCACCAAGCCACTATAGGTGGCCGGCAGCACGACGCTCACCAGGCCACTATAGGTGGCCGGCAGCACGACAACTCACCAGGCCTCTATAGGTGGCCGGCAGCACGACAGCTCATCAGGCCACTATAGGTGGCCGGCATCACGACAGCTCACCAGGCCACTGTAGGTTGGCGGCAGCACGAGAGCTCACCAGGCCACTATAGGTGGCCGGCAGCACGACAGCTCACCAGCACACTATATGTGGCCGGCAGCACGACAGCTCACCAGACTACTATAGGTGGCCGGCACCACGACAGCTCACCAGGGCACTATAGGTGGCCGGGAGCACGACAGCTCATCAGGCCACCATAGGTGGCCGGCAGAACGATAGCGCACCAGACCACTATAGGTGGCCGGCAGCTCGACAGCTCACCAGGCCACTAAAGGTGGCCGGCATCACGACAGCTCACCAGACCACTATAGGTGGCCGGCAGCACGACAACTCACCAGGCCTCTATAGGTGGCCGGCAGCACGACAGCTCATCAGGCCACTATAGGTGGCCGGCAGCACGACAGCTCACCAGGCCACTATAGGTGACCGGCAGCACGACAGCTCACCAGGACACTATAGGTGGCCGCCAGCACGACAGCTCACCAGGCCACTATATGTGGCCGGGAACTCGAGAGCTCACCAGACCACTATAGGTGGCCGGCAATACGGCAGCTCACCAGCACACTATATGTGACCGGCAGCACGACAGCTCACCAGGCCGCTATATGTGGCCGGTAACTCGAGAGCTCACCAGACCACTATAGGTGGCCGGCAACACGACAGCTCACCAGGCCAGTGTAGGTTGGCGGCAGCACGAGAGCTCACCAGGCTACTATAGATGGCCGACAGGTCGAGAGTTCACCAGCACAATACAGTTGGCCGGCAGCAAGACAGCTCACCAGGCCACTATAGGTGGCCGGCAGCACGACAGCTCACCTGGCGACTATAGGTGGCCGGCAGCACGACAGCTCACCAGGCCACTATAGGTAGCCGGCACCACGACAGCTCACCAGGCCACTATAGGTGGCCGGCAGCACGACAGCTCACCAGGCCACTATACGTGGCCGGCAGCACGACAGCTCACCAGGCCACTATAGGTGGCCGGCAGCACGAAAGCTCACCAGGCCACTATAGGTAGCCGGCAGCACGACAGCTCACCAGGCCACTATAGGTGGCCGGCAGAACGGCAGCGCAGCAGGCCACTATAGGTGGCCGGCATCACGACAGCTCACCAGGCCACTGTAGGTTGGCGGCAGCACGAGAGCTCACCAGGCCACTATAGGTGGCCGGCAGCACGACAGCTCACCAGCACACTATATGTGGCCGGCAGCACGACAGCTCACCAGGCCACTATAGGTGGCCGGCAGCACGACAGCTTACCAGACTACTATAGGTGGCCGGCAGCACGACAGCTCACCAGGGCACTATAGGTGGCCGGCGGAATGACAGCGCACCAGGCCACTATCGGTGGCCGGCAGAACGGCAGCGCAGCAGGCCACTATAGGTGGCCGGCATCACGACAGCTCACCAGGCCACTGTAGGTTGGCGGCAGCACGAGAGCTCACCAGGCCACTATAGGTGGTCGGCAGCACGACGCTCACCAGCACACTATGGGTGGTCGGCAGCTCGAGAGCTCACCAGTACACTACAGTTGGCCGGCAGCACGAGAGCTCACCAGGCGACTATAGATGGCCGTCAGGTCGAGAGTTCACCAGGCCACTATAGGCGGCCGGCAGCACGACAGCTCACCAGGCCACTATAGGTGGCCGGCAGGACGACAGCTCACCAGGCCACTATAGGTGGCCGGCAGCACCACAGCTCACAAGGACACTATAGGTGGCCGCCAGCACGACAGCTCACCAGGCCAATATATGTGGCCGGTAACTCGAGAGCTCACCAGACCACTATAGGTGGCCGGCAACAAGACAGCTCACCAGGCCACTATAGGTGGCCGGCAGCACGACGCTCACCAGGCCACTATAGGTGGCCGGCAGCACGAGAGCTCACCAGGCCACTATAGGTGGCCGGCAGGACGACAGCTCACCAGGCCACTATAGGTGGCCGGCAGCACCACAGCTCACCAGGACACTATAGGTGGCCGCCAGCACGACAGCTCACCAGGCCACTATATGTGGCCGGTAACTCGAGAGCTCACCAGACCACTATAGGTGGCCGGCAGCACGACAGCTCACCAGGCCAGTATATGTGGCCGGCATCTCGAGAGCTCACCAGGCCACTATAGGTGGCCGGCAGCACGACAGCTCAGCAGGGCACTATAGGTTGCCGGCAGCACGACAGCTCACCAGGTCACTATAGGTGGCCCGCAGTACGACAGCTCACCAGGCCACTATAGGTTGCCGGCAGCACGACAGCTCACCAGGCCACTATGGGTGGCCGGCATCACGACAGCTCACCAGGCCACTGTAGGTTGGCGGCAGCACGAGAGCTCACCTGGCCACTATAGGTGGCCGGCAGCACGACAGCTCACCAGCACACTATATGTGGCCGGCAGCACGACAGCTCACCAGGCCACTATAGGTGGCCGGCAGCACGACAGCTCACCAGCGCACTATATGCGGCCGGCAGCACGACAGCTCACCAGGCCACTATAGGTGGCCGGCAGCACGACAGCTCACCAGCACACTATATGTGGCCGGCAGCACGACAGCTCACAAGGCCACTATAGGTGGCCGGCAGCACAACAGCTCACCAGACTACTCTAGGTGGCCGGCAGCACGACAGCTCACCAGCACACTATAGGTAGCCGGCAGCACGACGCTCACCAGGCCACTATAGGTGGCCGGCAGCTCGAGAGCTCACCAGCACAATACAGTTGGCCGGCAGCACGACAGCTCACCAGGCCACTATAGGTGGCCGGCAGCACGACGCTCACCAGGCCACTATAGGTGGCCGGCAGCTCGAGAGCTTACCAGCACAATACAGTTGGCCGGCAGCACGACAGCTCACCAGGCCACTATAGGTGGCCGGCAGCACGACAGCTCACCAGGCAACTATAGGTGGCCGGCAGCACGACAGCTCACCAGGCCTCTATAGGTAGCCGGCAGCACGACAGCTCACCAGGCCACTATGGGTGGCCGGCATCACGACAGCTCACCAGGCCACTGTAGGTTGGCGGCAGCACGAGAGCTCACCTGGCCACTATAGGTGGCCGGCAGCACGACAGCTCACCAGCACACTATATGTGGCCGGCAGCACGACAGCTCACCAGGCCACTATAGGTGGCCGGCAGCACGACAGCTCACCAGCGCACTATATGCGGCCGGCAGCACGACAGCTCACCAGGCCACTATAGGTGGCCGGCAGCACGACAGCTCACCAGCACACTATATGTGGCCGGCAGCACGACAGCTCACAAGGCCACTATAGGTGGCCGGCAGCACAACAGCTCACCAGACTACTCTAGGTGGCCGGCAGCACGACAGCTCACCAGCACACTATAGGTAGCCGGCAGCACGACGCTCACCAGGCCACTATAGGTGGCCGGCAGCTCGAGAGCTCACCAGCACAATACAGTTGGCCGGCAGCACGACAGCTCACCAGGCCACTATAGGTGGCCGGCAGCACGACGCTCACCAGGCCACTATAGGTGGCCGGCAGCTCGAGAGCTTACCAGCACAATACAGTTGGCCGGCAGCACGACAGCTCACCAGGCCACTATAGGTGGCCGGCAGCACGACAGCTCACCAGGCAACTATAGGTGGCCGGCAGCACGACAGCTCACCAGGCCTCTATAGGTAGCCGGCAGCACGACAGCTCACCAGGCCACTATAGGTGGCCGGCAGCACGACAGCTCACCAGGCCACTATACGTGGCCGGCAGCACGACAGCTCACCAGGCCACTATAGGTGGCCGGCAGCACGAAAGCTCACCAGGCCACTATAGGTAGCCGGCAGCACGACAGCTCACCAGCCCACTATAGGTGGCCGGCAGCACGACAGCTCACCAGCACACAATATATGGCCGGCAGCACGACAGCTCACCAGGCCACTATAGGTGGCCGGCAGCACGACAGCTCACCAGACTACTATAGGTGGCCGGCAGCACGACAGCTCACCAGGGCACCATAGGTGGCCGGCAGCACGACAGCTCATCAGGCCACTATAGGTGGCCGGCAGAATGACAGCGTACCAGGCCACTATAGGTGGCCGGCAGAACGACAGCGCACCAGGCCACTATAGGTGACCGGATTCACGACAGCTCACCAGGCCACTGTAGGTTGGCGGCAGCACGAGAGCTCACCAGGCCACTATAGGTGGTCGGCAGCACGAAGCTCACCAGCACACTATGGGTGGTCGGCAGCTCGAGAGCTCACCGGCACACTACAGTTGGCCGGCAGCACGAGAGCTCACCAGGCGACTATAGATGGCCGTCAGGTCGAGAGTTCACCAGGCCACTATAGGCGACCGGCAGCACGACAGCTCACCAGGCCACTATAGGTGGCCGGCAGCACGACAGCTCACCAGGCCACTATAGGTGGCCGGCAGCACCACAGCTCACAAGGACACTATAGGTGGCCGCCAGCACGACAGCTCACCAGGCCAATATATGTGGCCGGTAACTCGAGAGCTCACCAGACCACTATAGGTGGCCGGCAACACGGCAGCTCACCAGCACACTATATGTGACCGGCAGCACGACAGCTCACCAGGCCACTATAGGTGGCCGGCAGCACGATAGCTCACCAGGCCACTATAGGTGGCCGGCAGCACGACAGCTCACCAGGCCACTATAGGTGGCCGGCAGCACGACAGCTCACCAGCACACTATATGTGGCCGGCAGCACCACAGCTCACCAGGCCACTAAAAGTGGCCGGCAGCACGTTAGCTCACCAGCACACTATATGTGGCCGGCTGCACGACAGCTCACCAGGCCACTATAGGTGGCCGGCAGCACAAAAGCTCACCAGACTACTATAGGTGGCCGGCAGCACGACAGCTCACCAGCACACTAAAGGTGGCCAGCAGCACGACGCTCACCAGGCCACTATAGGTGGCCGGCAGCTCGAGAGCTCACCAGCACAATACAGTTGGCCGGCAGCACGACAGCTCACCAGGCCACTATTGGTGGCCGGCAGCACTACTGCTCACCAGGCCACTATAGGTGGCCGGCAGCACAACAGCTCACCAGACTACTATAGGTGGCCGGCAGCGCGACAGCTCACCAGCACACTATATGTGGCCGGCAGCACAACAGCTCACCAGGCCACTATAGGTGGCCGGCAGCACGACAGCTCACCAGACTACTATAGGTGGCCGGCACCACGACAGCTCACCAGGGCACTATAGGTGGCCGGGAGCATGACAGCTCATCAGGCCACCATAGGTGGCCGGCAGAACGATAGCGCACCAGACCACTATAGGTGGCCGGCAGCTCGACAGCTCACCAGGCCACTATAGGTGGCCGGCATCACGACAGCTCACCAGACCACTATAGGTGGCCGGCAGCACGACAACTCACCAGGCCTCTATAGGTGGCCGGCAGCACGACAGCTCATCAGGCCACTATAGGTGGCCGGCAGAACGACAGCGCACCAGGCCAATGTAGGTGGCCGGCAACACGACAGCTTACCAGGCCACTGTAGGTTGCCGGCAGCACGAGTGCTCACCAGGCCACTATAGGTGGTCGGCAGCACGACGCTCACCAGCACACTATGGGTGGTCGGCAGCTCGAGAGCTCACCAGCACACTACAGTTGGCCGGCAGCACGAGAGCTCACCAGGCGACTATAGATGGCCGTCAGGGCGAGAAGTCACCAGGCCACTATAGGCGGCCGGCAGCACGATAGCTCACCAGGCCACTATAGGTAGCCGGCAGCAGGACAGCTCACCAGGCCGCTATAGGTAGCCGGCAGCACGACAGCTCACCAGGCCACTATAGGTGGCCGGCAGCACGACAGCTCACCAGGCCACTATAGGTGGCCGGCAGCACGAGTGCTCACCAGGCCACTATAGGTGGCCGGCAGCACGACGCTTACCAGCACATTATGGGTGGTCGGCAGCTCAAGAGCTCACCAGGCGACTATAGATGGCCGGCAGGTCGAGAGTTCACCAGGCCACTATAGGCGGCCGGCAGCACGACAGCTCACCAGGCCACTATAGGCGGCCGGCAGCATGACAGCTCACCAGGCCACTATAGGTAGCCGGCAGCACGACAGCTCACCAGGCCGCTATAGGTAGCCGGCAGCACGACAGCTCACCAGGCCACGATAGGTGGCCGGCAGCACGAGTGCTCACCAGGCCACTATAGGTGGCCGGCAGCACGACGCTTACCAGCACATTATGGGTGGTCGGCAGCTCGAGAGCTCACCAGGCGACTATAGATGGCCGGCAGGTCGAGAGTTCACCAGGCCACTATAGGCGGCCGGCAGCACGACAGCTCACCAGGCCACTATAGGCGGCCGGCAGCACGACAGCTCACCAGGCCACTATAGGTGGCCGGCAGCACGACAGCTCACCAGGCCACTATAGGTGGCCGGCAGCACGACAGCTCACCAGCACACTATAGGTGGCCGGCGGCTCGAGAGCTCATCAGCACACTATAGCTAGCCGGCAGCACGACGCTCCCTAGCACACTATAGGTGGTCGGCAGCTCGAGAGCTCACCAGCACACTACAGTTGGCCGGCAGCACGAGAGGTCACCAGGCGACTATAGATGGCCGGCAGCACGACAGCTCACCAGGCCACTATAGGTGGCCGGCAGCACGACAGCTCACCAGCACACTATAGGTGGCCGGCAGCTCGAGAGCTCACCAGGCCACTATAGGTGGCCGGCAGCACGACAGCTCACCAGCCACTATAGGTGGCCGGCAGCACGACAGCTCACCAGCACACTGTAGGTAGCCGGCAGCACGACGCTCACCAGCACACTATAGGTGGTCGGCAGATCGAGAGCTCACCAGCACACTACAGTTGGCCGGCAGCACGAGAGCTCACCAGGCGACTATAGATGGCCGGCAGCACGAAAGCTCACCAGGCCACTATATGTGGCCGGCATCTCGAGAGCTCACCAGGCCACTATAGATGGCCGGCATCACGACAGCTCACCAGCCACTATTGGTAGCCGGCAGCACGACAGCTCACCAGGCCACTATAGGTGGCCGGCGGCACGACAGCTCACCAGGCCACTATAGGTGGCCGGCAGCACGACAGCTCACCAGGCCACTATAGGTGGCCGGCAGCACGACAGCTCACCAGGCCACTGTAGGTTGGCGGCAGCACGAGTGCTCACCAGGCCACTATAGGTGGTCGGCAGCACGACGCTCACCAGCACACTATGGGTGGTCGGCAGCTCGAGAGCTCACCAGCACACTACAGTTGGCCGGCAGCACGAGAGCTCACCAGGCGACTATAGATGGCCGTCAGGGCGAGAAGTCACCAGGCCACTATAGGCGGCCGGCAGCACGACAGCTCACCAGGCCACTATATGTGGCCGGCAGCACGAGAGCTCACCAGGCCACTATAGGTGGCCGGCAGCACGACAGCTCACCAGCCACTATAGGTGGCCGGCAGCACGACAGCTCACCAGGCCAATATAGGTGGCCGGCAGCACGACAGCTCACCAGGCCACTATAGGTGGCCGGCAGCAGGACAGCTCACCAGGCCACTATAGGTAGCCGGCAGCACGACAGCTCACCAGGCCGCTATAGGTAGCCGGCAGCACGACAGCTCACCAGCACACTATAGGTGGCCGGCAGCACGTCGCTCACCAGCACACTATAGGTGATCGGCGGCTCGAGAGCTCACCAGCACACTATAGGTGCCCGGCAGCACGAGGGCTCACCAGCACATTATAGGTGCCCGGCAGCACGAGGGCTCACCAGCACACTATAGGTGACCGGCAGCTCGAGAGCTCACCAGCACGCTATATGTGTCCGGCAGCACGAGAGCTCACCAGGCCACTATAGGTGGCCGGCAGCACGACAGCTCACCAGCCACTATAGGTGGCCGGCAGCACGACAGCTCACCAGGCCAATATAGGTGGCCGGCAGCACGACAGCTCACCAGGCCACTATAGGTGGCCGGCAGCAGGACAGCTCACCAGGCCACTATAGGTAGCCGGCAGCACGACAGCTCACCAGGCCGCTATAGGTAGCCGGCAGCACGACAGCTCACCAGGCCACTTTATGGTGGCCGGCAGCACGAGTGCTCACCAGGCCACTATAGGTGGCCGGCAGCACGACAGCTCATCAGCACACTATAGGTGGCCGGCAGCTCGAGAGCTCACCAACACACTATAGGCAGCCGGCAGCACGACGCTCACCAGCACACTAGAGGTGGCCGGCGGCTCGAGAGCTCACCAGCAGACTATAGGTGGCCGGCAGCACAAGGGCTCACCAGCACACTATAGGTGGCCGGCAGCTCGCGAGCTCACCAGAACGCTATAGGTGACCGGCGGCTCGAGAGCTCACCAGCACACTATAGGTGCCCGACAGCACGAGGGCTCACCAGCACACTATAGGTGGCCGGCAGCTCGAGAGCTCACCAGCACACTATATGTGGCCGGCAGCACGAGAGCTCACTAGGCGACTATAGATGGCCGACAGGTCGAGAGTTCACCAGCACACTATAGGTGGCCGGCAGCTCGAGAGCTTACCAGCACAATACAGTTGGCCGGCAGCACGACAGCTCACCAGGCCACTATAAGTGGCCGGCAGCGCGACAGCTCAGCAGGCAACTATAGGTGGCCGGCAGCACGAAAGCTCACCAGGCCACTATAGGTAGCCGGCAGCACGACAGCTCACCAGGCCACTATATGTGGCCGGCAGCACAACAGTTCACCAGGCCACTATAGGTGGCCGGCAGCACAACAGCTCACCGGACTACGATAGGTGGCCGGCAGCACGACAGCTCACCAGCACACTATAGGTAGCGGGCAGCACGACGCTCACCAGGCCACTATAGGTGGCCGGCAGCTCGAGAGCTCACCAGCACAATACATTTGGCCGACAGCACGAGAGTTCACCAGGCGACTATAGATGGCCGACAGGTCGAGAGTTCACCAGCACACTATAGGTGGCCGGCAGCTCGAGAGCTTACCAGCACAATACAGTTGGCCGGCAGCACGACAGCTCACCAGGCCACTATAGGTGGCCGGCAGCACGACAGCTCACCAGGCAACTATAGGTGGCCGGCAGCACGACAGCTCACCAGGCCACTATAGGTGGCCGGCAGCACGAAAGCTCACCAGGCCACTATAGGTAGCCGGCAGCACGACAGCTCACCAGGCCACTATAGGTGGCCGGCAGCACGACAGCTCACCAGGCCACTATACGTGGCCGGCAGCACGACAGCTCACCAGGCCACTATAGGTGGCCGGCAGCACGAAAGCTCACCAGGCCACTATAGGTAGCCGGCAGCACGACAGCTCACCAGCCCACTATAGGTGGCCGGCAGCACGACAGCTCACCAGGCCACTATACGTGGCCGGCAGCACGACAGCTCACCAGCACACAATATGTGGCCGGCAGCACGACAGCTCACCAGGCCACTATAGGTGGCCGGCAGCACGACAGCTCACCAGACTACTATAGGTGGCCGGCAGCACGACAGCTCACCAGGGCACCATAGGTGGCCGGCAGCACGACAGCTCATCAGGCCACTATAGGTGGCCGGCAGAATGACAGCGTACCAGGCCACTATAGGTGGCCGGCAGAACGACAGCGCACCAGGCCACTATAGGTGACCGGATTCACGACAGCTCACCAGGCCACTGAAGGTTGGCGGCAGCACGAGAGCTCACCAGGCCACTATAGGTGGTCGGCAGCACGAAGCTCACCAGCACACTATGGGTGGTCGGCAGCTCGAGAGCTCACCGGCACACTACAGTTGGCCGGCAGCACGAGAGCTCACCAGGCGACTATAGATGGCCGTCAGGGCGAGAAGTCACCAGGCCACTATAGGCGGCCGGCAGCACGACAGCTCACCAGGCCACTATATGTGGCCGGCAGCACGAGAGCTCACCAGGCCACTATAGGTGGCCGGCAGCACGACAGCTCACCAGGCCACTATAGGTGGCCGGCAGCACGACAGCTCACCAGCCACTATAGGTGGCCGGCAGCACGACAGCTCACCAGGCCAATATAGGTGGCCGGCAGCACGACAGCTCACCAGGCCACTATAGGTGGCCGGCCGCAGGACAGCTCACCAGGCCACTATAGGTAGCCGGCAGCACGACAGCTCACCAGGCCGCTATAGGTAGCCGGCAGCACGACAGCTCACCAGCACACTATAGGTGGCCGGCAGCACGTCGCTCATCAGCACACTATAGGTGATCGGCGGCTCGAGAGCTCACCAGCACATTATAGGTGCCCGGCAGCACGAGGGCTCACCAGCACACTATAGGTGCCCGGCAGCACGAGGGCTCACCAGCACACTATAGGTGTCCGGCAGCTCGAGAGCTCACCAGCACACTATATGTGGCCGGCAGCACGAGAGCTCACCAGGCCACTATAGGTGGCCGGCAGCACGACAGCTCACCAGCCACTATAGGTGGCCGGCAGCACGACAGCTCACCAGGCCACTATAGGTGGCCGGCAGCACGACAGCTCACCAGGCCACTATAGGTGGCCGGCAGCACGAAAGCTCACCAGGCCACTATAGGTGGCCGGCAGCACGACGCTTACCAGCACATTATGGGTGGTCGGCAGCTCGAGAGCTCACCAGGCGACTATAGATGGCCGGCAGGTCGAGAGTTCACCAGGCCACTATAGGCGGCCGGCAGCACGACAGCTCACCAGGCCACTATAGGTGGCCGGCAGCACGACAGCTCACCAGGCCACTATAGGTGGCCGGCAGCACGACAGCTCACCAGCACACTATAGGTGGCCGGCGGCTCGAGAGCTCATCAGCACACTATAGCTAGCCGGCAGCACGACGCTCACTAGCACATTATAGGTGGTCGGCAGCTCGAGAGCTCACCAGCACACTACAGTTGGCCGGCAGCACGAGAGGTCACCAGGCGACTATAGATGGCCGGCAGCACGACAGCTCACCAGGCCACTATAGGTGGCCGGCAGCACGACAGCTCACCAGCACACTATAGGTGGCCGGCAGCTCGAGAGCTCACCAGGCCACTATAGGTGGCCGGCAGCACGACAGCTCACCAGCCACTATAGGTGGCCGGCAGCACGACAGCTCACCAGCACACTGTAGGTAGCCGGCAGCACGACGCTCACCAGCACACTATAGGTGGTCAGCAGATCGAGAGCTCACCAGCACACTACAGTTGGCCGGCAGCACGAGAGCTCACCAGGCGACTATAGATGGCCGGCAGCACGAAAGCTCACCAGGCCACTATATGTGGCCGGCATCTCGAGAGCTCACCAGGCCACTATAGATGGCCGGCATCACGACAGCTCACCAGCCACTATTGGTAGCCGGCAGCACGACAGCTCACCAGGCCACTATAGGTGGCCGGCGGCACGACAGCTCACCAGGCCACTATAGGTGGCCGGCAGCACGACAGCTCACCAGGCCACTATAGGTGGCCGGCAGCACGACAGCTCACCAGGCCACTGTAGGTTGGCGGCAGCACGAGTGCTCACCAGGCCACTATAGGTGGTCGGCAGCACGACGCTCACCAGCACACTATGGGTGGTCGGCAGCTCGAGAGCTCACCAGCACACTACAGTTGGCCGGCAGCACGAGAGCTCACCAGGCGACTATAGATGGCCGTCAGGGCGAGAAGTCACCAGGCCACTATAGGCGGCCGGCAGCACGACAGCTCACCAGGCCACTATATGTGGCCGGCAGCACGAGAGCTCACCAGGCCACTATAGGTGGCCGGCAGCACGACAGCTCACCAGCCACTATAGGTGGCCGGCAGCACGACAGCTCACTAGGCCAATATAGGTGGCCGGCAGCACGACAGCTCACCAGGCCACTATAGGTGGCCGGCAGCAGGACAGCTCACCAGGCCACTATAGGTAGCCGGCAGCACGACAGCTCACCAGGCCGCTATAGGTAGCCGGCAGCACGACAGCTCACCAGCACACTATAGGTGGCCGGCAGCACGTCGCTCACCAGCACACTATAGGTGATCGGCGGCTCGAGAGCTCACCAGCACACTATAGGTGCCCGGCAGCACGAGGGCTCACCAGCACATTATAGGTGCCCGGCAGCACGAGGGCTCACCAGCACACTATAGGTGGCCGGCAGCTCGAGAGCTCACCAGCACGCTATATGTGTCCGGCAGCACGAGAGCTCACCAGGCCACTATAGGTGGCCGGCAGCACGACAGCTCACCAGCCACTATAGGTAGCCGGCAGCACGACAGCTCATCAGGCCACTATAGGTGGCCGGCAGCACGACAGCTCACCAGGCCACTATAGGTGGCCGGCAGCAGGACAGCTCACCAGGCCACTATAGGTAGCCGGCAGCACGACAGCTCACCAGGCCGCTATAGGTAGCCGGCAGCACGACAGCTCACCAGGCCACTATAGGTGGCCGGCAGCACGAGTGCTCACCAGGCCACTATAGGTGGCCGGCAGCACGAGTGCTCACCAGGCCACTATAGGTGGCCGGCAGCACGACAGCTCACCAGCACACTATAGGTGGCCGGCAGCTCGAGAGCTCACCAACACACTATAGGCAGCCGGCAGCACGACGCTCACCAGCACACTAGAGGTGGCCGGCGGCTCGAGAGCTCACCAGCAGACTATAGGTGGCCGGCAGCACAAGGGCTCACCAGCACACTATAGGTGGCCGGCAGCTCGCGAGCTCACCAGAACGCTATAGGTGACCGGCGGCTCGAGAGCTCACCAGCACACTATAGGTGCCCGACAGCACGAGGGCTCACCAGCACACTATAGGTGGCCGGCAGCTCGAGAGCTCACCAGCACACTATATGTGGCCGGCAGCACGAGAGCTCACCAGGCGACTATAGATGGCCGACAGGTCGAGAGTTCACCAGCACACTATAGGTGGCCGGCAGCTCGAGAGCTTAGCAGCACAATACAGTTGGCCGGCAGCACGACGGCTCACCAGGCCACTATAAGTGGCCGGCAGCGCGACAGCTCAGCAGGCAACTATAGGTGGCCGGCAGCACGAAAGCTCACCAGGCCACTATAGGTAGCCGGCAGCACGACAGCTCACCAGGCCACTATATGTGGCCGGCAGCACAACAGTTCACCAGGCCACTATAGGTGGCCGGCAGCACAACAGCTCACCGGACTACGATAGGTGGCCGGCAGCACGACAGCTCACCAGCACACTATAGGTAGCGGGCAGCACGACGCTCACCAGGCCACTATAGGTGGCCGGCAGCTCGAGAGCTCACCAGCACAATACATTTGGCCGACAGCACGAGAGTTCACCAGGCGACTATAGATGGCCGACAGGTCGAGAGTTCACCAGCACACTATAGGTGGCCGGCAGCTCGAGAGCTTACCAGCACAATACAGTTGGCCGGCAGCACGACAGCTCACCAGGCCACTATAGGTGGCCGGCAGCACGACAGCTCACCAGGCAACTATAGGTGGCCGGCAGCACGACAGCTCACCAGGCCACTATAGGTGGCCGGCAGCACGAAAGCTCACCAGGCCACTATAGGTAGCCGGCAGCACGACAGCTCACCAGGCCACTATAGGTGGCCGGCAGCACGACAGCTCACCAGGCCACTATACGTGGCCGGCAGCACGACAGCTCACCAGGCCACTATAGGTGGCCGGCAGCACGAAAGCTCCCCAGGCCACTATAGGTAGCCGGCAGCACGACAGCTCACCAGCCCACTATAGGTGGCCGGCAGCACGACAGCTCACCAGGCCACTATACGTGGCCGGCAGCACGACAGCTCACCAGCACACAATATGTGGCCGGCAGCACGACAGCTCACCAGGCCACTATAGGTGGCCGGCAGCACAACAGCTCACCAGACTACTATATGTGGCCGGCAGCACGACAGCTCACCAGGGCACCATAGGTGGCCGGCAGCACGACAGCTCAGCAGGCCACTATAGGTGGCCGGCAGAATGACAGCGTACCAGGCCACTATAGGTGGCCGGCAGAACGACAGCGCACCAGGCCACTATAGGTGACCGGATTCACGACAGCTCACCAGGCCACTGAAGGTTGGCGGCAGCACGAGAGCTCACCAGGCCACTATAGGTGGTCGGCAGCACGAAGCTCACCAGCACACTATGGGTGGTCGGCAGCTCGAGAGCTCACCGGCACACTACAGCTGGCCGGCAGCACGAGAGCTCACCAGGCGACTATAGATGGCCGTCAGGTCGAGAGCTCACCAGGCCACTATAGGCGACCGGCAGCACGACAGCTCACCAGGCCACTATAGGTGGCCGGCAGCACGACAGCTCACCAGGCCACTATAGGTGACCGGCAGCACGACAGCTCACCAGGACACTATAGGTGGCCGCTAGCACGACAGCTCACCAGGCCACTATATGTGGCCGGGAACTCGAGAGCTCACCAGACCACTATAGGTGGCCGGCAACACGGCAGCTCACCAGCACACTATATGTGACCGGCAGCACGACAGCTCACCAGGCCACTATAGGTGGCCGGCAGCACGACAGCTCACCAGGCCACTATAGGTGGCCGGCAGCACGACAGCTCACCAGGCCACTATAGGTGGCCGGCAGCACGACAGCTCACCAGGCCACTATAGGTGGCCGGCAGCACGACAGCTCACCAGGCCACTATAGGTGGCCGGCAGCACGACAGCTCACCAGCACACTATATGTGGCCGGCAGCACCACAGCTCACCAGGCCACTAAAAGTGGCCGGCAGCACGTTAGCTCATTAGCACACTATATGTGGCCGGCAGCACGACAGCTCACCAGGCCACTATAGGTGGCCGGCAGCACAAAAGCTCACCAGACTACTATAGGTGGCCGGCAGCACGACAGCTCACCAGCACACTAAAGGTGGCCAGCAGCACGACGCTCACAAGGCCACTATAGGTGGCCGGCAGCTCGAGAGCTCACCAGCACAATACAGTTGGCCGGCAGCACGACAGCTCACCAGGCCACTATTGGTGGCCGGCAGCACTACTGCTCACCAGGCCACTATAGGTGGCCGGCAGCACAACAGCTCACCAGACTACTATAGGTGGCCGGCAGCGCGACAGCTCACCAGCACACTATATGTGGCCGGCAGCACGACAGCTCACCAGGCCACTATAGGTGGCCGGCAGCACGACAGCTCACCAGACTACTATAGGTGGCCGGCACCACGACAGCTCACCAGGCCACCATAGGTGGCCGGCAGAACGATAGCGCACCAGACCACTATAGGTGGCCGGCAGCTCGACAGCTCACCAGGCCACTATAGGTGGCCGGCATCACGACAGCTCACCAGACCACTATAGGTGGCCGGCAGCACGACAACTCACCAGGCCTCTATAGGTGGCCGGCAGCACGACAGCTCATCAGGCCAATATAGGTGGCCGGCAGAACGACAGCGCACCAGGCCAATATAGGTGGCCGGCAACACGACAGCTTACCAGGCCACTGTAGGTTGCCGGCAGCACGAGAGCTCACCAGGCCACTATAGGTGGTCGGCAGCACGACGCTTACCAGCACATTATGGGTGGTCGGCAGCTCGAGAGCTCACCAGGCGACTATAGATGGCCGGCAGGTCGAGAGTTCACCAGGCCACTATAGATGGCCGGCAGGTCGAGAGTTCACCAGGCCACTATAGGCGGCCGGCAGCACGACAGCTCACCAGGCCACTATAGGCGGCCGGCAGCACGACAGCTCACCAGGCCACTATAGGTGGCCGGCAGCACGACAGCTCACCAGGCCACTATAGGTGGCCGGCAGCACGACAGCTCACCAGCACACTATAGGTGGCCGGCGGCTCGAGAGCTCATCAGCACACTATAGCTAGCCGGCAGCACGACGCTCACTAGCACACTATAGGTGGTCGGCAGCTCGAGAGCTCACCAGCACACTACAGTTGGCCGGCAGCACGAGAGCTCACCAGGCGACTATAGATGGCCGGCAGCACGACAGCTCACCAGGCCACTATAGGTGGCCGGCAGCACGACAGCTCACCAGCACACTATAGGTGGCCGGCAGCTCGAGAGCTCACCAGGCCACTATAGGTGGCCGGCAGCACGACAGCTCACCAGCTACTATAGGTGGCCGGCAGCACGACAGCTCACCAGCACACTGTAGGTAGCCGGCAGCACGACGCTCACCAGCACACTATAGGTGGTCGGCAGATCGAGAGCTCACCAGCACACTACAGTTGGCCGGCAGCACGAGAGCTCACCAGGCGACTATAGATGGCCGGCAGCACGAAAGCTCACCAGGCCACTATATGTGGCCGGCATCTCGAGAGCTCACCAGGCCACTATAGATGGCCGGCATCACGACAGCTCACCAGCCACTATAGGTGGCCGGCAGCACGACAGCTCACCAGGCCACTATAGGTGGCCGGCGGCACGACAGCTCACCAGTCCACTATAGGTGGCCGGCAGCACGACAGCTCACCAGGCCACTATAGGTGGCCGGCAGCACGACAGCTCACCAGGCCACTGTAGGTTGGCGGCAGCACGAGTGCTCACCAGGCCACTATAGGTGGTCGGCAGCACGACGCTCACCAGCACATTATGGGTGGTCGGCAGCTCGAGAGCTCACCAGCACACTACAGTTGGCCGGCAGCACGAGAGCTCACCAGGCGACTATAGATGGCCGTCAGGGCGAGAAGTCACCAGGCCACTATAGGCGGCCGGCAGCACGACAGCTCACCAGGCCACTATATGTGGCCGGCAGCACGAGAGCTCACCAGGCCACTATAGGTGGCCGGCAGCACGACAGCTCACCAGGCCACTATAGGTGGCCGGCAGCACGACAGCTCACCAGCCACTATAGGTGGCCGGCAGCACGACAGCTCACCAGGCCAATATAGGTGGCCGGCAGCACGACAGCTCACCAGGCCACTATAGGTGGCCGGCAGCAGGACAGCTCACCAGGCCACTATAGGTAGCCGGCAGCACGACAGCTCACCAGGCCGCTATAGGTAGCCGGCAGCACGACAGCTCACCAGCACACTATAGGTGGCCGGCAGCACGTCGCTCATCAGCACACTATAGGTGATCGGCGGCTCGAGAGCTCACCAGCACATTATAGGTGCCCGGCAGCACGAGGGCTCACCAGCACACTATAGGTGCCCGGCAGCACGAGGGCTCACCAGCACACTATAGGTGGCCGGCAGCTCGAGAGCTCACCAGCACACTATATGTGGCCGGCAGCACGAGAGCTCACCAGGCCACTATAGGTGGCCGGCAGCACGACAGCTCACCAGGCCACTATAGGTGGCCGGCAGCACGACAGCTCACCAGGCCACTATAGGTGGCCGGCAGCAGGACAGCTCACCAGGCCACTATAGGTAGCCGGCAGCACGACAGCTCACCAGGCCGCTATAGGTAGCCGGCAGCACGACAGCTCACCAGGCCACTATAGGTGGCCGGCAGCACGAGTGCTCACCAGGCCACTATAGGTGGCCGGCAGCACGACAGCTCACCAGCACACTATAGGTGGCCGGCAGCTCGAGAGCTCACCAACACACTATAGGCAGCCGGCAGCACGACGCTCACCAGCACACTAGAGGTGGCCGGCGGCTCGAGAGCTCACCAGCAGACTATAGGTGGCCGGCAGCACGAGGGCTCACCAGCACACTATAGGTGGCCGGCAGCTCGCGAGCTCACCAGAACGCTATAGGTGACCGGCGGCTCGAGAGCTCACCAGCACACTATAGGTGCCCGGCATTACGAGGGCTCACCAGCACACTATAGGTGGCCGGCAGCTCGAGAGCTCACCAGCACACTATATGTGGCCGGCAGCACGAGAGCTCACCAGGCCACTATAGGTGGCCGGCAGCACGACAGCTCACCAGCCACTATAGGTGGCCGGCAGCACGACTGCTCACCAGGCCACTATAGGTGGCCGGCAGCAGGACAGCTCACCAGGCCACTATAGGTAGCCGGCAGCACGACAGCTCACCAGGCCGCTATAGGTAGCCGGCAGCACGACAGCTCACCAGCACACTATAGGTGGCCGGCAGCACGTCGCTCACCAGCACACTATAGGTGATCGGCGGCTCGAGAGCTCACCAGCACACTATTGGTGCCCGGCAGCACGAGGGCTCACCAGCACACTATAGGTGGCCGGCAGCTTGAGAGCTCACCAGCACACTATATGTGGCCGGCAGCACGAGAGCTCACCAGGCCACTATAGGTGGCCGGCAGCACGACAGCTCACCAGCACACTATAGGTGGTCGGCAGCACGACGCTCACCAGGCCACTATAGGTGGCCGGCAGCACGGGGGCTCACCAGGCCACTATAGGTGGTCGGCAGCACGACGCCCACCAGCACACTATAGGTGCCCGGCAGCTCGAGAGCTCACCAGCACACTATAGGTAGCCGGCAGCACGACGCTCACCATCACGCTATAGGTGGTAGGCAGATCGAGAGCTCACCAGCACATTACAGTTGGCCGGCAGCACGAGAGCTCACCAGGCGACTATAGATGGCCGGTAGAACGACAGCTCACCAGGCCACTATATGTGGCCGGCATCTCGAGAGCTCACCAGGCCACTATAGCTGGCCGGCTTCACGACAGCTCACCAGCCACTATAGGTGGCCTGCAGCACTACAGCTCACTCCACTATAGGTGGCCGGCAGCACGACAGCTCACCAGGCCACTATAGGCGGCCGGCAGAACGACAGCTCACCAGACTACTATAGGTGGCCGGCAGCACGACAGTTCACCAAGGCACTATAGGTGGCCGGCAGCACGACAGCTCATCAGGCCACTATAGGTGGCCGGCAGAATGACAGCGCACCAGGCCACTATAGGTGGCCGGCAGAACGACAGCGCACCAGGCCACTATAGGTGGCCGGCATCACGACAGCTCACCAGGCCACTGTAGGTTGGCGGCAGCACGAGTGCTCACCAGGCCACTATAGGTGGTCGGCAGCACGACGCTCACCAGCACACTATGGGTGGTCGGCAGCTCGAGAGCTCACCAGCACACTACAGTTGGCCGGCAGCACGAGAGCTCACCAGGCGACTATAGATGGCCGTCAGGGCGAGAAGTCACCAGGCCACTATAGGCGGCCGGCAGCACGACAGCTCACCAGGCCACTATAGGTGGCCGGCAGCACGACAGCTCACCAGGCCACTATAGGTGGCCGGCAGCACGACAGCTCACCAGGACACTATAGGTGGCCGCCAGCACGTCAGCTCACCAGGCCACTATATGTGGCCGGTAACTCGAGAGCTCACCAGACCACTATAGGTGGCCGGCAACACGACAGCTCACCAGGCCACTATAGGTGGCCGGCAGCACGACGCTCACCAGGCCACTATAGGTGGCCGGCAGCACGAGAGCTCACCAGGCCACTGTAGGTGGCCGGCACCACGACTGCTCACCAGGCCACTATATGTGGCCGGCATCTCGAGAGCTCACCAGGCCACTATAGGTGGCCGGCAGCACGACGGCTCAGCAGGGCACTATAGGTGGCCGGCAGCACGACAGCCCACCAGGTCACTATGGGTGGCCGGCAGCACGACAGCTCACCAGGCCACTATAGGTTGCCGGCAGCACGACAGCTCACCAGGCCACTATGGGTGGCCGGCATCACGACAGCTCACCAGGCCACTGTAGGTTGGCGGTAGTACGAGAGCTCACCAGGCCACTATAGGTGGCCGGCAGCACGATAGCTCACACGCACACTTTATGTGGCCGGCAGCACGACAGCTCACCAGGCCACTATAGGTGGCCGGCAGCACGACAGCTCACCAGGCCACTATAGGTTGCCGGCAGCACGACAGCTCACCAGGCCACTATGGGTGGCCGGCATCACGACAGCTCACCAGGCCACAGTAGGTTGGCGGCAGTACGACAGCTCACCAGGCCACTATAGGAGGCCGGCTGCACGGCAGCTCACCAGCACACTATATGTGGCCGGCAGCACGACAGCTCACCAGGCGACTATAGGTGGTCGGCAGCACGACGCTCACCAGCACACTATTGGTGGTCGGCAGCTCGACGGCTCACCAGCACACTACAGTTGGCCGGCAGCACGAGAGCTCACCAGGCGACTATAGATGGCCGTCAGGTCGAGAGTTCACCAGGCCACTATAGGCGGCCGGCAGGACGACAGCTCACCAGGCCACTATAGGTGGCCGGCAGCACGACAGCTCACCAGGCCACTATAGGTGGCCGGCAGCACGACAGCTCACCAGGCCACTATATGTGGCCGGCAGCACGAGAGCTCACCAGGCCACTATAGGTGGCCGGCAGCACGACAGCTCACCAGGCCACTATATGTGGCCGGCAGCACGACAGCTCACCAGCCACTATAGGTGGCCGGCAGCACGACAGCTCACCAGGCCAATATAGGTGGCCGGCAGCACGACAGCTCACCAGGCCACTATGGGTGGCCGGCATCACGACAGCTCACCAGGCCACTGTAGGTTGGCGGTAGTACGAAAGCTCACCAGGCCACTATAGGTGGCCGGCAGCAGGACAGCTCACCAGGCCACTATAGGTAGCCGGCAGCACGACAGCTCACCAGGCCGCTATAGGTAGCCGGCAGCACGACAGCTCACCAGCACACTATAGGTGGCCGGCAGCACGTCGCTCACCAGCACACTATAGGTGATCGGCGGCTCGAGAGCTCACCAGCACACTATAGGTGCCCGGCAGCACGAGGGCTCACCAGCACATTATAGGTGCCCGGCAGCACGAGGGCTCACCAGCACACTATAGGTGACCGGCAGCTCGAGAGCTCACCAGCACGCTATATGTGTCCGGCAGCACGAGAGCTCACCAGGCCACTATAGGTGGCCGGCAGCACGACAGCTCACCAGCCACTATAGGTAGCCGGCAGCACGACAGCTCACCAGGCCACTATAGGTGGCCGGCAGCACGACAGCTCACCAGGCCACTATAGGTGGCCGGCAGCAGGACAGCTCACCAGGCCACTATAGGTAGCCGGCAGCACGACAGCTCACCAGGCCGCTATAGGTAGCCGGCAGCACGACAGCTCACCAGGCCACTATAGGTGGCCGGCAGCACGAGTGCTCACCAGGCCACTATAGGTGGCCGGCAGCACGACAGCTCACCAGCACACTATAGGTGGCCGGCAGCTCGAGAGCTCACCAACACACTATAGGCAGCCGGCAGCACGACGCTCACCAGCACACTAGAGGTGGCCGGCGGCTCGAGAGCTCACCAGCAGACTATAGGTGGCCGGCAGCACAAGGGCTCACCAGCACACTATAGGTGGCCGGCAGCTCGCGAGCTCACCAGAACGCTATAGGTGACCGGCGGCTCGAGAGCTCACCAGCACACTATAGGTGCCCGACAGCACGAGGGCTCACCAGCACACTATAGGTGGCCGGCAGCTCGAGAGCTCACCAGCACACTATATGTGGCCGGCAGCACGAGAGCTCACTAGGCGACTATAGATGGCCGACAGGTCGAGAGTTCACCAGCACACTATAGGTGGCCGGCAGCTCGAGAGCTTACCAGCACAATACAGTTGGCCGGCAGCACGACAGCTCACCAGGCCACTATAAGTGGCCGGCAGCGCGACAGCTCAGCAGGCAACTATAGGTGGCCGGCAGCACGAAAGCTCACCAGGCCACTATAGGTAGCCGGCAGCACGACAGCTCACCAGGCCACTATATGTGGCCGGCAGCACAACAGTTCACCAGGCCACTATAGGTGGCCGGCAGCACAACAGCTCACCGGACTACGATAGGTGGCCGGCAGCACGACAGCTCACCAGCACACTATAGGTAGCGGGCAGCACGACGCTCACCAGGCCACTATAGGTGGCCGGCAGCTCGAGAGCTCACCAGCACAATACATTTGGCCGACAGCACGAGAGTTCACCAGGCGACTATAGATGGCCGACAGGTCGAGAGTTCACCAGCACACTATAGGTGGCCGGCAGCTCGAGAGCTTACCAGCACAATACAGTTGGCCGGCAGCACGACAGCTCACCAGGCCACTATAGGTGGCCGGCAGCACGACAGCTCACCAGGCAACTATAGGTGGCCGGCAGCACGACAGCTCACCAGGCCACTATAGGTGGCCGGCAGCACGAAAGCTCACCAGGCCACTATAGGTAGCCGGCAGCACGACAGCTCACCAGGCCACTATAGGTGGCCGGCAGCACGACAGCTCACCAGGCCACTATACGTGGCCGGCAGCACGACAGCTCACCAGGCCACTATAGGTGGCCGGCAGCACGAAAGCTCACCAGGCCACTATAGGTAGCCGGCAGCACGACAGCTCACCAGCCCACTATAGGTGGCCGGCAGCACGACAGCTCACCAGGCCACTATACGTGGCCGGCAGCACGACAGCTCACCAGCACACAATATGTGGCCGGCAGCACGACAGCTCACCAGGCCACTATAGGTGGCCGGCAGCACGACAGCTCACCAGACTACTATAGGTGGCCGGCAGCACGACAGCTCACCAGGGCACCATAGGTGGCCGGCAGCACGACAGCTCATCAGGCCACTATAGGTGGCCGGCAGAATGACAGCGTACCAGGCCACTATAGGTGGCCGGCAGAACGACAGCGCACCAGGCCACTATAGGTGACCGGATTCACGACAGCTCACCAGGCCACTGAAGGTTGGCGGCAGCACGAGAGCTCACCAGGCCACTATAGGTGGTCGGCAGCACGAAGCTCACCAGCACACTATGGGTGGTCGGCAGCTCGAGAGCTCACCGGCACACTACAGTTGGCCGGCAGCACGAGAGCTCACCAGGCGACTATAGATGGCCGTCAGGGCGAGAAGTCACCAGGCCACTATAGGCGGCCGGCAGCACGACAGCTCACCAGGCCACTATATGTGGCCGGCAGCACGAGAGCTCACCAGGCCACTATAGGTGGCCGGCAGCACGACAGCTCACCAGGCCAATATAGGTGGCCGGCAGCACGACAGCTCACCAGGCCACTATAGGTGGCCGGCAGCAGGACAGCTCACCAGGCCACTATAGGTAGCCGGCAGCACGACAGCTCACCAGGCCGCTATAGGTAGCCGGCAGCACGACAGCTCACCAGCACACTATAGGTGGCCGGCAGCACGTCGCTCATCAGCACACTATAGGTGATCGGCGGCTCGAGAGCTCACCAGCACATTATAGGTGCCCGGCAGCTCGAGGGCTCACCAGCACACTATAGGTGCCCGGCAGCACGAGGGCTCACCAGCACACTATAGGTGTCCGGCAGCTCGAGAGCTCACCAGCACACTATATGTGGCCGGCAGCACGAGAGCTCACCAGGCCACTATAGGTGGCCGGCAGCACGACAGCTCACCAGCCACTATAGGTGGCCGGCAGCACGACAGCTCACCAGGCCACTATAGGTGGCCGGCAGCACGACAGCTCACCAGGTCACTATAGGTGGCCGGCAGCACGAAAGCTCACCAGGCCACTATAGGTGGCCGGCAGCACGACGCTTACCAGCACATTATGGGTGGTCGGCAGCTCGAGAGCTCACCAGGCGACTATAGATGGCCGGCAGGTCGAGAGTTCACCAGGCCACTATAGGCAGCCGGCAGCACGACAGCTCACCAGGCCACTATAGGTGGCCGGCAGCACGACAGCTCACCAGGCCACTATAGGTGGCCGGCAGCACGACAGCTCACCAGGCCACTATAGGTGGCCGGCAGCACGACAGCTCACCAGCACACTATAGGTGGCCGGCAGCTCGAGAGCTCACCAGGCCACTATAGGTGGCCGGCAGCACGACAGCTCACCAGCCACTATAGGTGGCCGGCAGCACGACAGCTCACCAGCACACTGTAGGTAGCCGGCAGCACGACGCTCACCAGCACACTATAGGTGGTCGGCAGATCGAGAGCTCACCAGCACACTACAGTTGGCCGGCAGCACGAGAGCTCACCAGGCGACTATAGATGGCCGGCAGGTCGAGAGTTCACCAGGCCACTATAGGCAGCCGGCAGCACGACAGCTCACCAGGCCACTATAGGTGGCCGGCAGCACGACAGCTCACCAGCACACTATAGGTGGCCGGCGGCTCGAGAGCTCATCAGCACACTATAGCTAGCCGGCAGCACGACGCTCACTAGCACACTATAGGTGGTCGGCAGCTCGAGAGCTCACCAGCACACTACAGTTGGCCGGCAGCACGAGAGCTCACCAGGCGACTATAGATGGCCGGCAGGTCGAGAGTTCACCAGGCCACTATAGGCAGCCGGCAGCACGACAGCTCACCAGGCCACTATAGGTGGCCGGCAGCACGACAGCTCACCAGGCCACTATAGGCGGCCGGCAGCACGACAGCTCACCAGGCCACTATATGTGGCCGGCAGCACGAGAGCTCACCAGGCCACTATAGGTGGCCGGCAGCACGACAGCTCACCAGCCACTATAGGTGGCCGGCAGCACGACAGCTCACTAGGCCAATATAGGTGGCCGGCAGCACGACAGCTCACCAGGCCACTATAGGTGGCCGGCAGCAGGACAGCTCACCAGGCCACTATAGGTAGCCGGCAGCACGACAGCTCACCAGGCCGCTATAGGTAGCCGGCAGCACGACAGCTCACCAGCACACTATAGGTGGCCGGCAGCACGTCGCTCACCAGCACACTATAGGTGATCGGCGGCTCGAGAGCTCACCAGCACACTATAGGTGCCCGGCAGCACGAGGGCTCACCAGCACATTATAGGTGCCCGGCAGCACGAGGGCTCACCAGCACACTATAGGTGGCCGGCAGCTCGAGAGCTCACCAGCACGCTATATGTGTCCGGCAGCACGAGAGCTCACCAGGCCACTATAGGTGGCCGGCAGCACGACAGCTCACCAGGCCACTATAGGTGGCCGGCAGCACGACAGCTCACCAGCCACTATAGGTGGCCGGCAGCACGACAGCTCACCAGGCCAATATAGGTGGCCGGCAGCACGACAGCTCACCAGGCCACTATAGGTGGCCGGCAGCAGGACAGCTCACCAGGCCACTATAGGTGGCCGGCAGCACGACAGCTCACCAGCCACTATAGGTGGCCGGCAGCACGACTGCTCACCAGGCCACTATAGGTGGCCGGCAGCAGGACAGCTCACCAGGCCACTATAGGTAGCCGGCAGCACGACAGCTCACCAGGCCGCTATAGGTAGCCGGCAGCACGACAGCTCACCAGCACACTATAGGTGGCCGGCAGCACGTCGCTCACCAGCACACTATAGGTGATCGGCGGCTCGAGAGCTCACCAGCACACTATAGGTGGCCGGCAGCACGACAGCTCACCAGGCCGCTATAGGTAGCCGGCAGCACGACAGCTCACCAGCACACTATAGGTGGCCGGCAGCACGTCGCTCATCAGCACACTATAGGTGATCGGCGGCTCGAGAGCTCACCAGCACATTATAGGTGCCCGGCAGCACGAGGGCTCACCAGCACACTATAGGTGCCCGGCAGCACGAGGGCTCACCAGCACACTATAGGTGGCCGGCAGCTCGAGAGCTCACCAGCACACTATATGTGGCCGGCAGCACGAGAGCTCACCAGGCCACTATAGGTGGCCGGCAGCACGACAGCTCACCAGGCCACTATAGGTGGCCGGCAGCACGACAGCTCACCAGGCCACTATAGGTGACCGGCAGCAGGACAGCTCACCAGGCCACTATAGGTAGCCGGCAGCACGACAGCTCACCAGGCCGCTATAGGTAGCCGGCAGCACGACAGCTCACCAGGCCACTATAGGTGGCCGGCAGCACGAGTGCTCACCAGGCCACTATAGGTGGCCGGCAGCACGACAGCTCACCAGCACACTATAGGTGGCCGGCAGCTCGAGAGCTCACCAACACACTATAGGCAGCCGGCAGCACGACGCTCACCAGCACACTAGAGGTGGCCGGCGGCTCGAGAGCTCACCAGCAGACTATAGGTGGCCGGCAGCACGAGGGCTCACCAGCACACTATAGGTGGCCGGCAGCTCGCGAGCTCACCAGAACGCTATAGGTGACCGGCGGCTCGAGAGCTCACCAGCACACTATAGGTGCCCGGCAGCACGAGGGCTCACCAGCACACTATAGGTGGCCGGCAGCTCGAGAGCTCACCAGCACACTATATGTGGCCGGCAGCACGAGAGCTCACCAGGCCACTATAGGTGGCCGGCAGCACGACAGCTCACCAGCCACTATAGGTGGCCGGCAGCACGACTGCTCACCAGGCCACTATAGGTGGCCGGCAGCAGGACAGCTCACCAGGCCACTATAGGTAGCCGGCAGCACGACAGCTCACCAGGCCGCTATAGGTAGCCGGCAGCACGACAGCTCACCAGCACACTATAGGTGGCCGGCAGCACGTCGCTCACCAGCACACTATAGGTGATCGGCGGCTCGAGAGCTCACCAGCACACTATTGGTGCCCGGCAGCACGAGGGCTCACCAGCACACTATAGGTGGCCGGCAGCTTGAGAGCTCACCAGCACACTATATGTGGCCGGCAGCACGAGAGCTCACCAGGCCACTATAGGTGGCCGGCAGCACGACAGCTCACCAGCACACTATAGGTGGTCGGCAGCACGACGCTCACCAGGCCACTATAGGTGGCCGGCAGCACGGGGGCTCACCAGGCCACTATAGGTGGTCGGCAGCACGACGCCCACCAGCACACTATAGGTGCCCGGCAGCTCGAGAGCTCACCAGCACACTATAGGTAGCCGGCAGCACGACGCTCACCATCACGCTATAGGTGGTAGGCAGATCGAGAGCTCACCAGCACACTACAGTTGGCCGGCAGCACGAGAGCTCACCAGGCGACTATAGATGGCCGGTAGAACGACAGCTCACCAGGCCACTATATGTGGCCGGCATCTCGAGAGCTCACCAGGCCACTATAGCTGGCCGGCTTCACGACAGCTCACCAGCCACTATAGGTGGCCTGCAGCACTACAGCTCACTCCACTATAGGTGGCCGGCAGCACGACAGCTCACCAGGCCACTATAGGCGGCCGGCAGAACGACAGCTCACCAGACTACTATAGGTGGCCGGCAGCACGACAGTTCACCAAGGCACTATAGGTGGCCGGCAGCACGACAGCTCATCAGGCCACTATAGGTGGCCGGCAGAATGACAGCGCACCAGGCCACTATAGGTGGCTGGCAGAACGACAGCGCACCAGGCCACTATAGGTGGCCGGCATCACGACAGCTCACCAGGCCACTGTAGGTTGGCGGCAGCACGAGTGCTCACCAGGCCACTATAGGTGGTCGGCAGCACGACGCTCACCAGCACACTATGGGTGGTCGGCAGCTCGAGAGCTCACCAGCACACTACAGTTGGCCGGCACCACGAGAGCTCACCAGGCGACTATAGATGGCCGTCAGGGCGAGAAGTCACCAGGCCACTATAGGCGGCCGGCAGCACGACAGCTCACCAGGCCACTATAGGTGGCCGGCAGCACGACAGCTCACCAGGCCATTATAGGTGGCCGGCAGCACGACAGCTCACCAGGACACTATAGGTGGCCGCCAGCACGTCAGCTCACCAGGCCACTATATGTGGCCGGTAACTCGAGAGCTCACCAGACCACTATAGGTGGCCGGCAACACGACAGCTCACCAGGCCACTATAGGTGGCCGGCAGCACGACGCTCACCAGGCCACTATAGGTGGCCGGCAGCACGAGAGCTCACCAGGCCACTGTAGGTGGCCGGCAAGACGACTGCTCACCAGGCCACTATATGTGGCCGGCATCTCGAGAGCTCACCAGGCCACTATAGGTGGCCGGCAGCACGACGGCTCAGCAGGGCACTATAGGTGGCCGGCAGCACGACAGCTCACCAGGTCACTATGGGTGGCCGGCAGCACGACAGCTCACCAGGCCACTATAGGTTGCCGGCAGCACGACAGCTCACCAGGCCACTATGGGTGGCCGGCATCACGACAGCTCACCAGGCCACTGTAGGTTGGCGGTAGTACGAGAGCTCACCGGGCCACTATAGGTGGCCGGCAGCACGATAGCTCACACGCACACTTTATGTGGCCGGCAGCACGACAGCTCACCAGGCCACTATAGGTGGCCGGCAGCACGACAGCTCACCAGGCCACTATAGGTTGCCGGCAGCACGACAGCTCACCAGGCCACTATGGGTGGCCGGCATCACGACAGCTCACCAGGCCACAGTAGGTTGGCGGCAGTACGACAGCTCACCAGGCCACTATAGGAGGCCGGCTGCACGGCAGCTCACCAGCACACTATATGTGGCCGGCAGCACGACAGCTCACCAGGCGACTATAGGTGGTCGGCAGCACGACGCTCACCAGCACACTATTGGTGGTCGGCAGCTCGACGGCTCACCAGCACACTACAGTTGGCCGGCAGCACGAGAGCTCACCAGGCGACTATAGATGGCCGTCAGGTCGAGAGTTCACCAGGCCACTATAGGCGGCCGGCAGGACGACAGCTCACCAGGCCACTATAGGTGGCCGGCAGCACGACAGCTCACCAGGCCACTATAGGTGGCCGGCAGCACGACAGCTCACCAGGCCACTATATGTGGCCGGCAGCACGAGAGCTCACCAGGCCACTATAGGTGGCCGGCAGCACGACAGCTCACCAGGCCACTATAGGTGGCCGGCAGCACGACAGCTCACCAGCCACTATAGGTGGCCGGCAGCACGACAGCTCACCAGGCCAATATAGGTGGCCGGCAGCACGACAGCTCACCAGGCCACTATGGGTGGCCGGCATCACGACAGCTCACCAGGCCACTGTAGGTTGGCGGTAGTACGAGAGCTCACCAGGCCACTATAGGTGGCCGGCAGCAGGACAGCTCACCAGGCCACTATAGGTAGCCGGCAGCACGACAGCTCACCAGGCCGCTATAGGTAGCCGGCAGCACGACAGCTCACCAGCACACTATAGGTGGCCGGCAGCACGTCGCTCACCAGCACACTATAGGTGATCGGCGGCTCGAGAGCTCACCAGCACACTATAGGTGCCCGGCAGCACGAGGGCTCACCAGCACATTATAGGTGCTCGGCAGCACGAGGGCTCACCAGCACACTATAGGTGACCGGCAGCTCGAGAGCTCACCAGCACGCTATATGTGTCCGGCAGCACGAGAGCTCACCAGGCCACTATAGGTGGCCGGCAGCACGACAGCTCACCAGCCACTATAGGTAGCCGGCAGCACGACAGCTCACCAGGCCACTATAGGTGGCCGGCAGCACGACAGCTCACCAGGCCACTATAGGTGGCCGGCAGCAGGACAGCTCACCAGGCCACTATAGGTAGCCGGCAGCACGACAGCTCACCAGGCCGCTATAGGTAGCCGGCAGCACGACAGCTCACCAGGCCACTATAGGTGGCCGGCAGCACGAGTGCTCACCAGGCCACTATAGGTGGCCGGCAGCACGACAGCTCACCAGCACACTATAGGTGGCCGGCAGCTCGAGAGCTCACCAACACACTATAGGCAGCCGGCAGCACGACGCTCACCAGCACACTAGAGGTGGCCGGCGGCTCGAGAGCTCACCAGCAGACTATAGGTGGCCGGCAGCACAAGGGCTCACCAGCACACTATAGGTGGCCGGCAGCTCGCGAGCTCACCAGAACGCTATAGGTGACCGGCGGCTCGAGAGCTCACCAGCACACTATAGGTGCCCGACAGCACGAGGGCTCACCAGCACACTATAGGTGGCCGGCAGCTCGAGAGCTCACCAGCACACTATATGTGGCCGGCAGCACGAGAGCTCACTAGGCGACTATAGATGGCCGACAGGTCGAGAGTTCACCAGCACACTATAGGTGGCCGGCAGCTCGAGAGCTTACCAGCACAATACAGTTGGCCGGCAGCACGACAGCTCACCAGGCCACTATAAGTGGCCGGCAGCGCGACAGCTCAGCAGGCAACTATAGGTGGCCGGCAGCACGAAAGCTCACCAGGCCACTATAGGTAGCCGGCAGCACGACAGCTCACCAGGCCACTATATGTGGCCGGCAGCACAACAGTTCACCAGGCCACTATAGGTGGCCGGCAGCACAACAGCTCACCGGACTACGATAGGTGGCCGGAAGCACGACAGCTCACCAGCACACTATAGGTAGCGGGCAGCACGACGCTCACCAGGCCACTATAGGTGGCCGGCAGCTCGAGAGCTCACCAGCACAATACATTTGGCCGACAGCACGAGAGTTCACCAGGCGACTATAGATGGCCGACAGGTCGAGAGTTCACCAGCACACTATAGGTGGCCGGCAGCTCGAGAGCTTACCAGCACAATACAGTTGGCCGGCAGCACGACAGCTCACCAGGCCACTATAGGTGGCCGGCAGCACGACAGCTCACCAGGCAACTATAGGTGGCCGGCAGCACGACAGCTCACCAGGCCACTATAGGTGGCCGGCAGCACGAAAGCTCACCAGGCCACTATAGGTAGCCGGCAGCACGACAGCTCACCAGGCCACTATAGGTGGCCGGCAGCACGACAGCTCACCAGGCCACTATACGTGGCCGGCAGCACGACAGCTCACCAGGCCACTATAGGTGGCCGGCAGCACGAAAGCTCACCAGGCCACTATAGGTAGCCGGCAGCACGACAGCTCACCAGCCCACTATAGGTGGCCGGCAGCACGACAGCTCACCAGGCCACTATACGTGGCCGGCAGCACGACAGCTCACCAGCACACAATATGTGGCCGGCAGCACGACAGCTCACCAGGCCACTATAGGTGGCCGGCAGCACGACAGCTCACCAGACTACTATAGGTGGCCGGCAGCACGACAGCTCACCAGGGCACCATAGGTGGCCGGCAGCACGACAGCTCATCAGGCCACTATAGGTGGCCGGCAGAATGACAGCGTACCAGGCCACTATAGGTGGCCGGCAGAACGACAGCGCACCAGGCCACTATAGGTGACCGGATTCACGACAGCTCACCAGGCCACTGAAGGTTGGCAGCAGCACGAGAGCTCACCAGGCCACTATAGGTGGTCGGCAGCACGAAGCTCACCAGCACACTATGGGTGGTCGGCAGCTCGAGAGCTCACCGGCACACTACAGTTGGCCGGCAGCACGAGAGCTCACCAGGCGACTATAGATGGCCGTCAGGGCGAGAAGTCACCAGGCCACTATAGGCGGCCGGCAGCACGACAGCTCACCAGGCCACTATATGTGGCCGGCAGCACGAGAGCTCACCAGGCCACTATAGGTGGCCGGCAGCACGACAGCTCACCAGGCCACTATAGGTGGCCGGCAGCACGACAGCTCACCAGCCACTATAGGTGGCCGGCAGCACGACAGCTCACCAGGCCAATATAGGTGGCCGGCAGCACGACAGCTCACCAGGCCACTATAGGTGGCCGGCAGCAGGACAGCTCACCAGGCCACTATAGGTAGCTGGCAGCACGACAGCTCACCAGGCCGCTATAGGTAGCCGGCAGCACGACAGCTCACCAGCACACTATAGGTGGCCGGCAGCACGTCGCTCATCAGCACACTATAGGTGATCGGCGGCTCGAGAGCTCACCAGCACATTATAGGTGCCCGGCAGCACGAGGGCTCACCAGCACACTATAGGTGCCCGGCAGCACGAGGGCTCACCAGCACACTATAGGTGTCCGGCAGCTCGAGAGCTCACCAGCACACTATATGTGGCCGGCAGCACGAGAGCTCACCAGGCCACTATAGGTGGCCGGCAGCACGACAGCTCACCAGCCACTATAGGTGGCCGGCAGCACGACAGCTCACCAGGCCACTATAGGTGGCCGGCAGCACGACAGCTCACCAGGCCACTATAGGTGGCCGGCAGCACGAAAGCTCACCAGGCCACTATAGGTGGCCGGCAGCACGACGCTTACCAGCACATTATGGGTGGTCGGCAGCTCGAGAGCTCACCAGGCGACTATAGATGGCCGGCAGGTCGAGAGTTCACCAGGCCACTATAGGCGGCCGGCAGCACGACAGCTCACCAGGCCACTATAGGTGGCCGGCAGCACGACAGCTCACCAGGCCACTATAGGTGGCCGGCAGCACGACAGCTCACCAGCACACTATAGGTGGCCGGCGGCTCGAGAGCTCATCAGCACACTATAGCTAGCCGGCAGCACGACGCTCACTAGCACACTATAGGTGGTCGGCAGCTCGAGAGCTCACCAGCACACTACAGTTGGCCGGCAGCACGAGAGGTCACCAGGCGACTATAGATGGCCGGCAGCACGACAGCTCACCAGGCCACTATAGGTGGCCGGCAGCACGACAGCTCACCAGCACACTATAGGTGGCCGGCAGCTCGAGAGCTCACCAGGCCACTATAGGTGGCCGGCAGCACGACAGCTCACCAGCCACTATAGGTGGCCGGCAGCACGACAGCTCACCAGCACACTGTAGGTAGCCGGCAGCACGACGCTCACCAGCACACTATAGGTGGTCGGCAGATCGAGAGCTCACCAGCACACTACAGTTGGCCGGCAGCACGAGAGCTCACCAGGCGACTATAGATGGCCGGCAGCACGAAAGCTCACCAGGCCACTATATGTGGCCGGCATCTCGAGAGCTCACCAGGCCACTATAGATGGCCGGCATCATGACAGCTCACCAGCCACTATTGGTAGCCGGCAGCACGACAGCTCACCAGGCCACTATAGGTGGCCGGCGGCACGACAGCTCACCAGGCCACTATAGGTGGCCGGCAGCACGACAGCTCACCAGGCCACTATAGGTGGCCGGCAGCACGACAGCTCACCAGGCCACTGTAGGTTGGCGGCAGCACGAGTGCTCACCAGGCCACTATAGGTGGTCGGCAGCACGACGCTCACCAGCACACTATGGGTGGTCGGCAGCTCGAGAGCTCACCAGCACACTACAGTTGGCCGGCAGCACGAGAGCTCACCAGGCGACTATAGATGGCCGGCAGCACGACAGCTCACCAGCACACTATATGTGGCCGGCAGCACCACAGCTCACCAGGCCACTAAAAGTGGCCGGCAGCACGTTAGCTCATTAGCACACTATATGTGGCCGGCAGCACGACAGCTCACCAGGCCACTATAGGTGGCCGGCAGCACAAAAGCTCACCAGGCGACTATAGATGGCCGACAGGTCGAGAGTTCACCAGCACACTATAGGTGGCCGGCAGCTCGAGAGCTTAGCAGCACAATACAGTTGGCCGGCAGCACGACAGCTCACCAGGCCACTATAAGTGGCCGGCAGCGCGACAGCTCAGCAGGCAACTATAGGTGGCCGGCAGCACGAAAGCTCACCAGGCCACTATAGGTAGCCGGCAGCACGACAGCTCACCAGGCCACTATATGTGGCCGGCAGCACAACAGTTCACCAGGCCACTATAGGTGGCCGGCAGCACAACAGCTCACCGGACTACGATAGGTGGCCGGCAGCACGACAGCTCACCAGCACACTATAGGTAGCGGGCAGCACGACGCTCACCAGGCCACTATAGGTGGCCGGCAGCTCGAGAGCTCACCAGCACAATACATTTGGCCGACAGCACGAGAGTTCACCAGGCGACTATAGATGGCCGACAGGTCGAGAGTTCACCAGCACACTATAGGTGGCCGGCAGCTCGAGAGCTTACCAGCACAATACAGTTGGCCGGCAGCACGACAGCTCACCAGGCCACTATAGGTGGCCGGCAGCACGACAGCTCACCAGGCAACTATAGGTGGCCGGCAGCACGACAGCTCACCAGGCCACTATAGGTGGCCGGCAGCACGAAAGCTCACCAGGCCACTATAGGTAGCCGGCAGCACGACAGCTCACCAGGCCACTATAGGTGGCCGGCAGCACGACAGCTCACCAGGCCACTATACGTGGCCGGTAGCACGACAGCTCACCAGGCCACTATAGGTGGCCGGCAGCACGAAAGCTCCCCAGGCCACTATAGGTAGCCGGCAGCACGACAGCTCACCAGGCCACTATATGTGGCCGGCAGCACAACAGTTCACCAGGCCACTATAGGTGGCCGGCAGCACAACAGCTCACCGGACTACGATAGGTGGCCGGCAGCACGACAGCTCACCAGCACACTATAGGTAGCGGGCAGCACGACGCTCACCAGGCCACTATAGGTGGCCGGCAGCTCGAGAGCTCACCAGCACAATACATTTGGCCGACAGCACGAGAGTTCACCAGGCGACTATAGATGGCCGACAGGTCGAGAGTTCACCAGCACACTATAGGTGGCCGGCAGCTCGAGAGCTTACCAGCACAATACAGTTGGCCGGCAGCACGACAGCTCACCAGGCCACTATAGGTGGCCGGCAGCACGACAGCTCACCAGGCAACTATAGGTGGCCGGCAGCACGACAGCTCACCAGGCCACTATAGGTGGCCGGCAGCACGAAAGCTCACCAGGCCACTATAGGTAGCCGGCAGCACGACAGCTCACCAGGCCACTATAGGTGGCCGGCAGCACGACAGCTCACCAGGCCACTATACGTGGCCGGCAGCACGACAGCTCACCAGGCCACTATAGGTGGCCGGCAGCACGAAAGCTCCCCAGGCCACTATAGGTAGCCGGCAGCACGACAGCTCACCAGCCCACTATAGGTGGCCGGCAGCACGACAGCTCACCAGGCCACTATACGTGGCCGGCAGCACGACAGCTCACCAGCACACAATATGTGGCCGGCAGCACGACAGCTCACCAGGCCACTATAGGTGGCCGGCAGCACAACAGCTCACCAGACTACTATAGGTGGCCGGCAGCACGACAGCTCACCAGGGCACCATAGGTGGCCGGCAGCACGACAGTTCATCAGGCCACTATAGGTGGCCGGCAGAATGACAGCGTACCAGGCCACTATAGGTGGCCGGCAGAACGACAGCGCACCAGGCCACTATAGGTGACCGGATTCACGACAGCTCACCAGGCCACTGAAGGTTGGCGGCAGCACGAGAGCTCACCAGGCCACTATAGGTGGTCGGCAGCACGAAGCTCACCAGCACACTATGGGTGGTCGGCAGCTCGAGAGCTCACCGGCACACTACAGTTGGCCGGCAGCACGAGAGCTCACCAGGCGACTATAGATGGCCGTCAGGTCGAGAGCTCACCAGGCCACTATAGGCGACCGGCAGCACGACAGCTCACCAGGCCACTATAGGTGGCCGGCAGCACGACAGCTCACCAGGCCACTATAGGTGACCGGCAGCACGACAGCTCACCAGGACACTATAGGTGGCCGCTAGCACGACAGCTCACCAGGCCACTATATGTGGCCGGGAACTCGAGAGCTCACCAGACCACTATAGGTGGCCGGCAACACGGCAGCTCACCAGCACACTATATGTGACCGGCAGCACGACAGCTCACCAGGCCACTATAGGTGGCCGGCAGCACGACAGCTCACCAGGCCACTATAGGTGGCCGGCAGCACGACAGCTCACCAGGCCACTATAGGTGGCCGGCAGCACGACAGCTCACCAGGCCACTATAGGTGGCCGGCAGCACGACAGCTCACCAGGCCACTATAGGTGGCCGGCAGCACGACAGCTCACCAGGCCACTATAGGTGGCCGGCAGCACGACAGCTCACCAGCACACTATATGTGGCCGGCAGCACCACAGCTCACCAGGCCACTAAAAGTGGCCGGCAGCACGTTAGCTCATTAGCACACTATATGTGGCCGGCAGCACGACAGCTCACCAGGCCACTATAGGTGGCCGGCAGCACAAAAGCTCACCAGACTACTATAGGTGGCCGGCAGCACGACAGCTCACCAGCACACTAAAGGTGGCCAGCAGCACGACGCTCACAAGGCCACTATAGGTGGCCGGCAGCTCGAGAGCTCACCAGCACAATACAGTTGGCCGGCAGCACGACAGCTCACCAGGCCACTATTGGTGGCCGGCAGCACTACTGCTCACCAGGCCACTATAGGTGGCCGGCAGCACAACAGCTCACCAGACTACTATAGGTGGCCGGCAGCGCGACAGCTCACCAGCACACTATATGTGGCCGGCAGCACGACAGCTCACCAGGCCACTATAGGTGGCCGGCAGCACGACAGCTCACCAGACTACTATAGGTGGCCGGCACCACGACAGCTCACCAGGCCACCATAGGTGGCCGGCAGAACGATAGCGCACCAGACCACTATAGGTGGCCGGCAGCTCGACAGCTCACCAGGCCACTATAGGTGGCCGGCATCACGACAGCTCACCAGACCACTATAGGTGGCCGGCAGCACGACAACTCACCAGGCCTCTATAGGTGGCCGGCAGCACGACAGCTCATCAGGCCAATATAGGTGGCCGGCAGAACGACAGCGCACCAGGCCAATATAGGTGGCCGGCAACACGACAGCTTACCAGGCCACTGTAGGTTGCCGGCAGCACGAGAGCTCACCAGGCCACTATAGGTGGTCGGCAGCACGACGCTTACCAGCACATTATGGGTGGTCGGCAGCTCGAGAGCTCACCAGGCGACTATAGATGGCCGGCAGGTCGAGAGTTCACCAGGCCACTATAGGCGGCCGGCAGCACGACAGCTCACCAGGCCACTATAGGCGGCCGGCAGCACGACAGCTCACCAGGCCACTATAGGTGGCCGGCAGCACGACAGCTCACCAGGCCACTATAGGTGGCCGGCAGCACGACAGCTCACCAGCACACTATAGGTGGCCGGCGGCTCGAGAGCTCATCAGCACACTATAGCTAGCCGGCAGCACGACGCTCACTAGCACACTATAGGTGGTCGGCAGCTCGAGAGCTCACCAGCACACTACAGTTGGCCGGCAGCACGAGAGCTCACCAGGCGACTATAGATGGCCGGCAGCACGACAGCTCACCAGGCCACTATAGGTGGCCGGCAGCACGACAGCTCACCAGCACACTATAGGTGGCCGGCAGCTCGAGAGCTCACCAGGCCACTATAGGTGGCCGGCAGCACGACAGCTCACCAGCTACTATAGGTGGCCGGCAGCACGACAGCTCACCAGCACACTGTAGGTAGCCGGCAGCACGACGCTCACCAGCACACTATAGGTGGTCGGCAGATCGAGAGCTCACCAGCACACTACAGTTGGCCGGCAGCACGAGAGCTCACCAGGCGACTATAGATGGCCGGCAGCACGAAAGCTCACCAGGCCACTATATGTGGCCGGCATCTCGAGAGCTCACCAGGCCACTATAGATGGCCGGCATCACGACAGCTCACCAGCCACTATAGGTGGCCGGCAGCACGACAGCTCACCAGGCCACTATAGGTGGCCGGCGGCACGACAGCTCACCAGTCCACTATAGGTGGCCGGCAGCACGACAGCTCACCAGGCCACTATAGGTGGCCGGCAGCACGACAGCTCACCAGGCCACTGTAGGTTGGCGGCAGCACGAGTGCTCACCAGGCCACTATAGGTGGTCGGCAGCACGACGCTCACCAGCACATTATGGGTGGTCGGCAGCTCGAGAGCTCACCAGCACGCTACAGTTGGCCGGCAGCACGAGAGCTCACCAGGCGACTATAGATGGCCGTCAGGGCGAGAAGTCACCAGGCCACTATAGGCGGCCGGCAGCACGACAGCTCACCAGGCCACTATATGTGGCCGGCAGCACGAGAGCTCACCAGGCCACTATAGGTGGCCGGCAGCACGACAGCTCACCAGGCCACTATAGGTGGCCGGCAGCACGACAGCTCACCAGCCACTATAGGTGGCCGGCAGCACGACAGCTCACCAGGCCAATATAGGTGGCCGGCAGCACGACAGCTCACCAGGCCACTATAGGTGGCCGGCAGCAGGACAGCTCACCAGGCCACTATAGGTAGCCGGCAGCACGACAGCTCACCAGGCCGCTATAGGTAGCCGGCAGCACGACAGCTCACCAGCACACTATAGGTGGCCGGCAGCACGTCGCTCATCAGCACACTATAGGTGATCGGCGGCTCGAGAGCTCACCAGCACATTATAGGTGCCCGGCAGCACGAGGGCTCACCAGCACACTATAGGTGCCCGGCAGCACGAGGGCTCACCAGCACACTATAGGTGGCCGGCAGCTCGAGAGCTCACCAGCACACTATATGTGGCCGGCAGCACGAGAGCTCACCAGGCCACTATAGGTGGCCGGCAGCACGACAGCTCACCAGGCCACTATAGGTGGCCGGCAGCACGACAGCTCACCAGGCCACTATAGGTGGCCGGCAGCAGGACAGCTCACCAGGCCACTATAGGTAGCCGGCAGCACGACAGCTCACCAGGCCGCTATAGGTAGCCGGCAGCACGACAGCTCACCAGGCCACTATAGGTGGCCGGCAGCACGAGTGCTCACCAGGCCACTATAGGTGGCCGGCAGCACGACAGCTCACCAGCACACTATAGGTGGCCGGCAGCTCGAGAGCTCACCAACACACTATAGGCAGCCGGCAGCACGACGCTCACCAGCACACTAGAGGTGGCCGGCGGCTCGAGAGCTCACCAGCAGACTATAGGTGGCCGGCAGCACGAGGGCTCACCAGCACACTATAGGTGGCCGGCAGCTCGCGAGCTCACCAGAACGCTATAGGTGACCGGCGGCTCGAGAGCTCACCAGCACACTATAGGTGCCCGGCAGCACGAGGGCTCACCAGCACACTATAGGTGGCCGGCAGCTCGAGAGCTCACCAGCACACTATATGTGGCCGGCAGCACGAGAGCTCACCAGGCCACTATAGGTGGCCGGCAGCACGACAGCTCACCAGCCACTATAGGTGGCCGGCAGCACGACTGCTCACCAGGCCACTATAGGTGGCCGGCAGCAGGACAGCTCACCAGGCCACTATAGGTAGCCGGCAGCACGACAGCTCACCAGGCCGCTATAGGTAGCCGGCAGCACGACAGCTCACCAGCACACTATAGGTGGCCGGCAGCACGTCGCTCACCAGCACACTATAGGTGATCGGCGGCTCGAGAGCTCACCAGCACACTATTGGTGCCCGGCAGCACGAGGGCTCACCAGCACACTATAGGTGGCCGGCAGCTTGAGAGCTCACCAGCACACTATATGTGGCCGGCAGCACGAGAGCTCACCAGGCCACTATAGGTGGCCGGCAGCACGACAGCTCACCAGCACACTATAGGTGGTCGGCAGCACGACGCTCACCAGGCCACTATAGGTGGCCGGCAGCACGGGGGCTCACCAGGCCACTATAGGTGGTCGGCAGCACGACGCCCACCAGCACACTATAGGTGCCCGGCAGCTCGAGAGCTCACCAGCACACTATAGGTAGCCGGCAGCACGACGCTCACCATCACGCTATAGGTGGTAGGCAGATCGAGAGCTCA
Organism: Eumerus sabulonum; assembly: GCA_951905685.1. Lineage (NCBI taxonomy): Eukaryota > Metazoa > Arthropoda > Insecta > Diptera > Syrphidae > Eumerus > Eumerus sabulonum. The sequence goes on along the minus strand of OX645060.1, from coordinate 131,045,927 downwards.
CCAGCACACTACAGTTGGCCGGCAGCACGAGAGCTCACCAGGCGACTATAGATGGCCGGTAGAACGACAGCTCACCAGGCCACTATATGTGGCCGGCAGCACGAGAGCTCACCAGGCGACTATAGATGGCCGTCAGGGCGAGAAGTCACCAGGCCACTATAGGCGGCCGGCAGCACGACAGCTCACCAGGCCACTATAGGTGGCCGGCAGCACGACAGCTCACCAGGCCACTATAGGTGGCCGGCAGCACGACAGCTCACCAGGACACTATAGGTGGCCGCCAGCACGTCAGCTCACCAGGCCACTATATGTGGCCGGTAACTCGAGAGCTCACCAGACCACTATAGGTGGCCGGCAACACGACAGCTCACCAGGCCACTATAGGTGGCCGGCAGCACGACGCTCACCAGGCCACTATAGGTGGCCGGCAGCACGAGAGCTCACCAGGCCACTGTAGGTGGCCGGCACCACGACTGCTCACCAGGCCACTATATGTGGCCGGCATCTCGAGAGCTCACCAGGCCACTATAGGTGGCCGGCAGCACGACGGCTCAGCAGGGCACTATAGGTGGCCGGCAGCACGACAGCTCACCAGGTCACTATGGGTGGCCGGCAGCACGACAGCTCACCAGGCCACTATAGGTTGCCGGCAGCACGACAGCTCACCAGGCCACTATGGGTGGCCGGCATCACGACAGCTCACCAGGCCACTGTAGGTTGGCGGTAGTACGAGAGCTCACCAGGCCACTATAGGTGGCCGGCAGCACGATAGCTCACACGCACACTTTATGTGGCCGGCAGCACGACAGCTCACCAGGCCACTATAGGTGGCCGGCAGCACGACAGCTCACCAGGCCACTATAGGTTGCCGGCAGCACGACAGCTCACCAGGCCACTATGGGTGGCCGGCATCACGACAGCTCACCAGGCCACAGTAGGTTGGCGGCAGTACGACAGCTCACCAGGCCACTATAGGAGGCCGGCTGCACGGCAGCTCACCAGCACACTATATGTGGCCGGCAGCACGACAGCTCACCAGGCGACTATAGGTGGTCGGCAGCACGACGCTCACCAGCACACTATTGGTGGTCGGCAGCTCGACGGCTCACCAGCACACTACAGTTGGCCGGCAGCACGAGAGCTCACCAGGCGACTATAGATGGCCGTCAGGTCGAGAGTTCACCAGGCCACTATAGGCGGCCGGCAGGACGACAGCTCACCAGGCCACTATAGGTGGCCGGCAGCACGACAGCTCACCAGGCCACTATAGGTGGCCGGCAGCACGACAGCTCACCAGCACACTATATGTGGCCGGTAGCACGACAGCTCACCAGCACACTATATGTGGCCGGCAGCACAACAGTTCGCCAGGCCACTATAGGTGGCCGGCAGCACAACAGCTCACCAGACTACTATAGGTGGCCGGCAGCACGACAGCTCACCAGCACACTATAGGTGGCCGGCAGCACGACGCTCACCAGGCCACTATAGGTGGCCGGCAGCTCGAGAGCTCACCAGCACAATACAGTGGCCGGCAGCACGACAGCTCACCAGGCCACTATAGGTGGCCGGCAGCACTACTGCTCACCAGGCAACTATAGGTGGCCGGCAGCACGACAGCTCACCAGGCCGCTGTAGGTGGCCGGCAGCACGACAGCTCACCAGCACACTATATGTGGCCGGCAGCACCACGCTCACCATCACACTATAGGTGGTCGGCAGATCGAGAGCTCACCAGCACACTACAGTTGGCCGGCAGCACGAGAGCTCACCAGGCGACTATAGATGGCCGGTAGAACGACAGCTCACCAGGCCACTATATGTGGCCGGCATCTCGAGAGCTCACCAGGCCACTATAGCTGGCCGGCATCACGACAGCTCACCAGCCACTATAGGTGGCCTGCAGCACGACAGCTCACCAGGCCACTATAGGTGGCCGGCAGCACGACAGCTCACCAGGCCACTATAGGTGGCCGGCAGCACGACAGCTCACCAGACTACTATAGGTGGCCGGCAGCACGACAGTTCACCAGGGCACTATAGGTGGCCGGCAGCACGACAGCTCATCAGGCCACTATAGGTGGCCGGCAGAATAACAGCGCACCAGGCCACTATAGGTGGCCGGCAGAACGACAGCGCACCAGGCCACTATAGGTGGCCGGCATCACGACAGCTCACCAGGCCACTGTAGGTTGGCGGCAGCACGAGTGCTCACCAGGCCACTATAGGTGGTCGGCAGCACGACGCTCACCAGCACACTATGGGTGGTCGGCAGCTCGAGAGCTCACCAGCACACTACAGTTGGCCTGCAGCACGAGAGCTCACCAGGCGACTATAGATGGCCGTCAGGGCGAGAAGTCACCAGGCCACTATAGGCGGCCGGCAGCACGACAGCTCACCAGGCCACTTAAGGTGGCCGGCAGCACGACAGCTCACCAGGCCACTATAGGTGGCCGGCAGCACGACAGCTCACCAGGACACTATAGGTGGCCGCCAGCACGTCAGCTCACCAGGCCACTATATGTGGCCGGTAACTCGAGAGCTCACCAGACCACTATAGGTGGCCGGCAACACGACAGCTCACCAGGCCACTATAGGTGGCCGGCAGCACGACGCTCACCAGGCCACTATAGGTGGCCGGCAGCACGAGAGCTCACCAGGCCACTGTAGGTGGCCGGCAGCACGACAGCTCACCAGGCCACTATATGTGGCCGGCATCTCGAGAGCTTGGCGGCAGCACGACAGCTCACCAGCACACTATATGTGGCCGGCAGCACGACAGCTCACCAGCACACTATATGTGGCCGGCAGCACAACAGTTCACCAGGCCACTATAGGTGGCCGGCAGCACAACAGCTCACCAGACTACTATAGGTGGCCGGCAGCACGACAGCTCACCAGCACACTATAGGTGGCCGGCAGCACGACGCTCACCAGGCCACTATAGGTGGCCGGCAGCTCGAGAGCTCACCAGCACAATACAGTGGCCGGCAGCACGACAGCTCACCAGGCCACTATAGGTGGCCGGCAGCACTACTGCTCACCAGGCCACTATAGGTGGCCGGCAGCACTACTGCTCACCAGGCCACTATAGGTGGCCGGCAGCACGACAACTCACCAGGCCGCTGTAGGTGGCCGGCAGCACGACAGCTCACCAGCACACTATATGTGGCCGGCAGCACCACGCTCACCATCACACTATAGGTGGTCGGCAGATCGAGAGCTCACTAGCACACTACAGTTGGCCGGCAGCACGAGAGCTCACCAGGCGACTATAGATGGCCGGTAGAACGACAGCTCACCAGGCCACTATATGTGGCCGGCATCTCGAGAGCTCACCAGGCCACTATAGCTGGCCGGCATCACGACAGCTCACCAGCCACTATAGGTGGCCTGCAGCACGACAGCTCACCAGGGCACTATAGGTGGCCGGCAGCACGACAGCTCACCAGGCCACTATAGGTGGCCGGCAGCACGACAGCTCACCAGACTACTATAGGTGGCCGGCAGCACGACAGTTCACCAGGGCACTATAGGTGGCCGGCAGCACGACAGCTCATCAGGCCACTATAGGTGGCCGGCAGAATGACAGCGCACCAGGCCACTATAGGTGGCCGGCAGAACGACAGCGCACCAGGCCACTATAGGTGGCCGGCATCACGACTGCTCACCAGGCCACTGTAGTTTGGCGGCAGCACGAGTGCTCACCAGGCCACTATAGGTGGTCGGCAGCACGACGCTCACCAGCACACTATGGGTGGTCGGCAGCCCAGAGCTCACCAGCACACTACAGTTGGCCGGCAGCACGAGAGCTCACCAGGCGACTATAGATGGCCGTCAGAGCGAGAAGTCACCAGGCCACTATAGGCGGCCGGCAGCACGACAGCTCACCAGGCCACTATAGGTGGCCGGCAGCACGACAGCTCACCAGGCCACTATAGGTGGCCGCCAACACGACAGCTCACCAGGCCACTATAGGTGGCCGGCAGCACGACGCTCACCAGGCCACTATAGGTGGCCGGCAGCACGAGAGCTCACCAGGCCACTGTAGGTGGCCGGCAGCACGACAGCTCACCAGGTCACTATAGGTGGCCGGCAGCACGACAGCTCACCAGGCCACTATAGGTTGCCGGCAGCACGACAGCTCACCAGGCCACAATGGGTGGCCGGCATCACGACAGCTCACCAGGCCACTGTAGGTTGGCGGTAGTACGAGAGCTCACCAGGCCACTATAGGTGGCCGGCAGCACGATAGCTCACACGCACACTATATGTGGCCGGCAGCACGACAGCTCACCAGGCCACTATAGGCGGCCGGCAGCACGACAGCTCACCAGGCCACTATAGGTTGCCGGCAGCACGACAGCTCACCAGGCCACTATGGGTGGCCGGCATCACGACAGCTCACCAGGCCACTGTAGGTTGGCGGCAGTACGAGAGCTCACCAGGCCACTATAGGAGGCCGGCAGCACGGCAGCTCACCAGCACACTATATGTGGCCGGCAGCACGACAGCTCACCAGGCCACTATAGGTGGTCGGCAGCACGACGCTCACCAGCACACTATGGGTGGTCGGCAGCTCGACGGCTCACCAGCACACTACAGTTGGCCGGCAGCACGAGAGCTCACCAGGCGACTATAGATGGCCGTCAGGTCGAGAGTTCACCAGGCCACTATAGGCGGCCGGCAGGACGACAGCTCACCAGGCCACTATAGGTGGCCGGCAGCACGACAGCTCACCAGGCCACTATAGGTGGCCGGCAGCACGACAGCTCACCAGAACACTATATGTGGCCGGCAGCACGACAGCTCACCAGCACACTATATGTGGCCGGCAGCACAACAGTTCACCGGGCCACTATAGGTGCCCGGCAGCACAACAGCTCACCAGACTACTATAGGTGGCCGGCAGCACGACAGCTCACCAGCACACTATAGGTGGCCGGCAGCACGACGCTCACCAGGCCACTATAGGTGTCCGGCAGCTCGAGAGCTCACCAGCACAATACAGTGGCCGGCAGCACGACAGCTCACCAGGCCACTATAGGTGGCCGGCAGCACTACTGCTCACCAGGCCACTATGGGTGGCCGGCAGCACGACAGCACACCAGGCCGCTGTAGGTGGCCGGCAGCACGACAGCTCACCAGCACACTATATGTGGCCGGCAGCACCACGCTCACCATCACACTATAGGTGGTCGGCAGATCGAGAGCTCACCAGCACACTACAGTTGGCCGGCAGCACGAGAGCTCACCAGGCGACTATAGATGGCCGGTAGAACGACAGCTCACCAGGCCACTATATGTGGCCGGCATCTCGAGAGCTCACCAGGCCACTATAGCTGGCCGGCATCACGACAGCTCACCAGCCACTATAGGTGGCCTGCAGCACGACAGCTCACCAGGCCACTATAGGTGGCCGGCAGCACGACAGCTCACCAGGCCACTATAGGTGGCCGGCAGCACGACAGCTCACCAGACTACTATAGGTGGCCGGCAGCACGACAGTTCACCAGGGCACTATAGGTGGCCGGCAGCACGACAGCTCATCAGGCCACTATAGGTTGCCGGCAGAATGACAGCGCACCAGGCCACTATAGGTGGCCGGCATCACGACTGCTCACCAGGCCACTGTAGGTTGGCGGCAGCACGAGTGCTCACCAGGCCACTATAGGTGGTCGGCAGCACGACGCTCACCAGCACACTATGGGTGGTCGGCAGCTCGAGAGCTCACCAGCACACTACAGTTGGCCGGCAGCACGAGAGCTCACCAGGCGACTATAGATGGCCGTCAGGGCGAGAAGTCACCAGGCCACTATAGGCGGCCGGCAGCACGACAGCTCACCAGGCCACTATAGGTGGCCGGCAGCACGACAGCTCACCAGGCCACTATAGGTGGCCGGCAGCACGACAGCTCACCAGGACACTATAGGTGGCCGCCAGCACGACAGCTCACCAGGCCACTATATGTGGCCGCTAACTCGAGAGCTCACCAGACCACTATAAGTGGCCGGCAACACGACAGCTCACCAGGCCACTATAGGTGGCCGGCAGCACGACGCTCACCAGGCCACTATAGGTGGCCGGCAGTACGAGAGCTCACCAGGCCACTATAGGTGGCCGGCAGCACGACAGCTCACCAGGCCACTATATGTGGCCGGCATCTCGAGAGCTCACCAGGCCACTATAGGTGGCCGGCAGCACGACGGCTTAGCAGGGCACTATAGGTGGCCGGCAGCACGACAGCTCACCAGGTCACTATAGGTGGCCGGCGGCACGATGGCTCACCAGGCCACTATAGGTTGCCGGCAGCACGACAGCTCACCAGGCCACTATGGGTTGCCGGCATCACGACAGCTCACCAGGCCACTGTAGGTTGGCGGCAGTACGAGAGCTCACCAGGCCACTATAGGTGGCCGGCAGCACGACAGCTCACCAGGCCACTCTAGGTGGCCGGCAGCACGACAGCTCACCAGCACACTATATGTGGCCGGCAGCACGACAGCTCACCAGGCCACTATAGGTGGCCGGCAGCACGACAGCTCACCAGGCCACTATAGGTGGCCGGCAGCACGACAGCTCACCAGGCCACTCTAGGTGGCCGGCAGCACGACAGCTCACCAGCACACTATATGTGGCCGGCAGCACGACAGCTCACCAGGCCACTAAAAGTGGCCGGCAGCACGACAGCTCACCAGCACACTATATGTGGCCGGCAGCACGACATCTCACCAGGCCACTATAGGTGGCCGGCAGCACGACAGCTCACCAGGCCACTATAGGTGGCCGGCAGCACGACAGCTCACCAGGCCACTCTAGGTGGCCGGCAGCACGACAGCTCACCAGCACACTATATGTGGCCGGCAGCACGACAGCTCACCAGGCCACTAAGAGTGGCCGGCAGCACAAAAGCTCACCAGCCTACTATAGGTGGCCGGCAGCACGACAGCTCACCAGCACACTAAAGGTGGCCGGCAGCATGACGTTCACCAGGCCACTATAGGTGGCCGGCAGCTCGAGAGCTCACCAGACTACTATAGGTGGCCGGCACCACGACAGCTCACCAGGGCACTATAGGTGGCCGGGAGCACGACAGCTCATCAGGCCACCATAGGTGGCCGGCAGAACGATAGCGCACCAGACCACTATAGGTGGCCGGCAGCACGACAGCTCACCAGCACACTATATGTGGCCGGCAGCACGACAGCTCACCAGGCCACTATAGGTGGTCGGCAGCACGAGAGCTCACCAGGCGACTATAGATGGCCGTCAGGGCGAGAAGTCACCAGGCCACTATAGGCGGCCGGCAGCACGACAGCTCACCAGGCCCCTATATGTGGCCGGCAGCACGACAGCTCACCAGGCCACTGTAGGTTGGCGGCAGTACGAGAGCTCACCAGGCCACTATAGGTGGCCGGCAGCACGACAGCTCACCAGCACACTATATGTTGCCGGCAGCACGACAGCTCACCAGCACACTATAGGTGGCCGGCAGCATGACAGCTCACCAGGCCACTATAGGTGGCCGGCAGCACGACAGCTCACCAGGCCACTATAGGTGGCCGGCAGCACGACAGCTCACCAGGCCACTCTAGGTGGCCGGCAGCACGACAGCTCACCAGCACACTATATGTGGCCGGCAGCACGACAGCTCACCAGGCCACTAAAAGTGGCCGGCAGCACGACAGCTCACCAGCACACTATATGTGGACGGCAGCACGACATCTCACCAGGCCACTATAGGTGGCCGGCAGCACGACAGCTCACCAGGCCACTATAGGTGGCCGGCAGCACGACAGCTCACCAGGCCACTCTAGGTGGCCGGCAGCACGACAGCTCACCAGCACACTATATGTGGCCGGCAGCACGACAGCTCACCAGGCCACTATAGGTGGCCGGCAGCACGACAGCTCACCAGGCCACTATAGGTGGCCGGCAGCACGACAGCTCACCAGCACACTATATGTGGCCGGCAGCACGACAGCTCACCAGGCCACTAAAAGTGGCCGGCAGCACGACAGCTCACCAGCACACTATATGTGGCCGGCAGCACGACATCTCACCAGGCCACTATAGGTGGCCGGCAGCACGACAGCTCACCAGGCCACTATAGGTGGCCGGCAGCACGACAGCTCACCAGGCCACTCTAGGTGGCCGGCAGCACGACAGCTCACCAGCACACTATATGTGGCCGGCAGCACGACAGCTCACCAGGCCACTAAAAGTGGCCGGCAGCACAAAAGCTCACCAGCCTACTATAGGTGGCCGGCAGCACGACAGCTCACCAGCACACTAAAGGTGGCCGGCAGCATGACGTTCACCAGGCCACTATAGGTGGCCGGCAGCTCGAGAGCTCACCAGACTACTATAGGTGGCCGGCACCACGACAGCTCACCAGGGCACTATAGGTGGCCGGGAGCACGACAGCTCATCAGGCCACCATAGGTGGCCGGCAGAACGATAGCGCACCAGACCACTATAGGTGGCCGGCATCTCGACAGCTCACCAGGGCACTATAGGAGGCCGGCATCACGACAGCTCACCAGACCACTCTAGGCGGCCGGCAGCACGACAACTCACCAGGCCTCTATAGGTGGCCGGAAGCACGACAGCTCATCAGGCCATAATAGGTTGCCGGCAGCACGACAGCTCACCAGGCCACTACAGGTGGCCGGCAGCACGACAGCTCACCAGGCCGCTATAGGTGGCCGGTAGGGCGACAGCTCACCAGCACACTATTGGTGGCCTGCAGCTCGAGAGCTCACCAGCACACTATAGGTAGCCGGCAGCACGACAGCTAACCAGGCCATTATAGGTTGCCGGCAGCACGACAGCTCACCAGGCCACTACAGGTGACCGGCAGCACGACAGCTCATCAGGCCACTATAGGTAGCCGGCAGCACGACAGCTAACCAGGCCGCTATAGGTGGCCGGCAGCACGACAGCTCACCATACTACTATAGGTGGCCGGCAGCACGACAGCTCATCAGGCCACTATAGGTGGCCGGCAGCTCGAGAGCTCACCAGCACAATACAGTTGGCCGGCAGCACGACAGCTCACCAGGCCACTATAGATGGTCGGCAGCACGACAGCTCACCAGGGCACTATAGGTGGCCGGCAGCACGACAGCTAATCAGGCCACTATAGGTGGCGGGCAGGTCGAGAGTTCACAAGCATACTATAGGTGGCCGGCAGCACGACGCTCACCAGGCCACTATAGGTGGCCGGCAGCTCGAGAGCTCACCAGCACAATACAGTTGGCCGGCAGCACGACAGCTCACCAGGCCATTATAGGTGGCCGGCAGCATGACAGCTAACCAGGCCACTATAGGTGGATGGCAGCACCACAGCTTACCAGGCCACTATAGGTGGCCGGCAGCACGACAGCTCACCAGACTACTATAGGTGGCCGGCAGCACGACAGCTCACCAGGGCACTATAGGTGGCCGGCAGCACGACAGCTCATCAGGCCACTATAGGTGGCGCGCAGAACGACAGCGCACCAGGCCACTAAAGGTGGCCGGCAGCACGACAACTCACCAGGCCTCTATAGGTGGCCGGCAGCACGACAGCTCACCAGGCCACAATAGGTGGCCGGCAGCACGACAGCTCACCAGGCCACTATAGGTTGCCGGCAGCACGACAGCTAACCAGGCCGCTATAGGTGGCCGGCAGCACGAGAGCTCACCAGGCCACAATAGGTGGCCGGCAGCACGACAGCTCACCAGGCCACTATAGGTTGCCGACAGCACGACAGCTAACCAGGCCGCTATAGGTGGCCGGCAGCACGAGAGCTCACCAGGCGACTATAGATGGCCGGCAGGTCGAGAGTTCACCAGCACACTATAGGTGGCCGGCAGCACGACAGCTCACAAGGCCACTATAGGTGGCCGGCAGCACGACAGCTCACCAGCACACTATAGGTGGCCGGCAGCTCCAGAGCTCACCAGCACACTATAGGTAGCCGGCATCCCGACAGCTCACCAGGCCACTGTAGGTTGGCGGCAGTACGAGAGCTCACCAGGCCACTATAGGTGGCCGGCAGCACGACAGCTCACCACGCCACTATAGGTTGCCGGCAGCACGACAGCTCACCAGGCCACTATGGGTGGCCGGCATCACGACAGCTCACCAGGCCACTGTAGGTTGGCGGCAGTACGAGAGCTCACCAGGCCACTATAGGTGGCCGGCAGCACGACAGCTCACCAGCACACTATATGTGGCCGGCAGCACGACAGCTCACCAGGCCACTATAGGTGGTCGGCAGCACGAGAGCTCACCAGGCGACTATAGATGGCCGTCAGGGCGAGAAGTCCCCAGGCCACTATAGGCGGCCGGCAGCACGACAGCTCACCAGGCCACTATATGTGGCCGGCAGCACGACAGCTCACCAGGCCACTGTAGGTTGGCGGCAGTACGAGAGCTCACCAGGCCACTATAGGTGGCCGGCAGCACGACAGCTCACCAGCACACTATATGTGGCCGGCAGCACGACAGCTCACCAGGCCACTATAGGTGGTCGGCAGCACGAGAGCTCACCAGGCGACTATAGATGGCCGTCAGGGCGAGAAGTCCCCAGGCCACTACAGGCGGCCGGCAGCACGACAGCTCACCAGCACACTATATGTGGCCGGCAGCACGACAGCTCACCAGGCCACTATAGGTGGCCGGCAGCACGACAGCTCACCAGGCCACTATAGGTGACCGGCAGCACGACAGCTCACCAGGACACTATAGGTGGCCGGCAGCACGACAGCTCACCAGGCCACTCTAGGTGGCCGGCAGCACGACAGCTCACCAGCACACTATATGTGGCCGGCAGCACGACAGCTCACCAGGCCACTATAGGTGGCCGGCAGCACGACAGCTCACCAGGCCACTATAGGTGGCCGGCAGCACGACAGCTCACCAGGCCACTCTAGGTGGCCGGCAGCACGACAGCTCACCAGCACACTATATGTGGCCGGCAGCACGACAGCTCACCAGGCCACTATAGGTGGCCGGCAGCACGACAGCTCACCAGGCCACTATAGGTGACCGGCAGCACGACAGCTCACCAGGACACTATAGGTGGCCGCCAGCACGACAGCTCACCAGGCCACTTTATGTGGCCGGTAACTCGAGAGCTCACCAGACCACTATAGGTGACCGGCAGCACGACAGCTCACCAGGCCACTATAGGTGGCCGGCAGCACGACAGCTCACCAGGCCACTATAGGTGGCCGGCAGCACGACAGCTCACCAGGCCACTATAGGTGGCCGGCAGCACGACAGCTCACCAGGCCACTATAGGTGGCCGGCAGCACGACAGCTCACCAGCACACTATATGTGGCCGGCAGCACGACAGCTCACCAGCACACTAAAGGTGGCCGGCAGCAAGACGTTCACCAGGCCACTATAGGTGGCGGGCAGCTCGAGAGCTCACCAGCACAATACAGCTGGCCGGCAGCACGACGGCTCACCAGGCCACTATTGGTGGCCGGCAGCACTACTGCTCACCAGGCCACTATAGGTGGCCGGCAGCACAACAGATCACCAGACTACTATAGGTGGCCGGCAGCACGACAGCTCACCAGCACACTATAGGTGGCCGGCACCACGACAGCTCACCAGGGCATTATAGGTGGCCGGGAGCACGACAGCTCATCAGGCCACCATAGGTGGCCGGCAGAACGATAGCGCACCAGACCACTAAAGGTGGCCGGCATCTCGACAGCTCACCAGGCCACTATAGGTGGCCGGCATCACGACAGCTCACCAGACCACTATAGGTGGCCGGTAGGACGACAGCTCACCAGCACACTATTGGTGGCCGGCAGCTCGAGGGCTCACCAGCACACTCTAGGTAGCCGGCAGCACGACAGGTAACCAGGCCATTATAGGATGCCGGCAGCACCACAGCTTACCAGGCCACTATAGGTGGCCGGCAGCACGACAGCTCACCATACTACTATAGGTAGCCGGCAGCACGACAGCTAACCAGGCCACTATAGGTGGATGGCAGCACCACAGCTTACCAGGCCACTATAGGTGGCCGGCAGCACGACAGCTCACCATACTACTATAGGTGGCCGGCAGCACGACAGCTCATCAGGCCACTATAGGTGGCCGGCAGCTCGAGAGCTCACCAGCACAATACAGTTGGCCGGCAGCACTACAGCTCACCAGGCCACTATAGGTGGCCGGCAACACGACAGCTCACCAAGGCACTATAGGTGGCCGGCAGCACGACAGCTCATCAGGCCACTATAGGTGGCCGGCAGGTCGAGAGTTCACAAGCATACTATAGGTGGCCGGCAGCACGACGCTCACCAGGCCACCATAGGTGGCCGGCAGCTCGAGAGCTCACCAGCACAATACAGTTGGCCGGCAGCACGACAGCTCACCAGGCCATTATAGGTGGCCGGCAGCATGACAGCTAACCAGGCCACTATAGGTGGATGGCAGCACCACAGCTTACCAGGCCATTATAGGTGGCCGGCAGCACGACAGCTCACCAGACTACTATAGGTGGCCGGCAGCACGACAGCTCACCAGGGCACTATAGGTGGCCGGCAGCACGACAGCTCATCAGGTCACTATAGGTGGCGGGCAGAACGACAGCGCACCAGGCCACTATAGGTGGCCGGCAGCACGACAACTCACCAGGCCTCTATCGGTGGCCGGCAGCACGACAGCTCACCAGGCCACAATAGGTGGCCGGCAGCACGACAGCTCACCAGGCCACTATAGGTTGCCGGCAGCACGACAGCTAACCAGGCCGCTATAGGTGGCCGGCAGCACGAGAGCTCACCAGGCGACTATAGATGGCCGGCAGGTCGAGAGTTCACCAGCACACTATAGGTGGCCGGCAGAACGACAGCTCACCAGGCCACTATAGGTGGCCGGCAGCACGACAGCTCACCAGCACATTATAGGTGGCCGGCAGCTCCAGAGCTTACCAGCACACTATAGGTAGCCTGCATCACGACAGCTCACCAGGCCATTATAGGTTGCCGGCAGCACGACAGCTCACCAGGCCACTATAGGTGGCCGGCAGCACGACAGCTCACCAGCACACTATAGGTGGCCGGCAGCTCGAGAGCTAACCAGCACACTACAGTTGGCCGGCAGCTCGAGAGCTCACCAGCACACTATAGGTAACCGGCAGCACGACGCTCACCAGCACAATATAGGTGGTCGGCAGATCGAGAGCTCACCAGCACACTACAGTTGGCCGGCAGCACGAGAGCTTACCACGCGACTATAGATGGCCGGCAGCACGACAGCTCACCAGGCCATTACAGGTTGCCGGCAGCACGACAGCTCACCAGGCCACTATAGGTGGCCGGCAGCACGACAGCTCACCAGGCCACTATAGGTGGCCGGCAGTACGACAGCTCACCAGCACACTATATGTGGCCGGCAGCACGAGAGCTCACCAGGCCACTATAGGTGGCCGGCAGCACGACAGCTCACCAGGCCACTCTAGGTGGCCGGCAGCACGGCTGCTCACCAGGCCATTATAGGTGCACGACACGACAGCTCACCAGCACAATATAGGTGGTCGGCAGATCGAGAGCTCACCAGCACACTACAGGTGGCCGGCAGCACGAGAGCTCACCACGCGATTATAGATGGCCGGCAGCACGACAGCTCACCAGGCCACTATAGGTGGCCGGCAGCACGACAGCTCATCAGCACACTAAAGGTGGCCGGCAGCGCGACAGCTCACCAGGGTACTATAGGTGCCCGGCAGCACGACAGCTCACCAGGCCACTATGGGTGGCCGGCAGCACGACAGCTCACCAGGCCACTAAACGTGGCCGGCAGCACGACAGCTCACCAGGCCACTATAGGTGGCCGGTAGGACGACAGCTCACCAGCACACTATTGGTGGCCGGCAGCTCGAGAGCTCAACAGCACACTATAGGTAGCCGGCAGCACGACAGCTCACCAGGCCATTATAGGTTGCCGGCAGCACGACAGCTCACCAGGCCACTATAGGTGGCCGGCAGCACGACAGTTCACCAGGGCACTATAGGTGGCCGGCAGCACGACAACTCATCAGGCCACTATAGGTGGCCGGCAGAATGACAGTGCACCAGGCCACTATAGGTGGCCGGCAGCACGACAGCTCACCAGCACACTATATGTGGCCGGCAGCACGAGAGCTCCCCAGGCCACTATAGGTGGCCGGCAGCACGACAGCTCACCAGGCCACTACAGGTGGCCGGCAGCGCGACAGCTCACCAGGCCACTCTAGGTGGCCGGCAGCACGGCTGCTCACCAGGCCATTATAGGTGCACGACACGACAGCTCACCAGCACATTATAGGTGGTCGTCAGCTCGAGAGCTCTCCAGCCACTACAGTTGGCCGGCAGCACGAGAGCTCACCAGGCGACTATAGATGGCCGGCAGCACGACAGCTCACCAGGCCACTATAGTTGGCCGGCAGCACGACAGCTCACCAGGTCACTATAGGTGGCCGGCACCGCGACAGCTCACCAGGCCACTCTAGGTGGCCAACAGCACGGCTGCTCACCAGGCCATTATAGGTGCACGACACGACAGCTCACCAGCACACTATAGGTGGTCGCCAGCTCGAGAGCTCACCAGCACACTACAGTTGGCCGGCAGCACGAGAGCTCACCAGGCGACTATAGATGGCCGGCAGCACGACAGCTCACCAAGCCACTATAGGTGGCCGGTAGGACGACAGCTCACCAGCACACTATAGGTGGCCGGCAGCTCGAGAGCTCACCAGCACACTATATGTGGCCGGCAGCACGAGAGCTCACCAGGCCACTATAGGTGGCCGGCAGCACGACAGCTCACCAGGCCACTACAGGTGGCCGGCAGCGCGACAGCTCACCAGGCCACTCTAGGTGGCCGGCAGCACGGCTGCTCACCAGGCCATTATAGGTGCACGACACGACAGCTCACCAGCACATTATAGGTGGTCGTCAGCTCGAGAGCTCTCCAGCCACTACAGTTGGCCGGCAGCACGAGAGCTCACCAGGCGACTATAGATGGCCGGCAGCACGACAGCTCACCAGGCCACTATAGGTGGCCGGCAGCTCGACAGCTCACCAGGCCACTATAGGTGGTCGGCAGCACGAGAGCTCACCAGGCGACTATAGATGGCCGTCAGGGCGAGAAGTCCCCAGGCCACTACAGGCGGCCGGCAGCACGACAGCTCACCAGGCCACTATATGTGGCCGGCAGCACGACAGCTCACCAGGCCACTGTAGGTTGGCGGCAGTACGAGAGCTCACCAGGCCACTATAGGTGGCCGGCAGCACGACAGCTCACCAGGCCACTATAGGTGGCCGGCAGCACGACAGCTCACCAGGCCACTATAGGTGGCCGGCAGCACGACAGCTCACCAGGCCACTATAGGTGGCCGGCAGCACGACAGCTCACCAGCACACTATATGTGGCCGGCAGCACGACAGCTCACCAGCACACTATATGTGGCCGGCAGCACGACAGCTCACCAGGCGACTATAGATGGCCGTCAGGGCGAGAAGTCCCCAGGCCACTACAGGCGGCCGGCAGCACGACAGCTCACCAGGCCACTATATGTGGCCGGCAGCACGACAGCTCACCAGGCCACTGTAGGTTGGCGGCAGTACGAGAGCTCACCAGGCCACTATAGGTGGCCGGCAGCACGACAGCTCACCAGGCCACTATAGGTGGCCAGCAGCACGACAGCTCACCAGGCCACTATAGGTGGCCGGCAGCACGACAGCTCACCAGGCCACTATAGGTGACCGGCAGCACGACAGCTCACCAGGACACTATAGGTGGCCGCCAGCACGACAGCTTACCAGGCCACTTTATGTGGCCGGTAGCTCGAGAGCTCACCAGACCACTATAGGTGGCCGGCAACACGGCAGCTCACCAGCACACTATATGTGACCGGCAGCACGACAGCTCACCAGGCCACTATAGGTGGCCGGCAGCACGACAGCTCACCAGGCCACTATAGGTGGCCGGCAGCACGACAGCTCACCAGGCCACTCTAGGTGGCCGGCAGCACGACAGCTCACCAGCACACTATATGTGGCCGGCAGCACGACAGCTCACCAGGCCACTATAGGTGGCCGGCAGCACGACAGCTCACCAGGCCACTATAGGTGACCGGCAGCACGACAGCTCACCAGGCCACTTTATGTGGCCGGTAACTCGAGAGCTCACCAGACCACTATAGGTGACCGGCAGCACGACAGCTCACCAGGCCACTATAGGTGGCCGGCAGCACGACAGCTCACCAGGCCACTATAGGTGGCCGGCAGCACGACAGCTCACCAGGCCACTATAGGTGGCCGGCAGCACGACAGCTCACCAGGCCACTCTAGGTGGCCGGCAGCACGACAGCTCACCAGCACACTATATGTGGCCGGCAGCACGACAGCTCACCAGCACACTAAAGGTGGCCGGCAGCACGACGTTCACCAGGCCACTATAGGTGGCGGGCAGCTCGAGAGCTCACCAGCACAATACAGTTGGCCGGCAGCACGACGGCTCACCAGGCCACTATTGGTGGCCGGCAGCACTACAGCTCATCAGGCCACTATAGGTGGCCGGCAGCTCGAGAGCTCACCAGCACAATACAGTTGGCCGGCAGCACTACAGCTCACCAGGCCACTATAGGTGGCCGGCAGCACGACAGCTCACCAAGGCACTATAGGTGGCCGTCAGCACGACAGCTCATCAGGCCACTATAGGTGGCCGGCAGGTCGAGAGTTCACAAGCATACTATAGGTGGCCGGCAGCACGACGCTCACCAGGCCACCATAGGTGGCCGGCAGCTCGAGAGCTCACCAGCACAATACAGTTGGCCGGCAGCACGACAGCTCACCAGGCCATTATAGGTGGCCGGCAGCATGACAGCTAACCAGGCCACTATAGGTGGATGGCAGCACCACAGCTTACCAGGCCACTATAGGTGGCCGGCAGCACGACAGCTCACCAGACTACTACAGGTGGCCGGCAGCACGACAGCTCACCAGGGCACTATAGGTGGCCGGCAGCACGACAGCTCATCAGGTCACTATAGGTGGCGGGCAGAACGACAGCGCACCAGGCCACTATAGGTGGCCGGCAGCACGACAACTCACCAGGCCTCTATTGGTGGCCGGCAGCACGACAGCTCACCAGGCCACAATAGGTGGCCGGCAGCACGACAGCTCACCAGGCCACTATAGGTTGCCGGCAGCACGACAGCTAACCAGGCCGCTATAGGTGGCCGGCAGCACGAGAGCTCACCAGGCGACTATAGATGGCCGGCAGGTCGAGAGTTCACCAGCACACTATAGGTGGCCGGCAGAACGACAGCTCACCAGGCCACTATAGGTGGCCGGCAGCACGACAGCTCACCAGCCCATTATAGGTGGCCGGCAGCTCCAGAGCTCACCAGCACACTATAGGTAGCCTGCATCACGACAGCTCACCAGGCCATTATAGGTTGCCGGCAGCACGACAGCTCACCAGGCCACTATAGGTGGCCGGCAGCACGACAGCTCACCAGCACACTATAGGTGGCCGGCAGCTCGAGAGCTAACCAGCACACTACAGTTGGCCGGCAGCTCGAGAGCTCACCAGCACACTATAGGTAACCGGCAGCACGACGCTCACCAGCACAATATAGGTGGTCGGCAGATCGAGAGCTCACCAGCACACTACAGTTGGCCGGCAGCACGAGAGCTCACCACGCGACTATAGATGGCCGGCAGCACGACAGCTCACCAGGCCATTATAGGTTGCCGGCAGCACGACAGCTCACCAGGCCACTATAGGTGGCCGGCAGCACGACAGCTCACCAGGCCACTATAGGTGGCCGGCAGCACGACAGCTCACCAGCACACTATATGTGGCCGGCAGCACGAGAGCTCACCAGGCCACTATAGGTGGCCGGCAGCACGACAGCTCACCAGCACACTATATGTGGCCGGCAGCACGACAGCTCACCAGACTACTATAGGTGGCCGGCAGCACGACAGCTCACCAGCACACTAGAGGTGGCCGGCAGCACGACGTTCACCAGGCCACTATACAGTTGGCCGGCAGCACGACAGCTCACCAGGCCACTATAGGTGGCCGGCAGCACGACAGCTCATCAGGCCACTATAGGTGGTCGGCAGCTCGAGAGCTCACCAGTACAATACAGTTGGCTGGCAGCACGACAGCTCACCAGGCCACTATAGGTGGCCGGCGGCACAACAGATCACCAGACTACTATAGGTGGCCGGCAGCACGACAGCTCACCAGCACACTATATGTGGCCGGCAGCACGACAGCTCACCAGACTACTATAGGTGGCCGGCAGCACGACAGCTCACCAGCACACTAAAGGTGGCCGGCAGCACGACGTTCACCAGGCCACTATACAGTTGGCCGGCAGCACGACAGCTTACCAGGCCACTATAGGTGGCCGGCAGCACGACAGCTCATCAGGCCACTATAGGTGGTCGGCAGCTCGAGAGCTCACCAGTACAATACAGTTGGCTGGCAGCACGACAGCTCATCAGGCCACTATAGGTGGTCGGCAGCTCGAGAGCTCACCAGTACAATACAGTTGGCTGGCAGCACGACAGCTCACCAGGCCACTATAGGTGGCCGGCAGCACGACAGCTCACCAGGGCACTACAGGTGGCCGGCAGCACGACAGCTCACCAGGCCACTCTAGGTGGCCGGCAGCACGGCTGCTCACCAGGCCATTATAGGTGGCCGGCAGCACGACAGCTCACCAGCACACTATATGTGGCCGGCAGCACGAGAGCTCACCAGGCCACTATAGGTGGCCGGCAGCACGACAGCTCACCAGGCCACTATAGGTGGCCGGCGGCACAACAGATCACCAGACTACTATAGGTGGCCGGCAGCACGACAGCTCACCAGCACACTATATGTGGCCGGCAGGTCGAGAGTTCACCAGCACACTATAGGTGGCCGGCAGAACGACAGCTCACCAGGCCACTATAGGTGGCCGGCAGCACGACAGCTCACCAGCACATTATAGGTGGCCGGCAGCTCCAGAGCTTACCAGCACACTATAGGTAGCCTGCATCACGACAGCTCACCAGGCCATTATAGGTTGCCGGCAGCACGACAGCTCACCAGGCCACTATAGGTGGCCGGCAGCACGACAGCTCACCAGCACACTATAGGTGGCCGGCAGCTCGAGAGCTAACCAGCACACTACAGTTGGCCGGCAGCTCGAGAGCTCACCAGCACACTATAGGTAACCGGCAGCACGACGCTCACCAGCACAATATAGGTGGTCGGCAGATCGAGAGCTCACCAGCACACTACAGTTGGCCGGCAGCACGAGAGCTTACCACGCGACTATAGATGGCCGGCAGCACGACAGCTCACCAGGCCATTATAGGTTGCCGGCAGCACGACAGCTCACCAGGCCACTATAGGTGGCCGGCAGCACGACAGCTCACCAGGCCACTATAGGTGGCCGGCAGTACGACAGCTCACCAGCACACTATATGTGGCCGGCAGCACGAGAGCTCACCAGGCCACTATAGGTGGCCGGCAGCACGACAGCTCACCAGGCCACTCTAGGTGGCCGGCAGCACGGCTGCTCACCAGGCCATTATAGGTGCACGACACGACAGCTCACCAGCACAATATAGGTGGTCGGCAGATCGAGAGCTCACCAGCACACTACAGGTGGCCGGCAGCACGAGAGCTCACCACGCGATTATAGATGGCCGGCAGCACGACAGCTCACCAGGCCACTATAGGTGGCCGGCAGCACGACAGCTCATCTGCACACTAAAGGTGGCCGGCAGCGCGACAGCTCACCAGGGCACTATAGGTGCCCGGCAGCACGACAGCTCACCAGGCCACTATGGGTGGCCGGCAGCACGACAGCTCACCAGGCCACTAAACGTGGCCGGCAGCACGACAGCTCACCAGGCCACTATAGGTGGCCGGTAGGACGACAGCTCACCAGCACACTATTGGTGGCCGGCAGCTCGAGAGCTCAACAGCACACTATAGGTAGCCGGCAGCACGACAGCTCACCAGGCCATTATAGGTTGCCGGCAGCACGACAGCTCACCAGGCCACTATAGGTGGCCGGCAGCACGACAGTTCACCAGGGCACTATAGGTGGCTGGCGGCCGGCAGCACGACAGCTCACCAGGCCACTATATGTGGCCGGCAGCACGACAGCTCACCAGGCCACTGTAGGTTGGCGGCAGTACGAGAGCTCACCAGGCCACTATAGGTGGCCGGCAGCACGACAGCTCACCAGGCCACTATAGGTGGCCGGCAGCACGACAGCTCACCAGGCCACTATAGGTGGCCGGCAGCACGACAGCTCACCAGGCCACTATAGGTGGCCGGCAGCACGACAGCTCACCAGCACACTATATGTGGCCGGCAGCACGACAGCTCACCAGGCCACTATAGGTGGTCGGCAGCACGAGAGCTCACCAGGCGACTATAGATGGCCGTCAGGGCGAGAAGTCCCCAGGCCACTACAGGCGGCCGGCAGCACGACAGCTCACCAGGCCACTATATGTGGCCGGCAGCACGACAGCTCACCAGGCCACTGTAGGTTGGCGGCAGTACGAGAGCTCACCAGGCCACTATAGGTGGCCGGCAGCACGACAGCTCACCAGGCCACTATAGGTGGCCAGCAGCACGACAGCTCACCAGGCCACTATAGGTGGCCGGCAGCACGACAGCTCACCAGGCCACTATAGGTGACCGGCAGCACGACAGCTCACCAGGACACTATAGGTGGCCGCCAGCACGACAGCTTACCAGGCCACTTTATGTGGCCGGTAGCTCGAGAGCTCACCAGACCACTATAGGTGGCCGGCAACACGGCAGCTCACCAGCACACTATATGTGACCGGCAGCACGACAGCTCACCAGGCCACTATAGGTGGCCGGCAGCACGACAGCTCACCAGGCCACTATAGGTGGCCGGCAGCACGACAGCTCACCAGGCCACTCTAGGTGGCCGGCAGCACGACAGCTCACCAGCACACTATATGTGGCCGGCAGCACGACAGCTCACCAGGCCACTATAGGTGGCCGGCAGCACGACAGCTCACCAGGCCACTATAGGTGACCGGCAGCACGACAGCTCACCAGGCCACTTTATGTGGCCGGTAACTCGAGAGCTCACCAGACCACTATAGGTGACCGGCAGCACGACAGCTCACCAGGCCACTATAGGTGGCCGGCAGCACGACAGCTCACCAGGCCACTATAGGTGGCCGGCAGCACGACAGCTCACCAGGCCACTATAGGTGGCCGGCAGCACGGCAGCTCACCAGGCCACTCTAGGTGGCCGGCAGCACGACAGCTCACCAGCACACTATATGTGGCCGGCAGCACGACAGCTCACCAGCACTCTAAAGGTGGCCGGCAGCACGACGTTCACCAGGCCACTATAGGTGGCGGGCAGCTCGAGAGCTCACCAGCACAATACAGTTGGCCGGCAGCACGACGGCTCACCAGGCCACTATTGGTGGCCGGCAGCACTACTGCTCACCAGGCCACTATGGGTGGCCGGCAGCACAACAGATCACCAGACTACTATAGGTGGCCGGCAGCACGACAGCTCACCAGCACACTATAGGTGGCCGGCACCACGACAGCTCACCAGGGCACTATAGGTGGCCGGGAGCACGACAGCTCATCAGGCCACCATAGGTGGCCGGCAGAACGATAGCGCACCAGACCACTATAGGTGGCCGGCATCTCGACAGCTCACCAGGCCACTATAGGTGGCCGGCATCACGACAGCTCACCAGACCACTATAGGCGGCCGGCAGCACGACAACTCACCAGGCCTCTATAGGTGGCCGGCAGCACGACAGCTCATCAGGCCATTATAGGTTACCGGCAGCACGACAGCTCACCAGGCCACTACAGGTGGCCGGCAGCACGACAGCTCACCAGGCCACTATAGGTGGCCGGTAGGACGACAGCTCACCAGCACACTATTGGTGGCCGGCAGCTCGAGGGCTCACCAGCACACTATAGGTAGCCGGCAGCACGACAGGTAACCATGCCATTATAGGATGCCGGCAGCACGACAGCTAACCAGGCCACTACAGGTGGCCGGCAGCACGACAGCTCACCAGGCCACTATAGGAAGCCGGCAGCACGACAGCTAACCAGGCCACTATAGGTGGATGGCAGCACCACAGCTTACCAGGCCACTATAGGTGGCCGGCAGCACGACAGCTCACCATACTACTATAGGTGGCCGGCAGCACGACAGCTCATCAGGCCACTATAGGTGGCCGGCAGCTCGAGAGCTCACCAGCACAATACAGTTGGCCGGCAGCACTACAGCTCACCAGGCCACTATAGGTGGCCGGCAGCACGACAGCTCACCAAGGCACTATAGGTGGCCGTCAGCACGACAGCTCATCAGGCCACTATAGGTGGCCGGCAGGTCGAGAGTTCACAAGCATACTATAGGTGGCCGGCAGCACGACGCTCACCAGGCCACCATAGGTGGCCGGCAGCTCGAGAGCTCACCAGCACAATACAGTTGGCCGGCAGCACGACAGCTCACCAGGCCATTATAGGTGGCCGGCAGCATGACAGCTAACCAGGCCACTATAGGTGGATGGCAGCACCACAGCTTACCAGGCCACTATAGGTGGCCGGCAGCACGACAGCTCACCAGACTACTACAGGTGGCCGGCAGCACGACAGCTCACCAGGGCACTATAGGTGGCCGGCAGCACGACAGCTCATCAGGTCACTATAGGTGGCGGGCAGAACGACAGCGCACCAGGCCACTATAGGTGGCCGGCAGCACGACAACTCACCAGGCCTCTATCGGTGGCCGGCAGCACGACAGCTCACCAGGCCACAATAGGTGGCCGGCAGCACGACAGCTCACCAGGCCACTATAGGTTGCCGGCAGCACGACAGCTAACCAGGCCGCTATAGGTGGCCGGCAGCACGAGAGCTCACCAGGCGACTATAGATGGCCGGCAGGTCGAGAGTTCACCAGCACACTATAGGTGGCCGGCAGAACGACAGCTCACCAGGCCACTATAGGTGGCCGGCAGCACGACAGCTCACCAGCCCATTATAGGTGGCCGGCAGCTGCAGAGCTCACCAGCACACTATAGGTAGCCTGCATCACGACAGCTCACCAGGCCATTATAGGTTGCCGGCAGCACGACAGCTCACCAGGCCACTATAGGTGGCCGGCAGCACGACAGCTCACCAGCACACTATAGGTGGCCGGCAGCTCGAGAGCTAACCAGCACACTACAGTTGGCCGGCAGCTCGAGAGCTCACCAGCACACTATAGGTAACCGGCAGCACGACGCTCACCAGCACAATATAGGTGGTCGGCAGATCGAGAGCTCACCAGCACACTACAGTTGGCCGGCAGCACGAGAGCTCACCACGCGACTATAGATGGCCGGCAGCACGACAGCTCACCAGGCCATTATAGGTTGCCGGCAGCACGACAGCTCACCAGGCCACTATAGGTGGCCGGCAGCACGACAGCTCACCAGCACACTATATGTGGCCGGCAGCACGACAGCTCACCAGACTACTATAGGTGGCCGGCAGCACGACAGCTCACCAGCACACTAAAGGTGGCCGGCAGCTCGAGAGCTAACCAGCACACTACAGTTGGCCGGCAGCTCGAGAGCTCACCAGCACACTATAGGTAACCGGCAGCACGACGCTCACCAGCACAATATAGGTGGTCGGCAGATCGAGAGCTCACCAGCACACTACAGTTGGCCGGCAGCACGAGAGCTCACCACGCGACTATAGATGGCCGGCAGCACGACAGCTCACCAGCACACTATATGTGGCCGGCAGCACGAGAGCTCACCAGGCCACTATAGGTGGCCGGCAGCACGACAGCTCACCAGCACACTATATGTGGCCGGCAGCACGACAGCTCACCAGACTACTATAGGTGGCCGGCAGCACGACAGCTCACCAGCACACTAAAGGTGGCCGGCAGCACGACGTTCACCAGGCCACTATACAGTTGGCCGGCAGCACGACAGCTCACCAGGCCACTATAGGTGGCCGGCAGCACGACAGCTCATCAGGCCACTATAGGTGGTCGGCAGCTCGAGAGCTCACCAGTACAATACAGTTGGCTGGCAGCACGACAGCTCACCAGGCCACTATAGGTGGCCGGCGGCACAACAGATCACCAGACTACTATAGGTGGCCGGCAGCACGACAGCTCACCAGCACACTATATGTGGCCGGCAGCACGACAGCTCACCAGACTACTATAGGTGGCCGGCAGCACGACAGCTCACCAGCACACTAAAGGTGGCCGGCAGCACGACGTTCACCAGGCCACTATACAGTTGGCCGGCAGCACGACAGCTTACCAGGCCACTATAGGTGGCCGGCAGCACGACAGCTCATCAGGCCACTATAGGTGGTCGGCAGCTCGAGAGCTCACCAGTACAATACAGTTGGCTGGCAGCACGACAGCTCATCAGGCCACTATAGGTGGTCGGCAGCTCGAGAGCTCACCAGTACAATACAGTTGGCTGGCAGCACGACAGCTCACCAGGCCACTATAGGTGGCCGGCAGCACGACAGCTCACCAGGGCACTACAGGTGGCCGGCAGCACGACAGCTCACCAGGCCACTCTAGGTGACCGGCAGCACGGCTGCTCACCAGGCCATTATAGGTGGCCGGCAGCACGACAGCTCACCAGCACACTATATGTGGCCGGCAGCACGAGAGCTCACCAGGCCACTATAGGTGGCCGGCAGCACGACAGCTCACCAGGCCACTATAGGTGGCCGGCGGCACAACAGATCACCAGACTACTATAGGTGGCCGGCAGCACGACAGCTCACCAGCACACTATATGTGGCCGGCAGCACGACAGCTCACCAGCACACTATATGTGGCCGGCAGCACGACAGCTCACCAGACTACTATAGGTGGCCGGCAGCACGACAGCTCACCAGCACACTAAAGGTGGCCGGCAGCACGACGTTCACCAGGCCACTATACAGTTGGCCGGCAGCACGACAGCTCACCAGGCCACTATAGGTGGCCGGCAGCACGACAGCTCATCAGGCCACTATAGGTGGTCGGCAGCTCGAGAGCTCACCAGTACAATACAGTTGGCTGGCAGCACGACAGCTCACCAGGCCACTATAGGTGGCCGGCGGCACAACAGATCACCAGACTACTATAGGTGGCCGGCAGCACGACAGCTCACCAGCACACTATATGTGGCCGGCAGCACGACAGCTCACCAGCACACTATATGTGGCCGGCAGCACGACAGCTCACCAGACTACTATAGGTGGCCGGCAGCACGACAGCTCACCAGCACACTAAAGGTGGCCGGCAGCACGACGTTCACCAGGCCACTATACAGTTGGCCGGCAGCACGACAGCTCACCAGGCCACTATAGGTGGCCGGCAGCACGACAGCTCATCAGGCCACTATAGGTGGTCGGCAGCTCGAGAGCTCACCAGTACAATACAGTTGGCTGGCAGCACGACAGCTCACCAGGCCACTATAGGTGGCCGGCAGCACGACAGTTCACCAGGGCACTACAGGTGGCCGCCAGCACGACAGCTCACCAGGCCACTTTATGTGGCCGGTAACTCGAGAGCTCACCAGACCACTATAGGTGACCGGCAGCACGACAGCTCACCAGGCCACTATAGGTGGCCGGCAGCACGACAGCTCACCAGGCCACTATAGGTGGCCGGCAGCACGACAGCTCACCAGGCCACTATAGGTGGCCGGCAGCACGACAGCTCACCAGGCCACTATAGGTGGCCGGCAGCACGACAGCTCACCAGGCCACTCTAGGTGGCCGGCAGCACGACAGCTCACCAGCACACTATATGTGGCCGGCAGCACGACAGCTCACCAGGCCACTCTAGGTGGCCGGCAGCACGACAGCTCACCAGCACACTATATGTGGCCGGCAGCACGACAGCTCACCAGGCCACTATAGGTGGCCGGCAGCTCGAGAGCTCACCAGCACAATACAGTTGGCCGGCAGCACTACAGCTCACCAGGCCACTATAGGTGGCCGGCAACACGACAGCTCACCAAGGCACTATAGGTGGCCGGCAGCACGACAGCTCATCAGGCCACTATAGGTGGCCGGCAGGTCGAGAGTTCACAAGCATACTATAGGTGGCCGGCAGCACGACGCTCACCAGGCCACCATAGGTGGCCGGCAGCTCGAGAGCTCACCAGCACAATACAGTTGGCCGGCAGCACGACAGCTCACCAGGCCATTATAGGTGGCCGGCAGCATGACAGCTAACCAGGCCACTATAGGTGGATGGCAGCACCACAGCTTACCAGGCCATTATAGGTGGCCGGCAGCACGACAGCTCACCAGACTACTATAGGTGGCCGGCAGCACGACAGCTCACCAGGGCACTATAGGTGGCCGGCAGCACGACAGCTCATCAGGTCACTATAGGTGGCGGGCAGAACGACAGCGCACCAGGCCACTATAGGTGGCCGGCAGCACGACAACTCACCAGGCCTCTATCGGTGGCCGGCAGCACGACAGCTCACCAGGCCACAATAGGTGGCCGGCAGCACGACAGCTCACCAGGCCACTATAGGTTGCCGGCAGCACGACAGCTAACCAGGCCGCTATAGGTGGCCGGCAGCACGAGAGCTCACCAGGCGACTATAGATGGCCGGCAGGTCGAGAGTTCACCAGCACACTATAGGTGGCCGGCAGAACGACAGCTCACCAGGCCACTATAGGTGGCCGGCAGCACGACAGCTCACCAGCACATTATAGGTGGCCGGCAGCTCCAGAGCTTACCAGCACACTATAGGTAGCCTGCATCACGACAGCTCACCAGGCCATTATAGGTTGCCGGCAGCACGACAGCTCACCAGGCCACTATAGGTGGCCGGCAGCACGACAGCTCACCAGCACACTATAGGTGGCCGGCAGCTCGAGAGCTAACCAGCACACTACAGTTGGCCGGCAGCTCGAGAGCTCACCAGCACACTATAGGTAACCGGCAGCACGACGCTCACCAGCACAATATAGGTGGTCGGCAGATCGAGAGCTCACCAGCACACTACAGTTGGCCGGCAGCACGAGAGCTTACCACGCGACTATAGATGGCCGGCAGCACGACAGCTCACCAGGCCATTACAGGTTGCCGGCAGCACGACAGCTCACCAGGCCACTATAGGTGGCCGGCAGCACGACAGCTCACCAGGCCACTATAGGTGGCCGGCAGTACGACAGCTCACCAGCACACTATATGTGGCCGGCAGCACGAGAGCTCACCAGGCCACTATAGGTGGCCGGCAGCACGACAGCTCACCAGGCCACTCTAGGTGGCCGGCAGCACGGCTGCTCACCAGGCCATTATAGGTGCACGACACGACAGCTCACCAGCACAATATAGGTGGTCGGCAGATCGAGAGCTCACCAGCACACTACAGGTGGCCGGCAGCACGAGAGCTCACCACGCGATTATAGATGGCCGGCAGCACGACAGCTCACCAGGCCACTATAGGTGGCCGGCAGCACGACAGCTCACCAGCACACTAAAGGTGGCCGGCAGCACGACGTTCACCAGGCCACTATACAGTTGGCCGGCAGCACGACAGCTCACCAGGCCACTATAGGTGGCCGGCAGCACGACAGCTCATCAGGCCACTATAGGTGGTCGGCAGCTCGAGAGCTCACCAGTACAATACAGTTGGCTGGCAGCACGACAGCTCACCAGGCCACTATAGGTGGCCGGCGGCACAACAGATCACCAGACTACTATAGGTGGCCGGCAGCACGACAGCTCACCAGCACACTATATGTGGCCGGCAGCACGACAGCTCACCAGCACACTATATGTGGCCGGCAGCACGACAGCTCACCAGACTACTATAGGTGGCCGGCAGCACGACAGCTCACCAGCACACTAAAGGTGGCCGGCAGCACGACGTTCACCAGGCCACTATACAGTTGGCCGGCAGCACGACAGCTCACCAGGCCACTATAGGTGGCCGGCAGCACGACAGCTCATCAGGCCACTATAGGTGGTCGGCAGCTCGAGAGCTCACCAGTACAATACAGTTGGCTGGCAGCACGACAGCTCACCAGGCCACTATAGGTGGCCGGCAGCACGACAGTTCACCAGGGCACTACAGGTGGCCGCCAGCACGACAGCTCACCAGGCCACTTTATGTGGCCGGTAACTCGAGAGCTCACCAGACCACTATAGGTGACCGGCAGCACGACAGCTCACCAGGCCACTATAGGTGGCCGGCAGCACGACAGCTCACCAGGCCACTATAGGTGGCCGGCAGCACGACAGCTCACCAGGCCACTATAGGTGGCCGGCAGCACGACAGCTCACCAGGCCACTATAGGTGGCCGGCAGCACGACAGCTCACCAGGCCACTCTAGGTGGCCGGCAGCACGACAGCTCACCAGCACACTATATGTGGCCGGCAGCACGACAGCTCACCAGGCCACTCTAGGTGGCCGGCAGCACGACAGCTCACCAGCACACTATATGTGGCCGGCAGCACGACAGCTCACCAGGCCACTATAGGTGGCCGGCAGCTCGAGAGCTCACCAGCACAATACAGTTGGCCGACAGCACGACGGCTCACCAGGCCACTATTGGTGGCCGGCAGCACTACTGCTCACCAGGCCACTATAGGTGGCCGGCAGCACAACAGATCACCAGACTACTATAGGTGGCCGGCAGCACGACAGCTCACCAGCACACTATATGTGGCCGGCAGCACGACAGCTCACCAGGCCACTATAGGTGGCCGGCAGCACGACAGCTCACCAGACTACTATAGGTGGCCGGCACCACGACAGCTCACCAGGGCACTATAGGTGGCCGGGAGCACGACAGCTCATCAGGCCACCATAGGTGGCCGGCAGAACGATAGCCCACCAGACCACTATAGGTGGCCGGCATCTCGACAGCTCACCAGGCCACTATAGGTGGCCGGCATCACGACAGCTCACCAGACCACTATAGGCGGCCGGCAGCACGACAACTCACCAGGCCTCTATAGGTGGCCGGCAGCACGACAGCTCATCAGGCCATTATAGGTTGCCGGCAGCACGACAGCTCACCAGGCCACTACAGGTGGCCGGCAGCACGACAGCTCACCAGGCCACTATAGGTGGCCGGTAGGACGACAGCTCACCAGCACACTAATGGTGGCCGGCAGCTCGAGAGCTCACCAGCACACTATAGGTAGCCGGCAGCACGACAGCTAACCAGGCCATTATAGGTTGCCGGCAGTACGACAGCTCACCAGGCCACTACAGGTGGCCGGCAGCACGACAGCTCACCAGGCCACTATAGGTGGTCGGCAGCTCGAGAGCTCACCAGCACAATACAGTTGGCCGGCAGCACGACAGCTCACCAGGCCACTATAGGTGGCCGGGAGCACGACAGCTCATCAGGCCACCATAGGTGGCCGGCAGCACGACAGCTCACCAGCACACTATATGTGGCCGGCAGCATGAGAGCTCACCAGGCCACTATAGGTGGCCGGCAGCACGACAGCACACCAGGCGACTATAGATGGCCGGCAGCACGACAGCTCACCAAGCCAATATAGGTGCCCGGTAGGACGACAGCTCACCAGCACACTATAGGTGGCCGGCAGCTCGAGAGCTCACCAGCACACTATAGGTAGCCGGCAGCACGACAGCTAACCAGGCCATTATAGGTTGCCGGCAGTACGACAGCTCACCAGGCCACTACAGGTGGCCGGCAGCACGACAGCTCACCAGGCCACTATAGGTGGTCGGCAGCTCGAGAGCTCACCAGCACAATACAGTTGGCCGGCAGCACGACAGCTCACCAGGGCACTATAGGTGGCCGGGAGCACGACAGCTCATCAGGCCACAATAGGTGGCCGGCAGAACGATAGCGCACCAGACCACTATAGGTGGCCGGCATCTCGACAGCTCACCAGGCCACTATAGGTGGCCGGCAGAACGACAGCGCACCAGGCCACTATAGGTGGCCGGCAGCACGACAACTCACCAGGCCTCTATAGGTGGCCGGCAGCACGACAGCTCACCAGGCCACAATAGGTGGCCGGCAGCACGAGAGCTTACCAGGCGACTATAGATGGCCGGCAGCACGACAGCTCACCAAGCCACTATAGGTGGCCGGTAGGACGACAGCTCACCAGCACACTATTGGTGGCCGGCAGCTCGAGAGCTCACCAGCACACTATAGGTAGCCGGCAGAACGACAGCTAACCAGGCCATTATAGGTTGCCGGCAGCACGACAGCTCACCAGGCCACTATAGGTGGCCGGCAGCACGACAGCTCACCAGGCCACTATAGGTGGCCGGCAGCACGACAGATCACCAGGCCACTATAGGTGGCCGGCAGCACGACAGCTCACCAGCACACTATATGTGGCCGGCAGCATGAGAGCTCACCAGGCCACTATAGGTGGCCGGCAGCACGACAGCTCACCAGGCCACTATAGGTGGCCGGCAGCACGACAGATCACCAGGCCACTACAGGTGGCCGGCAGCACGACAGCTCACCAGGCCACTATAGGTGGTCGGCAGCTCGAGAGCTCACCAGCACAATACAGTTGGCCGGCAGCACGACAGCTCACCAGGGCACTATAGGTGGCCGGGAGCACGACAGCTCCTCAGGCCACCATAGGTGGCCGGCAGAACGATAGCGCACCAGACCACTATAGGTGGCCGGCATCTCGACAGCTCACCAGGCCACTATAGGTGGCCGGCAGAACGACAGCACACCAGGCCACTATAGGTGGCCGGCAGCACGACAACTCACCAGGCCTCTATAGGTGGCCGGCAGCACGACAGCTCACCAGGCCACAATAGGTGGCCGGCAGCACGACAGCTCACCAGGCCACTATAGGTTGCCGGCAGCACGACAGCTAACCAGGCCGCTATGGGTGGCCGGCAGCACGAGAGCTCACCAGGCGACTATAGATGGCCGGCAGGTCGAGAGTTCACCAGCACACTATAGGTGGCCGGCAGCACGACAGCTCACCAGGCCACTATAGGTGGCCGGCAGCACGGCAGCTCACCAGCACACTATAGGTGGCCGGCAGCTCCAGAGGTCACCAGCACACTATAGGTAGCCGGCAGGACGACAGCTCACCAGGCCATTATAGGTTGCCGGCAGCACGACAGGTCACCAGGCCACTATAGGTGGTCGGCAGCACGACAGCTCACCAGCACACTATAGGTGGCCGGCGGCTCGAGAGCTAACCAGCACACTACAGTTGGCCGGCAGCTCGAGAGCTCACCAGCACACTATAGGTAGCCGGCAGCACGAGAGCTCACCACGCGATTATAGATGGCCGGCAGCACGACAGCTCACCAGGCCATTTTAGGTTGCCGGCAGCACGACAGCTCACCAGGCCACTATAGGTGGCCGGCAGCACGACAGCTCACCAGGCCACTATAGGTGGCCGGCAGCACGACAGATCACCAGGCCACTATAGGTGGCCGGCAGCACGACAGCTCACCAGCACACTATATGTGGCCGGCAGCATGAGAGCTCAACAGGCCACTATAGGTGGCCGGCAGCACGACAGCTCACCAGGCCACTATAGGTGGCCGGCAGCACGACAGCTCACCAGGCCACTATAGGTTGCCGGCAGCACGACAGCTAACCAGGCCATTATAGGTTGCCGGCAGCACGACAGCTCACCAGGCCACTATAGGTGGCCGGCAGCACGACAGCTCACCAGGCCACTATAGGTTGCCGGCAGCACGACAGCTCACCAGGCCACTATAGGTGGCCGGCAGCACGACAGCTCACCAGGCCACTATAGGTGGCCGGCAGCACGACAGCTCACCAGGCCACTATAGGTGGCCGGCAGCACGACAGATCACCAGGCCACTATAGGTGGCCGGCAGCACGACAGCTCACCAGCACACTATATGTGGCCGGCAGCACGACAGCTCACCAGGCCACTATAGGTGGCCGGCAGCACGACAGATCACCAGGCCACTATAGGTGGCCGGCAGCACGACAGCTCACCAGCACACTATATGTGGCCGGCAGCATGAGAGCTCACCAGGCCACTATAGGTGGCCGGCAGCACGACAGCTCACCAGGCCACTATAGGTGGCCGGCAGCACGACAGATCACCAGGCCACTACAGGTGGCCGGCAGCACGACAGCTCACCAGGCCACTATAGGTGGTCGGCAGCTCGAGAGCTCACCAGCACAATACAGTTGGCCGGCAGCACGACAGCTCACCAGGGCACTATAGGTGGCCGGGAGCACGACAGCTCCTCAGGCCACCATAGGTGGCCGGCAGAACGATAGCGCACCAGACCACTATAGGTGGCCGGCATCTCGACAGCTCACCAGGCCACTATAGGTGGCCGGCAGCACGACAGCTCACCAGGCCACTATAGGTGGCCGGCAGCACGACAGATCACCAGGCCACTATAGGTGGCCGGCAGCACGACAGCTCACCAGCACACTATATGTGGCCGGCAGCATGAGAGCTCACCAGGCCACTATAGGTGGCCGGCAGCACGACAGCTCACCAGGCCATTATAGGTTGCCGGCAGCACGACAGCTCACCAGGCCACTATAGGTGGCCGGCAGCACGACAGCTCACCAGGCCACTATAGGTGGCCGGCAGCGCGACAGATCACCAGGCCACTATAGGTGGCCGGCAGCACGACAGCTCACCAGCACACTGTATGTGGCCGGCAGCATGAGAGCTCACCAGGCCCCTATAGGTGGCTGGCAGCATGACAGCTCACCAGGCCACTATAGGTGGCCGGCAGCGCGACAGCTCACCAGGCCACTCTAGGTGGCCGGCAGCACGGCTGCTCACCAGGCCATTATAGGTGCACGACACGACAGCTCACCAGCACAATATAGGTGGTCGGCAGATCGAGAGCTCACCAGCACAATACAGTTGGCCGGCAGCACGACGGCTCACCAGGCCACTATTGGTGGCCGGCAGCACTACTGCTCACCAGGCCACTATAGGTGGCCGGCAGCACAACAGATCACCAGACTACTATAGGTGGCCGGCAGCACGACAGCTCACCAGCACACTATATGTGGCCGGCAGCACGACAGCTCACCAGGCCACTATAGGTGGCCGGCAGCACGACAGCTCACCAGACTACTATAGGTGGCCGGCACCACGACCGCTCACCAGGGCACTATAGGTGGCCGGGAGCACGACAGCTCATCAGGCCACCATAGGTGGCCGGCAGAACGATAGCGCACCAGACCACTATAGGTGGCCGGCATCTCGACAGCTCACCAGGCCACTATAGGTGGCCGGCATCACGACAGCTCACCAGACCACTATAGGCGGCCGGCAGCACGACAACTCACCAGGCCTCTATAGGTGGCCGGCAGCACGACAGCTCATCAGGCCATTATAGGTTGCCGGCAGCACGACAGCTTAGCAGGCCACTACAGGTGGCCGGCAGCACGCAAGCTCACCAGGCCACTATAGGTGGCCGGTAGGACGACAGCTCACCAGCACACTATTGGTGGCCGGCAGCTCGAGAGCTCACCAGCACACTATAGGTAGCCGGCAGCACGACAGCTCACCAGCACACTATAGGTGGCCGGCAGCTCCAGAGCTCACCAGCACACTATAGGTAGCCGGCAGCACGACAGCTCACCAGGCCATTATAGGTTGCCGGCAGCACGACAGCTCACCAGGCCACTATAGGTGGTCGGCAGCACGACAGCTCACCAGCACACTATAGGTGGCCGGCAGCTCGAGAGCTAACCAGCACATTTCAGTTGGCCGGCAGCTCGAGAGCTCACCAGCACACTATAGGTAGCCGGCAGCACGACAGCTCACCAGCACACTATAGGTGGCCGGCAGCTCCAGAGCTCACCAGCACACTATAGGTAGCCGGCAGCACGACAGCTCACCAGGCCATTATAGGTTGCCGGCAGCACGACAGCTCACCAGCACACTATAGATGGCCGGCAGGTCGAGAGTTCACCAGCACACTATAGGTGGCCGGCAGCACGACAGCTCACCAGGCCACTATAGGTGGCCGGCAGCACGACAGCTCACCAGCACACTATAGGTGGCCGGCAGCTCCAGAGCTCACCAGCACACTATAGGTAGCCGGCAGCACGACAGCTCACCAGGCCATTATAGGTTGCCGGCAGCACGACAGCTCACCAGGCCACTATAGGTGGTCGGCAGCACGACAGCTCACCAGCACACTATAGGTGGCCGGCAGCACAACAGATCACCAGACTACTATAGGTGGCCGGCAGCACGACAGCTCACCAGCACACTATATGTGGCCGGCAGCACGACAGCTCACCAGGCCACTATAGGTGGCCGGCAGCACGACAGCTCACCAGACTACTATAGGTGGCCGGCACCACGACAGCTCACCAGGGCACTATAGGTGGCCGGGAGCACGACAGCTCATCAGGCCACCATAGGTGGCCGGCAGAACGATAGCCCACCAGACCACTATAGGTGGCCGGCATCTCGACAGCTCACCAGGCCACTATAGGTGGCCGGCATCACGACAGCTCACCAGACCACTATAGGCAGCCGGCAGCACGACAGCTCACCAGGCCTCTATAGGTGGCCGGCAGCACGACAGCTCATCAGGCCATTATAGGTTGCCGGCAGCACGACAGCTCACCAGGCCACTACAGGTGGCCGGCAGCACGACAGCTCACCAGGCCACTATAGGTGGCCGGTAGGACGACAGCTCACCAGCACACTAATGGTGGCCGGCAGCTCGAGAGCTCACCAGCACACTATAGGTAGCCGGCAGCACGACAGCTAACCAGGCCATTATAGGTTGCCGGCAGTACGACAGCTCACCAGGCCACTACAGGTGGCCGGCAGCACGACAGCTCACCAGGCCACTATAGGTGGTCGGCAGCTCGAGAGCTCACCAGCACAATACAGTTGGCCGGCAGCACGACAGCTCACCAGGCCACTATAGGTGGCCGGGAGCACGACAGCTCACCAGCACACTATATGTGGCCGGCAGCATGAGAGCTCACCAGGCCACTATAGGTGGCCGGCAGCACGACAGCACACCAGGCCACTATAGGTGGCCGGCAGCACGACAACTCACCAGGCCTCTATAGGTGGCCGGCAGCACGACAGCTCACCAGGCCGCAATAGGTGGCCGGCAGCACGACAGCTCACCAGGCCACTATAGGTTGCCGGCAGCACGACAACTAACCAGGCCGCTATGGGTGGCCGGCAGCACGAGAGCTCACCAGGCGACTATAGATGGCCGGCAGGTCGAGAGTTCACCAGCACACTATAGGTGGCCGGCAGCACGACAGCTCACCAGGCCACTATAGGTGGCCGGCAGCACGACAGCTCACCAGCACACTATAGGTGGCCGGCAGCTCCAGAGCTCACCAGCACAATACAGTTGGCCGGCAGCACGACAGCTCACCAGGCCACTATAGGTGGCCGGCAGCACGACAGCTCACCAGGGCACTATAGGTGGCCGGCAGCACGAGAGCTCATCAGGCCACTATAGGTGGCCGGCAGGTCGAGAGTTCACAAGCATACTATAGGTGGCCGGCAGCACGACGCTCACCAGGCCACTATAGGTGGCCGGCAGCTCGAGAGCTCACCAGCACAATACAGTTTGCCGGCAGCACGAGAGCTCACCAGGCGACTATAGATGGCCGGCAGCACGACAGCTCACCAAGCCAATATAGGTGCCCGGTAGGACGACAGCTCACCAGCACACTATAGGTGGCCGGCAGCTCGAGAGCTCACCAGCACACTATAGGTAGCCGGCAGCACGACAGCTAACCATTCCATTATAGGTTGCCGGCAGTACGACAGCTCACCAGGCCACTACAGGTGGCCGGCAGCACGACAGCTCACCAGGCCACTATAGGTGGTCGGCAGCTCGAGAGCTCACCAGCACAATACAGTTGGCCGGCAGCACGACAGCTCACCAGGGCACTATAGGTGGCCGGGAGCACGACAGCTCATCAGGCCACAATAGGTGGCCGGCAGAACGATAGCGCACCAGACCACTATAGGTGGCCGGCATCTCGACAGCTCACCAGGCCACTATAGGTGGCCGGCAGAACGACAGCGCACCAGGCCACTATAGGTGGCCGGCAGCACGACAGCTCACCAGGCCACAATAGGTGGCCGGCAGCACGAGAGCTTACCAGGCGACTATAGATGGCCGGCAGCACGACAGCTCACCAAGCCACTATAGGTGGCCGGTAGGACGACAGCTCACCAGCACACTATTGGTGGCCGGCAGCTCGAGAGCTCACCAGCACACTATAGGTAGCCGGCAGAACGACAGCTAACCAGGCCATTATAGGTTGCCGGCAGCACGACAGCTCACCAGGCCACTATAGGTGGCCGGCAGCACGACAGCTCACCAGGCCACTATAGGTGGCCGGCAGCACGACAGATCACCAGGCCACTACAGGTGGCCGGCAGCACGACAGCTCACCAGGCCACTATAGGTGGTCGGCAGCTCGAGAGCTCACCAGCACAATACAGTTGGCCGGCAGCACGACAGCTCACCAGGGCACTATAGGTGGCCGGGAGCACGACAGCTCCTCAGGCCACCATAGGTGGCCGGCAGAACGATAGCGCACCAGACCACTATAGGTGGCCGGCATCTCGACAGCTCACCAGGCCACTATAGGTGGCCGGCAGAAAGACAGCACACCAGGCCACTATAGGTGGCCGGCAGCACGACAACTCACCAGGCCTCTATAGGTGGCCGGCAGCACGACAGCTCACCAGGCCACAATAGGTGGCCGGCAGCACGACAGCTCACCAGGCCACTATAGGTTGCCGGCAGCACGACAGCTAACCAGGCCGCTATGGGTGGCCGGCAGCACGAGAGCTCACCAGGCGACTATAGATGGCCGGCAGGTCGAGATTTCACCAGCACACTATAGGTGGCCGGCAGCACGACAGCTCACCAGGCCACTATAGGTGGCCGGCAGCACGACAGCTCACCAGCACACTATAGGTGGCCGGCAGCTCCAGAGCTCACCAGCACACTATAGGTAGCCGGCAGCACGACAGCTCACCAGGCCATTATAGT
The DNA here is from genome assembly GCA_951905685.1 of Eumerus sabulonum. Classification (NCBI taxonomy): domain Eukaryota; kingdom Metazoa; phylum Arthropoda; class Insecta; order Diptera; family Syrphidae; genus Eumerus; species Eumerus sabulonum. The sequence continues at coordinate 131,008,866 of OX645060.1, read as the reverse complement.
TTGCCGGCAGCACGACAGGTCACCAGGCCACTATAGGTGGTCGGCAGCACGACAGCTCACCAGCACACTATAGGTGGCCGGCGGCTCGAGAGCTAACCAGCACACTACAGTTGGCCGGCAGCTCGAGAGCTCACCAGCACACTATAGGTAGCCGGCAGCACGAGAGCTCACCACGCGATTATAGATGGCCGGCAGCACGACAGCTCACCAGGCCATTATAGGTTGCCGGCAGCACGACAGCTCACCAGGCCACTATAGGTGGCCGGCAGCACGACAGCTCACCAGGCCACTATAGGTGGCCGGCAGCACGACAGATCACCAGGCCACTATAGGTGGCCGGCAGCACGACAGCTCATCAGCACACTATATGTGGCCGGCAGCATGAGAGCTCACCAGGCCACTATAGGTGCCCGGCAGCACGACAGCTCACCAGGCCACTATAGGTGGCCGGCAGCACGACAGCTCACCAGGCCACTATAGGTTGCCGGCAGCACGACAGCTAACCAGGCCATTATAGGTTGCCGGCAGCACGACAGCTCACCAGGCCACTATAGGTGGCCGGCAGCACGACAGCTCACCAGGCCACTATAGGTTGCCGGCAGCACGACAGCTCACCAGGCCACTATAGGTGGCCGGCAGCACGACAGCTCACCAGGCCACTATAGGTGGCCGGCAGTACGACAGCTCACCAGGCCACTATAGGTGGCCGGCAGCACGACAGATCACCAGGCCACTATAGGTGGCCGGCAGCACGACAGCTCACCAGCACACTATATGTGGCCGGCAGCACGACAGCTCACCAGGCCACTATATGTGGCCGGCAGCACGACAGCTCACCAGGCCACTATAGGTGGCCGGCAGCACGACAGCTCACCAGCACACTATAGGTAGCCGGCAGCACGACAGCTCACCAGGCCATTATAGTTTGCCGGCAGCACGACAGGTCACCAGGCCACTATAGGTGGTCGGCAGCACGACAGCTCACCAGCACACTATAGGTGGCCGGCGGCTCGAGAGCTAACCAGCACACTACAGTTGGCCGGCAGCTCGAGAGCTCACCAGCACACTATAGGTAGCCGGCAGCACGAGAGCTCACCACGCGATTATAGATGGCCGGCAGCACGACAGCTCACCAGGCCATTATAGGTTGCCGGCAGCACGACAGCTCACCAGGCCACTATAGGTGGCCGGCAGCACGACAGCTCACCAGGCCACTATAGGTGGCCGGCAGCACGACAGATCACCAGGCCACTATAGGTGGCCGGCAGCACGACAGCTCACCAGCACACTATATGTGGCCGGCAGCATGAGAGCTCACCAGGCCACTATAGGTGCCCGGCAGCACGACAGCTCACCAGGCCACTATAGGTGGCCGGCAGCACGACAGCTCACCAGGCCACTATAGGTTGCCGGCAGCACGACAGCTAACCAGGCCATTATAGGTTGCCGGCAGCACGACAGCTCACCAGGCCACTATAGGTGGCCGGCAGCACGACAGCTCACCAGGCCACTATAGGTTGCCGGCAGCACGACAGCTCACCAGGCCACTATAGGTGGCCGGCAGCACGACAGCTCACCAGGCCACTATAGGTGGCCGGCAGTACGACAGCTCACCAGGCCACTATAGGTGGCCGGCAGCACGACAGATCACCAGGCCACTATAGGTGGCCGGCAGCACGACAGCTCACCAGCACACTATATGTGGCCGGCAGCACGACAGCTCACCAGGCCACTATAGGTGGCCGGCAGCACGACAGATCACCAGGCCACTATAGGTGGCCGGCAGCACGACAGCTCACCAGCACACTATATGTGGCCGGCAGCATGAGAGCTCACCAGGCCACTATAGGTGGCCGGCAGCACGACAGCTCACCAGGCCACTATAGGTGGCCGGCAGCACGACAGCTCACCAGGCCACTATAGGTGGCCGGCAGCACGACAGATCACCAGGCCACTACAGGTGGCCGGCAGCACGACAGCTCACCAGGCCACTATAGGTGGTCGGCAGCTCGAGAGCTCACCAGCACAATACAGTTGGCCGGCAGCACGACAGCTCACCAGGGCACTATAGGTGGCCGGGAGCACGACAGCTCCTCAGGCCACCATAGGTGGCCGGCAGAACGATAGCGCACCGGACCACTATAGGTGGCCGGCATCTCGACAGCTCACCAGGCCACTATAGGTGGCCGGCAGCACGACAGCTCACCAGGCCACTATAGGTGGCCGGCAGCACGACAGATCACCAGGCCACTATAGGTGGCCGGCAGCACGACAGCTCACCAGAACACTATATGTGGCCGGCAGCATGAGAGCTCACCAGGCCACTATAGGTGGCCGGCAGCACGACAGCTCACCAGGCCATTATAGGTTGCCGGCAGCACGACAGCTCACCAGGCCACTATAGGTGGCCGGCAGCACGACAGCTCACCAGGCCACTATAGGTGGCCGGCAGCACGACAGATCACCAGGCCACTATAGGTGGCCGGCAGCACGACAGCTCACCAGCACACTGTATGTGGCCGGCAGCATGAGAGCTCACCAGGCCACTATAGGTGGCCGGCAGCATGACAGCTCACCAGGCCACTATAGGTGGCCGGCAGCGCGACAGCTCACCAGGCCACTCTAGGTGGCCGGCAGCACGGCTGCTCACCAGGCCATTATAGGTGCACGACACGACAGCTCACCAGCACAATATAGGTGGTCGGCAGATCGAGAGCTCACCAGCACACTACAGGTGGCCGGCAGCACGAGAGCTCACCACGCGATTATAGATGGCCGGCAGCACGACAGCTCACCAGGCCACTATAGGTGGGCGGCAGCACGACAGCTCATCAGCACACTATAGGTGGCCGGCAGCGCGACAGCTCACCAGGGCACTATAGGTGGCCGGCAGCACGACAGCTCACCAGGCCACTATAGGTGGCCGGCAGCACGACGGCTCACCAGGCCACTAAAGGTGGCCGGCAGCACGACAGCTCACCAGGCCACTATAGGTGGCCGGTAGGACGACAGCTCACCAGCACACTATTGGTGGCCGGCAGCTTGAGAGCTCACCAGCACACTATAGGTAGCCGGCAGCACGACAGCTCACCAGGCCATTATAGGTTGCCGGCAGCACGACAGCTCACCAGGCCACTATAGGTGGCCGGCAGCACGACAGTTCACCAGGGCACTATAGGTGGCCGGTAGGACGACAGCTCACCAGCACACTATTGGTGGCCGGCAGCTTGAGAGCTCACCAGCACACTATAGGTAGCCGGCAGCACGACAGCTCACCAGGCCATTATAGGTTGCCGGCAGCACGACAGCTCACCAGGCCACTATAGGTGGCCGGCAGCACGACAGCTCACCAGGCCACTATAGGTGGCCGGTAGGACGACAGCTCACCAGCACACTATTGGTGGCCGGCAGCTTGAGAGCTCACCAGCACACTATAGGTAGCCGGCAGCACGACAGCTCACCAGGCCATTATAGGTTGCCGGCAGCACGACAGCTCACCAGACCACTATAGGTGGCCGGCAGCACGACAGCTCACCAGGCCACTATAGGTGGCCGGCAGTGCGACAGCTCACCAGGCCACTCTAGGTGGCCGGCAGCACGGCTGCTCACCAGGCCATTATAGGTGCACGACACGACAGCTCACCAGCACAATATAGGTGGTCGGCAGATCGAGAGCTCACCAGCACAATACAGTTGGCCGGCAGCACGACGGCTCACCAGGCCACTATTGGTGGCCGGCAGCACTACTGCTCACCAGGCCACTATAGGTGGCCGGCAGCACAACAGATCACCAGACTACTATAGGTGGCCGGCAGCACGACAGCTCACCAGCACACTATATGTGGCCGGCAGCACGACAGCTCACCAGGCCATTATAGGTGGCCGGCAGCACGACAGCTCACCAGACTACTATAGGTGGCCGGCACCACGACCGCTCACCAGGGCACTATAGGTGGCCGGGAGCACGACAGCTCATCTGGCCACCATAGGTGGCCGGCAGAACGATAGCGCACCAGACCACTATAGGTGGCCGGCATCTCGACAGCTCACCAGGCGACTATAGGTGGCCGGCATCACGACAGCTCACCAGACCACTATAGGCGGCCGGCAGCACGACAACTCACCAGGCCTCTATAGGTGGCCGGCAGCACGACAGCTCATCAGGCCATTATAGGTTGCCGGCAGCACGACAGCTCACCAGGCCACTACAGGTGGCCGGCAGCACGCAAGCTCACCAGGCCACTATAGGTGGCCGGTAGGACGACAGCTCACCAGCACACTATTGGTGGCCGGCAGCTCGAGAGCTCACCAGCACACTATAGGTAGCCGGCAGCACGACAGCTCACCAGCACACTATAGGTGGCCGGCAGCTCCAGAGCTCACCAGCACACTATAGGTAGCCGGCAGCACGACAGCTCACCAGGCCATTATAGGTTGCCGGCAGCACGACAGCTCACCAGCACACTATATGTGGCCGGCAGCATGAGAGCTCACCAGGCCACTATAGGTGGCCGGCAGCACGACAGCTCACCAGGCCACTATAGGTGGCCGGCAGCACGACAGCTCACCAGGCCACTATAGGTGGCCGGCAGCACGACAGATCACCAGGCCACTACAGGTGGCCGGCAGCACGACAGCTCACCAGGCCACTATAGGTGGTCGGCAGCTCGAGAGCTCACCAGCACAATACAGTTGGCCGGCAGCACGACAGCTCACCAGGGCACTATAGGTGGCCGGGAGCACGACAGCTCCTCAGGCCACCATAGGTGGCCGGCAGAACGATAGCGCACCAGACCACTATAGGTGGCCGGCATCTCGACAGCTCACCAGGCCACTATAGGTGGCCGGCAGCACGACAGCTCACCAGGCCACTATAGGTGGCCGGCAGCACGACAGATCACCAGGCCACTATAGGTGGCCGGCAGCACGACAGCTCACCAGAACACTATATGTGGCCGGCAGCATGAGAGCTCACCAGGCCACTATAGGTGGCCGGCAGCACGACAGCTCACCAGGCCATTATAGGTTGCCGGCAGCACGACAGCTCACCAGGCCACTATAGGTGGCCGGCAGCACGACAGCTCACCAGGCCACTATAGGTGGCCGGCAGCACGACAGATCACCAGGCCACTATAGGTGGCCGGCAGCACGACAGCTCACCAGCACACTGTATGTGGCCGGCAGCATGAGAGCTCACCAGGCCACTATAGGTGGCCGGCAGCATGACAGCTCACCAGGCCACTATAGGTGGCCGGCAGCGCGACAGCTCACCAGGCCACTCTAGGTGGCCGGCATCACGGCTGCTCACCAGGCCATTATAGGTGCACGACACGACAGCTCACCAGCACAATATAGGTGGTCGGCAGATCGAGAGCTCACCAGCACACTACAGGTGGCCGGCAGCACGAGAGCTCACCACGCGATTATAGATGGCCGGCAGCACGACAGCTCACCAGGCCACTATAGGTGGGCGGCAGCACGACAGCTCATCAGCACACTATAGGTGGCCGGCAGCGCGACAGCTCACCAGGGCACTATAGGTGGCCGGCAGCACGACAGCTCACCAGGCCACTATAGGTGGCCGGCAGCACGACGGCTCACCAGGCCACTATAGGTGGCCGGCAGCACGACAGCTCACCAGGCCACTATAGGTGGCCGGTAGGACGACAGCTCACCAGCACACTATTGGTGGCCGGCAGCTTGAGAGCTCACCAGCACACTATAGGTAGCCGGCAGCACGACAGCTCACCAGGCCATTATAGGTTGCCGGCAGCACGACAGCTCACCAGGCCACTATAGGTGGCCGGCAGCACGACAGTTCACCAGGGCACTATAGGTGGCCGGTAGGACGACAGCTCACCAGCACACTATTGGTGGCCGGCAGCTTGAGAGCTCACCAGCACACTATAGGTAGCCGGCAGCACGACAGCTCACCAGGCCATTATAGGTTGCCGGCAGCACGACAGCTCACCAGGCCACTATAGGTGGCCGGCAGCACGACAGCTCACCAGGCCACTATAGGTGGCCGGTAGGACGACAGCTCACCAGCACACTATTGGTGGCCGGCAGCTTGAGAGCTCACCAGCACACTATAGGTAGCCGGCAGCACGACAGCTCACCAGGCCATTATAGGTTGCCGGCAGCACGACAGCTCACCAGACCACTATAGGTGGCCGGCAGCACGACAGCTCACCAGGCCACTATAGGTGGCCGGCAGTGCGACAGCTCACCAGGCCACTCTAGGTGGCCGGCAGCACGGCTGCTCACCAGGCCATTATAGGTGCACGACACGACAGCTCACCAGCACAATATAGGTGGTCGGCAGATCGAGAGCTCACCAGCACAATACAGTTGGCCGGCAGCACGACGGCTCACCAGGCCACTATTGGTGGCCGGCAGCACTACTGCTCACCAGGCCACTATAGGTGGCCGGCAGCACAACAGATCACCAGACTACTATAGGTGGCCGGCAGCACGACAGCTCACCAGCACACTATATGTGGCCGGCAGCACGACAGCTCACCAGGCCACTATAGGTGGCCGGCAGCACGACAGCTCACCAGACTACTATAGGTGGCCGGCACCACGACCGCTCACCAGGGCACTATAGGTGGCCGGGAGCACGACAGCTCATCTGGCCACCATAGGCCGGCAGAACGATAGCGCACCAGACCACTATAGGTGGCCGGCATCTCGACAGCTCACCAGGCGACTATAGGTGGCCGGCATCACGACAGCTCACCAGACCACTATAGGCGGCCGGCAGCACGACAACTCACCAGGCCTCTATAGGTGGCCGGCAGCACGACAGCTCATCAGGCCATTATAGGTTGCCGGCAGCACGACAGCTCACCAGGCCACTACAGGTGGCCGGCAGCACGCAAGCTCACCAGGCCACTATAGGTGGCCGGTAGGACGACAGCTCACCAGCACACTATTGGTGGCCGGCAGCTCGAGAGCTCACCAGCACACTATAGGTAGCCGGCAGCACGACAGCTCACCAGCACACTATAGGTGGCCGGCAGCTCCAGAGCTCACCAGCACACTATAGGTAGCCGGCAGCACGACAGCTCACCAGGCCATTATAGGTTGCCGGCAGCACGACAGCTCACCAGGCCACTATAGGTGGTCGGCAGCACGACAGCTCACCAGCACACTATAGGTGGCCGGCAGCTCGAGAGCTAACCAGCACACTTCAGTTGGCCGGCAGCTCGAGAGCTCACCAGCACACTATAGGTAGCCGGCAGCACGACAGCTCACCAGCACACTATAGGTGGCCGGCAGCTCCAGAGCTCACCAGCACACTATAGGTAGCCGGCAGCACGACAGCTCACCAGGCCATTATAGGTTGCCGGCAGCACGACAGCTCACCAGGCCACTATAGGTGGCCGGCAGCACGACAGCTCACCAGCACACTATAGGTGGCCGGCAGCTCCAGAGCTCACCAGGCCACTATAGGTGGCCGGCAGCACGTCAGTTCACCAGGGCACTATAGGTGGCCGGTAGGACGACAGCTCACCAGCACACTATTGGTGGCCGGCAGCTTGAGAGCTCACCAGCACACTATAGGTAGCCGGCAGCACGACAGCTCACCAGGCCATTATAGGTTGCCGGCAGCACGACAGCTCACCAGGCCACTATAGGTGGCCGGTAGGACGACAGCTCACCAGCACACTATTGGTGGCCGGCAGCTTGAGAGCTCACCAGCACACTATAGGTAGCCGGCAGCACGACAGCTCACCAGGCCATTATAGGTTGCCGGCAGCACGACAGCTCACCAGGCCACTATAGGTGGCCGGTAGGACGACAGCTCACCAGCACACTATTGGTGGCCGGCAGCTTGAGAGCTCACCAGCACACTATAGGTAGCCGGCAGCACGACAGCTCACCAGGCCATTATAGGTTGCCGGCAGCACGACAGCTCACCAGACCACTATAGGTGGCCGGCAGCACGACAGCTCACCAGGCCACTATAGGTGGCCGGCAGTGCGACAGCTCACCAGGCCACTCTAGGTGGCCGGCAGCACGGCTGCTCACCAGGCCATTATAGGTGCACGACACGACAGCTCACCAGCACAATATAGGTGGTCGGCAGATCGAGAGCTCACCAGCACAATACAGTTGGCCGGCAGCACGACGGCTCACCAGGCCACTATTGGTGGCCGGCAGCACTACTGCTCACCAGGCCACTATAGGTGGCCGGCAGCACAACAGATCACCAGACTACTATAGGTGGCCGGCAGCACGACAGCTCACCAGCACACTATATGTGGCCGGCAGCACGACAGCTCACCAGGCCACTATAGGTGGCCGGCAGCACGACAGCTCACCAGACTACTATAGGTGGCCGGCACCACGACCGCTCACCAGGGCACTATAGGTGGCCGGGAGCACGACAGCTCATCAGGCCACCATAGGTGGCCGGCAGAACGATAGCACACCAGACCACTATAGGTGGCCGGCATCTCGACAGCTCACCAGACCACTATAGGCGGCCGGCAGCACGACAACTCACCAGGCCTCTATAGGTGGCCGGCAGCACGACAGCTCATCAGGCCATTATAGGTTGCCGGCAGCACGACAGCTCACCAGGCCACTACAGGTGGCCGGCAGCACGCAAGCTCACCAGGCCACTATAGGTGGCCGGTAGGACGACAGCTCACCAGCACACTATTGGTGGCCGGCAGCTCGAGAGCTCACCAGCACACTATAGGTAGCCGGCAGCACGACAGCTCACCAGCACACTATAGGTGGCCGGCAGCTCCAGAGCTCACCAGCACACTATAGGTAGCCGGCAGCACGACAGCTCACCAGGCCATTATAGGTTGCCGGCAGCACGACAGCTCACCAGGCCACTATAGGTGGTCGGCAGCACGACAGCTCACCAGCACACTATAGGTGGCCGGCAGCTCGAGAGCTAACCAGCACACTTCAGTTGGCCGGCAGCTCGAGAGCTCACCAGCACACTATAGGTAGCCGGCAGCACGACAGCTCACCAGCACACTATAGGTGGCCGGCAGCTCCAGAGCTCACCAGCACACTATAGGTAGCCGGCAGCACGACAGCTCACCAGGCCATTATAGGTTGCCGGCAGCACGACAGCTCACCAGCACACTATAGATGGCCGGCAGGTCGAGAGTTCACCAGCACACTATAGGTGGCCGGCAGCACGACAGCTCACCAGGCCACTATAGGTGGCCGGCAGCACGACAGCTCACCAGCACACTATAGGTGGCCGGCAGCTCCAGAGCTCACCAGCACACTATAGGTAGCCGGCAGCACGACAGCTCACCAGGCCATTATAGGTTGCCGGCAGCACGACAGCTCACCAGGCCACTATAGGTGGTCGGCAGCACGACAGCTCACCAGCACACTATAGGTGGCCGGCAGCTCGAGAGCTATCCAGCACACTACAGTTGGCCGGCAGCTCGAGAGCTCACCAGCACACTATAGGTAGCCGGCAGCACGAGAGCTCACCACGCGATTATAGATGGCCGGCAGCACGACAGCTCACCAGGCCATTATAGGTTGCCGGCAGCACGACAGCTCACCAGGCCACTATAGGTGGCCGGCAGCACGACAGCTCACCAGGCCACTATAAGTGGCCGGCAGCACGACAGATCACCAGGCCACTATAGGTGGCCGGCAGCACGACAGCTCACCAGCACACTATAGGTGGCCGGCAGCTCGAGAGCTATCCAGCACACTACAGTTGGCCGGCAGCTCGAGAGCTCACCAGCACACTATAGGTAGCCGGCAGCACGAGAGCTCACCACGCGATTATAGATGGCCGGCAGCACGACAGCTCACCAGGCCATTATAGGTTGCCGGCAGCACGACAGCTCACCAGGCCACTATAGGTGGCCGGCAGCACGACAGCTCACCAGGCCACTATAGGTGGCCGGCAGCACGACAGCTCACCAGCACACTATAGGTGGCCGGCAGCTCGAGAGCTATCCAGCACACTATAGGTAGCCGGCAGCACGAGAGCTCACCACGCGATTATAGATGGCCGGCAGCACGACAGCTCACCAGGCCATTATAGGTTGCCGGCAGCACGACAGCTCACCAGGCCACTATAGGTGGCCGGCAGCACGACAGCTCACCAGGCCACTATAAGTGGCCGGCAGCACGACAGATCACCAGGCCACTATAGGTGGCCGGCAGCACGACAGCTCACCAGCACACTATATGTGGCCGGCAGCATGAGAGCTCACCAGGCCACTATAGGTGGCCGGCAGCACGACAGCTCACCAGGCCACTATAGGTGGCCGGCAGCACGACAGCTCACCAGGCCACTCTAGGTGGCCGGCAGCACGGCTGCTCACCAGGCCATTATAGGTGCACGACACGACAGCTCACCAGCACAATATAGGTGGTCGGCAGATCGAGAGCTCACCAGCACACTACAGGTGGCCGGCAGCTCGAGAGCTCACCAGCACACTATAGGTAGCCGGCAGCACGAAAGCTAACCAGGCCATTATAGGTTGCCGGCAGCACGACAGCTCACCAGGCCACTATAGGTGGCCGGCAGCACGACAGCTCACCAGGCCACTATAGGTGGCCGGCAGCACGACAGATCACCAGGCCACTATAGGTGGCCGGCAGCACGACAGCTCACCAGCACACTATATGTGGCCGGCAGCATGAGAGCTCACCAGGCCACTATAGGTGGCCGGCAGCACGACAGCTCACCAGGCCACTATAGGTGGCCGGCAGCACGACAGATCACCAGGCCACTACAGGTGGCCGGCAGCACGACAGCTCACCAGGCCACTATAGGTGGTCGGCAGCTCGAGAGCTCACCAGCACAATACAGTTGGCCGGCAGCACGACAGCTCACCAGGCCACTATAGGTGGCCGGCAGCACGACAGCTCACCAGCACACTACACGTGGCCGGCAGCTCGAGAGCTAACCAGCACACTACAGTTGGCCGGCAGCTCGAGAGCTCACCAGCACACTATAGGTAGCCGGCAGCACGACGCTCACCAGCACAATATAGGTGGCCGGCAGATCGAGAGCTCACCAGCACACTACAGTTGGCCGGCAGCACGAGAGCTCACCACGCGGTTATGGATGGCGGGCAGCACGACAGCTCACCAAGCCACTATAGGTGGCCGGCAGCACGACAGCTCACCAGGCCACTATAGGTGGCCGGCAGCGCGACAGCTCACCAGGCCACTCTAGGTGGCCAACAGCACGTCTGCTCACCAGGCCATTATAGGTGCACGACACGACAGCTCACCAGCCCACTATAGGTGGTCGTCAGCTCGAGAGCTCACCAGCACACTACAGTTTGCCGGCAGCACGAGAGCTCACCAGGCGACTATAGATGGCCGGCAGCACGACAGCTCACCAAGCCACTATAGGTGGCCGGTAGGACGACAGCTCACCAGCACACTATAGGTGGCCGGCAGCTCGAGAGCTCACCAGCACACTATAGGTAGCCGGCAGCACGACAGCTCACCAGGCCATTATAGGTTGCCGGCAGCACGACAGCTCACCAGGCCACTATAGGTGGCCGGCAGCACGACAGCTCACCAGGCCACTATAGGTGGCCGGCAGCATGACAGCTCACCAGCACACTATAGGTGGCCGGCAGCTCGAGAGCTAACCAGCACACTACAGTTGGCCGGCAGCTCGAGAGCTCACCAGCACACTATAGGTAGCCGGCAGCACGACGCTCACCAGCACAATATAGGCGGCCGGCAGATCGAGAGCTCACCAGGCCACTATAGGTGGCCGGCAGCGCGACAGTTCACCAGGCCACTATAGGTGGCCGGCAGCGCGACAGCTCACCAGGCCACTCTAGGTGGCCGGCAGCACGGCTGCACGACACGACAGCTCACCAGCACACTATAGGTGGTCGTCAGCTCGAGAGCTCTCCAGCCACTAAAGTTGGCCGGCAGCACGAGAGCTCACCAGGCGACTATAGATGGCCGGCAGCACGACAGCTCACCAGGCCACTATAGGTGGCCGGCAGCACGACAGCTCACCAGGCCACTATAGGATGCCGGCAGCGCGACAGCTCACCAGGCCACTATAGGTGGCCGGTAGGACGACAGCCCACCAGGCCACTATAGGTGGCCGGCAGCACGACAGCTCACCAGGCCACCATAGGTTGCCGGCAGCGCGACAGCTCACCAGGCCACTATAGGTGGCCGGTAGGACGACAGCCCACCAGGCCACTATAGGTGGCCGGCGGCACAACAGCTCACCAGGCCACTATAGGTTGCCGGCAGCACGACAGCTCACCAGGCCACTATAGGTGGCCGGCAGCACGACAGCTCACCAGGCCACTATAGGTTGCCGGCAGCACGACAGCTCACCAGGCCACTATAGGTGGCCGGCAGCACGACAGCTCACCAGGCCACTATAGGTTGGCCGGCAGCACGACAGCTCACCAGGCCACTATAGGTGGCCGGCAGCACGACAGCTCACCAGGCCACTATAGGTGGCCGGCAGCACGACAGCTCACTAGCACAGTATATGTGGCCGGCAGCACGACAGCTCACCAGCACACTATATGTGGCCGGCAGCACAACAGCTCACCAGACTACTATAGGTGGCCGGCAGCACGACAGCTCGCCAGCACACTATAGGTGGCCGGCAGCACGACAGCTCACCAGGCCACTATAGGTGGCCGGCAGCGCGACAGCTCACCAGGCCACTCTAGGTGGCCGGCAGCACGGCTGCTCACCAGGCCATTATAGGTGCACGACACGACAGCTCACCAGCACAATATAGGTGGTCGGCAGATCGAGAGCTCACCAGCACAATACAGTTGGCCGGCAGCACGACTGCTCACCAGGCCACTATTGGTGGCCGGCAGCACTACTGCTCACCAGGCCACTATAGGTGGCCGGCAGCACAACAGATCACCAGACTACTATAGGTGGCCGGCAGCACGACAGCTCACCAGCACACTATATGTGGCCGGCAGCACGACAGCTCACCAGGCCACTATAGGTGGCCGGCAGCACGACAGCTCACCAGACTACTATAGGTGGCCGGCACCACGACCGCTCACCAGGGCACTATAGGTGGCCGGGAGCACGACAGCTCATCAGGCCACCATAGGTGGCCGGCAGAACGATAGCGCACCAGACCACTATAGGTGGCCGGCATCTCGACAGCTCACCAGGCCACTATAGGTGGCCGGCATCACGACAGCTCACCAGACCACTATAGGCGGCCGGCAGCACGACAACTCACCAGGCCTCTATAGGTGGCCGGCAGCACGACAGCTCATCAGGCCATTATAGGTTGCCGGCAGCACGACAGCTCACCAGGCCACTACAGGTGGCCGGCAGCACGACAGCTCACCAGGCCACTATAGGTGGCCGGTAGGACGACAGCTCACCAGCACACTATTGGTGGCCGGCAGCTCGAGAGCTCACCAGCACACTATAGGTAGCCGGCAGCACGACAGCTCACCAGCACACTATAGGTGGCCGACAGCTCCAGAGCTCACCAGCACACTATAGGTAGCCGGCAGCACGACAGCTCACCAGGCCATTATAGGTTGCCGGCAGCACGACAGCTCACCAGGCCACTATAGGTGGTCGGCAGCACGACAGCTCACCAGCACACTATAGGTGGCCGGCAGCTCGAGAGCTAACCAGCACACTACAGTTGGCCGGCAGCTCGAGAGCTCACCAGCACACTATAGGTAGCCGGCAGCACGACAGCTCACCAGCACACTATAGGTGGCCGGCAGCTCCAGAGCTCACCAGCACACTATAGGTAGCCGGCAGCACGACAGCTCACCAGGCCATTATAGGTTGCCGGCAGCACGACAGCTCACCAGCACACTATAGATGGCCGGCAGGTCGAGAGTTCACCAGCACACTATAGGTGGCCGGCAGCACGACAGCTCACCAGGCCACTATAGGTGGCCGGCAGCACGACAGCTCACCAGCACACTATAGGTGGCCGGCAGCTCCAGAGCTCACCAGCACACTATAGGTAGCCGGCAGCACGACAGCTCACCAGGCCATTATAGGTTGCCGGCAGCACGACAGCTCACCAGGCCACTATAGGTGGTCGGCAGCACGACAGCTCACCAGCACACTATAGGTGGCCGGCAGCTCGAGAGCTAACCAGCACACTACAGTTGGCCGGCAGCTCGAGAGCTCACCAGCACACTATAGGTAGCCGGCAGCACGAGAGCTCACCACGCGATTATAGATGGCCGGCAGCACGACAGCTCACCAGGCCATTATAGGTTGCCGGCAGCACGACAGCTCACCAGGCCACTATAGGTGGCCGGCAGCACGACAGCTCACCAGGCCACTATAGGTGGCCGGCAGCACGACAGATCACCAGGCCACTATAGGTGGCCGGCAGCACGACAGCTCACCAGCACACTATATGTGGCCGGCAGCATGAGAGCTCACCAGGCCACTATAGGTGGCCGGCAGCACGACAGCTCACCAGGCCACTATAGGTGGCCGGCAGCGCGACAGCTCACCAGGCCACTCTAGGTGGCCGGCAGCACGGCTGCTCACCAGGCCATTATAGGTGCACGACACGACAGCTCACCAGCACAATATAGGTGGTCGGCAGATCGAGAGCTCACCAGCACACTACAGGTGGCCGGCAGCACGAGAGCTCACCACGCGATTATAGATGGCCGGCAGCACGACAGCTCACCAGGCCATTATAGGTTGCCGGCAGCACGACAGCTCACCAGGCCACTATAGGTGGCCGGCAGCACGACAGCTCACCAGGCCACTATAGGTGGCCGGCAGCTCGAGAGCTAACCAGCACACTACAGTTGGCCGGCAGCTCGAGAGCTCACCAGCACACTATAGGTAGCCGGCAGCACGAGAGCTCACCACGCGATTATAGATGGCCGGCAGCACGACAGCTCACCAGGCCATTATAGGTTGCCGGCAGCACGACAGCTCACCAGGCCACTATAGGTGGCCGGCAGCACGACAGCTCACCAGGCCACTATAGGTGGCCGGCAGCACGACAGATCACCAGGCCACTATAGGTGGCCGGCAGCACGACAGCTCACCAGCACACTATATGTGGCCGGCAGCATGAGAGCTCACCAGGCCACTATAGGTGGCCGGCAGCACGACAGCTCACCAGGCCACTATAGGTGGCCGGCAGCGCGACAGCTCACCAGGCCACTCTAGGTGGCCGGCAGCACGGCTGCTCACCAGGCCATTATAGGTGCACGACACGACAGCTCACCAGCACAATATAGGTGGTCGGCAGATCGAGAGCTCACCAGCACACTACAGGTGGCCGGCAGCACGAGAGCTCACCACGCGATTATAGATGGCCGGCAGCACGACAGCTCACCAGGCCATTATAGGTTGCCGGCAGCACGACAGCTCACCAGGCCACTATAGGTGGCCGGCAGCACGACAGCTCACCAGGCCACTATAGGTGGCCGGCAGCACGACAGATCACCAGGCCACTATAGGTGGCCGGCAGCACGACAGCTCACCAGCACACTATATGTGGCCGGCAGCATGAGAGCTCACCAGGCCACTATAGGTGGCCGGCAGCATGACAGCTCACCAGGCCACTATAGGTGGCCGGCAGCGCGACAGCTCACCAGGCCCATTCTAGGTGGCCGGCAGCACGGCTGCTCACCAGGCCATTATAGGTGCACGACACGACAGCTCACCAGCACAATATAGGTGGTCGGCAGATCGAGAGCTCACCAGCACACTACAGGTGGCCGGCAGCACGAGAGCTCACCACGCGATTATAGATGGCCGGCAGCACGACAGCTCACCAGGCCACTATAGGTGGGCGGCAGCACGACAGCTCATCAGCACACTATAGGTGGCCGGCAGCGCGACAGCTCACCAGGGCACTATAGGTGGCCGGCAGCACGACAGCTCACCAGGCCACTATAGGTGGCCGGCAGCACGACGGCTCACCAGGCCACTATAGGTGGCCGGCAGCACGACAGCTCACCAGGCCACTATAGGTGGCCGGTAGGACGACAGCTCACCAGCACACTATTGGTGGCCGGCAGCTTGAGAGCTCACCAGCACACTATAGGTAGCCGGCAGCACGACAGCTCACCAGGCCATTATAGGTTGCCGGCAGCACGACAGCTCACCAGGCCACTATAGGTGGCCGGCAGCACGACAGTTCACCAGGGCACTATAGGTGGCCGGTACGACGACAGCTCACCAGCACACTATTGGTGGCCGGCAGCTTGAGAGCTCACCAGCACACTATAGGTAGCCGGCAGCACGACAGCTCACCAGGCCATTATAGGTTGCCGGCAGCACGACAGCTCACCAGGCCACTATAGGTGGCCGGCAGCACGACAGCTCACCAGGCCACTATAGGTGGCCGGTAGGACGACAGCTCACCAGCACACTATTGGTGGCCGGCAGCTTGAGAGCTCACCAGGCCACTATAGGTGGCCGGCAGCGCGACAGTTCACCAGGCCACTATAGGTGGCCGGCAGCGCGACAGCTCACCAGGCCACTCTAGGTGGCCGGCAGCATGACAGCTCACCAGGCCACTATAGGTGGCCGGCAGCGCGACAGCTCACCAGGCCACTCTAGGTGGCCGGCAGCACGGCTGCTCACCAGGCCATTATAGGTGCACGACACGACAGCTCACCAGCACAATATAGGTGGTCGGCAGATCGAGAGCTCACCAGCACACTACAGGTGGCCGGCAGCACGAGAGCTCACCACGCGATTATAGATGGCCGGCAGCACGACAGCTCACCAGGCCACTATAGGTGGCCGGCAGCACGACGGCTCACCAGGCCACTATAGGTGGCCGGCAGCACGACAGCTCACCAGGCCACTATAGGTGGCCGGTAGGACGACAGCTCACCAGCACACTATAGGTGGTCGGCAGCTCGAGAGCTCACCAGCACAATACAGTTGGCCGGCAGCACGACAGCTCACCAGGCCACTATAGGTGGCCGGCAGCACGACAGCTCACCAGGCCACTATAGGTGGCCGGCAGCACGACAGATCACCAGGCCACTACAGGTGGCCGGCAGCACGACAGCTCACCAGGCCACTATAGGTGGTCGGCAGCTCGAGAGCTCACCAGCACAATACAGTTGGCCGGCAGCACGACAGCTCACCAGGCCACTATAGGTGGCCGGCAGCACGACAGCTCACCAGCACACTACACGTGGCCGGCAGCTCGAGAGCTAACCAGCACACTACAGTTGGCCGGCAGCTCGAGAGCTCACCAGCACACTATAGGTAGCCGGCAGCACGACGCTCACCAGCACAATATAGGTGGCCGGCAGATCGAGAGCTCACCAGCACACTACAGTTGGCCGGCAGCACGAGAGCTCACCACGCGGTTATAGATGGCCGGCAGCACGACAGCTCACCAAGCCACTATAGGTGGCCGGCAGCACGACAGCTCACCAAGCCACTATAGGTGGCCGGCAGCACGACAGCTCACCAGGCCACTATAGGTGGCCGGCCGCGCGACAGCTCACCAGGCCACTCTAGGTGGCCAACAGCACGGCTGCTCACCAGGCCATTATAGGTGCACGACACGAGAGCTCACCAGGCGACTATAGATGGCCGGCAGCACGACAGCTCACCAAGCCACTATAGGTGGCCGGTAGGACGACAGCTCACCAGCACACTATAGGTGGCCGGCAGCTCGAGAGCTCACCAGCACACTATAGGTAGCCGGCAGCACGACAGCTCACCAGGCCATTATAGGTTGCCGGCAGCACGACAGCTCACCAGGCCACTATAGGTGGCCGGCAGCACGACAGCTCACCAGGCCACTATAGGTGGCCGGCAGCACGACAGCTCACCAGCACACTATAGGTGGCCGGCAGCTCGAGAGCTAACCAGCACACTACAGTTGGCCGGCAGCTCGAGAGCTCACCAGCACACTATAGGTAGCCGGCAGCACGACGCTCACCAGCACAATATAGGCGGCCGGCAGATCGAGAGCTCACCAGGCCACTATAGGTGGCCGGCAGCGCGACAGTTCACCAGGCCACTATAGGTGGCCGGCAGCGCGACAGCTCACCAGGCCACTCTAGGTGGCCGGCAGCACGGCTGCACGACACGACAGCTCACCAGCACACTATAGGTGGTCGTCAGCTCGAGAGCTCTCCAGCCACTAAAGTTGGCCGGCAGCACGAGAGCTCACCAGGCGACTATAGATGGCCGGCAGCACGACAGCTCACCAGGCCACTATAGGTGGCCGGCAGCACGACAGCTCACCAGGCCACTATAGGTGGCCGGCAGCACGACAGCTCACCAGGCCACTATAGGATGCCGGCAGCGCGACAGCTCACCAGGCCACTATAGGTGGCCGGTAGGACGACAGCCCACCAGGCCACTATAGGTGGCCGGCAGCACGACAGCTCACCAGGCCACCATAGGTGGCCGGCAGCACAACAGCTCACCAGGCCACTATAGGTTGCCGGCAGCACGACAGCTCACCAGGCCACTATAGGTGGCCGGCAGCACGACAGCTCACCAGGCCACCATAGGTGGCCGGCAGCACGACAGCTCACCAGGCCACTATAGGTTGCCGGCAGCACGACAGCTCACCAGGCCACTATAGGTGGCCGGCAGCACGACAGCTCACCAGGCCACTATAGGTTGGCCGGCAGCACGACAGCTCACCAGGCCACTATAGGTGGCCGGCAGCACGACAGCTCACCAGGCCACTATAGGTGGCCGGCAGCACGACAGCTCACTAGCACAGTATATGTGGCCGGCAGCACGACAGCTCACCAGCACACTATATGTGGCCGGCAGCACAACAGCTCACCAGACTACTATAGGTGGCCGGCAGCACGACAGCTCGCCAGCACACTATAGGTGGCCGGCAGCACGACAGCTCACCAGCACACTATAGGTGGCCGGCAGCACGACGCTCACCAGGCCACTATAGGTGGCCGGCAGCTCGAGAGCTCACCAGCACAATACAGTTGGCCGGCAGCACGAGAGCTCACCAGGCGACTATAGATCGTCGGCAGGTCGAGAGTTCACAAGCACACTATAGGTGGCCGGCAGCACGACGCTCACCAGGCCACTAAAGGTGGCCGGCAGAACGACAACTCACCAGACTGCTATAGGTGGCCGGCAACACGACAGCTCACCAGGCCACTATAGGTGGCCGGCAGCACGACGCTCACCAGGCCACTATAGGTGGCCGGCAGCACGAGAGCTCACCAGGCCACTATAGGTGGCCGGCAGCACGACAGCTCACCAGGCCACTATATGTGGCCGGTATCTCGAGAGCTCACCAGGCCACTATAGGTGGCCGGCAGCACGACGGCTTAGCAGGGCACCATAGATGGCCGGCAGCACGACAGCTCACCAGGTCACTATAGGTGGCCGGCAGCACGACAGCTCACCAGGCCACTATAGGTGGCCGGCAGCACGACAGCTCACCACGCCACTATGGGTTGCCGGCAGCACGACAGCTCACCAGGCCACTATGGGTGGCCGGCATCACGACAGCTCACCAGGCCACTGTAGGTTGGCGGCAGTACGAGAGCTCACCAGGCCACTATAGGTGGCCGGCAGCACGACAGCTCACCAGCACACTATAGGTGGCCGGCAGCACGACAGCTCACCAGGCCACTATAGGTGGCCGGCAGCACGACAGCTCACCACGCCACTATAGGTTGCCGGCAGCACGACAGCTCACCAGGCCACTATGGGTGGCCGGCATCACGACATCTCACCAGGCCACTGTAGGTTGGCGGCTGTACGAGAGCTCACCAGGCCACTATAGGTGGCAGGCAGCTCGACAGCTCACCAGGCCACTATAGGTGGCCGGCAGCACGACAGCTCACCACGCCACTATAGGTTGCCGGCAGCACGACAGCTCACTAGCACAGTATATGTGGCCGGCAGCACGACAGCTCACCAGCACACTATATGTGGCCGGCAGCACAACAGCTCACCAGACTACTATAGGTGGCCGGCAGCACGACAGCTCACCAGCACAATATAGGTGGTCGGCAGATCGAGAGCTCACCAGCACAATACAGTTGGCCGGCAGCACGACTGCTCACCAGGCCACTATAGGTGGCCGGCAGTTCGAGAGCTCACCAGCACAATACAGTTGGCCGGCAGCACGAGAGCTCACCAGGCGACTATAGATCGTCGGCAGGTCGAGAGTTCACAAGCACACTATAGGTGGCCGGCAGCACGACGCTCACCAGGCCACTAAAGGTGGCCGGCAGAACGACAACTCACCAGACTGCTATAGGTGGCCGGCAACACGACAGCTCACCAGGCCACTATAGGTGGCCGGCAGCACGACGCTCACCAGGCCACTATAGGTGGCCGGCAGCACGAGAGCTCACCAGGCCACTATAGGTGGCCGGCAGCACGACAGCTCACCAGGCCACTATATGTGGCCGGTATCTCGAGAGCTCACCAGGCCACTATAGGTGGCCGGCAGCACGACGGCTTAGCAGGGCACCATAGATGGCCGGCAGCACGACAGCTCACCAGGTCACTATAGGTGGCCGGCAGCACGACAGCTCACCAGGCCACTATAGGTGGCCGGCAGCACGACAGCTCACCAAGCCACTATGGGTTGCCGGCAGCACGACAGCTTACCAGGCCACTATGGGTGGCCGGCATCACGACAGCTCACCAGGCCACTGTAGGTTGGCGGCAGTACGAGAGCTCACCAGGCCACTATAGGTGGCCGGCAGCACGACAGCTCACCAGCACACTATAGGTGGCCGGCAGCACGACAGCTCACCAGGCCACTATAGGTGGCCGGCAGCACGACAGCTCACCACGCCACTATAGGTTGCCGGCAGCACGACAGCTCACCAGGCCACTATGGGTGGCCGGCATCACGACATCTCACCAGGCCACTGTAGGTTGGCGGCTGTACGAGAGCTCACCAGGCCACTATAGGTGGCAGGCAGCTCGACAGCTCACCAGGCCACTATAGGTGGCCGGCAGCACGACAGCTCACCAGGCTACTATAGGTGGCCGGCAGCACGACAGCTCACCAGGCCACTATAGGTGGCCGGCAGCACGACAGCTCACCAGCACACTATATGTGGTCGGCAGCACGAGAGCTCACCAGGCGACTATAGATGGCCGTCAGGGCGACAGCTCACCAGGCCACTATAGGTGACCGGCAGCACGACAGCTCACCAGGACACTATAGGTGGCCGCCAGCACGACAGCTCACCAGGCCACTATATGTGGCCGGTAACTCGAGAGCTCACCAGACCACTATAGGTGGCCGGCAGCTCGAGAGCTCACCAGACCACTATAGGTGGCCGGCAGCTCGAGAGCTCACCAGACCACTATAGGTGGCCGGCAGCTCGAGAGCTCACCAGACCACTATAGGTGGCCGGCAGCTCGAGAGCTCACCAGACCACTATAGGTGGCCGGCAGCTCGAGAGCTCACCAGACCACTATAGGTGGCCGGCAGCTCGAGAGCTCACCAGCACACTATAGGTAGCCGGCAGCACGACAGCTCACCAGGCCATTATAGGTTGCCGGCAGCACGACAGCTCACCAGGCCACTATAGGTGGCCGGCAGCACGACAGTTCACCAGGGCACTATAGGTGGCCGGTACGACGACAGCTCACCAGCACACTATTGGTGGCCGGCAGCTTGAGAGCTCACCAGCACACTATAGGTAGCCGGCAGCACGACAGCTCACCAGGCCATTATAGGTTGCCGGCAGCACGACAGCTCACCAGGCCACTATAGGTGGCCGGCAGCACGACAGCTCACCAGGCCACTATAGGTGGTCGGTAGGACGACAGCTCACCAGCACACTATTGGTGGCCGGCAGCTTGAGAGCTCACCAGGCCACTATAGGTGGCCGGCAGCGCGACAGTTCACCAGGCCACTATAGGTGGCCGGCAGCGCGACAGCTCACCAGGCCACTCTAGGTGGCCGGCAGCATGACAGCTCACCAGGCCACTATAGGTGGCCGGCAGCGCGACAGCTCACCAGGCCACTCTAGGTGGCCGGCAGCACGGCTGCTCACCAGGCCATTATAGGTGCACGACACGACAGCTCACCAGCACAATATAGGTGGTCGGCAGATCGAGAGCTCACCAGCACACTACAGGTGGCCGGCAGCACGAGAGCTCACCACGCGATTATAGATGGCCGGCAGCACGACAGCTCACCAGGCCACTATAGGTGGCCGGCAGCACGACAGCTCACCAGGCCACTATAGGTGGCCGGTAGGACGACAGCTCACCAGCACACTATAGGTGGTCGGCAGCTCGAGAGCTCACCAGCACAATACAGTTGGCCGGCAGCACGACAGCTCACCAGGCCACTATAGGTGGCCGGCAGCACGACAGCTCACCAGGCCACTATAGGTGGCCGGCAGCACGACAGATCACCAGGCCACTACAGGTGGCCGGCAGCACGACAGCTCACCAGGCCACTATAGGTGGTCGGCAGCTCGAGAGCTCACCAGCACAATACAGTTGGCCGGCAGCTCGAGAGCTCACCAGCACACTATAGGTAGCCGGCAGCACGACAGCTCACCAGGCCACTATAGGTGGCCGGCAGCACGACAGCTCACCACGCCACTATAGGTTGCCGGCAGCACGACAGCTCACCAGGCCACTATGGGTGGCCGGCATCACGACATCTCACCAGGCCACTGTAGGTTGGCGGCTGTACGAGAGCTCACCAGGCCACTATAGGTGGCAGGCAGCTCGACAGCTCACCAGGCCACTATAGGTGGCCGGCAGCACGACAGCTCACCAGGCTACTATAGGTGGCCGGCAGCACGACAGCTCACCAGGCCACTATAGGTGGCCGGCAGCACGACAGCTCACCAGCACACTATATGTGGTCGGCAGCACGAGAGCTCACCAGGCGACTATAGATGGCCGTCAGGGCGACAGCTCACCAGGCCACTATAGGTGACCGGCAGCACGACAGCTCACCAGGACACTATAGGTGGCCGCCAGCACGACAGCTCACCAGGCCACTATATGTGGCCGGTAACTCGAGAGCTCACCAGACCACTATAGGTGGCCGGCAGCTCGAGAGCTCACCAGACCACTATAGGTGGCCGGCAGCTCGAGAGCTCACCAGACCACTATAGGTGGCCGGCAGCTCGAGAGCTCACCAGACCACTATAGGTGGCCGGCAGCTCGAGAGCTCACCAGACCACTATAGGTGGCCGGCAGCTCGAGAGCTCACCAGACCACTATAGGTGGCCGGCAGCTCGAGAGCTCACCAGCACACTATAGGTAGCCGGCAGCACGACAGCTCACCAGGCCATTATAGGTTGCCGGCAGCACGACAGCTCACCAGGCCACTATAGGTGGCCGGCAGCACGACAGTTCACCAGGGCACTATAGGTGGCCGGTACGACGACAGCTCACCAGCACACTATTGGTGGCCGGCAGCTTGAGAGCTCACCAGCACACTATAGGTAGCCGGCAGCACGACAGCTCACCAGGCCATTATAGGTTGCCGGCAGCACGACAGCTCACCAGGCCACTATAGGTGGCCGGCAGCACGACAGCTCACCAGGCCACTATAGGTGGCCGGTAGGACGACAGCTCACCAGCACACTATTGGTGGCCGGCAGCTTGAGAGCTCACCAGGCCACTATAGGTGGCCGGCAGCGCGACAGTTCACCAGGCCACTATAGGTGGCCGGCAGCGCGACAGCTCACCAGGCCACTCTAGGTGGCCGGCAGCATGACAGCTCACCAGGCCACTATAGGTGGCCGGCAGCGCGACAGCTCACCAGGCCACTCTAGGTGGCCGGCAGCACGGCTGCTCACCAGGCCATTATAGGTGCACGACACGACAGCTCACCAGCACAATATAGGTGGTCGGCAGATCGAGAGCTCACCAGCACACTACAGGTGGCCGGCAGCACGAGAGCTCACCACGCGATTATAGATGGCCGGCAGCACGACAGCTCACCAGGCCACTATAGGTGGCCGGCAGCACGACGGCTCACCAGGCCACTATAGGTGGCCGGCAGCACGACAGCTCACCAGGCCACTATAGGTGGCCGGTAGGACGACAGCTCACCAGCACACTATAGGTGGTCGGCAGCTCGAGAGCTCACCAGCACAATACAGTTGGCCGGCAGCACGACAGCTCACCAGGCCACTATAGGTGGCCGGCAGCACGACAGCCCACCAGGCCACTATAGGTGGCCGGCAGCACGACAGATCACCAGGCCACTACAGGTGGCCGGCAGCACGACAGCTCACCAGGCCACTATAGGTGGTCGGCAGCTCGAGAGCTCACCAGCACAATACAGTTGGCCGGCAGCACGACAGCTCACCAGGCCACTATAGGTGGCCGGCAGCACGACAGCTCACCAGCACACTACACGTGGCCGGCAGCTCGAGAGCTAACCAGCACACTACAGTTGGCCGGCAGCTCGAGAGCTCACCAGCACACTATAGGTAGCCGGCAGCACGACGCTCACCAGCACAATATAGGTGGCCGGCAGATCGAGAGCTCACCAGCACACTACAGTTGGCCGGCAGCACGAGAGCTCACCACGCGGTTATAGATGGCCGGCAGCACGACAGCTCACCAAGCCACTATAGGTGGCCGGCAGCACGACAGCTCACCAAGCCACTATAGGTGGCCGGCAGCACGACAGCTCACCAGGCCACTATAGGTGGCCGGCCGCGCGACAGCTCACCAGGCCACTCTAGGTGGCCAACAGCACGGCTGCTCACCAGGCCATTATAGGTGCACGACACGAGAGCTCACCAGGCGACTATAGATGGCCGGCAGCACGACAGCTCACCAAGCCACTATAGGTGGCCAGTAGGACGACAGCTCACCAGCACACTATAGGTGGCCGGCAGCTCGAGAGCTCACCAGCACACTATAGGTAGCCGGCAGCACGACAGCTCACCAGGCCATTATAGGTTGCCGGCAGCACGACAGCTCACCAGGCCACTATAGGTGGCCGGCAGCACGACAGCTCACCAGGCCACTATAGGTGGCCGGCAGCACGACAGCTCACCAGCACACTATAGGTGGCCGGCAGCTCGAGAGCTAACCAGCACACTACAGTTGGCCGGCAGCTCGAGAGCTCACCAGCACACTATAGGTAGCCGGCAGCACGACGCTCACCAGCACAATATAGGCGGCCGGCAGATCGAGAGCTCACCAGGCCACTATAGGTGGCCGGCAGCGCGACAGTTCACCAGGCCACTATAGGTGGCCGGCAGCGCGACAGCTCACCAGGCCACTCTAGGTGGCCGGCAGCACGGCTGCACGACACGACAGCTCACCAGCACACTATAGGTGGTCGTCAGCTCGAGAGCTCTCCAGCCACTAAAGTTGGCCGGCAGCACGAGAGCTCACCAGGCGACTATAGATGGCCGGCAGCACGACAGCTCACCAGGCCACTATAGGTGGCCGGCAGCACGACAGCTCACCAGGCCACTATAGGTGGCCGGCAGCACGACAGCTCACCAGGCCACTATAGGATGCCGGCAGCGCGACAGCTCACCAGGCCACTATAGGTGGCCGGTAGGACGACAGCCCACCAGGCCACTATAGGTGGCCGGCAGCACGACAGCTCACCAGGCCACCATAGGTGGCCGGCAGCACAACAGCTCACCAGGCCACTATAGGTTGCCGGCAGCACGACAGCTCACCAGGCCACTATAGGTGGCCGGCAGCACGACAGCTCACCAGGCCACCATAGGTGGCCGGCAGCACGACAGCTCACCAGGCCACTATAGGTTGCCGGCAGCACGACAGCTCACCAGGCCACTATAGGTGGCCGGCAGCACGACAGCTCACCAGGCCACTATAGGTTGGCCGGCAGCACGACAGCTCACCAGGCCACTATAGGTGGCCGGCAGCACGACAGCTCACCAGGCCACTATAGGTGGCCGGCAGCACGACAGCTCACTAGCACAGTATATGTGGCCGGCAGCACGACAGCTCACCAGCACACTATATGTGGCCGGCAGCACAACAGCTCACCAGACTACTATAGGTGGCCGGCAGCACGACAGCTCGCCAGCACACTATAGGTGGCCGGCAGCACGACAGCTCACCAGCACACTATAGGTGGCCGGCAGCACGACGCTCACCAGGCCACTATAGGTGGCCGGCAGCTCGAGAGCTCACCAGCACAATACAGTTGGCCGGCAGCACGAGAGCTCACCAGGCGACTATAGATCGTCGGCAGGTCGAGAGTTCGCAAGCACACTATAGGTGGCCGGCAGCACGACGCTCACCAGGCCACTAAAGGTGGCCGGCAGAACGACAACTCACCAGACTGCTATAGGTGGCCGGCAACACGACAGCTCACCAGGCCACTATAGGTGGCCGGCAACACGACAGCTCACCAGGCCACTATAGGTGGCCGGCAGCACGACGCTCACCAGGCCACTATAGGTGGCCGGCAGCACGAGAGCTCACCAGGCCACTATAGGTGGCCGGCAGCACGACAGCTCACCAGGCCACTATATGTGGCCGGTATCTCGAGAGCTCACCAGGCCACTATAGGTGGCCGGCAGCACGACGGCTTAGCAGGGCACCATAGATGGCCGGCAGCACGACAGCTCACCAGGTCACTATAGGTGGCCGGCAGCACGACAGCTCACCAGGCCACTATAGGTGGCCGGCAGCACGACAGCTCACCACGCCACTATGGGTTGCCGGCAGCACGACAGCTCACCAGGCCACTATGGGTGGCCGGCATCACGACAGCTCACCAGGCCACTGTAGGTTGGCGGCAGTACGAGAGCTCACCAGGCCACTATAGGTGGCCGGCAGCACGACAGCTCACCAGCACACTATAGGTGGCCGGCAGCACGACAGCTCACCAGGCCACTATAGGTGGCCGGCAGCACGACAGCTCACCACGCCACTATAGGTTGCCGGCAGCACGACAGCTCACCAGGCCACTATGGGTGGCCGGCATCACGACATCTCACCAGGCCACTGTAGGTTGGCGGCTGTACGAGAGCTCACCAGGCCACTATAGGTGGCAGGCAGCTCGACAGCTCACCAGGCCACTATAGGTGGCCGGCAGCACGACAGCTCACCACGCCACTATAGGTTGCCGGCAGCACGACAGCTCACTAGCACAGTATATGTGGCCGGCAGCACGACAGCTCGCCAGCACACTATATGTGGCCGGCAGCACAACAGCTCACCAGACTACTATAGGTGGCCGGCAGCACGACAGCTCGCCAGCACACTATAGGTGGCCGGCAGCACGACAGCTCACCAGCACACTATAGGTGGCCGGCAGCACGACGCTCACCAGGCCACTATAGGTGGCCGGCAGTTCGAGAGCTCACCAGCACAATACAGTTGGCCGGCAGCTCGAGAGCTCACCAGCACAATACAGTTGGCCGGCAGCACGACAGCTCACCAGGCCACTATAGGTGGCCGGCAGCACGACAGCTCACCAGGCCACTATAGGTGGCCGGCAGCACGACAGATCACCAGGCCACTACAGGTGGCCGGCAGCACGACAGCTCACCAGGCCACTATAGGTGGTCGGCAGCTCGAGAGCTCACCAGCACAATACAGTTGGCCGGCAGCACGACAGCTCACCAGGCCACTATAGGTGGCCGGCAGCACGACAGCTCACCAGCACACTACACGTGGCCGGCAGCTCGAGAGCTAACCAGCACACTACAGTTGGCCGGCAGCTCGAGAGCTCACCAGCACACTATAGGTAGCCGGCAGCACGACGCTCACCAGCACAATATAGGTGGCCGGCAGATCGAGAGCTCACCAGCACACTACAGTTGGCCGGCAGCACGAGAGCTCACCACGCGGTTATAGATGGCCGGCAGCACGACAGCTCACCAAGCCACTATAGGTGGCCGGCAGCACGACAGCTCACCAAGCCACTATAGGTGGCCGGCAGCACGACAGCTCACCAGGCCACTATAGGTGGCCGGCCGCGCGACAGCTCACCAGGCCACTCTAGGTGGCCAACAGCACGGCTGCTCACCAGGCCATTATAGGTGCACGACACGAGAGCTCACCAGGCGACTATAGATGGCCGGCAGCACGACAGCTCACCAAGCCACTATAGGTGGCCGGTAGGACGACAGCTCACCAGCACACTATAGGTGGCCGGCAGCTCGAGAGCTCACCAGCACACTATAGGTAGCCGGCAGCACGACAGCTCACCAGGCCATTATAGGTTGCCGGCAGCACGACAGCTCACCAGGCCACTATAGGTGGCCGGCAGCACGACAGCTCACCAGGCCACTATAGGTGGCCGGCAGCACGACAGCTCACCAGCACACTATAGGTGGCCGGCAGCTCGAGAGCTAACCAGCACACTACAGTTGGCCGGCAGCTCGAGAGCTCACCAGCACACTATAGGTAGCCGGCAGCACGACGCTCACCAGCACAATATAGGCGGCCGGCAGATCGAGAGCTCACCAGGCCACTATAGGTGGCCGGCAGCGCGACAGTTCACCAGGCCACTATAGGTGGCCGGCAGCGCGACAGCTCACCAGGCCACTCTAGGTGGCCGGCAGCACGGCTGCACGACACGACAGCTCACCAGCACACTATAGGTGGTCGTCAGCTCGAGAGCTCTCCAGCCACTAAAGTTGGCCGGCAGCACGAGAGCTCACCAGGCGACTATAGATGGCCGGCAGCACGACAGCTCACCAGGCCACTATAGGTGGCCGGCAGCACGACAGCTCACCAGGCCACTATAGGTGGCCGGCAGCACGACAGCTCACCAGGCCACTATAGGATGCCGGCAGCGCGACAGCTCACCAGGCCACTATAGGTGGCCGGTAGGACGACAGCCCACCAGGCCACTATAGGTGGCCGGCAGCACGACAGCTCACCAGGCCACCATAGGTGGCCGGCAGCACAACAGCTCACCAGGCCACTATAGGTTGCCGGCAGCACGACAGCTCACCAGGCCACTATAGGTGGCCGGCAGCACGACAGCTCACCAGGCCACCATAGGTGGCCGGCAGCACGACAGCTCACCAGGCCACTATAGGTTGCCGGCAGCACGACAGCTCACCAGGCCACTATAGGTGGCCGGCAGCACGACAGCTCACCAGGCCACTATAGGTTGGCCGGCAGCACGACAGCTCACCAGGCCACTATAGGTGGCCGGCAGCACGACAGCTCACCAGGCCACTATAGGTGGCCGGCAGCACGACAGCTCACTAGCACAGTATATGTGGCCGGCAGCACGACAGCTCACCAGCACACTATATGTGGCCGGCAGCACAACAGCTCACCAGACTACTATAGGTGGCCGGCAGCACGACAGCTCGCCAGCACACTATAGGTGGCCGGCAGCACGACAGCTCACCAGCACACTATAGGTGGCCGGCAGCACGACGCTCACCAGGCCACTATAGGTGGCCGGCAGCTCGAGAGCTCACCAGCACAATACAGTTGGCCGGCAGCACGAGAGCTCACCAGGCGACTATAGATCGTCGGCAGGTCGAGAGTTCACAAGCACACTATAGGTGGCCGGCAGCACGACGCTCACCAGGCCACTAAAGGTGGCCGGCAGAACGACAACTCACCAGACTGCTATAGGTGGCCGGCAACACGACAGCTCACCAGGCCACTATAGGTGGCCGGCAGCACGACGCTCACCAGGCCACTATAGGTGGCCGGCAGCACGAGAGCTCACCAGGCCACTATAGGTGGCCGGCAGCACGACAGCTCACCAGGCCACTATATGTGGCCGGTATCTCGAGAGCTCACCAGGCCACTATAGGTGGCCGGCAGCACGACGGCTTAGCAGGGCACCATAGATGGCCGGCAGCACGACAGCTCACCAGGTCACTATAGGTGGCCGGCAGCACGACAGCTCACCAGGCCACTATAGGTGGCCGGCAGCACGACAGCTCACCACGCCACTATGGGTTGCCGCCAGCACGACAGCTCACCAGGCCATTATGGGTGGCCGGCATCACGACAGCTCACCAGGCCACTGTAGGTTGGCGGCAGTACGAGAGCTCACCAGGCCACTATAGGTGGCCGGCAGCACGACAGCTCACCAGCACACTATAGGTGGCCGGCAGCACGACAGCTCACCAGGCCACTATAGGTGGCCGGCAGCACGACAGCTCACCACGCCACTATAGGTTGCCGGCAGCACGACAGCTCACCAGGCCACTATGGGTGGCCGGCATCACGACATCTCACCAGGCCACTGTAGGTTGGCGGCTGTACGAGAGCGCACCAGGCCACTATAGGTGGCAGGCAGCTCGACAGCTCACCAGGCCACTATAGGTGGCCGGCAGCACGACAGCTCACCACGCCACTATAGGTTGCCGGCAGCACGACAGCTCACTAGCACAGTATATGTGGCCGGCAGCACGACAGCTCGCCAGCACACTATATGTGGCCGGCAGCACAACAGCTCACCAGACTACTATAGGTGGCCGGCAGCACGACAGCTCGCCAGCACACTATAGGTGGCCGGCAGCACGACAGCTCACCAGCACACTATAGGTGGCCGGCAGCACGACGCTCACCAGGCCACTATAGGTGGCCGGCAGTTCGAGAGCTCACCAGCACAATACAGTTGGCCGGCAGCACGAGAGCTCACCAGGCGACTATAGATCGTCGGCAGGTCGAGAGTTCACAAGCACACTATAGGTGGCCGGCAGCACGACGCTCACCAGGCCACTAAAGGTGGCCGGCAGAACGACAACTCACCAGACTGCTATAGGTGGCCGGCAACACGACAGCTCACCAGGCCACTATAGGTGGCCGGCAGCACGACGCTCACCAGGCCACTATAGGTGGCCGGCAGCACGAGAGCTCACCAGGCCACTATAGGTGGCCGGCAGCACGACAGCTCACCAGGCCACTATATGTGGCCGGTATCTCGAGAGCTCACCAGGCCACTATAGGTGGCCGGCAGCACGACGGCTTAGCAGGGCACCATAGATGGCCGGCAGCACGACAGCTCACCAGGTCACTATAGGTGGCCGGCAGCACGACAGCTCACCAGGCCACTATAGGTGGCCGGCAGCACGACAGCTCACCAAGCCACTATGGGTTGCCGGCAGCACGACAGCTCACCAGGCCACTATGGGTGGCCGGCATCACGACAGCTCACCAGGCCACTGTAGGTTGGCGGCAGTACGAGAGCTCACCAGGCCACTATAGGTGGCCGGCAGCACGACAGCTCACCAGGCCACTATATGTGGCCGGCAGCACGACAGCTCACCAGACCACTATAGGTGGCCGGCAGCTCGAGAGCTCACCAGACCACTATAGGTGGCCGGCAGCTCGAGAGCTCACCAGACCATTATAGGTGGCCGGCAGCTCGAGAGCTCACCAGACCACTATAGGTGGCCGGCAACACGGCAGCTCACCAGCACACTATATGTGACCGGCAGCACGACAGCTCACCAGGCCACTATAGGTGGCCGGCAGCACGACAGCTCACCAGGCCACTCTAGGTTGCCGGCAGCACGACAGCTCACCAGCACACTATATGTGGCCGGCAGCACGACAGCTCACCAGGCCACTAAAAGTGGCCGGCAGCACGACAGCTCACCAGCACACTATATGTGGCCGGCAGCACGACAGCTCACCAGGCCACTATAGGTGGCCGACAGCACAAAAGCTCACCAGACTACTATAGGTGGCCGGCAGCACGACAGCTCACCAGCACACTAAAGGTGGCCGGCAGCACGACGTTCACTAGGCCACTATAGGTGGCCGGCAGCTCGAGAGCTCACCAGCACAATACAGTTGGCCGGCAGCACGACGGCTCACCAGGCCACTATTGGTGGCCGGCAGCACTACTGCTCACCAGGCCACTACAGGCGGCCGGCAGCACAACAGATCACCAGACTACTATAGGTGGCCGGCAGCACGACAGCTCACCAGCACACTATATGTGGCCGGCAGCACGACAGCTCACCAGCACACTATATGTGGCCGGCAGCACGACAGCTCACCAGGCCACTATAGGTGACCGGCAGCACGACAGCTCACCAGACTACTATAGGTGGCCGGCAGCACGACAGCTCACCAGCACACTAAAGGTGGCCGGGAGCACGACGTTCACCAGGCCACTATAGGTGGTCGGCAGCTCGAGAGCTCACCAGCACAATGCAGTTGGCCGGCAGCACGACAGCTCACCAGGCCACTATAGGTGGCCGGCAGCACGACAGCTCACCAGGGCACTATAGGTTGCCGGCAGCACGACAGCTCACCAGGCCACTATGGGTGGCCGGCATCACGACATCTCACCAGGCCACTGTAGGTTGGCGGCTGTACGAGAGCTCACCAGGCCACTATAGGTGGCAGGCAGCTCGACAGCTCACCAGGCCACTATAGGTGGCCGGCAGCACGACAGCTCACCACGCCACTATAGGTTGCCGGCAGCACGACAGCTCACCAGCACACTATAGGTGGCCGGCAGCACGACAGCTCACCAGGCTACTATAGGTGGCCGGCAGCACGACAGCTCACCAGGCCACTATAGGTGGCCGGCAGCACGACAGCTCACCAGCACACTATATGTGGTCGGCAGCACGAGAGCTCACCAGGCGACTATAGATGGCCGTCAGGGCGAGAAGTCACCAGGCCACTATAGGCGGCCGGCAGCACGACAGCTCACCAGGCCACTATATGTGGCCGGCAGCACGACAGCTCACCAGGCCACTGTAGGTGGCCGCCAACACGAGAGCTCACCAGGCGACTATAGATTGCCGTCAGGGCGAGAAGTCACCAGGCCACTATAGGCGGCCGGCAGCACGACAGCTCACCAGGCCACTATAGGTGGCCGGCAGCACGACAGCTCACCAGGCCACTATAGGTGACCGGCAGCACGACAGCTCACCAGGCCACTATAGGTGACCGGCAGCACGACAGCTCACCAGGACACTATAGGTGGCCGCCAGCACGACAGCTCACCAGGCCACTATATGTGGCCGGTAACTCGAGAGCTCACCAGACCACTATAGGTGGCCGGCAGCTCGAGAGCTCACCAGACCACTATAGGTGGCCGGCAGCTCGAGAGCTCACCAGACCACTATAGGTGGCCGGCAACACGGCAGCTCACCAGCACACTATATGTGACCGGCAGCACGACAGCTCACCAGGCCACTATAGGTGGCCGGCAGCACGACAGCTCACCAGGCCACTATAGGTGGCCGGCAGCACGACAGCTCACCAGGCCACTCTAGGTTGCCGGCAGCACGACAGCTCACCAGCACACTATATGTGGCCGGCAGCACGACAGCTCACCAGCACACTATATGTGGCCGGCAGCACGACAGCTCACCAGGCCACTATAGGTGGCCGACAGCACAAAAGCTCACCAGACTACTATAGGTGGCCGGCAGCACGACAGCTCACCAGCACACTAAAGGTGGCCGGCAGCACGACGTTCACGAGGCCACTATAGGTGGCCGGCAGCTCGAGAGCTCACCAGCACAATACAGTTGGCCGGCAGCACGACGGCTCACCAGGCCACTATTGGTGGCCGGCAGCACTACTGCTCACCAGGCCACTACAGGTGGCCGGCAGCACAACAGATCACCAGACTACTATAGGTGGCCGGCAGCACGACAGCTCACCAGCACACTATATGTGGCCGGCAGCACGACAGCTCACCAGCACACTATATGTGGCCGGCAGCACGACAGCTCACCAGGCCACTATAGGTGGCCGGTAGGACGACAGCCCACCAGGCCACTATAGGTGGCCGGCAGCACGACAGCTCACCAGGCCCCTATAGGTGGCCGGCAGCACGACAGCTCACCAGCACACTATAGGTGGCCGGCAGCTCGAGAGCTAACCAGCACACTACAGTTTGCCGGCAGCACGAGAGCTCACCAGGCGACTATAGATGGCCGGCAGCACGACAGCTCACCAAGCCACTATAGGTGGCCGGTAGGACGACAGCTCACCAGCACACTATAGGTGGCCGGCAGCTCGAGAGCTCACCAGCACACTATAGGTAGCCGGCAGCACGACAGTTCACCAGGCCATTATAGGTTGCCGGCAGCACGACAGCTCACCAGGCCACTATAGGTGGCCGGCAGCACGACAGCTCACCAGGCCACTATAGGTGGCCGGCAGCACGACAGCTCACCAGCACACTATAGGTGGCCGGCAGCTCGAGAGCTAACCAGCACACTACAGTTGGCCGGCAGCTCGAGAGCTCACCAGCACACTATAGGTAGCCGGCAGCACGACGCTCACCAGCACAATATAGGCGGCCGGCAGATCGAGAGCTCACCAGGCCACTATAGGTGGCCGGCAGCGCGACAGTTCACCAGGCCACTATAGGTGGCCGGCAGCGCGACAGCTCACCAGGCCACTCTAGGTGGCCGGCAGCACGGCTGCACGACACGACAGCTCACCAGCACACTATAGGTGGTCGTCAGCTCGAGAGCTCTCCAGCCACTAAAGTTGGCCGGCAGCACGAGAGCTCACCAGGCGACTATAGATGGCCGGCAGCACGACAGCTCACCAGGCCACTATAGGTGGCCGGCAGCACGACAGCTCACCAGGCCACTATAGGTGGTCGGCAGCACGACAGCTCACCAGGCCACTATAGGATGCCGGCAGCGCGACAGCTCACCAGGCCACTATAGGTGGCCGGTAGGACGACAGCCCACCAGGCCACTTTAGGTGGCCGGCAGCACGACAGCTCACCAGGCCACCATAGGTGGCCGGCAGCACAACAGCTCACCAGGCCACTATAGGTTGCCGGCAGCACGACAGCTCACCAGGCCACTATAGGTGGCCGGCAGCACGACAGCTCACCAGGCCACCATAGGTGGCCGGCAGCACGACTGTTGAAAAATATGTACCTTCTCATCTACATACCATGTATATACATATATTTCATAACCTACTACACATTTATACTGTACACACACATACATATACTTAATCCATGCATAACCTATGTACACACACATACAAATCATAAATGTCTTGTCAACTACTTATTAATTCAGTCAGTCGCAAATATATCTTCATCCCTTAAAGTTGTGGTCTTTCTTTTTATTGTTCATCCGGTTTTCTCTATAAAGTACATTATTTCATTTCATGGTGCCGAAACCCGGGAGAAAGGCGAACAAAACCGAAAGTTTATTTGTGACTAAAGTAAAGTTAAATAAAGTATACATAGATCTAAAATTGTGATTTATCGGTCGTTTAATACAATGGAACTCTCCGTGCGATCTGCTTATCGCGGCCAGGTAACGAAAATATGTAAAGCTGCTTCTGAGTTCCTTTCAAGCGATGAACATCGGTTGAGGAATGACGATAAGATCGACGAGATTGAGGAAGAACTAACTGCCTACATCCAGCGCTTAACAGTAGCGCATGAAAGCTTAATATCAACGAACAAGGACATTCAAAGCAAAGGTTTAATCAATACAGAAAACATTGATAAAGAAATGGAAAAGGTTGCAGAATACGAAGATTCTGCCATAAACGTGCTTACAAAGCTGCGAACGAGACTCAGTATACTGCGACGAAAGTGCGCTTCAACTGTCGATAACAATGTTGCTAATAATTCACCTGTGCCACCCGTTATAAACTGTTCAGTGAAACTTCCCAAATTACAGCTAAAAAAATTCGATGGAAATTTCCATGAATGGTTGCCGTTTTGGGAGCAATTTCAAATGGCTGTACACAAGAATACAACCTTAACATCTTCAGACAAGTTCTGTTATTTAGAATCAGCGTTGGTAGGAAATGCCAAGAAAGTAATCGCTGGATTTACAGCTTCTGAAACATGCTACGATGCAGCTGTCTCGCTCCTACAAGAACAGTATGGAAATCCTGAACGTTTAGTCGACAAACTCATGCAACAGCTTATCTCTCTTCGTCCTATACATCTAAGATCGGACGTTATCGGACTACGCAATCTATACAATTCAGTCACAGCCTGTAGCCGTTCACTCACAGCACTTCAAGTACCTGCTCACCAATACTATGTAATGCTGAAATCAATCTTACTACGATGTTTGCCTGGAGAACTTCGTGTCGACTACTACCGCACCGTAGAAGAGGATAATGATGTCGGCGACGCCAACAACTCTGCAGTAGGAAGCACATCGTATCTTCAGCATATCGGAGACAGACAAGTACAAGGGTTAATGCGATTTCTGAAACGAGAAGTAGAGTCATTGGAGAAAAGTAAAGCTGCTTCAGTCGCACCAATTGCTAGATCGTCACAGTTATCCACCACTACAAGTTTGACTTCGTTCGTCGACAAAGATATTTGTTTATTTTGTTCCTCCTCCGAACATAATACGAAAGATTGCAACGAAAACATCCCTATTAAAGAAAAAAGAGAGCTACTGCGCAAACAAAATCGTTGTTTTCGTTGTGCTAAGCGTGGTCACTCGTCGAAAAACTGCCGTAGTGTGAAATGGATTACATGTAAGAAGTGTAAAGGAAAGCACATCACTTCTATGTGTGATCCATCCTTTAACAAACCATATGCTTCGCCAACGACCGTAACACATTCACCGCAAAATACTTTAAATCTGTGCGCATGCAACTCAACTCTCGAAAATTCAAATATCTTCTTGAAGACGGCACGGTGTATTGTTGCAACACGGAATTCGAAAAAGCAAGTATTAATTCGCTTCATTATTGATGGAGGTAGCCAACATTCCTTTATCTGCGAAAACCTGGTGCGGAAGCTTAATTTGGTGACCGTCGGTGAAGTTAATATTTCAATTATCCCCTTTGGAAGTAAAGGCAGGTCTCCCTATCAAACTTTAAAAAAGGTAAAGGTGGAGATGCAAAGCCAACACAACAACAAGCGCATCAATATAGAAGCAGTAGTCGTGCCACAGATCTGTGTCGATGTTTTGCAAGTGCCTGATACCTCATGTTCGTTGTTTCGTGGTCTTCAGTTGGCTGATTGTTCCCACTACTCCGGTGAAACAGAAAACGGCATAAGTCTACTGGTGGGATCAGATTTTTACTGGGCAGCTGTAACTGGCAAACAACGACGCCTCACACCAACTTTGAGAGCTGTGAAAACCATCTTTGGCTGGACGTTACAAGGAACATATAGTCCGTTCGGTAAGATTACTGAGACAAACATCCCCCCCTTTCCTCTTTGTCCTTACTTAGCGGCAATCCACACCTATCTGGGCTAAGCGATAACGACATCAAATCGTTTTGGTCCCTTGAAGCCATTGGCATTCAGAGCGAACAGGCCGAAAACCGTCAACAAGCACAACTTCTTATCGCTCAATGCATCTCCAAGAAAGGCAGCCGATACGAAGCGACGCTACCATGGAAGGAGTTAAATGTTAGAGAAAATGTTGGAGACAATAGAAAAGACGCAATCCGACGTTTGGATTCACTCACTAAACGCTTATCAAGAAATCCAGAAAAGCTTAAGGAGTATGATAGTGCAATACGTCAGTTGGTTTCCGAAGGCATTGCTGAAGTGGTAGTTCCAGGTCGAAGTACGGAAGTAAAACGAATATTTTACCTTCCGCACCATCCAGTATACAAAGAAGACAGCTCGACAACAAAAATGCGAATAGTTTTCGATGCTTCTGCCTACACTGATGAGATTCCATCTCTAAATAGTTTGCTACATGTGGGAGCGAATCTACTTCCGGATGTGCTTAAAGTTCTATTAAATTTTAGACTCGGCCGCTTTGGGATAGTAGCTGACGTAGAAAAAGCCTTCCTGCAAATATCGCTGAATGAAGCCGACCGTGATAGTCACCGTTTCGTTTGGTACTCTCCAAAACGATCTACAGAGGATACGCTGGAATACGAAGATTACCGAATGACAAGGGTTACGTTTGGAGTTAATTGCAGTCCGTTTCTCCTGACAGCAACACTTCAAGTGCACTTTACCAAGTTAGAGAATCGTTTCCTATCACATGCAGTGTCCTGAAACAAAGTTTTTATGTGGACGATTTGGTAATGAGTGTAGACAGCGAACATCAGGGGGAGCGTATAAGCAAGGAAGCAGTGATTATTTTGAAAGATGCTAGCATGAACTTGAGAAAATGGAACTCCAACAGCCCTTCTATT
Organism: Eumerus sabulonum; assembly: GCA_951905685.1. Classification (NCBI taxonomy): domain Eukaryota; kingdom Metazoa; phylum Arthropoda; class Insecta; order Diptera; family Syrphidae; genus Eumerus; species Eumerus sabulonum. The sequence continues at coordinate 130,970,892 of OX645060.1, read as the reverse complement.
CGGAGATCGCTTGGTTCAACAGAGGTTCCAGCTGTGCAAAAGGTGTTGGGGTTAGTGTGGTTTGTGTTCAGCGATGAAATAACAATTCCAATAACATCAGTGGAAAACTTACTGACATCTAATTTGGCGAGGGGAACTAAGCGTAACGTGCTTCAGACTATAGCAAGGGTATATGATCCATTGGGAATAGTTAGCCCAACTATCATAAAACTAAAGATCCTGTTTCAAATTATATGGAAAAGGAAGCTCTCCTGGGACGAATTACTTCCTTCAGATTTGTTGGCTGAATGGGAAGATTGTGCAAGAAGTCTTTTACAGTTGAAGGGAATCGCTATTCCTCGATCCGCACTGACATTTTACTCACCAAGCAACATAGAGATTCACATATTCGCAGACGCCAGCATGAAAGCATACGGTACGGTGGCGTACATAAAAAACAGAAACCTAAAGGGCGAATGCAGTGTATCATTTCTATGCGTTAAAAGCAGAGTAGCTCCATTAAATATGGATGAAACGAATGAGCTTACGCTACCGAGGTTGGAGTTGACAGCCGCTCTAATATCATCCAGGTTACGCACCTACTTGAAGCAATCACTTAAAATAAAAGTACAGAAATTCTGCATGTGGTCGGATTCTAAAATCACAATTAATTGGATACAAGGTGAGGAAAGCCGATGGAAACCATACGTGCAATGTCGTGTAGCCGAAATACGCCGTCATACCTTGGTGTCCGATTGGCGACATTGCTGCGGAAAGGAGAATCCCGCGGATCTTCTAACTAGAGGAGTGTCTGGAGAACAGCTTCAAAAATCATCGCTTTGGGCTAAAGGGCCCCCGTGGCTCACGGAAAATATAGAGACAAATCACAAAAGTGAACATACAGTGTTGAGCACAGCTCAAATCTCACTCCTATCACAAGCTACGGTTTCGGAGCATCATCAACTGGACCCCCTCTTTCCTTACGAAGACTTTAGTAGCTGGGAGCGATTATTGCGCGTAACGAGTTACATTCTACGCTTCTTGAGGAACTGCAAGGGGAAAAGAGCAATACAATCCATCCATTTATCAGCTGAAGAGCTTAATGAGGCTGAAGCATATTGTTTCAGGTACTTACAGCTTAACAAATTTTCTAACGAAATCTCTGCATTACAGAAAGGGAAGTCTGTGCCAAGCGACTCAAAGATCGTACAATTAGCTCCTTTCCTAGACAAAGATGGCATAATGAGATTAGGTGGTCGATTTCATTGCCTAGAGGAATCTATTGCCTTTAAGCATCCCATCATATTGCCGGTAAACTCCTATATCACCGAGCTTATAATCAAACAACATCATTTAAAAACTTTACATGGAGGAGTGAATCTTGTTTTATCCGAGATGAGACGCCAATTTTGGATTCCTAGGGGCAGACAGCTGATAAAGAAATTACTGCGAAAGTGTGTTACCTGTCAGAAACTATGGGGAAAGTCTGCCATACAGCCGTTTGGTCCTCTACCGGTCGAGAGATTGACATTATTAAGGCCCTTTGACAACGTCGGCGTGGACTTTGCTGGTCCGCTTTATTGCTTCAATAGCTCAAAGAATGAGGCAACCAAAGTGTATTTGATGATATTAACATGTGCAGCCGTTCGTGCTGTTCACCTGGAAGTGGTACTTAACTTGTCTACAGATAGCTGCTTAATGGGACTTAGACGCTTTATTGCTCGAAGAGGTATACCTAGCGTTGTATTTTCAGATAATGCGCGAACCTTTCGTAGAGCCGCCCTGGAGTTAGAAAGCGCTCATCACCCCTTTGATGGTGAAACGTTCGAAGGTTTTCTCTCAAAGAAACGCATTCGGTGGAGGTTTATAGTTGAACGAGCACCATGGTGGGGTGGATTCTGGGAACGCCTCATCCGTACTATCAAAAATGTCTTGAAGGTAGTGATCGGCAGAACAAAGTTGAATTTTGAGCAACTTCGAACCTTGGTCAATGAAGCAGAAAGTATGGTGAATGCTCGCCCTTTAACGTATATAAGTAGTGAACCGTGCGATATAGCTCCGCTAACACCAGCCGATTTTTTACAAATAAATCGAAAAGGCTCTTCCGATGATCCCGAAGTGCCGCCAGATTTAAATGATTTCCAACATCTTTGGAAGCAGCGGATGAAGTACACGGGCATATTACTAAGGCGATGGCGTTCTGAATATATGCAACTTTTACGTTCCTTCCATCATGTTCAGTGGGGTTCTTCAAAGCAACTTAAAGAAGGCGATGTAGTTCTCGTTTTTGATAGTGGAAAGCCGAGAATAAACTGGAAGTTAGCTGTCATAAACACTACGTTTACGGGCCGGGATGGCAGAATAAGGGCGTGTGAGATACGCTACGCGGATGGCAGTCAAACCCGCAGACCCATTCAACTACTGTATCCACTAGAGGTCACTCACTCTTCGCCGGAGGGAGGATGTTGAAAAATATGTACCTTCTCATCTACATACCATGTATATACATATATTTCATAACCTACTACACATTTATACTGTACACACACATACATATACTTAATCCATGCATAACCTATGTACACACACATACAAATCATAAATGTCTTGTCAACTACTTATTAATTCAGTCAGTCGCAAATATATCTTCATCCCTTAAAGTTGTGGTCTTTCTTTTTATTGTTCATCCGGTTTTCTCTATAAAGTACATTATTTCATTTCAACGACAGCTCACCAGGCCACTATAGGTTGCCGGCAGCACGACAGCTCACCAGGCCACTATAGGTGGCCGGCAGCACGACAGCTCACCAGGCCACTATAGGTTGGCCGGCAGCACGACAGCTCACCAGGCCACTATAAGTGGCCGGCAGCACGACAGCTCACCAGGCCACTATAGGTGGCCGGCAGCACGACAGCTCACTAGCACAGTATATGTGGCCGGCAGCACGACAGCTCACCAGCACACTATATGTGGCCGGCAGCACAACAGCTCACCAGACTACTATAGGTGGCCGGCAGCACGACAGCTCGCCAGCACACTATAGGTGGCCGGCAGCACGACAGCTCACCAGCACACTATAGGTGGCCGGCAGCACGACGCTCACCAGGCCACTATAGGTGGCCGGCAGCTCGAGAGCTCACCAGCACAATACAGTTGGCCGGCAGCACGAGAGCTCACCAGGCGACTATAGATCGTCGGCAGGTCGAGAGTTCACAAGCACACTATAGGTGGCCGGCAGCACGACGCTCACCAGGCCACTAAAGGTGGCCGGCAGAACGACAACTCACCAGACTGCTATAGGTGGCCGGCAACACGACAGCTCACCAGGCCACTATAGGTGGCCGGCAGCACGACGCTCACCAGGCCACTATAGGTGGCCGGCAGCACGAGAGCTCACCAGGCCACTATAGGTGGCCGGCAGCACGACAGCTCACCAGGCCACTATATGTGGCCGGTATCTCGAGAGCTCACCAGGCCACTATAGGTGGCCGGCAGCACGACGGCTTAGCAGGGCACCATAGATGGCCGGCAGCACGACAGCTCACCAATTCACTATAGGTGGCCGGCAGCACGACAGCTCACCAGGCCACTATAGGATGCCGGCAGCGCGACAGCTCACCAGGCCACTATAGGTGGCCGGTAGGACGACAGCCCACCAGGCCACTATAGGTGGCCGGCAGCACGACAGCTCACCAGGCCACCATAGGTGGCCGGCAGCACAACAGCTCACCAGGCCACTATAGGTTGCCGGCAGCACGACAGCTCACCAGCACACTATAGGTGGCCGGCAGCACGACAGCTCACCAGGCCACTATAGGTGGCCGGCAGCACGACAGCTCACCACGCCACTATAGGTTGCCGGCAGCACGACAGCTCACCAGGCCACTATAGGTGGCCGGCAGCACGACAGCTCACCAGGCCACTATAGGTTGGCCGGCAGCACGACAGCTCACCAGGCCACTATAAGTGGCCGGCAGCACGACAGCTCACCAGGCCACTATAGGTGGCCGGCAGCACGACAGCTCACTAGCACAGTATATGTGGCCGGCAGCACGACAGCTCACCAGCACACTATATGTGGCCGGCAGCACAACAGCTCACCAGACTACTATAGGTGGCCGGCAGCACGACAGCTCGCCAGCACACTATAGGTGGCCGGCAGCACGACAGCTCACCAGCACACTATAGGTGGCCGGCAGCACGACGCTCACCAGGCCACTATAGGTGGCCGGCAGCTCGAGAGCTCACCAGCACAATACAGTTGGCCGGCAGCACAAGAGCTCACCAGGCGACTATAGATCGTCGGCAGGTCGAGAGTTCACAAGCACACTATAGGTGGCCGGCAGCACGACGCTCACCAGGCCACTAAAGGTGGCCGGCAGAACGACAACTCACCAGACTGCTATAGGTGGCCGGCAACACGACAGCTCACCAGGCCACTATAGGTGGCCGGCAGCACGACGCTCACCAGGCCACTATAGGTGGCCGGCAGCACGAGAGCTCACCAGGCCACTATAGGTGGCCGGCAGCACGACAGCTCACCAGGCCACTATATGTGGCCGGTATCTCGAGAGCTCACCAGGCCACTATAGGTGGCCGGCAGCACGACGGCTTAGCAGGGCACCATAGATGGCCGGCAGCACGACAGCTCACCAGGTCACTATAGGTGGCCGGCAGCACGACAGCTCACCAGGCCACTATAGGTGGCCGGCAGCACGACAGCTCACCACGCCACTATGGGTTGCCGGCAGCACGACAGCTCACCAGGCCACTATGGGTGGCCGGCATCACGACAGCTCACCAGGCCACTGTAGGTTGGCGGCAGTACGAGAGCTCACCAGGCCACTATAGGTGGCCGGCAGCACGACAGCTCACCAGCACACTATAGGTGGCCGGCAGCACGACAGCTCACCAGGCCACTATAGGTGGCCGGCAGCACGACAGCTCACCACGCCACTATAGGTTGCCGGCAGCACGACAGCTCACCAGGCCACTATGGGTGGCCGGCATCACGACATCTCACCAGGCCACTGTAGGTTGGCGGCTGTACGAGAGCTCACCAGGCCACTATAGGTGGCAGGCAGCTCGACAGCTCACCAGGCCACTATAGGTGGCCGGCAGCACGACAGCTCACCACGCCACTATAGGTTGCCGGCAGCACGACAGCTCACTAGCACAGTATATGTGGCCGGCAGCACGACAGCTCACCAGCACACTATATGTGGCCGGCAGCACAACAGCTCACCAGACTACTATAGGTGGCCGGCAGCACGACAGCTCGCCAGCACACTATAGGTGGCCGGCAGCACGACAGCTCACCAGCACACTATAGGTGGCCGGCAGCACGACGCTCACCAGGCCACTATAGGTGGCCGGCAGCTCGAGAGCTCACCAGCACAATACAGTTGGCCGGCAGCACGAGAGCTCACCAGGCGACTATAGATCGTCGGCAGGTCGAGAGTTCACAAGCACACTATAGGTGGCCGGCAGCACGACGCTCACCAGGCCACTAAAGGTGGCCGGCAGAACGACAACTCACCAGACTGCTATAGGTGGCCGGCAACACGACAGCTCACCAGGCCACTATAGGTGGCCGGCAGCACGACGCTCACCAGGCCACTATAGGTGGCCGGCAGCACGAGAGCTCACCAGGCCACTATAGGTGGCCGGCAGCACGACAGCTCACCAGGCCACTATATGTGGCCGGTATCTCGAGAGCTCACCAGGCCACTATAGGTGGCCGGCAGCACGACGGCTTAGCAGGGCACCATAGATGGCCGGCAGCACGACAGCTCACCAATTCACTATAGGTGGCCGGCAGCACGACAGCTCACCAGGCCACTATAGGATGCCGGCAGCGCGACAGCTCACCAGGCCACTATAGGTGGCCGGTAGGACGACAGCCCACCAGGCCACTATAGGTGGCCGGCAGCACGACAGCTCACCAGGCCACCATAGGTGGCCGGCAGCACAACAGCTCACCAGGCCACTATAGGTTGCCGGCAGCACGACAGCTCACCAGCACACTATAGGTGGCCGGCAGCACGACAGCTCACCAGGCCACTATAGGTGGCCGGCAGCACGACAGCTCACCACGCCACTATAGGTTGCCGGCAGCACGACAGCTCACCAGGCCACTATGGGTGGCCGGCATCACGACATCTCACCAGGCCACTGTAGGTTGGCGGCTGTACGAGAGCTCACCAGGCCACTATAGGTGGCAGGCAGCTCGACAGCTCACCAGGCCACTATAGGTGGCCGGCAGCACGACAGCTCACCACGCCACTATAGGTTGCCGGCAGCACGACAGCTCACTAGCACAGTATATGTGGCCGGCAGCACGACAGCTCACCAGCACACTATATGTGGCCGGCAGCACAACAGCTCACCAGACTACTATAGGTGGCCGGCAGCACGACAGCTCGCCAGCACACTATAGGTGGCCGGCAGCACGACAGCTCACCAGCACACTATAGGTGGCCGGCAGCACGACGCTCACCAGGCCACTATAGGTGGCCGGCAGCTCGAGAGCTCACCAGCACAATACAGTTGGCCGGCAGCACGAGAGCTCACCAGGCGACTATAGATCGTCGGCAGGTCGAGAGTTCACAAGCACACTATAGGTGGCCGGCAGCACGACGCTCACCAGGCCACTAAAGGTGGCCGGCAGAACGACAACTCACCAGACTGCTATAGGTGGCCGGCAACACGACAGCTCACCAGGCCACTATAGGTGGCCGGCAGCACGACGCTCACCAGGCCACTATAGGTGGCCGGCAGCACGAGAGCTCACCAGGCCACTATAGGTGGCCGGCAGCACGACAGCTCACCAGGCCACTATATGTGGCCGGTATCTCGAGAGCTCACCAGGCCACTATAGGTGGCCGGCAGCACGACGGCTTAGCAGGGCACCATAGATGGCCGGCAGCACGACAGCTCACCAGGTCACTATAGGTGGCCGGCAGCACGACAGCTCACCAGGCCACTATAGGTGGCCGGCAGCACGACAGCTCACCACGCCACTATGGGTTGCCGGCAGCACGACAGCTCACCAGGCCACTATGGGTGGCCGGCATCACGACGGCTCACCAGGCCACTGTAGGTTGGCGGCAGTACGAGAGCTCACCAGGCCACTATAGGTGGCCGGCAGCACGACAGCTCACCAGCACACTATAGGTGGCCGGCAGCACGACAGCTCACCAGGCCACTATAGGTGGCCGGCAGCACGACAGCTCACCACGCCACTATAGGTTGCCGGCAGCACGACAGCTCACCAGGCCACTATGGGTGGCCGGCATCACGACATCTCACCAGGCCACTGTAGGTTGGCGGCTGTACGAGAGCTCACCAGGCCACTATAGGTGGCAGGCAGCTCGACAGCTCACCAGGCCACTATAGGTGGCCGGCAGCACGACAGCTCACCACGCCACTATAGGTTGCCGGCAGCACGACAGCTCACCAGCACACTATAGGTGGCCGGCAGCACGACAGCTCACCAGGCTACTATAGGTGGCCGGCAGCACGACAGCTCACCAGGCCACTATAGGTGGCCGGCAGCACGACAGCTCACCAGCACACTATATGTGGTCGGCAGCACGAGAGCTCACCAGGCGACTATAGATGGCCGTCAGGGCGACAGCTCACCAGGCCACTATAGGTGACCGGCAGCACGACAGCTCACCAGGACACTATAGGTGGCCGCCAGCACGACAGCTCACCAGGCCACTATATGTGGCCGGTAACTCGAGAGCTCACCAGACCACTATAGGTGACCGGCAGCACGACAGCTCACCAGGACACTATAGGTGGCCGCCAGCACGACAGCTCACCAGGCCACTATATGTGGCCGGTAACTCGAGAGCTCACCCGACCACTATAGGTGGCCGGCAGCTCGAGAGCTCACCAGACCACTATAGGTGGCCGGCAGCTCGAGAGCTCACCAGACCACTATAGGTGGTCGGCAACACGGCAGCTCACCAGCACACTATATGTGACCGGCAGCACGACAGCTCACCAGGCCACTGTAGGTTGGCGGCAGTACGAGAGCTCACCAGGCCACTATAGGTGGCCGGCAGCACGACAGCTCACCAGCACACTATAGGTGGCCGGCAGCACGACAGCTCACCAGGCCACTATAGGTGGCCGGCAGCACGACAGCTCACCACGCCACTATAGGTTGCCGGCAGCACGACAGCTCACCAGGCCACTATGGGTGGCCGGCATCACGACATCTCACCAGGCCACTGTAGGTTGGCGGCTGTACGAGAGCTCACCAGGCCACTATAGGTGGCAGGCAGCTCGACAGCTCACCAGGCCACTATAGGTGGCCGGCAGCACGACAGCTCACCACGCCACTATAGGTTGCCGGCAGCACGACAGCTCACTAGCACAGTATATGTGGCCGGCAGCACGACAGCTCACCAGCACACTATATGTGGCCGGCAGCACAACAGCTCACCAGACTACTATAGGTGGCCGGCAGCACGACAGCTCGCCAGCACACTATAGGTGGCCGGCAGCACGACAGCTCACCAGCACACTATAGGTGGCCGGCAGCACGACGCTCACCAGGCCACTATAGGTGGCCGGCAGCTCGAGAGCTCACCAGCACAATACAGTTGGCCGGCAGCACGAGAGCTCACCAGGCGACTATAGATCGTCGGCAGGTCGAGAGTTCACAAGCACACTATAGGTGGCCGGCAGCACGACGCTCACCAGGCCACTAAAGGTGGCCGGCAGAACGACAACTCACCAGACTGCTATAGGTGGCCGGCAACACGACAGCTCACCAGGCCACTATAGGTGGCCGGCAGCACGACGCTCACCAGGCCACTATAGGTGGCCGGCAGCACGAGAGCTCACCAGGCCACTATAGGTGGCCGGCAGCACGACAGCTCACCAGGCCACTATATGTGGCCGGTATCTCGAGAGCTCACCAGGCCACTATAGGTGGCCGGCAGCACGACGGCTTAGCAGGGCACCATAGATGGCCGGCAGCACGACAGCTCACCAATTCACTATAGGTGGCCGGCAGCACGACAGCTCACCAGGCCACTATAGGATGCCGGCAGCGCGACAGCTCACCAGGCCACTATAGGTGGCCGGTAGGACGACAGCCCACCAGGCCACTATAGGTGGCCGGCAGCACGACAGCTCACCAGGCCACCATAGGTGGCCGGCAGCACAACAGCTCACCAGGCCACTATAGGTTGCCGGCAGCACGACAGCTCACCAGCACACTATAGGTGGCCGGCAGCACGACAGCTCACCAGGCCACTATAGGTGGCCGGCAGCACGACAGCTCACCACGCCACTATAGGTTGCCGGCAGCACGACAGCTCACCAGGCCACTATGGGTGGCCGGCATCACGACATCTCACCAGGCCACTGTAGGTTGGCGGCTGTACGAGAGCTCACCAGGCCACTATAGGTGGCAGGCAGCTCGACAGCTCACCAGGCCACTATAGGTGGCCGGCAGCACGACAGCTCACCACGCCACTATAGGTTGCCGGCAGCACGACAGCTCACTAGCACAGTATATGTGGCCGGCAGCACGACAGCTCACCAGCACACTATATGTGGCCGGCAGCACAACAGCTCACCAGACTACTATAGGTGGCCGGCAGCACGACAGCTCGCCAGCACACTATAGGTGGCCGGCAGCACGACAGCTCACCAGCACACTATAGGTGGCCGGCAGCACGACGCTCACCAGGCCACTATAGGTGGCCGGCAGCTCGAGAGCTCACCAGCACAATACAGTTGGCCGGCAGCACGAGAGCTCACCAGGCGACTATAGATCGTCGGCAGGTCGAGAGTTCACAAGCACACTATAGGTGGCCGGCAGCACGACGCTCACCAGGCCACTAAAGGTGGCCGGCAGAACGACAACTCACCAGACTGCTATAGGTGGCCGGCAACACGACAGCTCACCAGGCCACTATAGGTGGCCGGCAGCACGACGCTCACCAGGCCACTATAGGTGGCCGGCAGCACGAGAGCTCACCAGGCCACTATAGGTGGCCGGCAGCACGACAGCTCACCAGGCCACTATATGTGGCCGGTATCTCGAGAGCTCACCAGGCCACTATAGGTGGCCGGCAGCACGACGGCTTAGCAGGGCACCATAGATGGCCGGCAGCACGACAGCTCACCAGGTCACTATAGGTGGCCGGCAGCACGACAGCTCACCAGGCCACTATAGGTGGCCGGCAGCACGACAGCTCACCACGCCACTATGGGTTGCCGGCAGCACGACAGCTCACCAGGCCACTATGGGTGGCCGGCATCACGACGGCTCACCAGGCCACTGTAGGTTGGCGGCAGTACGAGAGCTCACCAGGCCACTATAGGTGGCCGGCAGCACGACAGCTCACCAGCACACTATAGGTGGCCGGCAGCACGACAGCTCACCAGGCCACTATAGGTGGCCGGCAGCACGACAGCTCACCACGCCACTATAGGTTGCCGGCAGCACGACAGCTCACCAGGCCACTATGGGTGGCCGGCATCACGACATCTCACCAGGCCACTGTAGGTTGGCGGCTGTACGAGAGCTCACCAGGCCACTATAGGTGGCAGGCAGCTCGACAGCTCACCAGGCCACTATAGGTGGCCGGCAGCACGACAGCTCACCACGCCACTATAGGTTGCCGGCAGCACGACAGCTCACCAGCACACTATAGGTGGCCGGCAGCACGACAGCTCACCAGGCTACTATAGGTGGCCGGCAGCACGACAGCTCACCAGGCCACTATAGGTGGCCGGCAGCACGACAGCTCACCAGCACACTATATGTGGTCGGCAGCACGAGAGCTCACCAGGCGACTATAGATGGCCGTCAGGGCGACAGCTCACCAGGCCACTATAGGTGACCGGCAGCACGACAGCTCACCAGGACACTATAGGTGGCCGCCAGCACGACAGCTCACCAGGCCACTATATGTGGCCGGTAACTCGAGAGCTCACCAGACCACTATAGGTGACCGGCAGCACGACAGCTCACCAGGACACTATAGGTGGCCGCCAGCACGACAGCTCACCAGGCCACTATATGTGGCCGGTAACTCGAGAGCTCACCCGACCACTATAGGTGGCCGGCAGCTCGAGAGCTCACCAGACCACTATAGGTGGCCGGCAGCTCGAGAGCTCACCAGACCACTATAGGTGGTCGGCAACACGGCAGCTCACCAGCACACTATATGTGACCGGCAGCACGACAGCTCACCAGGCCACTATAGGTGGCCGGCAGCACGACAGCTCACCAGGCCACTATAGGTGGCCGGCAGCACGACAGCTCACCAGGCCACTCTAGGTTGCCGGCAGCACGACAGCTCACCAGCACACTATATGTGGCCGGCAGCACGACAGCTCACCAGGCCACTATATGTGGCCGGTAACTCGAGAGCTCACCAGACCACTATAGGTGGCCGGCAGCTCGAGAGCTCACCAGACCACTATAGGTGGCCGGCAGCTCGAGAGCTCACCAGACCACTATAGGTGGCCGGCAACACGGCAGCTCACCAGCACACTATATGTGACCGGCAGCACGACAGCTCACCAGGCCACTATAGGTGGCCGGCAGCACGACAGCTCACCAGGCCACTATAGGTGGCCGGCAGCACGACAGCTCACCAGGCCACTCTAGGTTGCCGGCAGCACGACAGCTCACCAGCACACTATATGTGGCCGGCAGCACGACAGCTCACCAGGCCACTAAAAGTGGCCGGCAGCACGACAGCTCACCAGCACACTATATGTGGCCGGCAGCACGACAGCTCACCAGGCCACTATAGGTGGCCGACAGCACAAAAGCTCACCAGACTACTATAGGTGGCCGGCAGCACGACAGCTCACCAGCACACTAAAGGTGGCCGGCAGCACGACGTTCACGAGGCCACTATAGGTGGCCGGCAGCTCGAGAGCTCACCAGCACAATACAGTTGGCCGGCAGCACGACGGCTCACCAGGCCACTATTGGTGGCCGGCAGCACTACTGCTCACCAGGCCACTACAGGTGGCCGGCAGCACAACAGATCACCAGACTACTATAGGTGGCCGGCAGCACGACAGCTCACCAGCACACTATATGTGGCCGGCAGCACGACAGCTCACCAGGCCACTATAGGTGACCGGCAGCACGACAGCTCACCAGACTACTATAGGTGGCCGGCAGCACGACAGCTCACCAGCACACTAAAGGTGGCCGGCAGCACGACGTTCACCAGGCCACTATAGGTGGTCGGCAGCTCGAGAGCTCACCAGCACAATACAGTTGGCCGGCAGCACGACAGCTCACCAGGTCACTATAGGTGACCGGCAGCACGACAGCTCACCAGACTACTATAGGTGGCCGGCAGCACGACAGCTCACCAGCACACTAAAGGTGGCCGGCAGCACGACGTTCACCAGGCCACTATAGGTGGTCGGCAGCTCGAGAGCTCACCAGCACAATACAGTTGGCCGGCAGCACGACAGCTAACCAGACTACTATAGGTGGCCGGCAGCACGACAGCTCACCAGCACACTATATGTGGCCGGCAGCACGACAGCTCACCAGGCCACTATAGGTGGCCGGCAGCACAACAGATCACCAGACTACTATAGGTGGCCGGCAGCACGACAGCTCACCAGCACACTATATGTGGCCGGCAGCACGACAGCTCACCAGCACACTATATGTGGTCGGCAGCACGACAGCTCACCAGGCCACTATAGGTGACCGGCAGCACGACAGCTCACCAGACTACTATAGGTGGCCGGCAGCACGACAGCTCACCAGCACACTAAAGGTGGCCGGCAGCACGACGTTCACCAGGCCACTATAGGTGGTCGGCAGCTCGAGAGCTCACCAGCACAATACAGTTGGCCGGCAGCACGACAGCTCATCAGCCCACTATAGGTGGTCGGCAGCTCGAGAGCTCACCAGTACAATACAGTTGGCTGGCAGCACGACAGCTCACCAGGCCACTATAGGTGGCCGGCAGCACGACAGCTCACCAGGCCACTATAGGTGGCCGGCAGCATGACAGCTAACCAGGCCACTATATGTGGATGGCAGCACCACAGCTTACCAGGCCACTATAGGTGGCCGGCAGCACGACAGCTCACCAGACTACTATAGGTGGCCGGCAGCACGACAGCTCACCAGGGCACTATAGGTGGCCGGCAGCACGACAGCTCATCAGGCCACTATAGGTGGCCGGCAGAACGACAGCGCACCAGGCCACTATAGATGGCCGGCAGCACGACAGCTCACCAGGCCACTATAGGTCGCCGGCAGCACGACAGCTAACCAGGCCGCTATAGGTGGCCGGCAGCACGAGAGCTCACCAGGCGACTATAGATGGCCGGCAGGTCGAGAGTTCACCAGCACACTATAGGTGGCCGGCAGCACGACAGCTCACCAGGCCACTATAGGTGGCCGGCAGCACGACAGCTCACCACCACACTATATGTGGCCGGCAGCACGACAGCTCACCAGGCCACTATAGGTGGCCGGCAGCACGACAGCTCACCAGGGCACTATAGGTGGCCGGCAGCACGACAGCTCATCAGGCCACTATAGGTGGTCGGCAGCTCGAGAGCTCACCAGCACAATACAGTTGGCCGGCAGCACGACAGCTCACCAGGCCACTATAGGTGGCCGGCAGCACGACAGCTCACCAGGGCACTATAGGTGGCCGGCAGCACGACAGCTCATCAGGCCACTATAGGTGGCCGGCAGGTCGAGAGTTCACAAGCATACTATAGGTGGCCGGCAGCACGACAGCTCACCAGGCCACAATAGGTGGCCGGCAGCACGACAGCTCACCAGGCCACTATAGGTTGCCGGCAGCACGACAGCTAACCAGGCCGCTATAGGTGGCCGGCAGCACGAGAGCTCACCAGGCGACTATAGATGGCCTGCAGGTCGAGAGTTCACCAGCACACTATAGGTGGCCGGCAGCACAACAGCTCACCAGGCCAATATAGGTGGCCGGCAGCACGACAGCTCACCAGCACACTATAGGTGGCCGGCAGCTCCAGAGCTCACCAGCACACTATAGGTAGCCGGCAGCACGACAGCTCACCAGGCCATTATAGGTTGCCGGCAGCACGACAGCTCACCAGTCCACTATAGGTGGCCGGCAGCACGACAGCTCACCAGCACACTATAGGTGGCCGGCAGCTCGAGAGCTAACCAGCACACTACAGTTGGCCGGCAGCTCGAGAGCTCACCAGCACACTATAGGTAGCCGGCAGCACGACGCTCACCAGCACAATATAGGTGGTCGGCAGATCGAGAGCTCAACAGCACACTACAGTTGGCCGGCAGCACGAGAGCTCACCACGCGATTATAGATGGCCGGCAGCACGACAGCTCACCAGGCCATTATAGGTTGCCGGCAGCACGACAGCTCACCAGGCCACTATAGGTGGCCGGCAGCACGACAGCTCACCAGGCCACTATAGGTGGCCGGCAGCACGACAGATCACCAGGCTACTATAGGTGCCCGGCAGCACGACAGCTCACCAGCACACTATATGTGGCCGGCAGCATGAGAGCTCACCAGGCCACTATAGGTGGCCGGCAGCACGACAGCTCACCAGGCCACTATAGGTGGCCGGCAGCGCGACAGCTCACCAGGCCACTCTAGGTGGCCGGCAGCACGGCTGCTCACCAGGCCATTATAGGTGCACGACACGACAGCTCACCAGCACAATATAGGTGGTCGGCAGATCGAGAGCTCACCAGCACACTACAGGTGGCCGGCAGCAAGAGAGCTCACCACGCGATTATAGATGGCCGGCAGCACGACAGCTCACCAGGCCACTATAGGTGGCCGGCAGCACGACAGCTCATCAGCACACTATAGGTGGCCGGCAGCGCGACAGCTCACCAGGGCACTATAGGTGGCCGGCAGCACGACAGCTCACCAGGCCACTATAGGTGGCCGGCAGCACGACAGCTCACCAGGCCACTATAGGTGGCCGGTAGGACGACAGCTCACCAGGCCACTATAGGTGGCCGGTAGGACGACAGCTCACCAGCACACTATTGGTGGCCGGCAGCTCGAGAGCTCACCAGCACACTATAGGTAGCCGGCAGCACGACAGCTCACCAGGCCATTATAGGTTGCCGGCAGCACGACAGCTCACCAGGCCACTATAGGTGGCCGGCAGCACGACAGTTCACCAGGGCACTATAGGTGGCCGGCAGCACGACAGCTCATCAGGCCACTATAGGTGGCCGGCAGAATGACAGCGCACCAGGCCACTATAGGTGGCCGGCAGCACGACAGCTCACCAGCACACTATATGTGGCCGGCAGCACGAGAGCTCACCAGGCCACTATAGGTGGCCGGCAGCACGACAGTTCACCAGGGCACTATAGGTGGCCGGCAGCACGACAGCTCATCAGGCCACTATAGGTGGCCGGCAGAATGACAGCGCACCAGGCCACTATAGGTGGCCGGCAGCACGACAGCTCACCAGCACACTATATGTGGCCGGCAGCACGAGAGCTCACCAGGCCACTATAGGTGGTCGGCAGCTCGAGAGCTCACCAGCACAATACAGTTGGCCGGCAGCGCGACAGCTCACCAGGCCACTCTAGGTGGCCGGCAGCACGGCTGCTCACCAGGCCATTATAGGTGCACGACACGACAGCTCACCAGCACACTATAGGTGGTCGACAGCTCGAGAGCTCTCCAGCCACTACAGTTGGCCGGCAGCGCGACAGCTCACCAGGCCACTCTAGGTGGCCGGCAGCACGGCTGCTCAAAAGGCCATTATAGGTGCACGACACGACAGCTCACCAGCACACTATAGGTGGTCGACAGCTCGAGAGCTCTCCAGCCACTACAGTTGGCCGGCAGCACGACAGCTCACCAAGCCACTATATGTGGCCGGTAGGACGACAGCTCACCAGCACATTATAGGTGGCCGGCAGCACGACAGCTCACCAGGCCACTATAGGTGGCCGGCAGCACGACAGCTCACCAGGCCACTATAGGTGACCGGCAGCACGACAGCTCACCAGGACACTATAGGTGGCCGCCAGCACGACAGCTCACCAGGCCACTATATGTGGCCGGTAACTCGAGAGCTCACCAGACCACTATAGGTGGCCGGCAGCTCGAGAGCTCACCAGACCACTATAGGTGGCCGGCAGCTCGAGAGCTCACCAGACCACTATAGGTGGCCGGCAACACGGCAGCTCACCAGCACACTATATGTGACCGGCAGCACGACAGCTCACCAGGCCACTATAGGTGGCCGGCAGCACGACAGCTCACCAGGCCACTATAGGTGGCCGGCAGCACGACAGCTCACCAGGCCACTCTAGGTTGCCGGCAGCACGACAGCTCACCAGCACACTATATGTGGCCGGCAGCACGACAGCTCACCAGGCCACTAAAAGTGGCCGGCAGCACGACAGCTCACCAGCACACTATATGTGGCCGGCAGCACGACAGCTCACCAGGCCACTATAGGTGGCCGACAGCACAAAAGCTCACCAGACTACTATAGGTGGCCGGCAGCACGACAGCTCACCAGCACACTAAAGGTGGCCGGCAGCACGACGTTCACGAGGCCACTATAGGTGGCCGGCAGCTCGAGAGCTCACCAGCACAATACAGTTGGCCGGCAGCACGACGGCTCACCAGGCCACTATTGGTGGCCGGCAGCACTACTGCTCACCAGGCCACTACAGGTGGCCGGCAGCACAACAGATCACCAGACTACTATAGGTGGCCGGCAGCACGACAGCTCACCAGCACACTATATGTGGCCGGCAGCACGACAGCTCACCAGCACACTATATGTGGCCGGCAGCACGACAGCTCACCAGGCCACTATAGGTGACCGGCAGCACGACAGCTCACCAGACTACTATAGGTGGCCGGCAGCACGACAGCTCACCAGCACACTAAAGGTGGCCGGGAGCACGACGTTCACCAGGCCACTATAGGTGGTCGGCAGCTCGAGAGCTCACCAGCACAATACAGTTGGCCGGCAGCACGACAGCTCACCAGGCCACTATAGGTGGCCGGCAGCACGACAGCTCACCAGGCCACTATAGGTGGCCGGCAGCACGACAGCTCACCAGGGCACTATAGGTGGCCGGCAGCACGACAGCTCATCAGGCCACTATAGGTGGCCGGCAGGTCGAGAGTTCACAAGCATACTATAGCTGGCCGGCAGCACGACAGCTCACCAGGCCACTATAGGTGGCCGGCAGCATGACAGCTAACCAGGCCACTATATGTGGATGGCAGCACCACAGCTTACCAGGCCACTATAGGTGGCCGGCAGCACGACAGCTCACCAGCACACTATATGTGGCCGGCAGCACGACAGCTCACCAGGCCACTATAGGTGACCGGCAGCACGACAGCTCACCAGACTACTATAGGTGGCCGGCAGCACGACAGCTCACCAGCACACTAAAGGTGGCCGGCAGCACGACGTTCACCAGGCCACTATAGGTGGTCGGCAGCTCGAGAGCTCACCAGCACAATACAGTTGGCCGGCAGCACGACAGCTCACCAGGCCACTATAGGTGACCGGCAGCACGACAGCTCACCAGACTACTATAGGTGGCCGGCAGCACGACAGCTCACCAGCACACTAAAGGTGGCCGGCAGCACGACGTTCACCAGGCCACTATAGGTGGTCGGCAGCTCGAGAGCTCACCAGCACAATACAGTTGGCCGGCAGCACGACAGCTCACCAGACTACTATAGGTGGCCGGCAGCACGACAGCTCACCAGCACACTATATGTGGCCGGCAGCACGACAGCTCACCAGGCCACTATAGGTGGCCGGCAGCACAACAGATCACCAGACTACTATAGGTGGCCGGCAGCACGACAGCTCACCAGCACACTATATGTGGCCGGCAGCACGACAGCTCACCAGCACACTATATGTGGTCGGCAGCACGACAGCTCACCAGGCCACTATAGGTGACCGGCAGCACGACAGCTCACCAGACTACTATAGGTGGGCGGCAGCACGACAGCTCACCAGCACACTAAAGGTGGCCGGCAGCACGACGTTCACCAGGCCACTATAGGTGGTCGGCAGCTCGAGAGCTCACCAGCACAATACAGTTGGCCGGCAGCACGACAGCTCATCAGCCCACTATAGGTGGTCGGCAGCTCGAGAGCTCACCAGTACAATACAGTTGGCTGGCAGCACGACAGCTCACCAGGCCACTATAGGTGGCCGGCAGCACGACAGCTCACCAGGCCACTATAGGTGGCCGGCAGCATGACAGCTAACCAGGCCACTATATGTGGATGGCAGCACCACAGCTTACCAGGCCACTATAGGTGGCCGGCAGCACGACAGCTCACCAGACTACTATAGGTGGCCGGCAGCACGACAGCTCACCAGGGCACTATAGGTGGCCGGCAGCACGACAGCTCATCAGGCCACTATAGGTGGCCGGCAGAACGACAGCGCACCAGGCCACTATAGGTGGCCGGCAGCACGACAGCTCACCAGGCCACTATAGGTCGCCGGCAGCACGACAGCTAACCAGGCCGCTATAGGTGGCCGGCAGCACGAGAGCCCACCAGGCGACTATAGATGGCCGGCAGGTCGAGAGTTCACCAGCACACTATAGGTGGCCGGCAGCACGACAGCTCACCAGGCCACTATAGGTGGCCGGCAGCACGACAGCTCACCACCACACTATATGTGGCCGGCAGCACGACAGCTCACCAGGCCACTATAGGTGGCCGGCAGCACGACAGCTCACCAGGGCACTATAGGTGGCCGGCAGCACGACAGCTCATCAGGCCACTATAGGTGGTCGGCAGCTCGAGAGCTCACCAGCACAATACAGTTGGCCGGCAGCACGACAGCTCACCAGGCCACTATAGGTGGCCGGCAGCACGACAGCTCACCAGGGCACTATAGGTGGCCGGCAGCACGACAGCTCATCAGGCCACTATAGGTGGCCGGCAGGTCGAGAGTTCACAAGCATACTATAGGTGGCCGGCAGCACGACAGCTCACCAGGCCACAATAGGTGGCCGGCAGCACGACAGCTCACCAGGCCACTATAGGTTGCCGGCAGCACGACAGCTAACCAGGCCGCTATAGGTGGCCGGCAGCACGAGAGCTCACCAGGCGACTATAGATGGCCTGCAGGTCGAGAGTTCACCAGCACACCATAGGTGGCCGGCAGCACAACAGCTCACCAGGCCACTATAGGTGGCCGGCAGCACGACAGCTCACCAGCACACTATAGGTGGCCGGCAGCTCCAGAGCTCACCAGCACACTATAGGTAGCCGGCAGCACGACAGCTCACCAGGCCATTATAGGTTGCCGGCAGCACGACAGCTCACCAGTCCACTATAGGTGGCCGGCAGCACGACAGCTCACCAGCACACTATAGGTGGCCGGCAGCTCGAGAGCTAACCAGCACACTACAGTTGGCCGGCAGCTCGAGAGCTCACCAGCACACTATAGGTAGCCGGCAGCACGACGCTCACCAGCACAATATAGGTGGTCGGCAGATCGAGAGCTCAACAGCACACTACAGTTGGCCGGCAGCACGAGAGCTCACCACGCGATTATAGATGGCCGGCAGCACGACAGCTCACCAGGCCATTATAGGTTGCCGGCAGCACGACAGCTCACCAGGCCACTATAGGTGGCCGGCAGCACGACAGCTCACCAGGCCACTATAGGTGGCCGGCAGCACGACAGATCACCAGGCTACTATAGGTGCCCGGCAGCACGACAGCTCACCAGCACACTATATGTGGCCGGCAGCATGAGAGCTCACCAGGCCACTATAGGTGGCCGGCAGCACGACAGCTCACCAGGCCACTATAGGTGGCCGGCAGCGCGACAGCTCACCAGGCCACTCTAGGTGGCCGGCAGCACGGCTGCTCACCAGGCCATTATAGGTGCACGACACGACAGCTCACCAGCACAATATAGGTGGTCGGCAGATCGAGAGCTCACCAGCACACTACAGGTGGCCGGCAGCAAGAGAGCTCACCACGCGATTATAGATGGCCGGCAGCACGACAGCTCACCAGGCCACTATAGGTGGCCGGCAGCACGACAGCTCATCAGCACACTATAGGTGGCCGGCAGCGCGACAGCTCACCAGGGCACTATAGGTGGCCGGCAGCACGACAGCTCACCAGGCCACTATAGGTGGCCGGCAGCACGACAGCTCACCAGGCCACTATAGGTGGCCGGTAGGACGACAGCTCACCAGGCCACTATAGGTGGCCGGTAGGACGACAGCTCACCAGCACACTATTGGTGGCCGGCAGCTCGAGAGCTCACCAGCACACTATAGGTAGCCGGCAGCACGACAGCTCACCAGGCCATTATAGGTTGCCGGCAGCACGACAGCTCACCAGGCCACTATAGGTGGCCGGCAGCACGACAGTTCACCAGGGCACTATAGGTGGCCGGCAGCACGACAGCTCATCAGGCCACTATAGGTGGCCGGCAGAATGACAGCGCACCAGGCCACTATAGGTGGCCGGCAGCACGACAGCTCACCAGCACACTATATGTGGCCGGCAGCACGAGAGCTCACCAGGCCACTATAGGTGGCCGGCAGCACGACAGGTCACCAGGCCACTACAGGTGGCCGGCAGCGCGACAGCTCACCAGGCCACTCTAGGTGGCCGGCAGCACGGCTGCTCACCAGGCCATTATAGGTGCACGACACGACAGCTCACCAGCACACTATAGGTGGTCGACAGCTCGAGAGCTCTCCAGCCACTACAGTTGGCCGGCAGCGCGACAGCTCACCAGGCCACTCTAGGTGGCCGGCAGCACGGCTGCTCAAAAGGCCATTATAGGTGCACGACACGACAGCTCACCAGCACACTATAGGTGGTCGACAGCTCGAGAGCTCTCCAGCCACTACAGTTGGCCGGCAGCACGACAGCTCACCAAGCCACTATATGTGGCCGGTAGGACGACAGCTCACCAGCACATTATAGGTGGCCGGCAGCACGACAGCTCACCAGGCCACTATAGGTGGCCGGCAGCACGACAGCTCACCAGGCCACTATAGGTGGCCGGCAGCACGACAGCTCACCAGGCCACTATAGGTGGCCGGCAGCATGACAGCTCACCAGGATACTACAGGTGGCCGGCAGCACGACAGCTCACCAGGCCACTATAGGTGGCCGGCAGCACGACAGCTCACCACGCCACTATAGGTTGCCGGCAGCACGACAGCTCACCAGGCCACTATGGGTGGCCGGCATCACGACAGCTCACCAGACCACTGTAGGTTGGCGGCAGTACGAGAGCTCACCAGGCCACTATAGGTGGCCGGCAGCACGACAGCTCACCAGGCCACTATAGGTGGCCGGCAGCACGACAGCTCACCAGGCCACTATAGGTGACCGGCAGCACGACAGCTCACCAGGACACTATAGGTGGCCGCCAGCACGACAGCTCACCAGCACACTAAATGTGACCGGCAGCACGACAGCTCACCAGGCCACTATAGGTGACCGGCAGCACGACAGCTCACCAGGACACTATAGGTGGCCGCCAGCACGACAGCTCACCAGCACACTATATGTGACCGGCAGCACGACAGCTCACCAGGCCACTATAGGTGGGTGGCAGCACCACAGCTTACCAGGCCACTATAGGTGACCGGCAGCACGACAGCTCACCAGGACACTATAGGTGACCGGCAGCACGACAGCTCACCAGGACACTATAGGTGGCCGCCAGCACGACAGCTCACCAGCACACTATATGTGACCGGCAGCACGACAGCTCACCAGGCCACTATAGGTGGCCGGCAGCACGACAGCTCACCAGGCCACTATAGGTGACCGGCAGCACGACAGCTCACCAGGACACTATAGGTGGCCGCCAGCACGACAGCTCACCAGCACACTATATGTGACCGGCAGCACGACAGCTCACCAGGACACTATAGGTGGCCGCCAGCACGACAGCTCACCAGCACACTATATGTGACCGGCAGCACGACAGCTCACCAGGCCACTATAGGTGGGTGGCAGCACCACAGCTTACCAGGCCACTATAGGTGGCCGGCAGCACGACAGCTCACCAGGCCACTATAGGTGGCCGGCAGCATGACAGCTCACCAGGACACTACAGGTGGCCGGCAGCACGACAGCTCACCAGGCCACTATAGGTGGCCGGCAGCACGACAGCTCACCACGCCACTATAGGTTGCCGGCAGCACGACAGCTCACCAGGCCACTATGGGTGGCCGGCATCACGACAGCTCACCAGACCACTGTAGGTTGGCGGCAGTACGAGAGCTCACCAGGCCACTATAGGTGGCCGGCAGCACGACAGCTCACCAGGCCACTATAGGTGGCCGGCATCACGACAGCTCACCAGACCACTGTAGGTTGGCGGCAGTACGAGAGCTCACCAGGCCACTATAGGTGGCCGGCAGCACGACAGCTCACCAGGCCACTATAGGTGGCCGGCAGCACGACAGCTCACCAGGCCACTATAGGTGACCGGCAGCACGACAGCTCACCAGGACACTATAGGTGGCCGCCAGCACGACAGCTCACCAGCACACTATATGTGACCGGCAGCACGACAGCTCACCAGGCCACTATAGGTGGGTGGCAGCACCACAGCTTACCAGGCCACTATAGGTGGCCGGCAGCACGACAGCTCACCAGACTACTATAGGTGGCCGGCAGCACGACAGCTAACCAGGCCGCTATAGGTGGCCGGCAGCACGAGAGCTTCCCAGGCGACTATAGATGGCCGGCAGGTCGAGAGTTCACCAGCACACTATAGGTGGCCGGCAGCACGACAGCTCACCAGGCCACTATAGGTGGCCGGCAGCACGACAGCTCACCAGCACACTATAGGTGGCCGGCAGCTCCAGAGCTCACCAGCACACTATAGGTAGCCGGCATCACGACAGCTCACCAGGCCACTATAGGTGACCGGCAGCACGACAGCTCACCAGGCCACTATAGGTGACCGGCAGCACGACAGCTCACCAGACTACTATAGGTGGTCGGCAGCACGACAGCTCACCAGGCCACTATAGGTGGCCGGCAGCACGACAGCTCACCAGGCCACTATAGGTGGCCGGTAGGACGACAGCTCACCAGCACACTATTGGTGGCCGGCAGCTCGAGAGCTCACCAGCACACTATAGGTAGCCGGCAGCACGACAGCTCACCAGGCCATTATAGGTTGCCGGCAGCACGACAGCTCACCAGGCCACTATAGGTGGCCGGCAGCACGACAGTTCACCAGGGCACTATAGGTGGCCGGCAGCACGACAGCTCATCAGGCCACTATAGGTGGCCGGCAGAATGACAGCGCACCAGGCCACTATAGGTGGCCGGCAGCACGACAGCTCACCAGCACACTATATGTGGCCGGCAGCACGAGAGCTCACCAGGCCACTATAGGTGGCCGGCAGCACGACAGGTCACCAGGCCACTACAGGTGGCCGGCAGCGCGACAGCTCACCAGGCCACTCTAGGTGGCCGGCAGCACGGCTGCTCACCAGGCCATTATAGGTGCACGACACGACAGCTCACCAGCACACTATAGGTGGTCGACAGCTCGAGAGCTCTCCAGCCACTACAGTTGGCCGGCAGCGCGACAGCTCACCAGGCCACTCTAGGTGGCCGGCAGCACGGCTGCTCAAAAGGCCATTATAGGTGCACGACACGACAGCTCACCAGCACACTATAGGTGGTCGACAGCTCGAGAGCTCTCCAGCCACTACAGTTGGCCGGCAGCACGACAGCTCACCAAGCCACTATATGTGGCCGGTAGGACGACAGCTCACCAGCACATTATAGGTGGCCGGCAGCACGACAGCTCACCAGGCCACTATAGGTGGCCGGCAGCACGACAGCTCACCAGGCCACTATAGGTGGCCGGCAGCACGACAGCTCACCAGGCCACTATAGGTGGCCGGCAGCATGACAGCTCACCAGGATACTACAGGTGGCCGGCAGCACGACAGCTCACCAGGCCACTATAGGTGGCCGGCAGCACGACAGCTCACCACGCCACTATAGGTTGCCGGCAGCACGACAGCTCACCAGGCCACTATGGGTGGCCGGCATCACGACAGCTCACCAGACCACTGTAGGTTGGCGGCAGTACGAGAGCTCACCAGGCCACTATAGGTGGCCGGCAGCACGACAGCTCACCAGGCCACTATAGGTGGCCGGCAGCACGACAGCTCACCAGGCCACTATAGGTGACCGGCAGCACGACAGCTCACCAGGACACTATAGGTGGCCGCCAGCACGACAGCTCACCAGCACACTAAATGTGACCGGCAGCACGACAGCTCACCAGGCCACTATAGGTGACCGGCAGCACGACAGCTCACCAGGACACTATAGGTGGCCGCCAGCACGACAGCTCACCAGCACACTATATGTGACCGGCAGCACGACAGCTCACCAGGCCACTATAGGTGGGTGGCAGCACCACAGCTTACCAGGCCACTATAGGTGACCGGCAGCACGACAGCTCACCAGGACACTATAGGTGACCGGCAGCACGACAGCTCACCAGGACACTATAGGTGGCCGCCAGCACGACAGCTCACCAGCACACTATATGTGACCGGCAGCACGACAGCTCACCAGGCCACTATAGGTGGCCGGCAGCACGACAGCTCACCAGGCCACTATAGGTGACCGGCAGCACGACAGCTCACCAGGACACTATAGGTGGCCGCCAGCACGACAGCTCACCAGCACACTATATGTGACCGGCAGCACGACAGCTCACCAGGACACTATAGGTGGCCGCCAGCACGACAGCTCACCAGCACACTATATGTGACCGGCAGCACGACAGCTCACCAGGCCACTATAGGTGGGTGGCAGCACCACAGCTTACCAGGCCACTATAGGTGGCCGGCAGCACGACAGCTCACCAGGCCACTATAGGTGGCCGGCAGCATGACAGCTCACCAGGACACTACAGGTGGCCGGCAGCACGACAGCTCACCAGGCCACTATAGGTGGCCGGCAGCACGACAGCTCACCACGCCACTATAGGTTGCCGGCAGCACGACAGCTCACCAGGCCACTATGGGTGGCCGGCATCACGACAGCTCACCAGACCACTGTAGGTTGGCGGCAGTACGAGAGCTCACCAGGCCACTATAGGTGGCCGGCAGCACGACAGCTCACCAGGCCACTATAGGTGGCCGGCATCACGACAGCTCACCAGACCACTGTAGGTTGGCGGCAGTACGAGAGCTCACCAGGCCACTATAGGTGGCCGGCAGCACGACAGCTCACCAGGCCACTATAGGTGGCCGGCAGCACGACAGCTCACCAGGCCACTATAGGTGACCGGCAGCACGACAGCTCACCAGGACACTATAGGTGGCCGCCAGCACGACAGCTCACCAGCACACTATATGTGACCGGCAGCACGACAGCTCACCAGGCCACTATAGGTGGGTGGCAGCACCACAGCTTACCAGGCCACTATAGGTGGCCGGCAGCACGATAGCTCACCAGACTACTATAGGTGGCCGGCAGCACGACAGCTAACCAGGCCGCTATAGGTGGCCGGCAGCACGAGAGCTTCCCAGGCGACTATAGATGGCCGGCAGGTCGAGAGTTCACCAGCACACTATAGGTGGCCGGCAGCACGACAGCTCACCAGGCCACTATAGGTGGCCGGCAGCACGACAGCTCACCAGCACACTATAGGTGGCCGGCAGCTCCAGAGCTCACCAGCACACTATAGGTAGCCGGCATCACGACAGCTCACCAGGCCACTATAGGTGACCGGCAGCACGACAGCTCACCAGACTACTATAGGTGGCCGGCAGCACGACAGCTCACCAGCACACTAAAGGTGGCCGGCAGCACGACGTTCACCAGGCCACTATAGGTGGTCGGCAGCTCGAGAGCTCACCAGCACAATACAGTTGGCCGGCAGCACGACAGCTCATCAGCCCACTATAGGTGGTCGGCAGCTCGAGAGCTCACCAGTACAATACAGTTGGCTGGCAGCACGACAGCTCACCAGGCCACTATAGGTGGCCGGCAGCACGACAGCTCACTAGCACAGTATATGTGGCCGGCAGCACGACAGCTCACCAGCAGACTATATGTGGCCGGCAGCACAACAGCTCACCAGACTACTATAGGTGGCCGGCAGCACGACAGCTCGCCAGCACACTATAGGTGGCCGGCAGCACGACAGCTCACCAGCACACTATAGGTGGCCGGCAGCACGACGCTCACCAGGCCACTATAGGTGGCCGGCAGCTCGAGAGCTCACCAGCACAATACAGTTGGCCGGCAGCACGAGAGCTCACCAGGCGACTATAGATCGTCGGCAGGTCGAGAGTTCACAAGCACACTGTAGGTGGCCGGCAGCACGACGCTCACCAGGCCACTAAAGGTGGCCGGCAGAACGACAACTCACCAGACTGCTATAGGTGGCCGGCAACACGACAGCTCACCAGGCCACTATAGGTGGCCGGCAGCACGACGCTCACCAGGCCACTATAGGTGGCCGGCAGCACGAGAGCTCACCAGGCCACTATAGGTGGCCGGCAGCACGACAGCTCACCAGGCCACTATATGTGGCCGGTATCTCGAGAGCTCACCAGGCCACTATAGGTGGCCGGCAGCACGACGGCTTAGCAGGGCACCATAGATGGCCGGCAGCACGACAGCTCACCAGGTCACTATAGGTGGCCGGCAGCACGACAGCTCACCAGGCCACTATAGGTGGCCGGCAGCACGACAGCTCACCACGCCACTATGGGTTGCCGGCAGCACGACAGCTCACCAGGCCACTATGGGTGGCCGGCATCACGACAGCTCACCAGGCCACTGTAGGTTGGCGGCAGTACGAGAGCTCACCAGGCCACTATAGGTGGCCGGCAGCACGACAGCTCACCAGCACACTATAGGTGGCCGGCAGCACGACAGCTCACCAGGCCACTATAGGTGGCCGGCAGCACGACAGCTCACCACGCCACTATAGGTTGCCGGCAGCACGACAGCTCACCAGGCCACTATGGGTGGCCGGCATCACGACATCTCACCAGGCCACTGTAGGTTGGCGGCTGTACGAGAGCTCACCAGGCCACTATAGGTGGCCGGCAGCACGACAGCTCACCAGGCCACTATAGGTGGCCGGCAGCACGACAGCTCACCACGCCACTATAGGTTGCCGGCAGCACGACAGCTCACCAGCACACTATAGGTGGCCGGCAGCACGACAGCTCACCAGGCTACTATAGGTGGCCGGCAGCACGACAGCTCACCAGGCCACTATAGGTGGCCGGCAGCACGACAGCTCACCAGCACACTATATGTGGTCGGCAGCACGAGAGCTCACCAGGCGACTATAGATGGCCGTCAGGGCGAGAAGTCACCAGGCCACTATAGGCGGCCGGCAGCACGACAGCTCACCAGGCCACTATATGTGGCCGGCAGCACGACAGCTCACCAGGCCACTGTAGGTGGCCGCCAACACGAGAGCTCACCAGGCGACTATAGATTGCCGTCAGGGCGAGAAGTCACCAGGCCACTATAGGCGGCCGGCAGCACGACAGCTCACCAGGCCACTATAGGTGGCCGGCAGCACGACAGCTCACCAGGCCACTATAGGTGACCGGCAGCACGACAGCTCACCAGGCCACTATAGGTGACCGGCAGCACGACAGCTCACCAGGACACTATAGGTGGCCGCCAGCACGACAGCTCACCAGGCCACTATATGTGGCCGGTAACTCGAGAGCTCACCAGACCACTATAGGTGGCCGGCAGCTCGAGAGCTCACCAGACCACTATAGGTGGCCGGCAGCTCGAGAGCTCACCAGACCACTATAGGTGGCCGGCAGCTCGAGAGCTCACCAGACCACTATAGGTGGCCGGCAACACGGCAGCTCACCAGCACACTATATGTGACCGGCAGCACGACAGCTCACCAGGCCACTATAGGTGGCCGGCAGCACGACAGCTCACCAGGCCACTATAGGTGGCCGGCAGCACGACAGCTCACCAGGCCACTCTAGGTTGCCGGCAGCACGACAGCTCACCAGCACACTATATGTGGCCGGCAGCACGACAGCTCACCAGGCCACTAAAAGTGGCCGGCAGCACGACAGCTCACCAGCACACTATATGTGGCCGGCAGCACGACAGCTCACCAGGCCACTATAGGTGGCCGACAGCACAAAAGCTCACCAGACTACCATAGGTGGCCGGCAGCACGACAGCTCACCAGCACACTAAAGGTGGCCGGCAGCACGACGTTCACGAGGCCACTATAGGTGGCCGGCAGCTCGAGAGCTCACCAGCACAATACAGTTGGCCGGCAGCACGACGGCTCACCAGGCCACTATTGGTGGCCGGCAGCACTACTGCTCACCAGGCCACTACAGGTGGCCGGCAGCACAACAGATCACCAGACTACAATAGGTGGCCGGCAGCACGACAGCTCACCAGCACACTATATGTGGCCGGCAGCACGACAGCTCACCAGCACACTATATGTGGCCGGCAGCACGACAGCTCACCAGGCCACTATAGGTGACCGGCAGCACGACAGCTCACCAGACTACTATAGGTGGCCGGCAGCACGACAGCTCACCAGCACACTAAAGGTGGCCGGGAGCACGACGTTCACCAGGCCACTATAGGTGGTCGGCAGCTCGAGAGCTCACCAGCACAATACAGTTGGCCGGCAGCACGACAGCTCACCAGGCCACTATAGGTGGCCGGCAGCACGACAGCTCACCAGGGCACTATAGGTGGCCGGCAGCACGACAGCTCATCAGGCCACTATAGGTGGCCGGCAGGTCGAGAGTTCACAAGCATACTATAGCTGGCCGGCAGCACGACAGCTCACCAGGCCACTATAGGTGGCCGGCAGCATGACAGCTAACCAGGCCACTATATGTGGATGGCAGCACCACAGCTTACCAGGCCACTATAGGTGGCCGGCAGCACGACAGCTCACCAGCACACTATATGTGGCCGGCAGCACGACAGCTCACCAGGCCACTATAGGTGACCGGCAGCACGACAGCTCACCAGACTACTATAGGTGGCCGGCAGCACGACAGCTCACCAGCACACTAAAGGTGGCCGGCAGCACGACGTTCACCAGGCCACTATAGGTGGTCGGCAGCTCGAGAGCTCACCAGCACAATACAGTTGGCCGGCAGCACGACAGCTCACCAGGCCACTATAGGTGACCGGCAGCACGACAGCTCACCAGACTACTATAGGTGGCCGGCAGCACGACAGCTCACCAGCACACTAAAGGTGGCCGGCAGCACGACGTTCACCAGGCCACTATAGGTGGTCGGCAGCTCGAGAGCTCACCAGCACAATACAGTTGGCCGGCAGCACGACAGCTCACCAGACTACTATAGGTGGCCGGCAGCACGACAGCTCACCAGCACACTATATGTGGCCGGCAGCACGACAGCTCACCAGGCCACTATAGGTGGCCGGCAGCACAACAGATCACCAGACTACTATAGGTGGCCGGCAGCACGACAGCTCACCAGCACACTATATGTGGCCGGCAGCACGACAGCTCACCAGCACACTATATGTGGTCGGCAGCACGACAGCTCACCAGGCCAGTATAGGTGACCGGCAGCACGACAGCTCACCAGACTACTATAGGTGGCCGGCAGCACGACAGCTCACCAGCACACTAAAGGTGGCCGGCAGCACGACGTTCACCAGGCCACTATAGGCGGTCGGCAGCTCGAGAGCTCACCAGCACAATACAGTTGGCCGGCAGCACGACAGCTCATCAGCCCACTATAGGTGGTCGGCAGCTCGAGAGCTCACCAGTACAATACAGTTGGCTGGCAGCACGACAGCTCACCAGGCCACTATAGGTGGCCGGCAGCACGACAGCTCACCAGGCCACTATAGGTGGCCGGCAGCATGACAGCTAACCAGGCCACTATATGTGGATGGCAGCACCACAGCTTACCAGGCCACTATAGGTGGCCGGCAGCACGACAGCTCACCAGACTACTATAGGTGGCCGGCAGCACGACAGCTCACCAGGGCACTATAGGTGGCCGGCAGCACGACAGCTCATCAGGCCACTATAGGTGGCCGGCAGAACGACAGCGCACCAGGCCACTATAGGTGGCCGGCAGCACGACAGCTCACCAGGCCACTATAGGTCGCCGGCAGCACGACAGCTAACCAGGCCGCTATAGGTGGCCGGCAGCACGAGAGCTCACCAGGCGACTATAGATGGCCGGCAGGTCGAGAGTTCACCAGCACACTATAGGTGGCCGGCAGCACGACAGCTCACCAGGCCACTATAGGTGGCCGGCAGCACGACAGCTCACCACCACACTATATGTGGCCGGCAGCACGACAGCTCACCAGGCCACTTTAGGTGGCCGGCAGCACGACAGCTCACCAGGGCACTATAGGTGGCCGGCAGCACGACAGCTCATCAGGCCACTATAGGTGGTCGGCAGCTCGAGAGCTCACCAGCACAATACAGTTGGCCGGCAGCGCGACAGCTCACCAGGCCACTATAGGTGGCCGGCAGCACGACAGCTCACCAGGGCACTATAGGTGGCCGGCAGCACGACAGCTCATCAGGCCACTATAGGTGGCCGGCAGGTCGAGAGTTCACAAGCATACTATAGGTGGCCGGCAGCACGACAGCTCACCAGGCCACAATAGGTGGCCGGCAGCACGACAGCTCACCAGGCCACTATAGGTTGCCGGCAGCACGACAGCTAACCAGGCCGCTATAGGTGGCCGGCAGCACGAGAGCTCACCAGGCGACTATAGATGGCCGGCAGGTCGAGAGTTCACCAGCACACTATAGGTGGCCGGCAGCACAACAGCTCACCAGGCCACTATAGGTGGCCGGCAGCACGACAGCTCACCAGCACACTATAGGTGGCCGGCAGCTCCAGAGCTCACCAGCACACTATAGGTAGCCGGCAGCACGACAGCTCACCAGGCCATTATAGGTTGCCGGCAGCACGACAGCTCACCAGTCCACTATAGGTGGCCGGCAGCACGACAGCTCACCAGCACACTATAGGTGGCCGGCAGCTCGAGAGCTAACCAGCACACTACAGTTGGCCGGCAGCTCGAGAGCTCACCAGCACACTATAGGTAGCCGGCAGCACGACGCTCACCAGCACAATATAGGTGGTCGGCAGATCGAGAGCTCAACAGCACACTACAGTTGGCCGGCAGCACGAGAGCTCACCACGCGATTATAGATGGCCGGCAGCACGACAGCTCACCAGGCCATTAAAGGTTGCCGGCAGCACGACAGCTCACCAGGCCACTATAGGTGGCCGGCAGCACGACAGCTCACCAGGCCACTATAGGTGGCCGGCAGCACGACAGATCACCAGGCTACTATAGGTGCCCGGCAGCACGACAGCTCACCAGCACACTATATGTGGCCGGCAGCATGAGAGCTCACCAGGCCACTATAGGTGGCCGGCAGCACGACAGCTCACCAGGCCACTATAGGTGGCCGGCAGCGCGACAGCTCACCAGGCCACTCTAGGTGGCCGGCAGCACGGCTGCTCACCAGGCCATTATAGGTGCACGACACGACAGCTCACCAGCACAATATAGGTGGTCGGCAGATCGAGAGCTCACCAGCACACTACAGGTGGCCGGCAGCACGAGAGCTCACCACGCGATTATAGATGGCCGGCAGCACGACAGCTCACCAGGCCACTATAGGTGCCCGCAGCACGACAGCTCATCAGCACACTATAGGTGGCCGGCAGCGCGACAGCTCACCAGGGCACTATAGGTGGCCGGCAGCACGACAGCTCACCAGGCCACTATAGGTGGCCGGTAGGACGACAGCTCACCAGCACACTATTGGTGGCCGGCAGCTCGAGAGCTCACCAGCACACTATAGGTAGCCGGCAGCACGACAGCTCACCAGGCCATTATAGGTTGCCGGCAGCACGACAGCTCACCAGGCCACTATAGGTGGCCGGCAGCACGACAGTTCACCAGGGCACTATAGGTGGCCGGCAGCACGACAGCTCATCGGGCCACTATAGGTGGCC
The DNA here is from genome assembly GCA_951905685.1 of Eumerus sabulonum. NCBI lineage: Eukaryota > Metazoa > Arthropoda > Insecta > Diptera > Syrphidae > Eumerus > Eumerus sabulonum. The sequence goes on along the minus strand of OX645060.1, from coordinate 130,938,853 downwards.
GGCAGAATGACAGCGCACCAGGCCACTATAGGTGGCCGGCAGCACGACAGCTCACCAGCACACTATATGTGGCCGGCAGCACGAGAGCTCACCAGGCCACTATAGGTGGCCGGCAGCACGACAGGTCACCAGGCCACTACAGGTGGCCGGCAGCGCGACAGCTCACCAGGCCACTCTAGGTGGCCGGCAGCACGGCTGCTCACCAGGCCATTATAGGTGCACGACACGACAGCTCACCAGCACACTATAGGTGGTCGACAGCTCGAGAGCTCTCCAGCCACTACAGTTGGCCGGCAGCACGACAGCTCACCAAGCCACTATATGTGGCCGGTAGGACGACAGCTCACCAGCACATTATAGGTGGCCGGCAGCACGACAGCTCACCAGGCCACTATAGGTGGCCGGCAGCACGACAGCTCACCAGGCCACTATAGGTGGCCGGCAGCATGACAGCTCACCAGGACACTACAGGTGGCCGGCAGCACGACAGCTCACCAGGCCACTATAGGTGGCCGGCAGCACGACAGCTCACCACGCCACTATAGGTTGCCGGCAGCACGACAGCTCACCAGGCCACTATGGGTGGCCGGCATCACGACAGCTCACCAGACCACTGTAGGTTGGCGGCAGTACGAGAGCTCACCAGGCCACTATAGGTGGCCGGCAGCACGACAGCTCACCAGGCCACTATAGGTGGCCGGCAGCACGACAGCTCACCAGGCCACTATAGGTGACCGGCAGCACGACAGCTCACCAGGACACTATAGGTGGCCGCCAGCACGACAGCTCACCAGCACACTATATGTGACCGGCAGCACGACAGCTCACCAGGCCACTATAGGTGGGTGGCAGCACCACAGCTTACCAGGCCACTATAGGTGGCCGGCAGCACGACAGCTCACCAGACTACTATAGGTGGCCGGCAGCACGACAGCTAACCAGGCCGCTATAGGTGGCCGGCAGCACGAGAGCTTCCCAGGCGACTATAGATGGCCGGCAGGTCGAGAGTTCACCAGCACACTATAGGTGGCCGGCAGCACGACAGCTCACCAGGCCACTATAGGTGGCCGGCAGCACGACAGCTCACCAGCACACTATAGGTGGCCGGCAGCTCCAGAGCTCACCAGCACACTATAGGTAGCCGGCATCACGACAGCTCACCAGGCCACTATAGGTGGCCGGCAGAACGACAGCGCACCAGATCACTATAGGTGGCCGGCAGCACGACAACTCACCAGGCCTCTATAGGTGGCCGGCAGCACGACAGCTCACCAGGCCACAATAGGTGGCCGGCAGCACGACAGCTCACCAGGCCACTATAGGTTGCCGGCAGCACGACAGCTAACCAGGCCGCTATAGGTGGCCGGCAGCACGAGAGCTTCCCAGGCGACTATAGATGGCCGGCAGGTCGAGAGTTCACCAGCACACTATAGGTGGCCGGCAGCACGACAGCTCACCAGGCCACTATAGGTGGCCGGCAGCACGACAGCTCACCAGGCCACAATAGGTGGCCGGCAGCACGACAGCTCACCAGGCCACTATAGGTGGGTGGCAGCACCACAGCTTACCAGGCCACTATAGGTGGCCGGCAGCACGACAGCTCACCAGACTACTATAGGTGGCCGGCAGCACGACAGCTCACCAGGGCACTATAGGTGGCCGGCAGCACGACAGCTCATCAGGCCACTATAGGTGGCCGGCAGAACGACAGCGCACCAGGTCACTATAGGTGGCCGGCAGCACGACAACTCACCAGGCCTCTATAGGTGGCCGGCAGCACGACAGCTCACCAGGCCACAATAGGTGGCCGGCAGCACGACAGCTCACCAGGCCACTATAGGTTGCCGGCAGCACGACAGCTAACCAGGCCGCTATAGGTGGCCGGCAGCACGAGAGCTTCCCAGGCGACTATAGATGGCCGGCAGGTCGAGAGTTCACCAGCACACTATAGGTGGCCGGCAGCACGACAGCTCACCAGGCCACTATAGGTGGCCGGCAGCACGACAGCTCACCAGCACACTATTGGTAGCCGGCAGCTCCAGAGCTCACCAGCACACTATAGGTAGCCGGCATCACGACAGCTCACCAGGCCACTGTAGGTTGGCGGCAGTACGAGAGCTCACCAGGCCACTATAGGTGGCCGGCAGCACGACAGCTCACCACGCCACTATAGGTTGCCGGCAGCACGACAGCTCACCAGGCCACTATGGGTGGCCGGCATCACGACAGCTCACCAGACCACTGTAGGTTGGCGGCAGTACGAGAGCTCACCAGGCCACTATAGGTGGCCGGCAGCACGACAGCTCACCAGGCCACTATAGGTGGCCGGCAGCACGACAGCTCACCAGGCCACTATAGGTGACCGGCATCACGACAGCTCACCAGGACACTATAGGTGGCCGCCAGCACGACAGCTCACCAGGCCACTATATGTGGCCGGAAACTCGAGAGCTCACCAGACCACTATAGGTGGCCGGCAACACGGCAGCTCACCAGCACACTATATGTGACCGGCAGCACGACAGCTCACCAGGCCACTATAGGTGGCCGGCAGCACGACAGCTCACCAGGCCACTCTAGGTGGCCGGCAGCACGACAGCTCACCAGCACACTATATGTGGCCGGCAGCACGACAGCTCACCAGGCCACTATAGGTGGCCGGCAGCTCGAGAGCTCACCAGCACAATACAGTTGGCCGGCAGCACGACGGCTCACCAGGCCACTATTGGTGGCCGGCAGCACTACTGCTCACCAGGCCACTATAGGTGGCCGGCAGCACAACAGATCACCAGACTACTATAGGTGGCCGGCAGCACGACAGCTCACCAGCACACTATATGTGGCCGGCAGCACGACAGCTCACCAGGCCACTATAGGTGGCCGGCAGCACGACAGCTCACCAGACTACTATAGGTGGCCGGCACCACGACAGCTCACCAGGGCACTATAGGTGGCCGGGAGCACGACAGCTCATCAGGCCACCATAGGTGGCCGGCAGAACGATAGCGCACCAGACCACTATAGGTGGCCGGCATCTCGACAGCTCACCAGGCCACTATAGGTGGCCGGCATCACGACAGCTCACCAGACCACTATAGGCGGCCGGCAGCACGACAACTCACCAGGCCTCTATAGGTGGCCGGCAGCACGACAGCTCATCAGGCCATTATAGGTTGCCGGCAGCACGACAGCTCACCAGGCCACTACAGGTGGCCGGCAGCACGACAGCTCACCAGGCCACTATAGGTGGCCGGTAGGACGACAGCTCACCAGCACACTATTGGTGGCCGGCAGCTCGAGAGCTCACCAGCACACTATAGGTAGCCGGCAGCACGACAGCTAACCAGGCCATTATAGGTTGCCGGCAGTACGACAGCTCACCAGGCAACTACAGCTGGCCGGCAGCACGACAGCTCACCAGGCCACTATAGGTGGTCGGCAGCTCGAGAGCTCACCAGCACAATACAGTTGGCCGGCAGCACGACAGCTCACCAGGCCACTATAGGTGGCCGGCAGCACGACAGCTCACCAGGGCACTATAGGTGGCCGGCAGCACGACAGCTCATCAGGCCACTATAGGTGGCCGGCAGGTCGAGAGTTCACAAGCATACTATAGGTGGCCGGCAGCACGACGCTCACCAGGCCACTATAGGTGGCCGGCAGCTCGAGAGCTCACCAGCACAATACAGTTTGCCGGCAGCACGAGAGCTCACCAGGCGACTATAGATGGCCGGCAGCACGACAGCTCACCAAGCCACTATAGGTGGCCGGTAGGACGACAGCTCACCAGCACACTATAGGTGGCCGGCAGCTCGAGAGCTCACCAGCACACTATAGGTAGCCGGCAGCACGACAGCTAACCAGGCCATTATAGGTTGCCGGCAGTACGACAGCTCACCAGGCCACTATAGGTGGCCGGCAGCACGACAGCTCACCAGGCCACTATAGGTGGCCGGCAGCACGACAGATCACCAGGCCACTATAGGTGGCCGGCAGCACGACAGCTCACCAGCACACTATATGTGGCCGGCAGCATGAGAGCTCACCAGGCCACTATAGGTGGCCAGCAGCACGAAAGCTCACCAGGCCACTATAGGTGGTCGGCAGCTCGAGAGCTCACCAGCACAATACAGTTGGCCGGCAGCACGACAGCTCACCAGGGCACTATAGGTGGCCGGGAGCACGACAGCTCATCAGGCCACCATAGGTGGCCGGCAGAAGGATAGCGCACCAGACCACTATAGGTGGCCGGCATCTCGACAGCTCACCAGGCCACTATAGGTGGCCGGCAGAACGACAGCGCACCAGGCCACTATAGGTGGCCGGCAGCACGACAACTCACCAGGCCTCTATAGGTGGCCGGCAGCACGACAGCTCACCAGGCCACAATAGGTGGCCGGCAGCACGAGAGCTCACCAGGCGACTATAGATGGCCGGCAGCACGACAGCTCACCAAGCCACTATAGGTGGCCGGTAGGACGACAGCTCACCAGCACACTATTGGTGGCCGGCAGCTCGGGAGCTCACCAGCACACTATAGGTAGCCGGCAGCACGACAGCTAACCAGGCCATTATAGGTTGCCGGCAGCACGACAGCTCACCAGGCCACTATAGGTGGCCGGCAGCACGACAGCTCACCAGGCCACTATAGGTGGCCGGCAGCACGACAGATCACCAGGCCACTATAGGTGGCCGGCAGCACGACAGCTCACCAGCACACTATATGTGGCCGGCAGCATGAGAGCTCACCAGGCCACTATAGGTGGCCGGCAGCACGACAGCTCACCAGGCCACTATAGGTGGCCGGCAGCACGACAGCTCACCAGGCCACTATAGGTGGCCGGCAGCACGACAGCTCACCACCACACTATATGTGGCCGGCAGCACGACAGCTCACCAGGCCACTATAGGTGGCCGGCAGCACGACAGCTCACCAGGGCACTATAGGTGGCCGGCAGGACGACAGCTCATCAGGCCACTATAGGTGGTCGGCAGCTCGAGAGCTCACCAGCACAATACAGTTGGCCGGCAGCACGACAGCTCACCAGGCCACTATAGGTGGCCGGCAGCACGACAGCTCACCAGGGCACTATAGGTGGCCGGCAGCACGACAGCTCATCAGGCCACTATAGGTGGCCGGCAGGTCGAGAGTTCACAAGCATACTATAGGTGGCCGGCAGCACGACAGCTCACCAGGCCACAATAGGTGGCCGGCAGCACGACAGCTCACCAGGCCACTATAGGTTGCCGGCAGCACGACAGCTAACCAGGCCGCTATAGGTGGCCGGCAGCACGAGAGCTCACCAGGCGACTATAGATGGCCGGCAGGTCGAGAGTTCACCAGCACACTATAGGTGGCCGGCAGCACAACAGCTCACCAGGCCACTATAGGTGGCCGGCAGCACGACAGCTCACCAGCACACTATAGGTGGCCGGCAGCTCCAGAGCTCACCAGCACACTATAGGTAGCCGGCAGCACGACAGCTCACCAGGCCATTATAGGTTGCCGGCAGCACGACAGCTCACCAGTCCACTATATGTGGCCGGCAGCACGACAGCTCACCAGCACACTATAGGTGGCCGGCAGCTCGAGAGCTAACCAGCACACTACAGTTGGCCGGCAGCTCGAGAGCTCACCAGCACACTATAGGTAGCCGGCAGCACGACGCTCACCAGCACAATATAGGTGGTCGGCAGATCGAGAGCTCAACAGCACACTACAGTTGGCCGGCAGCACGAGAGCTCACCACGCGATTATAGATGGCCGGCAGCACGACAGCTCACCAGGCCATTATAGGTTGCCGGCAGCACGACAGCTCACCAGGCCACTATAGGTGGCCGGCAGCACGACAGCTCACCAGGCCACTATAGGTGGCCGGCAGCACGACAGATCACCAGGCTACTATAGGTGCCCGGCAGCACGACAGCTCACCAGCACACTATATGTGGCCGGCAGCATGAGAGCTCACCAGGCCACTATAGGTGGCCGGCAGCACGACAGCTCACCAGGCCACTATAGGTGGCCGGCAGCGCGACAGCTCACCAGGCCACTCTAGGTGGCCGGCAGCACGGCTGCTCACCAGGCCATTATAGGTGCACGACACGACAGCTCACCAGCACAATATAGGTGGTCGGCAGATCGAGAGCTCACCAGCACACTACAGGTGGCCGGCAGCACGAGAGCTCACCACGCGATTATAGATGGCCGGCAGCACGACAGCTCACCAGGCCACTATAGGTGGCCGGCAGCACGACAGCTCATCAGCACACTATAGGTGGCCGGCAGCGCGACAGCTCACCAGGGCACTATAGGTGGCCGGCAGCACGACAGCTCACCAGGCCACTATAGGTGGCCGGCAGCACGACAGCTCACCAGGCCACTATAGGTGGCCGGTAGGACGACAGCTCACCAGGCCACTATAGGTGGCCGGTAGGACGACAGCTCACCAGCACACTATTGGTGGCCGGCAGCTCGAGAGCTCACCAGCACACTATAGGTAGCCGGCAGCACGACAGCTCACCAGGCCATTATAGGTTGCCGGCAGCACGACAGCTCACCAGGCCACTATAGGTGGCCGGCAGCACGACAGTTCACCAGGGCACTATAGGTGGCCGGCAGCACGACAGCTCATCAGGCCACTATAGGTGGCCGGCAGAATGACAGCGCACCAGGCCACTATAGGTGGCCGGCAGCACGACAGCTCACCAGCACACTATATGTGGCCGGCAGCACGAGAGCTCAGCAGGCCACTATAGGTGGCCGGCAGCACGACAGGTCACCAGGCCACTACAGGTGGCCGGCAGCGCGACAGCTCACCAGGCCACTCTAGGTGGCCGGCAGCACGGCTGCTCACCAGGCCATTATAGGTGCACAACACGACAGCTCACCAGCACACTATAGGTGGTCGACAGCTCGAGAGCTCTCCAGCCACTACAGTTGGCCGGCAGCGCGACAGCTCACCAGGCCACTCTAGGTGGCCGGCAGCACGGCTGCTCAAAAGGCCATTATAGGTGCACGACACGACAGCTCACCAGCACACTATAGGTGGTCGACAGCTCGAGAGCTCTCCAGCCACTACAGTTGGCCGGCAGCACGACAGCTCACCAAGCCACTATATGTGGCCGGTAGGACGACAGCTCACCAGCACATTATAGGTGGCCGGCAGCACGACAGCTCACCAGGCCACTATAGGTGGCCGGCAGCACGACAGCTCACCAGGCCACTATAGGTGGCCGGCAGCACGACAGCTCACCAGGCCACTATAGGTGGCCGGCAGCATGACAGCTCACCAGGACACTACAGGTGGCCGGCAGCACGACAGCTCACCAGGCCACTATAGGTGGCCGGCAGCAAGACAGCTCACCACGCCACTATAGGTTGCCGGCAGCACGACAGCTCACCAGGCCACTATGGGTGGCCGGCATCACGACAGCTCACCAGACCACTGTAGGTTGGCGGCAGTACGAGAGCTCACCAGGCCACTATAGGTGGCCGGCAGCACGACAGCTCACCAGGCCACTATAGGTGGCCGGCAGCACGACAGCTCACCAGGCCACTATAGGTGACCGGCAGCACGACAGCTCACCAGGACACTATAGGTGGCCGCCAGCACGACAGCTCACCAGCACACTATATGTGACCGGCAGCACGACAGCTCACCAGGCCACTATAGGTGGGTGGCAGCACCACAGCTTACCAGGCCACTATAGGTGGCCGGCAGCACGACAGCTCACCAGACTACTATAGGTGGCCGGCAGCACGACAGCTAACCAGGCCGCTATAGGTGGCCGGCAGCACGAGAGCTTCCCAGGCGACTATAGATGGCCGGCAGGTCGAGAGTTCACCAGCACACTATAGGTGGCCGGCAGCACGACAGCTCACCAGGCCACTATAGGTGGCCGGCAGCACGACAGCTCACCAGCACACTATAGGTGGCCGGCAGCTCCAGAGCTCACCAGCACACTATAGGTAGCCGGCATCACGACAGCTCACCAGGCCACTATAGGTGGCCGGCAGAACGACAGCGCACCAGATCACTATAGGTGGCCGGCAGCACGACAACTCACCAGGCCTCTATAGGTGGCCGGCAGCACGACAGTTCACCAGGCCACAATAGGTGGCCGGCAGCACGACAGCTCACCAGGCCACTATAGGTTGCCGGCAGCACGACAGCTAACCAGGCCGCTATAGGTGGCCGGCAGCACGAGAGCTTCCCAGGCGACTATAGATGGCCGGCAGGTCGAGAGTTCACCAGCACACTATAGGTGGCCGGCAGCACGACAGCTCACCAGGCCACTATAGGTGGCCGGCAGCACGACAGCTCACCAGGCCACAATAGGTGGCCGGCAGCACGACAGCTCACCAGGCCACTATAGGTGGGTGGCAGCACCACAGCTTACCAGGCCACTATAGGTGGCCGGCAGCACGACAGCTCACCAGACTACTATAGGTGGCCGGCAGCACGACAGCTCACCAGGGCACTATAGGTGGCCGGCAGCACGACAGCTCATCAGGCCACTATAGGTGGCCGGCAGAACGACAGCGCACCAGGTCACTATAGGTGGCCGGCAGCACGACAACTCACCAGGCCTCTATAGGTGGCCGGCAGCACGACAGCTCACCAGGCCACAATAGGTGGCCGGCAGCACGACAGCTCACCAGGCCACTATAGGTTGCCGGCAGCACGACAGCTAACCAGGCCGCTATAGGTGGCCGGCAGCACGAGAGCTTCCCAGGCGACTATAGATGGCCGGCAGGTCGAGAGTTCACCAGCACACTATAGGTGGCCGGCAGCACGACAGCTCACCAGGCCACTAAAGGTGGCCGGCAGCACGACAGCTCACCAGCACACTATTGGTAGCCGGCAGCTCCAGAGCTCACCAGCACACTATAGGTAGCCGGCATCACGACAGCTCACCAGGCCACTGTAGGTTGGCGGCAGTACGAGAGCTCACCAGGCCACTATAGGTGGCCGGCAGCACGACAGCTCACCACGCCACTATAGGTTGCCGGCAGCACGACAGCTCACCAGGCCACTATGGGTGGCCGGCATCACGACAGCTCACCAGACCACTGTAGGTTGGCGGCAGTACGAGAGCTCACCAGGCCACTATAGGTGGCCGGCAGCACGACAGCTCACCAGGCCACTATAGGTGGCCGGCAGCACGACAGCTCACCAGGCCACTATAGGTGACCGGCATCACGACAGCTCACCAGGACACTATAGGTGGCCGCCAGCACGACAGCTCACCAGGCCACTATATGTGGCCGGTAACTCGAGAGCTCACCAGACCACTATAGGTGGCCGGCAACACGGCAGCTCACCAGCACACTATATGTGACCGGCAGCACGACAGCTCACCAGGCCACTATAGGTGGCCGGCAGCACGACAGCTCACCAGGCCACTCTAGGTGGCCGGCAGCACGACAGCTCACCAGCACACTATATGTGGCCGGCAGCACGACAGCTCACCAGGCCACTATAGGTGGCCGGCAGCTCGAGAGCTCACCAGCACAATACAGTTGGCCGGCAGCACGACGGCTCACCAGGCCACTATTGGTGGCCGGCAGCACTACTGCTCACCAGGCCACTATAGGTGGCCGGCAGCACAACAGATCACCAGACTACTATAGGTGGCCGGCAGCACGACAGCTCACCAGCACACTATATGTGGCCGGCAGCACGACAGCTCACCAGGCCACTATAGGTGGCCGGCAGCACGACAGCTCACCAGACTACTATAGGTGGCCGGCACCACGACAGCTCACCAGGGCACTATAGGTGGCCGGGAGCACGACAGCTCATCAGGCCACCATAGGTGACCGGCAGAACGATAGCGCACCAGACCACTATAGGTGGCCGGCATCTCGACAGCTCACCAGGCCACTATAGGTGGCCGGCATCACGACAGCTCACCAGACCACTATAGGCGGCCGGCAGCACGACAACTCACCAGGCCTCTATAGGTGGCCGGCAGCACGACAGCTCATCAGGCCATTATAGGTTGCCGGCAGCACGACAGCTCACCAGGCCACTACAGGTGGCCGGCAGCACGACAGCTCACCAGGCCACTATAGGTGGCCGGTAGGACGACAGCTCACCAGCACACTATTGGTGGCCGGCAGCTCGAGAGCTCACCAGCACACTATAGGTAGCCGGCAGCACGACAGCTAACCAGGCCATTATAGGTTGCCGGCAGTACGACAGCTCACCAGGCAACTACAGCTGGCCGGCAGCACGACAGCTCACCAGGCCACTATAGGTGGTCGGCAGCTCGAGAGCTCACCAGCACAATACAGTTGGCCGGCAGCACGACAGCTCACCAGGCCACTATAGGTGGCCGGCAGCACGACAGCTCACCAGGGCACTATAGGTGGCCGGCAGCACGACAGCTCATCAGGCCACTATAGGTGGCCGGCAGGTCGAGAGTTCACAAGCATACTATAGGTGGCCGGCAGCACGACGCTCACCAGGCCACTATAGGTGGCCGGCAGCTCGAGAGCTCACCAGCACAATACAGTTTGCCGGCAGCACGAGAGCTCACCAGGCGACTATAGATGGCCGGCAGCACGACAGCTCACCAAGCCACTATAGGTGGCCGGTAGGACGACAGCTCACCAGCACACTATAGGTGGCCGGCAGCTCGAGAGCTCACCAGCACACTATAGGTAGCCGGCAGCACGACAGCTAACCAGGCCATTATAGGTTGCCGGCAGTACGACAGCTCACCAGGCCACTATAGGTGGCCGGCAGCACGACAGCTCACCAGGCCACTATAGGTGGCCGGCAGCACGACAGATCACCAGGCCACTATAGGTGGCCGGCAGCACGACAGCTCACCAGCACACTATATGTGGCCGGCAGCATGAGAGCTCACCAGGCCACTATAGGTGGCCGGCAGCACGAAAGCTCACCAGGCCACTATAGGTGGTCGGCAGCTCGAGAGCTCACCAGCACAATACAGTTGGCCGGCAGCACGACAGCTCACCAGGGCACTATAGGTGGCCGGGAGCACGACAGCTCATCAGGCCACCATAGGTGGCCGGCAGAAGGATAGCGCACCAGACCACTATAGGTGGCCGGCATCTCGACAGCTCACCAGGCCACTATAGGTGGCCGGCAGAACGACAGCGCACCAGGCCACTATAGGTGGCCGGCAGCACGACAACTCACCAGGCCTCTATAGGTGGCCGGCAGCACGACAGCTCACCAGGCCACAATAGGTGGCCGGCAGCACGAGAGCTCACCAGGCGACTATAGATGGCCGGCAGCACGACAGCTCACCAAGCCACTATAGGTGGCCGGTAGGACGACAGCTCACCAGCACACTATTGGTGGCCGGCAGCTCGGGAGCTCACCAGCACACTATAGGTAGCCGGCAGCACGACAGCTAACCAGGCCATTATAGGTTGCCGGCAGCACGACAGCTCACCAGGCCACTATAGGTGGCCGGCAGCACGACAGCTAACCAGGCCACTATAGGTGGCTGGCAGCACGACAGATCACCAGGCCACTATAGGTGGCCGGCAGCACGAACGCTCACCAGCACACTATATGTGGCCGGCAGCATGAGAGCTCACCAGGCCACTATAGGTGGCCGGCAGCACGACAGCTCACCAGGCCACTATAGGTGGCCGGCAGCACGACAGATCACCAGGCCACTACAGGTGGCCGCAGCACGACAGCTCACCAGGCCACTATAGGTGGTCGGCAGCTCGAGAGCTCACCAGCACAATACAGTTGGCCGGCAGCCCGACAGCTCACCAGGGCACTATAGGTGGCCGGGAGCACGACAGCTCCTCAGGCCACCATAGGTGGCCGGCAGAACTATAGCCCACCAGACCACTATAGGTGGCCGGCATCTCGACAGCTCACCAGGCCACTATAGGTGGCCGGCAGAACGACAGCACACCAGGCCACTATAGGTGGCCGGCAGCACGACAACTCACCAGGCCTCTATAGGTGGCCGGCAGCACGACAGCTCACCAGGCCACAATAGGTGGCCGGCAGCACGACAGCTCACCAGGCCACTATAGGTTGCCGGCAGCACGACAGCTAACCAGGCCGCTATGGGTGGCCGGCAGCACGAGAGCTCACCAGGCGACTATAGATGGCCGGCAGGTCGAGAGTTCACCAGCACACTATAGGTGGCCGGCAGCTCCAGAGCTCACCAGCACACTATAGGTAGCCGGCAGCACGACAGCTCACCAGGCCATTATAGGTTGCCGGCAGCACGACAGCTCACCAGGCCACTATGGGTAGCCGGCAGCACGACAGCTCACCAGCACACTATAGGTGGCCGGCAGCTCCAGAGCTCACCAGCACACTATAGGTAGCCGGCAGCACGACAGCTCACCAGGCCATTATAGGTTGCCGGCAGCACGACAGCTCACCAGGCCACTATTGGTGGCCGGCAGATCGAGAGCTCACCAGCACACTACAGGTGGCCGGCAGCACGAGAGCTCACCACGCGATTATAGATGGCCGGCAGCACGACAGCTCACCAGGCCACTATAGGTGGGCGGCAGCACGACAGCTCATCAGCACACTATAGGTGGCCGGCAGCGCGACAGCTCACCAGGGCACTATAGGTGGCCGGCAGCACGACAGCTCACCAGGCCACTATAGGTGGCCGGCACCACGACGGCTCACCAGGCCACTATAGGTGGCCGGCAGCACGACAGCTCACCAGGCCACTATAGGAGGCCGGTAGGACGACAGCTCACCAGCACACTATTGGTGGCCGGCAGCTTGAGAGCTCACCAGCACACTATAGGTAGCCGGCAGCACGACAGCTCACCAGGCCATTATAGGTTGCCGGCAGCACGACAGCTCACCAGGCCACTATAGGTGGCCGGCAGCACGACAGTTCACCAGGGCACTATAGGTGGCCAGTAGGACGACAGCTCACCAGCACACTATTGGTGGCCGGCAGCTTGAGAGCTCACCAGCACACTATAGGTAGCCGGCAGCACGACAGCTCACCAGGCCATTATAGGTTGCCGGCAGCACGACAGCTCACCAGGCCACTATAGGTGGCCGGCAGCACGACAGCTCACCAGGCCACTATAGGTGGCCGGTAGGACGACAGCTCACCAGCACACTATTGGTGGCCGGCAGCTTGAGAGCTCACCAGCACACTATAGGTAGCCGGCAGCACGACAGCTCACCAGGCCATTATAGGTTGCCGGCAGCACGACAGCTCACCAGGCCACTATAGGTGGCCCGCAGCACGACGGCTCACCAGGCCACTATAGGTGGCCGGCAGCGCGACAGCTCACCAGGCCACTCTAGGTGGCCGGCAGCACGGCTGCTCACCAGGCCATTATAGGTGCACGACGCGACAGCTCACCAGCACAATATAGGTGGTCGGCAGATCGAGAGCTCACCAGCACAATACAGTTGGCCGGCAGCACGACGGCTCACCAGGCCACTATTGGTGGCCGGCAGCACTACTGCTCACCAGGCCACTATAGGTGGCCGGCAGCACAACAGATCACCAGACTACTATAGGTGGCCGGCAGCACGACAGCTCACCAGCACACTATATGTGGCCGGCAGCACGACAGCTCACCAGGCCACTATAGGTGGCCGGCAGCACGACAGCTCACCAGACTACTATAGGTGGCCGGCACCACGACAGCTCACCAGGGCACTACAGGTGGCCGGGAGCACGACAGCTCATCAGGCCACCATAGGTGGCCGGCAGAACGATAGCGCACCAGACCACTATGGGTGGCCGGCATCTCGACAGCTCACCAGGCCACTATAGGTGGCCGGCATCTCGACAGCTCACCAGACCACTATAGGCGGCCGGCAGCACGACAACTCACCAGGCCTCTATAGGTGGCCGGCAGCACGACAGCTCATCAGGCCATTATAGGTTGCCGGCAGCACGACAGCTCACCAGGCCACTACAGGTGGCCGGCAGCACGACAGCTCACCAGGCCACTATAGGTGGCCGGTAGGACGACAGCTCACCAGCACACTATTGGTGGCCGGCAGCTCGAGAGCTCACCAGCACACTATAGGTAGCCGGCAGCACGACAGCTAACCAGGCCATTATAGGTTGCCGGCAGTACGACAGCTCACCAGGCCACTACAGGTGGCCGGCAGCACGACAGCTCACCAGGCCACTATAGGTGGTCGGCAGCTCGAGAGCTCACCAGCACAATACAGTTGGCCGGCAGCACGACAGCTCACCAGGCCACTATAGGTGGCCGGCAGCACGACAGCTCACCAGGGCACTATAGGTGGCCGGCAGCACGACAGCTCATCAGGCCACTATAGGTGGCCGGCAGGTCGAGAGTTCACAAGCATACTATAGGTGGCCGGCAGCACGGCGCTCACCAGGCCACTATAGGTGGCCGGCAGCTCGAGAGCTCACCAGCACAATACAGTTTGCCGGCAGCACGAGAGCTCACCAGGCGACTATAGATGGCCGGCAGCACGACAGCTCACCAAGCCACTATAGGTGGCCGGTAGGACGACAGCTCACCAGCACACTATAGGTGGCCGGCAGCTCGAGAGCTCACCAGCACACTATAGGTAGCCGGCAGCACGACAGCTAACCAGGCCATTATAGGTTGCCGGCAGTACGACAGCTCACCAGGCCACTACAGGTGGCCGGCAGCACGACAGCTCACCAGGCCACTATAGGTGGTCGGCAGCTCGAGAGCTCACCAGCACAATACAGTTGGCCGGCAGCACGACAGCTCACCAGGGCACTATAGGTGGCCGGGAGCACGACAGCTCATCAGGCCACCATAGGTGGCCGGCAGAACGATAGCGCACCAGACCACTATAGGTGGCCGGCATCTCGACAGCTCACCAGGCCACTATAGGTGGCCGGCAGAACGACAGCGCACCAGGCCACTATAGGTGGCCGGCAGCACGACAACTCACCAGGCTTCTATAGGTGGCCGGCAGCGCGACAGCTCACCAGGCCACAATAGGTGGCCGGCAGCACGAGAGCTCACCAGGCGACTATAGATGGCCGGCAGCACGACAGCTCACCAAGCCACTATAGGTGGCCGGTAGGACGACAGCTCACCAGCACACTATTGGTGGCCGGCAGCTCGAGAGCTCACCAGCACACTATAGGTAGCCGGCAGCACGACAGCTAACCAGGCCATTATAGATTGCCGGCAGCACGACAGCTCACCAGGCCACTATAGGTGGCCGGCAGCACGACAGCTCACCAGGCCACTATAGGTGGCCGGCAGCACGACAGATCACCAGGCCACTATAGGTGGCCGGCAGCACGACAGCTCACCAGCACACTATATGTGGGCGGCAGCATGAGAGCTCACCAGGCCACTATAGGTGGCCGGCAGCACGACAGCTCACCAGGCCACTATAGGTGGCCGGCAGCACGACAGATCACCAGGCCAATACAGGTGGCCGGCAGCACGACAGCTTACCAGGCCACTATAGGTGGTCGGCAGCTCGAGAGCTCACCAGCACAATACAGTTGGCCGGCAGCACGACAGCTCACCAGGTCACTATAGGTGGCCGGGAGCACGACAGCTCCTCAGGCCACCATAGGTGGCCGGCAGAACGATAGCGCACCAGACCACTATAGGTGGCCGGCATCTCGACAGCTCACCAGGCCACTATAGGTGGCCGGCAGAACGACAGCACACCAGGCCACTATAGGTGGCCGGCAGCACGACAACTCACCAGGCCTCTATAGGTGGCCGGCAGCACGACAGCTCACCAGGCCACAATAGGTGGCCGGCAGCACGACAGCTCACCAGGCCACTATAGGTTGCCGGCAGCACGACAGCTAACCAGGCCGCTATGGGTGGCCGGCAGCACAAGAGCTCACCAGGCGACTATAGATGGCCGGCAGGTCGAGAGTTCACCAGCACACTATAGGTGGCCGGCAGCACGACAGCTCACCAGGCCACTATAGGTGGCCGGCAGCACGACAGCTCACCAGCACACTATAGGTGGCCGGCAGCTCCAGAGCTCACCAGCACACTATAGGTAGCCGGCAGCACGACAGCTCACCAGGCCATTATAGGTTGCCGGTAGCACGACAGCTCACCAGGCCACTATAGGTGGCCGGCAGCACGACAGCTCACCAGCACACTATAGGTGGCCGGCAGCTCGAGAGCTAACCAGCACACTACAGTTGGCCGGCAGCTCGAGAGCTCACCAGCACACTATAGGTAGCCGGCAGCACGAGAGCTCACCACGCGATTATAGATGGCCGGCAGCACGACAGCTCACCAGGCCATTATAGGTTGCCGGCAGCACGACAGCTCACCAGGCCACTATAGGTGGCCGGCAGCACGACAGATCACCAGGCTACTATAGGTGCCCGGCAGCACGACAGCTCACCAGCACACTATATGTGGCCGGCAGCATGAGAGCTCACCAGGCCACTATAGGTGGCCGGCAGCACGACAGCTCACCAGGCCACTATAGGTGGCCGGCAGCGCGACAGCTCACCAGGCCACTCTAGGTGGCCGGCAGCACGGCTGCTCACCAGGCCATTATAGGTGCACGACACGACAGCTCACCAGCACAATATAGGTGGTCGGCAGATCGAGAGCTCACCAGCACACTACAGGTGGCCGGCAGCACGAGAGCTCACCACGCGATTATAGATGGCCGGCAGCACGACAGCTCACCAGGCCACTATAGGTGGCCGGCAGCACGACAGCTCATCAGCACACTACAGGTGGCCGGCAGCACGAGAGCTCACCACGCGATTATAGATGGCCGGCAGCACGACAGCTCACCATTCCATTATAGGTTGCCGGCAGCACGACAGCTCACCAGGCCACTATAGGTGACCGGCAGCACGACAGCTCACCAGGCCACTATAGGTGGCCGGCAGCACGACAGATCACCAGGCCACTATAGGTGGCCGGCAGCACGACAGCTCACCAGCACACTATATGTGACCGGCAGCACGACAGCTCACCAGGCCACTATAGGTGGCCGGCAGCACGACAGCTCACCAGGCCACTATAGGTGGCCGGCAGCGCGACAGCTCACCAGGCCACTCTAGGTGGCCGGCAGCACGGCTGCTCACCAGGCCATTATAGGTGCACGACACGACAGCTCACCAGCACAATATAGGTGGTCGGCAGATCGAGAGCTCACCAGCACACTACAGGTGGCCGGCAGCACGAGAGCTCACCACGCGATTATAGATGGCCGGCAGCACGACAGCTCACCAGGCCACTATAGGTGGGCGGCAGCACGACAGCTCATCAGCACACTATAGGTGGCCGGCAGCGCGACAGCTCACCAGGGCACTATAGGTGGCCGGCAGCACGACAGCTCACCAGGCCACTATAGGTGGCCGGCAGCACGACGGCTCACCAGGCCACTATAGGTGGCCGGCAGCACGACAGCTCACCAGGCCACTATAGGTGGCCGGTAGGACGACAGCTCACCAGCACACTATTGGTGGCCGGCAGCTAGAGAGCTCACCAGCACACTATAGGTAGCCGGCAGCACGACAGCTCACCAGGCCATTATAGGTTGCCGGCAGCACGACAGCTCACCAGGCCACTATAGGTGGCCGGCAGCACGACAGTTCACCAGGGCACTATAGGTGGCCAGTAGGACGACAGCTCACCAGCACACTATTGGTGGCCGGCAGCTTGAGAGCTCACCAGCACACTATAGGTAGCCGGCAGCACGACAGCTCACCAGGCCATTATAGGTTGCCGGCAGCACGACAGCTCACCAGGCCACTATAGGTGGCCGGCAGCGCGACAGCTCACCAGGCCACTCTAGGTGGCCGGCAGCACGGCTGCTCACCAGGCCATTATAGGTGCACGACACGACAGCTCACCAGCACAATATAGGTGGTCGGCAGATCGAGAGCTCACCAGCACAATACAGTTGGCCGGCAGCACTACTGCTCACCAGGCCACTATAGGTGGCCGGCAGCACAACAGATCACCAGACTACTATAGGTGGCCGGCAGCACGACAGCTCACCAGCACACTATATGTGGCCGGCAGCACGACAGCTCACCAGGCCACTATAGGTGGCCGGCAGCACGACAGCTCACCAGACTACTATAGGTGGCCGGCACCACGACAGCTCACCAGGGCACTACAGGTGGCCGGGAGCACGACAGCTCATCAGGCCACCATAGGTGGCCGGCAGAACGATAGCGCACCAGACCACTATGGGTGGCCGGCATCTCGACAGCTCACCAGGCCACTATAGGTGGCCGGCATCACGACAGCTCACCAGACCACTATAGGCGGCCGGCAGCACGACAACTCACCAGGCCTCTATAGGTGGCCGGCAGCACGACAGCTCATCAGGCCATTATAGGTTGCCGGCAGCACGACAGCTCACCAGGCCACTACAGGTGGCCGGCAGCACGACAGCTCACCAGGCCACTATAGGTGGCCGGTAGGACGACAGCTCACCAGCACACTATTGGTGGCCGGCAGCTCGAGAGCTCACCAGCACACTATAGGTAGCCGGCAGCACGACAGCTAACCAGGCCATTATAGGTTGCCGGCAGTACGACAGCTCACCAGGCCACTACAGGTGGCCGGCAGCACGACAGCTCACCAGGCCACTATAGGTGGTCGGCAGCTCGAGAGCTCACCAGCACAATACAGTTGGCCGGCAGCACGACAGCTCACCAGGCCACTATAGGTGGCCGGCAGCACGACAGCTCACCAGGGCACTATAGGTGGCCGGCAGCACGACAGCTCATCAGGCCACTATAGGTGGCCGGCAGGTCGAGGGTTCACAAGCATACTATAGGTGGCCGGCAGCACGGCGCTCACCAGGCCACTATAGGTGGCCGGCAGCTCGAGAGCTCACCAGCACAATACAGTTTGCCGGCAGCACGAGAGCTCACCAGGCGACTATAGATGGCCGGCAGCACGACAGCTCACCAAGCCACTATAGGTGGCCGGTAGGACGACAGCTCACCAGCACACTATAGGTGGCCGGCAGCTCGAGAGCTCACCAGCACACTATAGGTAGCCGGCAGCACGACAGCTAACCAGGCCATTATAGGTTGCCGGCAGTACGACAGCTCACCAGCCCACTACAGGTGGCCGGCAGCACGACAGCTCACCAGGCTACTATAGGTGGTCGGCAGCTCGAGAGCTCACCAGCACAATACAGTTGGCCGGCAGCACGACAGCTCACCAGGGCACTATAGGTGGCCGGGAGCACGACAGCTCATCAGGCCACCATAGGTGGCCGGCAGAACGATAGCGCCCCAGACCACTATAGGTGGCCGGCATCTCGACAGCTCACCAGGCCACTATAGGTGGCCGGCAGAACGACAGCGCACCAGGCCACTATAGGTGGCCGGCAGCACGACAACTCACCAGGCCTCTATAGGTGGCCGGCAGCGCGACAGCTCACCAGGCCACAATAGGTGGCCGGCAGCACGAGAGCTCACCAGGCGACTATAGATGGCCGGCAGCACGACAGCTCACCAAGCCACTATAGGTGGCCGGTAGGACGACAGCTCACCAGCACACTATTGGTGGCCGGCAGCTCGAGAGCTCACCAGCACACTATAGGTAGCCGGCAGCACGACAGCTAACCAGGCCATTATAGATTGCCGGCAGCACGACAGCTCACCAGGCCACTATAGGTGGCCGGCAGCACGACAGCTCACCAGGCCACTATAGGTGGCCGGCAGCACGACAGATCACCAGGCCACTATAGGTGGCCGGCAGCACGACAGCTCACCAGCACACTATATGTGGCCGGCAGCATGAGAGCTCACCAGGCCACTATAGGTGGCCGGCAGCACGACAGCTCACCAGGCCACTATAGGTGGCCGGCAGCACGACAGATCACCAGGCCAATACAGGTGGCCGGCAGCACGACAGCTTACCAGGCCACTATAGGTGGTCGGCAGCTCGAGAGCTCACCAGCACAATACAGTTGGCCGGCAGCACGACAGCTCACCAGGGCACTATAGGTGGCCGGGAGCACGACAGCTCATCAGGCCACCATAGGTGGCCGGCAGAACGATAGCGCACCAGACCACTATAGGTGGCCGGCATCTCGACAGCTCACCAGGCCACTATAGGTGGCCGGCAGAACGACAGCGCACCAGGCCACTATAGGTGGCCGGCAGCACGACAACTCACCAGGCTTCTATAGGTGGCCGGCAGCGCGACAGCTCACCAGGCCACAATAGGTGGCCGGCAGCACGAGAGCTCACCAGGCGACTATAGATGGCCGGCAGCACGACAGCTCACCAAGCCACTATAGGTGGCCGGTAGGACGACAGCTCACCAGCACACTATTGGTGGCCGGCAGCTCGAGAGCTCACCAGCACACTATAGGTAGCCGGCAGCACGACAGCTAACCAGGCCATTATAGATTGCCGGCAGCACGACAGCTCACCAGGCCACTATAGGTGGCCGGCAGCACGACAGCTCACCAGGCCACTATAGGTGGCCGGCAGCACGACAGATCACCAGGCCACTATAGGTGGCCGGCAGCACGACAGCTCACCAGCACACTATATGTGGCCGGCAGCATGAGAGCTCACCAGGCCACTATAGGTGGCCGGCAGCACGACAGCTCACCAGGCCACTATAGGTGGTCGGCAGCTCGAGAGCTCACCAGCACAATACAGTTGGCCGGCAGCACGACAGCTCACCAGGTCACTATAGGTGGCCGGGAGCACGACAGCTCCTCAGGTCACCATAGGTGGCCGGCAGAACGATAGCGCACCAGACCACTATAGGTGGCCGGCATCTCGACAGCTCACCAGGCCACTATAGGTGGCCGGCAGAACGACAGCACACCAGGCCACTATAGGTGGCCGGCAGCACGACAACTCACCAGGCCTCTATAGGTGGCCGGCAGCACGACAGCTCACCAGGCCACAATAGGTGGCCGGCAGCACGACAGCTCACCAGGCCACTATAGGTTGCCGGAGGCACGACAGCTAACCAGGCCGCTATGGGTGGCCGGCAGCACAAGAGCTCACCAGGCGACTATAGATGGCCGGCAGGTCGAGAGTTCACCAGCACACTATAGGTGGCCGGCAGCACGACAGCTCACCAGGCCACTATAGGTGGCCGGCAGCACGACAGCTCACCAGCACACTATAGGTGGCCGGCAGCTCCAGAGCTCACCAGCACACTATAGGTAGCCGGCAGCACGACAGCTCACCAGGCCATTATAGGTTGCCGGTAGCACGACAGCTCACCAGGCCACTATAGGTGGCCGGCAGCACGACAGCTCACCAGCACACTATAGGTTGCCGGCAGCTCGAGAGCTAACCAGCACACTACAGTTGGCCGGCAGCTCGAGAGCTCACCAGCACACTATAGGTAGCCGGCAGCACGAGAGCTCACCACGCGATTATAGATGGCCGGCAGCACGACAGCTCACCAGGCCATTATAGGTTGCCGGCAGCACGACAGCTCACCAGGCCACTATAGGTGGCCGGCAGCACGACAGCTCACCAGGCCACTATAGGTGGCCGGCAGCACGACAGATCACCAGGCTACTATAGGTGCCCGGCAGCACGACAGCTCACCAGCACACTATATGTGGCCGGCAGCATGAGAGCTCACCAGGCCACTATAGGTGGCCGGCAGCACGACAGCTCACCAGGCCACTATAGGTGGCCGGCAGCGCGACAGCTCACCAGGCCACTCTAGGTGGCCGGCAGCACGGCTGCTCACCAGGCCATTATAGGTGCACGACACGACAGCTCACCAGCACAATATAGGTGGTCGGCAGATCGAGAGCTCACCAGCACACTACAGGTGGCCGGCAGCACGAGAGCTCACCACGCGATTATAGATGGCCGGCAGCACGACAGCTCACCAGGCCACTATAGGTGGCCGGCAGCACGACAGCTCATCAGCACACTACAGGTGGCCGGCAGCACGAGAGCTCACCACGCGATTATAGATGGCCGGCAGCACGACAGCTCACCATTCCATTATAGGTTGCCGGCAGCACGACTGCTCACCAGGCCACTATAGGTGACCGGCAGCACGACAGCTCACCAGGCCACTATAGGTGGCCGGCAGCACGACAGATCACCAGGCCACTATAGGTGGCCGGCAGCACGACAGCTCACCAGCACACTATATGTGACCGGCAGCACGACAGCTCACCAGGCCACTATAGGTGGCCGGCAGCACGACAGCTCACCAGGCCACTATAGGTGGCCGGCAGCGCGACAGCTCACCAGGCCACTCTAGGTGGCCGGCAGCACGGCTGCTCACCAGGCCATTATAGGTGCACGACACGACAGCTCACCAGCACAATATAGGTGGTCGGCAGATCGAGAGCTCACCAGCACACTACAGGTGGCCGGCAGCACGAGAGCTCACCACGCGATTATAGATGGCCGGCAGCACGACAGCTCACCAGGCCACTATAGGTGGGCGGCAGCACGACAGCTCATCAGCACACTATAGGTGGCCGGCAGCGCGACAGCTCACCAGGGCACTATAGGTGGCCGGCAGCACGACAGCTCACCAGGCCACTATAGGTGGCCGGCAGCACGACGGCTCACCAGGCCACTATAGGTGGCCGGCAGCACGACAGCTCACCAGGCCACTATAGGTGGCCGGTAGGACGACAGCTCACCAGCACACTATTGGTGGCCGGCAGCTAGAGAGCTCACCAGCACACTATAGGTAGCCGGCAGCACGACAGCTCACCAGGCCATTATAGGTTGCCGGCAGCACGACAGCTCACCCGGCCACTATAGGTGGCCGGCAGCACGACAGTTCACCAGGGCACTATAGGTGGCCAGTAGGACGACAGCTCACCAGCACACTATTGGTGGCCGGCAGCTTGAGAGCTCACCAGCACACTATAGGTAGCCGGCAGCACGACAGCTCACCAGGCCATTATAGGTTGCCGGCAGCACGACAGCTCACCAGGCCACTATAGGTGGCCGGCAGCACGACAGCTCACCAGGCCACTATAGGTGGCCGGTAGGACGACAGCTCACCAGCACACTATTGGTGGCCGGCAGCTTGAGAGCTCACCAGCACACTATAGGTAGCCGGCAGCACGACAGCTCACCAGGCCATTATAGGTTGCCGGCAGCACGACAGCTCACCAGGCCACTATAGGTGGCCGGCAGCACGACAGCTCACCAGGCCACTATAGGTGGCCGGCAGCGCGACAGCTCACCAGGCCACTCTAGGTGGCCGGCAGCACGGCTGCTCACCAGGCCATTATAGGTGCACGACACGACAGCTCACCAGCACAATATAGGTGGTCGGCAGATCGAGAGCTCACCAGCACAATACAGTTGGCCGGCAGCACGACGGCTCACCAGGCCACTATTGGTGGCCGGCAGCACTACTGCTCACCAGGCCACTATAGGTGGCCGGCAGCACAACAGATCACCAGACTACTATAGGTGGCCGGCAGCACGACAGCTCACCAGCACACTATATGTGGCCGGCAGCACGACAGCTCACCAGGCCACTATAGGTGGCCGGCAGCACGACAGCTCACCAGACTACTATAGGTGGCCGGCACCACGACAGCTCACCAGGGCACTACAGGTGGCCGGGAGCACGACAGCTCATCAGGCCACCATAGGTGGCCGGCAGACCGATAGCGCACCAGACCACTATGGGTGGCCGGCATCTCGACAGCTCACCAGGCCACTATAGGTGGCCGGCATCACGACAGCTCACCAGACCACTATAGGCGGCCGGCAGCACGACAACTCACCAGGCCTCTATAGGTGGCCGGCAGCACGACAGCTCATCAGGCCATTATAGGTTGCCGGCAGCACGACAGCTCACCAGGCCACTACAGGTGGCCGGCAGCACGACAGCTCACCAGGCCACTATAGGTGGCCGGTAGGACGACAGCTCACCAGCACACTATTGGTGGCCGGCAGCTCGAGAGCTCACCAGCACACTATAGGTAGCCGGCAGCACGACAGCTAACCAGGCCATTATAGGTTGCCGGCAGTACGACAGCTCACCAGGCCACTACAGGTGGCCGGCAGCACGACAGCTCACCAGGCCACTATAGGTGGTCGGCAGCTCGAGAGCTCACCAGCACAATACAGTTGGCCGGCAGCACGACAGCTCACCAGGCCACTATAGGTGGCCGGCAGCACGACAGCTCACCAGGGCACTATAGGTGGCCGGCAGCACGACAGCTCATCAGGCCACTATAGGTGGCCGGCAGGTCGAGGGTTCACAAGCATACTATAGGTGGCCGGCAGCACGGCGCTCACCAGGCCACTATAGGTGGCCGGCAGCTCGAGAGCTCACCAGCACAATACAGTTTGCCGGCAGCACGAGAGCTCACCAGGCGACTATAGATGGCCGGCAGCACGACAGCTCACCAAGCCACTATAGGTGGCCGGTAGGACGACAGCTCACCAGCACACTATAGGTGGCCGGCAGCTCGAGAGCTCACCAGCACACTATAGGTAGCCGGCAGCACGACAGCTAACCAGGCCATTATAGGTTGCCGGCAGTACGACAGCTCACCAGGCCACTACAGGTGGCCGGCAGCACGACAGCTCACCAGGCTACTATAGGTGGTCGGCAGCTCGAGAGCTCACCAGCACAATACAGTTGGCCGGCAGCACGACAGCTCACCAGGGCATTATAGGTGGCCGGGAGCACGACAGCTCATCAGGCCACCATAGGTGGCCGGCAGAACGATAGCGCCCCAGACCACTATAGGTGGCCGGCATCTCGACAGCTCACCAGGCCACTATAGGTGGCCGGCAGAACGACAGCGCACCAGGCCACTATAGGTGGCCGGCAGCACGACAACTCACCAGGCCTCTATAGGTGGCCGGCAGCGCGACAGCTCACCAGGCCACAATAGGTGGCCGGCAGCACGAGAGCTCACCAGGCGACTATAGATGGCCGGCAGCACGACAGCTCACCAAGCCACTATAGGTGGCCGGTAGGACGACAGCTCACCAGCACACTATTGGTGGCCGGCAGCTCGAGAGCTCACCAGCACACTATAGGTAGCCGGCAGCACGACAGCTAACCAGGCCATTATAGATTGCCGGCAGCACGACAGCTCACCAGGCCACTATAGGTGGCCGGCAGCACGACAGCTCACCAGGCCACTATAGGTGGCCGGCAGCACGACAGATCACCAGGCCACTATAGGTGGCCGGCAGCACGACAACTCACCAGGCCTCTATAGGTGGCCGGCAGCACGACAGCTCACCAGGCCACAATAGGTGGCCGGCAGCACGACAGCTCACCAGGCCACTATAGGTTGCCGGCAGCACGACAGCTAACCAGGCCGCTATGGGTGGCCGGCAGCACGAGAGCTCACCAGGCGACTATAGATGGCCGGCAGGTCGAGAGTTCACCAGCACACTATAGGTGGCCGGCAGCACGACAGCTCACCAGGCCACTATAGGTGGCCGGCAGCACGACAGCTCACCAGCACACTATAGGTGGCCGGCAGCTCCAGAGCTCACCAGCACACTATAGGTAGCCGGCAGCACGACAGCTCACCAGGCCATTATAGGTTGCCGGCCGCACGACAGCTCACCAGGCCACTATAGGTGGCCGGCAGCACGACAGCTCACCAGCACACTATAGGTAGCCGGCAGCACGAGAGCTCACCACGCGATTATAGATGGCCGGCAGCACGACAGCTCACCAGGCCATTATAGGTTGCCGGCAGCACGACAGCTCACCAGGCCACTATAGGTGGCCGGCAGCACGACAGCTCACCAGGCCACTATAGGTGGCCGGCAGCACGACAGATCACCAGGCTACTATAGGTGCCCGGCAGCACGACAGCTCACCAGCACACTATATGTGGCCGGCAGCATGAGAGCTCACCAGGCCACTATAGGTGGCCGGCAGCACGACAGCTCACCAGGCCACTATAGGTGGCCGGCAGCGCGACAGCTCACCAGGCCACTCTAGGTGGCCGGCAGCACGGCTGCTCACCAGGCCATTATAGGTGCACGACACGACAGCTCACCAGCACAATATAGGTGGTCGGCAGATCGAGAGCTCACCAGCACACTACAGGTGGCCGGCAGCACGAGAGCTCACCACGCGATTATAGATGGCCGGCAGCACGACAGCTCACCAGGCCACTATAGGTGGCCGGCAGCACGACAGCTCATCAGCACACTATAGGTGGCCGGCAGCGCGACAGCTCACCAGGGCACTATAGGTGGCCGGCAGCACGACAGCTCACCAGGCCACTATAGGTGGCCGGCAGCACGACAGCTCACCAGGCCACTATAGGTGGCCGGTAGGACGACAGCTCACCAGGCCACTATAGGTGGCCGGTAGGACGACAACTCACCAGCACACTATTGGTGGCCGGCAGCTCGAGAGCTCACCAGCACACTATAGGTAGCCGGCAGCACGACAGCTCACCAGGCCATTATAGGTTGCCGGCAGCACGACAGCTCACCAGGCCACTATAGGTGGCCGGCAGCACGACAGTTCACCAGGGCACTATAGGTGGCCGGCAGCACGACAGCTCATCAGGCCACTATAGGTGGCCGGCAGAATGACAGCGCACCAGGCCACTATAGGTGGCCGGCAGCACGACAGCTCACCAGCACACTATATGTGGCCGGCAGCACGAGAGCTCACCAGGCCACTATAGGTGGCCGGCAGCACGACAGGTCACCAGGCCACTACAGGTGGCCGGCAGCGCGACAGCTCACCAGGCCACTCTAGGTGGCCGGCAGCACGGCTGCTCACCAGGCCATTATAGGTGCACGACACGACAGCTCACCAGCACACTATAGGTGGTCGACAGCTCGAGAGCTCTCCAGCCACTACAGTTGGCCGGCAGCGCGACAGCTCACCAGGCCACTCTAGGTGGCCGGCAGCACGGCTGCTCAAAAGGCCATTATAGGTGCACGACACGACAGCTCACCAGCACACTATAGGTGGTCGACAGCTCGAGAGCTCTCCAGCCACTACAGTTGGCCGGCAGCACGACAGCTCGCCAAGCCACTATATGTGGCCGGTAGGACGACAGCTCACCAGCACATTATAGGTGGCCGGCAGCACGACAGCTCACCAGGCCACTATAGGTGGCCGGCAGCACGACAGCTCACCAGGCCACTATAGGTGGCCGGCAGCATGACAGCTCACCAGGACACTACAGGTGGCCGGCAGCACGACAGCTCACCAGGCCACTATAGGTGGCCGGCAGCACGACAGCTCACCACGCCACTATAGGTTGCCGGCAGCACGACAGCTCACCAGGCCACTATGGGTGGCCGGCATCACGACAGCTCACCAGACCACTGTAGGTTGGCGGCAGTACGAGAGCTCACCAGGCCACTATAGGTGGCCGGCAGCACGACAGCTCACCAGGCCACTATAGGTGGCCGGCAGCACGACAGCTCACCAGGCCACTATAGGTGACCGGCAGCACGACAGCTCACCAGGACACTATAGGTGGCCGGCAGCACGAGAGCTTCCCAGGCGACTATAGATGGCCGGCAGGTCGAGAGTTCACCAGCACACTATAGGTGGCCGGCAGCACGACAGCTCACCAGGCCACTATAGGTGGCCGGCAGCACGACAGCTCACCAGCACACTATAGGTGGCCGGCAGCACGACAGCTAACCAGGCCGCTATAGGTGGCCGGCAGCACGAGAGCTTCCCAGGCGACTATAGATGGCCGGCAGGTCGAGAGTTCACCAGCACACTATAGGTGGCCGGCAGCACGACAGCTCACCAGGCCACTATAGGTGGCCGGCAGCACGACAGCTCACCAGCACACTATAGGTGGCCGGCAGCACGACAGCTCACCAGGCCACTATAGGTGGCCGGCAGCACGACAGCTCACCACGCCACTATAGGTTGCCGGCAGCACGACAGCTCACCAGGCCACTATGGGTGGCCGGCATCACGACAGCTCACCAGACCACTGTAGGTTGGCGGCAGTACGAGAGCTCACCAGGCCACTATAGGTGGCCGGCAGCACGACAGCTCACCAGGCCACTATAGGTGGCCGGCAGCACGACAGCTCACCAGGCCACTATAGGTGACCGGCATCACGACAGCTCACCAGGACACTATAGGTGGCCGCCAGCACGACAGCTCACCAGGCCACTATATGTGGCCGGTAACTCGAGAGCTCACCAGACCACTATAGGTGGCCGGCAACACGGCAGCTCACCAGCACACTATATGTGACCGGCAGCACGACAGCTCACCAGGCCACTATAGGTGGCCGGCAGCACGACAGCTCACCAGGCCACTCTAGGTGGCCGGCAGCACGACAGCTCACCAGCACACTATATGTGGCCGGCAGCACGACAGCTCACCAGGCCACTATAGGTGGCCGGCAGCTCGAGAGCTCACCAGCACAATACAGTTGGCCGGCAGCACGACGGCTCACCAGGCCACTATTGGTGGCCGGCAGCACTACTGCTCACCAGGCCACTATAGGTGGCCGGCAGCACAACAGATCACCAGACTACTATAGGTGGCCGGCAGCACGACAGCTCACCAGCACACTATATGTGGTCGGCAGCACGACAGCTCACCAGGCCACTATAGGTGGCCGCCAGCACGACAGCTCACCAGCACACTTTATGTGACCGGCAGCACGACAGCTCACCAGGCCACTATAGGTGGGTGGCAGCACCACAGCTTACCAGGCCACTATAGGTGGCCGGCAGCACGACAGCTCACCAGACTACTATAGGTGGCAGGCAGCACGACAGCTAACCAGGCCGCTATAGGTGGCCGGCAGCACGAGAGCTTCCCAGGCGACTATAGATGGCCGGCAGGTCGAGAGTTCACCAGCACACTATAGGTGGCCGGCAGCACGACAGCTCACCAGGCCACTATAGGTGGCCGGCAGCACGACAGCTCACCAGCACACTATAGGTGGCCGGCAGCTCCAGAGCTCACCAGCACACTATAGGTAGCCGGCATCACGACAGCTCACCAGGCCACTATAGGTGGCCGGCAGAACGACAGCGCACCAGATCACTATAGGTGGCCGGCAGCACGACAACTCACCAGGCCTCTATAGGTGGCCGGCAGCACGACAGCTCACCAGGCCACAATAGGTGGCCGGCAGCACGACAGCTCACCAGGCCACTATAGGTTGCCGGCAGCACGACAGCTAACCAGGCCGCTATAGGTGGCCGGCAGCACGAGAGCTTCCCAGGCGACTATAGATGGCCGGCAGGTCGAGAGTTCACCAGCACACTATAGGTGGCCGGCAGCACGACAGCTCACCAGGCCACTATAGGTGGCCGGCAGCACGACAGCTCACCAGGCCACAATAGGTGGCCGGCAGCACGACAGCTCACCAGGCCACTATAGGTGGGTGGCAGCACCACAGCTTACCAGGCCACTATAGGTGGCCGGCAGCACGACAGCTCACCAGACTACTATAGGTGGCCGGCAGCACGACAGCTCACCAGGGCACTATAGGTGGCCGGCAGCACGACAGCTCATCAGGCCACTATAGGTGGCCGGCAGAACGACAGCGCACCAGGTCACTATAGGTGGCCGGCAGCACGACAACTCACCAGGCCTCTATAGGTGGCCGGCAGCACGACAGCTCACCAGGCCACAATAGGTGGCCGGCAGCACGACAGCTCACCAGGCCACTATAGGTTGCCGGCAGCACGACAGCTAACCAGGCCGCTATAGGTGGCCGGCAGCACGAGAGCTTCCCAGGCGACTATAGATGGCCGGCAGGTCGAGAGTTCACCAGCACACTATAGGTGGCCGGCAGCACGACAGCTCACCAGGCCACTATAGGTGGCCGGCAGCACGACAGCTCACCAGCACACTATTGGTAGCCGGCAGCTCCAGAGCTCACCAGCACACTATAGGTAGCCGGCATCACGACAGCTCACCAGGCCACTGTAGGTTGGCGGCAGTACGAGAGCTCACCATTCCACTATAGGTGGCCGGCAGCACGACAGCTCACCAGCACACTATAGGTGGCCGGCAGCACGACAGCTCACCAGGCCACTATAGGTGGCCGGCAGCACGACAGCTCACCACGCCACTATAGGTTGCCGGCAGCACGACAGCTCACCAGGCCACTATGGGTGGCCGGCATCACGACAGCTCACCAGACCACTGTAGGTTGGCGGCAGTACGAGAGCTCACCAGGCCACTATAGGTGGCCGGCAGCACGACAGCTCACCAGGCCACTATAGGTGGCCGGCAGCACGACAGCTCACCAGGCCACTATAGGTGACCGGCATCACGACAGCTCACCAGGACACTATAGGTGGCCGCCAGCACGACAGCTCACCAGGCCACTATATGTGGCCGGTAACTCGAGAGCTCACCAGACCACTATAGGTGGCCGGCAACACGGCAGCTCACCAGCACACTATATGTGACCGGCAGCACGACAGCTCACCAGGCCACTATAGGTGGCCGGCAGCACGACAGCTCACCAGGCCACTCTAGGTGGCCGGCAGCACGACAGCTCACCAGCACACTATATGTGGCCGGCAGCACGACAGCTCACCAGGCCACTATAGGTGGCCGGCAGCTCGAGAGCTCACCAGCACAATACAGTTGGCCGGCAGCACGACGGCTCACCAGGCCACTATTGGTGGCCGGCAGCACTACTGCTCACCAGGCCACTATAGGTGGCCGGCAGCACAACAGATCACCAGACTACTATAGGTGGCCGGCAGCACGACAGCTCACCAGCACACTATATGTGGTCGGCAGCACGACAGCTCACCAGGCCACTATAGGTGGCCGGCAGCACGACAGCTCACCAGACTACTATAGGTGGCCGGCACCACGACAGCTCACCAGGGCACTATAGGTGGCCGGGAGCACGACAGCTCATCAGGCCACCATAGGTGGCCGGCAGAACGATAGCGCACCAGACCACTATAGGTGGCCGGCATCTCGACAGCTCACCAGGCCACTATAGGTGGCCGGCATCACGACAGCTCACCAGACCACTATAGGCGGCCGGCAGCACGACAACTCACCAGGCCTCTATAGGTGGCCGGCAGCACGACAGCTCATCAGGCCATTATAGGTTGCCGGCAGCACGACAGCTCACCAGGCCACTACAGGTGGCCGGCAGCACGACAGCTCACCAGGCCACTATAGGTGGCCGGTAGGACGACAGCTCACCAGCACACTATTGGTGGCCGGCAGCTCGAGAGCTCACCAGCACACTATAGGTAGCCGGCAGCACGACAGCTAACCAGGCCATTATAGGTTGCCGGCAGTACGACAGCTCACCAGGCAACTACAGGTGGCCGGCAGCACGACAGCTCACCAGGCCACTATAGGTGGTCGGCAGCTCGAGAGCTCACCAGCACAATACAGTTGGCCGGCAGCACGACAGCTCACCAGGCCACTATAGGTGGCCGGCAGCACGACAGCTCACCAGGGCACTATAGGTGGCCGGCAGCACGACAGCTCATCAGGCCACTATAGGTGGCCGGCAGGTCGAGAGTTCACAAGCATACTATAGGTGGCCGGCAGCACGACGCTCACCAGGCCACTATAGGTGGCCGGCAGCTCGAGAGCTCACCAGCACAATACAGTTTGCCGGCAGCACGAGAGCTCACCAGGCGACTATAGATGGCCGGCAGCACGACAGCTCACCAAGCCACTATAGGTGGCCGGTAGGACGACAGCTCACCAGCACACTATAGGTGGCCGGCAGCTCGAGAGCTCACCAGCACACTATAGGTAGCCGGCAGCACGACAGCTAACCAGGCCATTATAGGTTGCCGGCAGTACGACAGCTCACCAGGCCACTATAGGTGGCCGGCAGCACGACAGCTCACCAGGCCACTATAGGTGGCCGGCAGCACGACAGATCACCAGGCCACTATAGGTGGCCGGCAGCACGACAGCTCACCAGCACACTATATGTGGCCGGCAGCATGAGAGCTCACCAGGCCACTATAGGTGGCCGGCAGCACGAAAGCTCACCAGGCCACTATAGGTGGTCGGCAGCTCGAGAGCTCACCAGCACAATACAGTTGGCCGGCAGCACGACAGCTCACCAGGGCACTATAGGTGGCCGGGAGCACGACAGCTCATCAGGCCACCATAGGTGGCCGGCAGAAGGATAGCGCACCAGACCACTATAGGTGGCCGGCATCTCGACAGCTCACCAGGCCACTATAGGTGGCCGGCAGAACGACAGCGCACCAGGCCACTATAGGTGGCCGGCAGCACGACAACTCACCAGGCCTCTATAGGTGGCCGGCAGCACGACAGCTCACCAGGCCACAATAGGTGGCCGGCAGCACGAGAGCTCACCAGGCGACTATAGATGGCCGGCAGCACGACAGCTCACCAAGCCACTATAGGTGGCCGGTAGGACGACAGCTCACCAGCACACTATTGGTGGCCGGCAGCTCGGGAGCTCACCAGCACACTATAGGTAGCCGGCAGCACGACAGCTAACCAGGCCATTATAGGTTGCCGGCAGCACGACAGCTCACCAGGCCACTATAGGTGGCCGGCAGCACGACAGCTCACCAGGCCACTATAGGTGGCCGGCAGCACGACAGATCACCAGGCCACTATAGGTGGCCGGCAGCACGACAGCTCACCAGCACACTATATGTGGCCGGCAGCATGAGATCTCACCAGGCCACTATAGGTGGCCGGCAGCACGACAGCTCACCAGGCCACTATAGGTGGCCGGCAGCACGACAGATCACCAGGCCACTACAGGTGGCCGCAGCACGACAGCTCACCAGGCCACTATAGGTGGTCGGCAGCTCGAGAGCTCACCAGCACAATACAGTTGGCCGGCAGCCCGACAGCTCACCAGGGCACTATAGGTGGCCGGGAGCACGACAGCTCCTCAGGCCACCATAGGTGGCCGGCAGAACGATTGCGCACCAGACCACTATAGGTGGCCGGCTTCTCGACAGCTCACCAGGCCACTATAGGTGGCCGGCAGAACGACAGCACACCAGGCCACTATAGGTGGCCGGCAGCACGACAACTCACCAGGCCTCTATAGGTGGCCGGCAGCACGACAGCTCACCAGGCCACAATAGGTGGCCGGCAGCACGACAGCTCACCAGGCCACTATAGGTTGCCGGCAGCACGACAGCTAACCATGCCGCTATGGGTGGCCGGCAGCACGAGAGCTCACCAGGCGACTATGGATGGCCGGCAGGTCGAGAGTTCACCAGCACACTATAGGTGGCCGGCAGCTCCAGAGCTCACCAGCACACTATAGGTAGCCGGCAGCACGACAGCTCACCAGGCCATTATAGGTTGCCGGCAGCACGACAGCTCACCAGGCCACTATGGGTGGCCGGCAGCACGACAGCTCACCAGCACACTATAGGTGGCCGGCAGCTCGAGAGCTAACCAGCACACTACAGTTGGCCGGCAGCTCGAGAGCTCACCAGCACACTATAGGTAGCCGGCAGCACGAGAGCTCACCACGCGATTATAGATGGCCGGCAGCACGACAGCTCACCAGGCCATTATAGGTTGCCGGCAGCACGACAGCTCACCAGGCCACTATAGGTGGCCGGCAGCACGACAGCTCACCAGGCCACTATAGGTGGCCGGCAGCACGACAGATCACCAGGCCACTATAGGTGGCCGGCAGCACGACAGCTCACCAGCACACTATATGTGGCCGGCAGCATGAGAGCTCACCAGGCCACTATAGGTGGCCGGCAGCACGACAGCTCACCAGGCCACTATAGGTGGCCGGCAGCGCGACAGCTCACCAGGCCACTCTAGGTGGCCGGCAGCACGGCTGCTCACCAGGCCAATATAGGTGCACGACACGACAGCTCACCAGCACAATATAGGTGGTCGGCAGATCGAGAGCTCACCAGCACACTACAGGTGGCCGGCAGCACGAGAGTTCACCACGCGATTATAGATGGCCGGCAGCACGACAGCTCACCATTCCATTATAGGTTGCCGGCAGCACGACAGCTCACCAGGCCACTATAGGTGACCGGCAGCACGACAGCTCACCAGGCCACTATAGGTGGCCGGCAGCACGACAGATCACCAGCACACTATATGTGACCGGCAGCACGACAGCTCACCAGGCCACTATAGGTGGCCGGCAGCACGACAGCTCACCAGGCCACTATAGGTGGCCGGCAGCGCGACAGCTCACCAGGCCACTCTAGGTGGCCGGCAGCACGGCTGCTCACCAGGCCATTATAGGTGCACGACACGACAGCTCACCAGCACAATATAGGTGGTCGGCAGATCGAGAGCTCACCAGCACACTACAGGTGGCCGGCAGCACGAGAGCTCACCACGCGATTATAGATGGCCGGCAGCACGACAGCTCACCAGGCCACTATAGGTGGGCGGCAGCACGACAGCTCATCAGCACACTATAGGTGGCCGGCAGCGCGACAGCTCACCAGGGCACTATAGGTGGCCGGCAGCACGACAGCTCACCAGGCCATTATAGGTGGCCGGCAGCACGACGGCTCACCAGGCCACTATAGGTGGCCGGCAGCACGACAGCTCACCAGGCCACTATAGGTGGCCGGTAGGACGACAGCTCACCAGCACACTATTGGTGGCCGGCAGCTTGAGAGCTCACCAGCACACTATAGGTAGCCGGCAGCACGACAGCTCACCAGGCCATTATAGGTTGCCGGCAGCACGACAGCTCACCAGGCCACTATAGGTGGCCGGCAGCACTACAGTTCACCAGGGCACTATAGGTGGCCAGTAGGACGACAGCTCACCAGCACACTATTGGTGGCCGGCAGCTTGAGAGCTCACCAGCACACTATAGGTAGCCGGCAGCACGACAGCTCACCAGGCCATTATAGGTTGCCGGCAGCACGACAGCTCACCAGGCCACTATAGGTGGCCGGCAGCACGACAGCTCACCAGGCCACTATAGGTGGCCGGTAGGACGACAGCTCATCAGCACACTATTGGTGGCCGGCAGCTTGAGAGCTCACCAGCACACTATAGGTAGCCGGCAGCACGACAGCTCACCAGGCCATTATAGGTTGCCGGCAGCACGACAGCTCACCAGGCCACTATAGGTGGCCGGCAGCACGACAGCTCACCAGGCCACTATAGGTGGCCGGCAGCGCGACAGCTCACCAGGCCACTCTAGGTGGCCGGCAGCACGGCTGCTCACCAGGCCATTATAGGTGCACGACACGACAGCTCACCAGCACAATATAGGTGGTCGGCAGATCGAGAGCTCACCAGCACAATACAGTTGGCCGGCAGCACGACGGCTCACCAGGCCACTATTGGTGGCCGGCAGCACTACTGCTCACCAGGCCACTATAGGTGGCAGGCAGCACAATAGATCACCAGACTACTATAGGTGGCCGGCAGCACGACAGCTCACCAGCACACTATATGTGGCCGGCAGCACGACAGCTCACCAGGCCACTATAGGTGGCCGGCAGCACGACAGCTCACCAGACTACTATAGGTGGCCGGCACCACGACAGCTCACCAGGGCACTACAGGTGGCCGGGAGCACGACAGCTCATCAGGGCACCATAGGTGGCCGGCAGAACGATAGCGCACCAGACCACTATGGGTGGCCGGCATCTCGACAGCTCACCAGGCCACTATAGGTGGCCGGCATCACGACAGCTCACCAGACCACTATAGGCGGCCGGCAGCACGACAACTCACCAGGCCTCTATAGGTGGCCGGCAGCACGACAGCTCATCAGGCCATTATAGGTTGCCGGCAGCACGACAGCTCAC
The DNA here is from genome assembly GCA_951905685.1 of Eumerus sabulonum. Classification (NCBI taxonomy): domain Eukaryota; kingdom Metazoa; phylum Arthropoda; class Insecta; order Diptera; family Syrphidae; genus Eumerus; species Eumerus sabulonum. The sequence continues at coordinate 130,903,195 of OX645060.1, read as the reverse complement.
CAGGCCACTACAGGTGGCCGGCAGCACGACATCTCACCAGGCCACTATAGGTGGCCGGTAGGACGACAGCTCACCAGCACACTATTGGTGGCCGGCAGCTCGAGAGCTCACCAGCACACTATAGGTAGCCGGCAGCACGACAGCTAACCAGGCCATTATAGGTTGCCGGCAGTACGACAGCTCACCAGGCCACTACAGGTGGCCGGCAGCACGACAGCTCACCAGGCCACTATAGGTGGTCGGCAGCTCGAGAGCTCACGAGCACAATACAGTTGGCCGGCAGCACGACAGCTCACCAGGCCACTATAGGTGGCCGGCAGCACGACAGCTCACCAGGGCACTATAGGTGGCCGGCAGCACGACAGCTCATCAGGCCACTATAGGTGGCCGGCAGGTCGAGAGTTCACAAGCATACTATAGGTGGCCGGCAGCACGGCGCTCACCAGGCCACTATAGGTGGCCGGCAGCTCGAGAGCTCACCAGCACAATACAGTTTGCCGGCAGCACGAGAGCTCACCAGGCGACTATAGATGGCCGGCAGCACGACAGCTCACCAAGCCACTATAGGTGGCCGGTAGGACGACAGCTCACCAGCACACTATAGGTGGCCGGCAGCTCGAGAGCTCACCAGCACACTATAGGTAGCCGGCAGCACGACAGCTAACCAGGCCATTATAGGTTGCCGGCAGTACGACAGCTCACCAGGCCACTACAGGTGGCCGGCAGCACGACAGCTCACCAGGCCACTATAGGTGGTCGGCAGCTCGAGAGCTCACCAGCACAATACAGTTGGCCGGCAGCACGACAGCTCACCAGGGCACTATAGGTGGCCGGGAGCACGACAGCTCATCAGGCCACCATAGGTGGCCGGCAGAACGATAGCGCACCAGACCACTATAGGTGGCCGGCATCTCGACAGCTCACCAGGCCACTATAGGTGGCCGGCAGAACGACAGCGCACCAGGCCACTATAGGTGGCCGGCAGCACGACAACTCACCAGGCCTCTATAGGTGGCCGGCAGCGCGACAGCTCACCAGGCCACAATAGGTGGCCGGCAGCACGAGAGCTCACCAGGCGACTATAGATGGCCGGCAGCACGACAGCTCACCAAGCCACTATAGGTGGCCGGTAGGACGACAGCTCACCAGCCCACTATTGGTGGCCGGCAGCTCGAGAGCTCACCAGCACACTATAGGTAGCCGGCAGCACGACAGCTAACCAGGCCATTATAGATTGCCGGCAGCACGACAGCTCACCAGGCCACTATAGGTGGCCGGCAGCACGACAGCTCACCAGGCCACTATAGGTGGCCGGCAGCACGACAGCTCACCAGCACACTATATGTGGCCGGCAGCATGAGAGCTCACCAGGCCACTATAGGTGGCCGGCAGCACGACAGCTCACCAGGCCACTATAGGTGGCCGGCATCTCGACAGCTCACCAGGCCACTATAGGTGGCCGGCAGAACGACAGCACACCAGGCCACTATAGGTGGCCGGCAGCACGACAACTCACCAGGCCTCTATAGGTGGCCGGCAGCACGACAGCTCACCAGGCCACAATAGGTGGCCGGCAGCACGACAGCTCACCAGGCCACTATAGGTTGCCGGCAGCACGACAGCTAACCAGGCCGCTATGGGTGGCCGGCAGCACGAGAGCTCACCAGGCGACTATAGATGGCCGGCAGGTCGAGAGTTCACCAGCACACTATAGGTGGCCGGCAGCACGACAGCTCACCAGGCCACTATAGGTGGCCGGCAGCACGACAGCTCACCAGCACACTATAGGTGGCCGGCAGCTCCAGAGCTCACCAGCACACTATAGGTAGCCGGCAGCACGACAGCTCACCAGGCCATTATAGGTTGCCGGCAGCACGACAGCTCACCAGGCCACTATAGGTGGCCGGCAGCACGACAGCTCACCAGCACACTATAGGTGGCCGGCAGCTCGAGAGCTAACCAGCACACTACAGTTGGCCGGCAGCTCGAGAGCTCACCAGCACACTATAGGTAGCCGGCAGCACGAGAGCTCACCACGCGATTATAGATGGCCGGCAGCACGACAGCTCACCAGGCCATTATAGGTTGCCGGCAGCACGACAGCTCACCAGGCCACTATAGGTGGCCGGCAGCACGACAGCTCACCAGGCCACTATAGGTGGCCGGCAGCACGACAGATCACCAGGCCACTATAGGTGGCCGGCAGCAAGACAGCTCACCAACACACTATATGTGGCCGGCAGCATGAGAGCTCACCAGGCCACTATAGGTGGCCGGCAGCACGACAGCCCACCAGGCAACTACAGGTGGCCGGCAGCACGACAGCTCACCAGGCCACTATAGGTGGTCGGCAGCTCGAGAGCTCACCAGCACAATACAGTTGGCCGGCAGCACGACAGCTCACCAGGCCACTATAGGTGGCCGGCAGATCGAGAGCTCACCAGGCCACTATAGGTGGCCGGCAGCACAACAGCCCACCAGGCAACTACAGGTGGCCGGCAGCACGACAGCTCACCAGCACACTATAGGTAGCCGGCAGCACGACAGCTAACCAGGCCATTATAGGTTGCCGGCAGTACGACAGCTCACCAGGCAACTACAGGTGGCCGGCAGCACGACAGCTCACCAGGCCACTATAGGTGGTCGGCAGCACGACAGCTCACCAGGCCACTATAAGTGGCCGGCAGCACGACAGATCACCAGGCCACTATAGGTGGCCGGCAGCACGACAGCTCACCAGCACACTATATGTGGCCGGCAGCATGAGAGCTCACCAGGCCACTATAGGTGGCCGGCAGCACGACAGCTCACCAGGCCACTATAGGTGGCCGGCAGCGCGACAGCTCACCAGGCCACTCTAGGTGGCCGGCAGCACGGCTGCTCACCAGGCCACTATAGGTGCACGACACGACAGCTCACCAGCACACTATAGGTGGCCGGCAGCTCGAGAGCTCACCAGCACACTATAGGTAGCCGGCAGCACGACAGCTAACCAGGCCATTATAGGTTGCCGGCAGTACGACAGCTCACCAGGCCACTATAGGTGGCCGGCAGCACGACAGCTCACCAGGCCACTATAGGTGGCCGGCAGCACGACAGATCACCAGGCCACTATAGGTGGCCGGCAGCACGACAGCTCACCAGCACACTATATGTGGCCGGCAGCATGAGAGCTCACCAGGCCACTATAGGTGGCCGGCAGCACGAAAGCTCACCAGGCCACTATAGGTGGTCGGCAGCTCGAGAGCTCACCAGCACAATACAGTTGGCCGGCAGCACGACAGCTCATCAGGCCACTATAGGTGGCCGGCAGGTCGAGAGTTCACAAGCATACTATAGGTGGCCGGCAGCACGACGCTCACCAGGCCACTATAGGTGGCCGGCAGCTCGAGAGCTCACCAGCACAATACAGTTTGCCGGCAGCACGAGAGCTCACCAGGCGACTATAGATGGCCGGCAGCACGACAGCTCACCAAGCCACTATAGGTGGCCGGTAGGACGACAGCTCACCAGCACACTATAGGTGGCCGGCAGCTCGAGAGCTCACCAGCACACTATAGGTAGCCGGCAGCACGACAGCTAACCAGGCCATTATAGGTTGCCGGCAGTACGACAGCTCACCAGGCCACTATAGGTGGCCGGCAGCACGACAGCTCACCAGGCCACTATAGGTGGCCGGCAGCACGACAGATCACCAGGCCACTATAGGTGGCCGGCAGCACGACAGCTCACCAGCACACTATATGTGGCCGGCAGCATGAGAGCTCACCAGGCCACTATAGGTGGCCGGCAGCACGAAAGCTCACCAGGCCACTATAGGTGGTCGGCAGCTCGAGAGCTCACCAGCACAATACAGTTGGCCGGCAGCACGACAGCTCACCAGGGCACTATAGGTGGCCGGCAGCACGACAGATCACCAGGCCACTATAGGTGGCCGGCAGCACGACAGCTCACCAGCACACTATATGTGGCCGGCAGCATGAGAGCTCACCAGGCCACTATTGGTGGCCGGCAGCTCGGGAGCTCACCAGCACACTATAGGTAGCCGGCAGCACGACAGCTAACCAGGCCATTATAGGTTGCCGGCAGCACGACAGCTCACCAGGCCACTATAGGTGGCCGGCAGCAAGACAGCTCACCAACACACTATATGTGGCCGGCAGCATGAGAGCTCACCAGGCCACTATAGGTGGCCGGCAGCACGACAGCCCACCAGGCAACTACAGGTGGCCGGCAGCACGACAGCTCACCAGCACACTATAGGTAGCCGGCAGCACGACAGCTAACCAGGCCATTATAGGTTGCCGGCAGTACGACAGCTCACCAGGCAACTACAGGTGGCCGGCAGCACGACAGCTCACCAGGCCACTATAGGTGGTCGGCAGCTCGAGAGCTCACCAGCACAATACAGTTGGCCGGCAGCACGACAGCTCACCAGGCCACTATAGGTGGCCGGCAGCACGACAGCTCACCAGGGCACTATAGGTGGCCGGCAGCACGACAGCTCATCAGGCCACTATAGGTGGCCGGCAGGTCGAGAGTTCACAAGCATACTATAGGTGGCCGGCAGCACGACGCTCACCAGGCCACTATAGGTGGCCGGCAGCTCGAGAGCTCACCAGCACAATACAGTTTGCCGGCAGCACGAGAGCTCACCAGGCGACTATAGATGGCCGGCAGCACGACAGCTCACCAAGCCACTATAGGTGGCCGGTAGGACGACAGCTCACCAGCACACTATAGGTGGCCGGCAGCTCGAGAGCTCACCAGCACACTATAGGTAGCCGGCAGCACGACAGCTAACCAGGCCATTATAGGTTGCCGGCAGTACGACAGCTCACCAGGCCACTATAGGTGGCCGGCAGCACGACAGCTCACCAGGCCACTATAGGTGGCCGGCAGCACGACAGATCACCAGGCCACTATAGGTGGCCGGCAGCACGACAGCTCACCAGCACACTATATGTGGCCGGCAGCATGAGAGCTCACCAGGCCACTATAGGTGGCCGGCAGCACGAAAGCTCACCAGGCCACTATAGGTGGTCGGCAGCTCGAGAGCTCACCAGCACAATACAGTTGGCCGGCAGCACGACAGCTCACCAGGGCACTATAGGTGGCCGGGAGCACGACAGCTCATCAGGCCACCATAGGTGGCCGGCAGAAGGATAGCGCACCAGACCACTATAGGTGGCCGGCATCTCGACAGCTCACCAGGCCACTATAGGTGGCCGGCAGAACGACAGCGCACCAGGCCACTATAGGTGGCCGGCAGCACGACAACTCACCAGGCCTCTATAGGTGGCCGGCAGCACGACAGCTCACCAGGCCACAATAGGTGGCCGGCAGCACGAGAGCTCACCAGGCGACTATAGATGGCCGGCAGCACGACAGCTCACCAAGCCACTATAGGTGGCCGGTAGGACGACAGCTCACCAGCACACTATTGGTGGCCGGCAGCTCGGGAGCTCACCAGCACACTATAGGTAGCCGGCAGCACGACAGCTAACCAGGCCATTATAGGTTGCCGGCAGCACGACAGCTCACCAGGCCACTATAGGTGGCCGGCAGCACGACAGCTCACCAGGCCACTATAGGTGGCCGGCAGCACGACAGATCACCAGGCCACTATAGGTGGCCGGCAGCACGACAGCTCACCAGCACACTATATGTGGCCGGCAGCATGAGATCTCACCAGGCCACTATAGGTGGCCGGCAGCACGACAGCTCACCAGGCCACTATAGGTGGCCGGCAGCACGACAGATCACCAGGCCACTACAGGTGGCCGCAGCACGACAGCTCACCAGGCCACTATAGGTGGTCGGCAGCTCGAGAGCTCACCAGCACAATACAGTTGGCCGGCAGCCCGACAGCTCACCAGGGCACTATAGGTGGCCGGGAGCACGACAGCTCCTCAGGCCACCATAGGTGGCCGGCAGAACGATTGCGCACCAGACCACTATAGGTGGCCGGCTTCTCGACAGCTCACCAGGCCACTATAGGTGGCCGGCAGAACGACAGCACACCAGGCCACTATAGGTGGCCGGCAGCACGACAACTCACCAGGCCTCTATAGGTGGCCGGCAGCACGACAGCTCACCAGGCCACAATAGGTGGCCGGCAGCACGACAGCTCACCAGGCCACTATAGGTTGCCGGCAGCACGACAGCTAACCATGCCGCTATGGGTGGCCGGCAGCACGAGAGCTCACCAGGCGACTATGGATGGCCGGCAGGTCGAGAGTTCACCAGCACACTATAGGTGGCCGGCAGCTCCAGAGCTCACCAGCACACTATAGGTAGCCGGCAGCACGACAGCTCACCAGGCCATTATAGGTTGCCGGCAGCACGACAGCTCACCAGGCCACTATGGGTGGCCGGCAGCACGACAGCTCACCAGCACACTATAGGTGGCCGGCAGCTCGAGAGCTAACCAGCACACTACAGTTGGCCGGCAGCTCGAGAGCTCACCAGCACACTATAGGTAGCCGGCAGCACGAGAGCTCACCACGCGATTATAGATGGCCGGCAGCACGACAGCTCACCAGGCCATTATAGGTTGCCGGCAGCACGACAGCTCACCAGGCCACTATAGGTGGCCGGCAGCACGACAGCTCACCAGGCCACTATAGGTGGCCGGCAGCACGACAGATCACCAGGCCACTATAGGTGGCCGGCAGCACGACAGCTCACCAGCACACTATATGTGGCCGGCAGCATGAGAGCTCACCAGGCCACTATAGGTGGCCGGCAGCACGACAGCTCACCAGGCCACTATAGGTGGCCGGCAGCGCGACAGCTCACCAGGCCACTCTAGGTGGCCGGCAGCACGGCTGCTCACCAGGCCAATATAGGTGCACGACACGACAGCTCACCAGCACAATATAGGTGGTCGGCAGATCGAGAGCTCACCAGCACACTACAGGTGGCCGGCAGCACGAGAGTTCACCACGCGATTATAGATGGCCGGCAGCACGACAGCTCACCATTCCATTATAGGTTGCCGGCAGCACGACAGCTCACCAGGCCACTATAGGTGACCGGCAGCACGACAGCTCACCAGGCCACTATAGGTGGCCGGCAGCACGACAGATCACCAGCACACTATATGTGACCGGCAGCACGACAGCTCACCAGGCCACTATAGGTGGCCGGCAGCACGACAGCTCACCAGGCCACTATAGGTGGCCGGCAGCGCGACAGCTCACCAGGCCACTCTAGGTGGCCGGCAGCACGGCTGCTCACCAGGCCATTATAGGTGCACGACACGACAGCTCACCAGCACAATATAGGTGGTCGGCAGATCGAGAGCTCACCAGCACACTACAGGTGGCCGGCAGCACGAGAGCTCACCACGCGATTATAGATGGCCGGCAGCACGACAGCTCACCAGGCCACTATAGGTGGGCGGCAGCACGACAGCTCATCAGCACACTATAGGTGGCCGGCAGCGCGACAGCTCACCAGGGCACTATAGGTGGCCGGCAGCACGACAGCTCACCAGGCCATTATAGGTGGCCGGCAGCACGACGGCTCACCAGGCCACTATAGGTGGCCGGCAGCACGACAGCTCACCAGGCCACTATAGGTGGCCGGTAGGACGACAGCTCACCAGCACACTATTGGTGGCCGGCAGCTTGAGAGCTCACCAGCACACTATAGGTAGCCGGCAGCACGACAGCTCACCAGGCCATTATAGGTTGCCGGCAGCACGACAGCTCACCAGGCCACTATAGGTGGCCGGCAGCACTACAGTTCACCAGGGCACTATAGGTGGCCAGTAGGACGACAGCTCACCAGCACACTATTGGTGGCCGGCAGCTTGAGAGCTCACCAGCACACTATAGGTAGCCGGCAGCACGACAGCTCACCAGGCCATTATAGGTTGCCGGCAGCACGACAGCTCACCAGGCCACTATAGGTGGCCGGCAGCACGACAGCTCACCAGGCCACTATAGGTGGCCGGTAGGACGACAGCTCATCAGCACACTATTGGTGGCCGGCAGCTTGAGAGCTCACCAGCACACTATAGGTAGCCGGCAGCACGACAGCTCACCAGGCCATTATAGGTTGCCGGCAGCACGACAGCTCACCAGGCCACTATAGGTGGCCGGCAGCACGACAGCTCACCAGGCCACTCTAGGTGGCCGGCAGCACGGCTGCTCACCAGGCCATTATAGGTGCACGACACGACAGCTCACCAGCACAATATTGGTGGCCGGCAGCTTGAGAGCTCACCAGCACACTATAGGTAGCCGGCAGCACGACAGCTCACCAGGCCATTATAGGTTGCCGGCAGCACGACAGCTCACCAGGCCACTATAGGTGGCCGGCAGCACGACAGCTCACCAGGCCACTATAGGTGGCCGGTAGGACGACAGCTCACCAGCACACTATTGGTGGCCGGCAGCTTGAGAGCTCACCAGCACACTATAGGTAGCCGGCAGCACGACAGCTCACCAGGCCATTATAGGTTGCCGGCAGCACGACAGCTCACCAGGCCACTATAGGTGGCCGGCAGCACGACAGCTCACCAGGCCACTCTAGGTGGCCGGCAGCACGGCTGCTCACCAGGCCATTATAGGTGCACGACACGACAGCTCACCAGCACAATATTGGTGGCCGGCAGCTTGAGAGCTCACCAGCACACTATAGGTAGCCGGCAGCACGACAGCTCACCAGGCCATTATAGGTTGCCGGCAGCACGACAGCTCACCAGGCCACTATAGGTGGCCGGCAGCACGACAGCTCACCAGGCCACTATAGGTGGCCGGTAGGACGACAGCTCACCAGCACACTATTGGTGGCCGGCAGCTTGAGAGCTCACCAGCACACTATAGGTAGCCGGCAGCACGACAGCTCACCAGGCCATTATAGGTTGCCGGCAGCACGACAGCTCACCAGGCCACTATAGGTGGCCGGCAGCACGACAGCTCACCAGGCCACTATAGGTGGCCGGTAGGACGACAGCTCACCAGCACACTATTGGTGGCCGGCAGCTTGAGAGCTCACCAGGCCACTATAGGTGGCCGGCAGCGCGACAGTTCACCAGGCCACTATAGGTGGCCGGCAGCGCGACAGCTCACCAGGCCACTCTAGGTGGCCGGCAGCATGACAGCTCACCAGGCCACTATAGGTGGCCGGCAGCGCGACAGCTCACCAGGCCACTCTAGGTGGCCGGCAGCACGGCTGCTCACCAGGCCATTATAGGTGCACGACACGACAGCTCACCAGCACAATATAGGTGGTCGGCAGATCGAGAGCTCACCAGCACACTACAGGTGGCCGGCAGCACGAGAGCTCACCACGCGATTATAGATGGCCGGCAGCACGACAGCTCACCAGGCCACTATAGGTGGGCGGCAGCACGACAGCTCATCAGCACACTATAGGTGGCCGGCAGCGCGACAGCTCACCAGGGCACTATAGGTGGCCGGCAGCACGACAGCTCACCAGGCCATTATAGGTGGCCGGCAGCACGACGGCTCACCAGGCCACTATAGGTGGCCGGCAGCACGACAGCTCACCAGGCCACTATAGGTGGCCGGTAGGACGACAGCTCACCAGCACACTATTGGTGGCCGGCAGCTTGAGAGCTCACCAGCACACTATAGGTAGCCGGCAGCACGACAGCTCACCAGGCCATTATAGGTTGCCGGCAGCACGACAGCTCACCAGGCCACTATAGGTGGCCGGCAGCACTACAGTTCACCAGGGCACTATAGGTGGCCAGTAGGACGACAGCTCACCAGCACACTATTGGTGGCCGGCAGCTTGAGAGCTCACCAGCACACTATAGGTAGCCGGCAGCACGACAGCTCACCAGGCCATTATAGGTTGCCGGCAGCACGACAGCTCACCAGGCCACTATAGGTGGCCGGCAGCACGACAGCTCACCAGGCCACTATAGGTGGCCGGTAGGACGACAGCTCATCAGCACACTATTGGTGGCCGGCAGCTTGAGAGCTCACCAGCACACTATAGGTAGCCGGCAGCACGACAGCTCACCAGGCCATTATAGGTTGCCGGCAGCACGACAGCTCACCAGGCCACTATAGGTGGCCGGCAGCACGACAGCTCACCAGGCCACTCTAGGTGGCCGGCAGCACGGCTGCTCACCAGGCCATTATAGGTGCACGACACGACAGCTCACCAGCACAATATAGGTGGTCGGCAGATCGAGAGCTCACCAGCACAATACAGTTGGCCGGCAGCACGACGGCTCACCAGGCCACTATTGGTGGCCGGCAGCACTACTGCTCACCAGGCCACTATAGGTGGCCGGCAGCACAATAGATCACCAGACTACTATAGGTGGCCGGCAGCACGACAGCTCACCAGCACACTATATGTGGCCGGCAGCACGACAGCTCACCAGGCCACTATAGGTGGCCGGCAGCACGACAGCTCACCAGACTACTATAGGTGGCCGGCACCACGACAGCTCACCAGGGCACTACAGGTGGCCGGGAGCACGACAGCTCATCAGGGCACCATAGGTGGCCGGCAGAACGATAGCGCACCAGACCACTATGGGTGGCCGGCATCTCGACAGCTCACCAGGCCACTATAGGTGGCCGGCATCACGACAGCTCACCAGACCACTATAGGCGGCCGGCAGCACGACAACTCACCAGGCCTCTATAGGTGGCCGGCAGCACGACAGCTCATCAGGCCATTATAGGTTGCCGGCAGCACGACAGCTCACCAGGCCACTACAGGTGGCCGGCAGCACGACATCTCACCAGGCCACTATAGGTGGCCGGTAGGACGACAGCTCACCAGCACACTATTGGTGGCCGGCAGCTCGAGAGCTCACCAGCACACTATAGGTAGCCGGCAGCACGACAGCTAACCAGGCCATTATAGGTTGCCGGCAGTACGACAGCTCACCAGGCCACTACAGGTGGCCGGCAGCACGACAGCTCACCAGGCCACTATAGGTGGTCGGCAGCTCGAGAGCTCACCAGCACAATACAGTTGGCCGGCAGCACGACAGCTCACCAGGCCACTATAGGTGGCCGGCAGCACGACAGCTCACCAGGGCACTATAGGTGGCCGGCAGCACGACAGCTCATCAGGCCACTATAGGTGGCCGGCAGGTCGAGAGTTCACAAGCATACTATAGGTGGCCGGCAGCACGGCGCTCACCAGGCCACTATAGGTGGCCGGCAGCTCGAGAGCTCACCAGCACAATACAGTTTGCCGGCAGCACGAGAGCTCACCAGGCGACTATAGATGGCCGGCAGCACGACAGCTCACCAAGCCACTATAGGTGGCCGGTAGGACGACAGCTCACCAGCACACTATAGGTGGCCGGCAGCTCGAGAGCTCACCAGCACACTATAGGTAGCCGGCAGCACGACAGCTAACCAGGCCATTATAGGTTGCCGGCAGTACGACAGCTCACCAGGCCACTACAGGTGGCCGGCAGCACGACAGCTCACCAGGCCACTATAGGTGGTCGGCAGCTCGAGAGCTCACCAGCACAATACAGTTGGCCGGCAGCACGACAGCTCACCAGGGCACTATAGGTGGCCGGGAGCACGACAGCTCATCAGGCCACCATAGGTGGCCGGCAGAACGATAGCGCACCAGACCACTATAGGTGGCCGGCATCTCGACAGCTCACCAGGCCACTATAGGTGGCCGGCAGAACGACAGCGCACCAGGCCACTATAGGTGGCCGGCAGCACGACAACTCACCAGGCCTCTATAGGTGGCCGGCAGCGCGACAGCTCACCAGGCCACAATAGGTGGCCGGCAGCACGAGAGCTCACCAGGCGACTATAGATGGCCGGCAGCACGACAGCTCACCAAGCCACTATAGGTGGCCGGTAGGACGACAGCTCACCAGCCCACTATTGGTGGCCGGCAGCTCGAGAGCTCACCAGCACACTATAGGTAGCCGGCAGCACGACAGCTAACCAGGCCATTATAGATTGCCGGCAGCACGACAGCTCACCAGGCCACTATAGGTGGCCGGCAGCACGACAGCTCACCAGGCCACTATAGGTGGCCGGCAGCACGACAGCTCACCAGCACACTATATGTGGCCGGCAGCATGAGAGCTCACCAGGCCACTATAGGTGGCCGGCAGCACGACAGCTCACCAGGCCACTATAGGTGGCCGGCATCTCGACAGCTCACCAGGCCACTATAGGTGGCCGGCAGAACGACAGCACACCAGGCCACTATAGGTGGCCGGCAGCACGACAACTCACCAGGCCTCTATAGGTGGCCGGCAGCACGACAGCTCACCAGGCCACAATAGGTGGCCGGCAGCACGACAGCTCACCAGGCCACTATAGGTTGCCGGCAGCACGACAGCTAACCAGGCCGCTATGGGTGGCCGGCAGCACGAGAGCTCACCAGGCGACTATAGATGGCCGGCAGGTCGAGAGTTCACCAGCACACTATAGGTGGCCGGCAGCACGACAGCTCACCAGGCCACTATAGGTGGCCGGCAGCACGACAGCTCACCAGCACACTATAGGTGGCCGGCAGCTCCAGAGCTCACCAGCACACTATAGGTAGCCGGCAGCACGACAGCTCACCAGGCCATTATAGGTTGCCGGCAGCACGACAGCTCACCAGGCCACTATAGGTGGCCGGCAGCACGACAGCTCACCAGCACACTATAGGTGGCCGGCAGCTCGAGAGCTAACCAGCACACTACAGTTGGCCGGCAGCTCGAGAGCTCACCAGCACACTATAGGTAGCCGGCAGCACGAGAGCTCACCACGCGATTATAGATGGCCGGCAGCACGACAGCTCACCAGGCCATTATAGGTTGCCGGCAGCACGACAGCTCACCAGGCCACTATAGGTGGCCGGCAGCACGACAGCTCACCAGGCCACTATAGGTGGCCGGCAGCACGACAGATCACCAGGCCACTATAGGTGGCCGGCAGCAAGACAGCTCACCAACACACTATATGTGGCCGGCAGCATGAGAGCTCACCAGGCCACTATAGGTGGCCGGCAGCACGACAGCCCACCAGGCCACTATAGGTGGCCGGCAGCGCGACAGCTCACCAGGCCACTCTAGGTGGCCGGCAGCACGGCTGCTCACCAGGCCATTATAGGTGCACGACACGACAGCTCATCAGCACAATATAGGTGGTCGGCAGATCGAGAGCTCACCAGCACACTACAGGTGGCCGGCAGCACGAGAGCTCACCACGCGATTATAGATGGCCGGCAGCACGACAGCTCACCAGGCCACTATAGGTGGCCGGCAGCACGACAGCTCACCAGGCCACTATAAGTGGCCGGCAGCACGACAGATCACCAGGCCACTATAGGTGGCCGGCAGCACGACAGCTCACCAGCACACTATATGTGGCCGGCAGCATGAGAGCTCACCAGGCCACTATAGGTGGCCGGCAGCACGACAGCTCACCAGGCCACTATAGGTGGCCGGCAGCGCGACAGCTCACCAGGCCACTCTAGGTGGCCGGCAGCACGGCTGCTCACCAGGCCATTATAGGTGCACGACACGACAGCTCACCAGCACAATATAGGTGGTCGGCAGATCGAGAGCTCACCAGCACACTACAGGTGGCCGGCAGCACGAGAGCTCACCACGCGATAATAGATGGCCGGCAGCACGACAGCTCACCAGGCCACTATAGGTGGGCGGCAGCACGACAGCTCATCAGCACACTATAGGTGGCCGGCAGCGCGACAGCTCACCAGGGCACTATAGGTGGCCGGCAGCACGACAGCTCACCAGGCCACTATAGGTGGCCGGCAGCACGACGGCTCACCAGGCCACTATAGGTGGCCGGCAGCACGACGGCTCACCAGGCCACTATAGGTGGCCGGTAGGACGACAGCTCACCAGCACACTATTGGTGGCCGGCAGCTTGAGAGCTCACCAGCACACTATAGGTAGCCGGCAGCACGACAGCTCACCAGGCCATTATAGGTTGCCGGCAGCACGACAGCTCACCAGGCCACTATAGGTGGCCGGCAGCACGACAGTTCACCAGGGCACTATAGGTGGCCGGCAGCACGACAGCTCATCAGGCCACTATAGGTGGCCGGCAGAATGACAGCGCACCAGGCCGCTATAGGTGGCCGGCAGCACGACAGCTCACCAGCACATTATATGTGGCCGGCAGCACGAGAGCTCACCAGGCCACTATAGATGGCCGGCAGCACGACAGGTCACCAGGCCACTACAGGTGGCCGGCAGCGCGACAGCTCACCAGGCCACTCTAGGTGGCCGGCAGCACGGCTGCTCACCAGGCCATTATAGGTGCACGACACGACAGCTCACCAGCACACTATAGGTGGTCGTCAGCTCGAGAGCTCTCCAGCCACTACAGTTGGCCGGCAGCACGAGAGCTCACCAGGCGACTATAGATGGCCGGCAGCACGACAGCTCACCAGGCGACTATAAATGGCCGGCAGCCCGACAGCTCACCAGGCCACTATAGGTGGCCGGCAGCACGACAGCTCACCAGGCCACTATAGGTGGCCGGCAGCGCGACATCTCACCAGCCCATTATAGGTGCACGACACGACAGCTCACCAGCACAATATAGGTGGTCGGCAGATCGAGAGCTCACCAGCACACTACAGGTGGCCGGCAGCACGAGAGCTCACCACGCGATTATAGATGGCCGGCAGCACGACAGCTCACCAGGCCACTATAGGTGGCCGGCAGCACGACAGCTCATCAGCACACTATAGGTGGCCGGCAGCGCGACAGCTCATCAGCACACTATAGGTGGCCGGCAGCGCGACATCTCACTAGGGCACTATAGGTGGCCGGCAGCACGACAGCTCACCAGGCCACTATAGGTGGCCGGCAGCACGACAGCTCACCAGGCCACTATAGGTGGCCGGTAGGACGACAGCTCACCAGCACACTATTGGTGGCCGGCAGCACGACAGCTCACCAGGCCACTATAGGTGGCCGGCAGCACGACAGCTCACCAGGCCACTATAGGTGGCCGGCAGCACGACAGCTCACCAGGCCACTATAGGTGGCCGGTAGGACGACAGCTCACCAGCACACTATTGGTGGCCGGCAGCTCGAGAGCTCACCAGCACACTATAGGTAGCCGGCAGCACGACAGCTCACCAGGCCATTATAGGTTGCCGGCAGCACGACAGCTCACCAGGGCACTATAGGTGGCCGGCAGCACGACAGTTCACCAGGGCACTATAGGTGGCCGGCGGCACGACAGCTCATCAGGCCACTATAGGTGGCCGGCAGAATGACAGCGCACCAGGCCACTATAGGTGGCCGGCAGCACGACAGCTCACCAGCACACTATATGTGGCCGGCAGCACGAGAGCTCACCAGGCCACTATATGTGGCCGGCAGCACGACAGGTCACCAGGCCACTACAGGTGGCCGGCAGCGCGACAGCTCACCAGGCCACTCTAGGTGGCCGGCAGCACGGCTGCTCACCAGGCCATTATAGGTGCACGACACGACAGCTCACCAGCACACTATAGGTGGTCGTCAGCTCGAGAGCTCTCCAGCCACTACAGTTGGCCGGCAGCACGAGAGCTCACCAGACGACTATAGATGGCCGGCAGCACGACAGCTCACCAGGCCACTATAGGTGGCCGGCAGCACGACAGCTCACCAGGCCACTATAGGTGACCGGCAGCGCGACAGCTCACCAGGCCACTCTAGGTGGCCAACAGCACGGCTGCTCCCCAGGCCATTATAGGTGCACGACACGACAGCTCATCAGCACACTATAGGTGGTCGTCAGCTCGAGAGCTCACCAGCACACTACAGTTGGCCGGCAGCACGAGAGCTCACCAGGCGACTATAGATGGCCGGCAGCACGACAGCTCACCAAGCCACTATAGGTGGCCGGTAGGACGACAGCTCACCAGCACACTATAGGTGGCCACTATAGGTGGCCGGCAGCACGACAGCTCACCAGGCCACTATAGGTGGCCGGCAGCACGACAGCTCACCAGGCCACTAAAGGTGGCCGGTAGGACGACAGCTCACCAGCACACTATTGGTGGCCGGCAGCACGACAGCTCACCAGGCCATTATAGGTTGCCGGCAGCACGACAGCTCACCAGGCCACTATATGTGGAAGGCAGCACGACAGTTCACCAGGCCATTATAGGTTGCCGGCAGCACGACAGCTCATCAGGCCACTATAGGTGGCCGGCAGAATGACAGCGCACCAGGCCACTCTAGGTGGCCGGCAGCACGGCTGCTCACCAGGCCATTATAGGTGCACGACACGACAGCTCACCAGCACACTATAGGTGGTCGTCAGCTCGAGAGCTCTCCAGCCACTACAGTTGGCCGGCAGCACGAGAGCTCACCAGGCGACTATAGATGGCCGGCAGCACGACAGCTCACCAGGCCACTATAGGTGGCCGGCAGCACGACAGCTCACCAGGCCACTATAGGTGGCCGGCAGCGCGACAGCTCACCAGGCCACTATAGGTGGCCGGCAGCACGACAGCTCACCAGGCCACTATAGGTGGCCGGCAGCACGACAGCTCACCAGGCCACTAAAGGTGGCCGGTAGGACGACAGCTCACCAGCACACTATTGGTGGCCGGCAGCACGACAGCTCACCAGGCCATTATAGGTTGCCGGCAGCACGACAGCTCATCAGGCCACTATAGGTGGCCGGCAGAATGACAGCGCACCAGGCCACTATAGGTGGCCGGCAGCACGACAGCTCACCAGCACACTATATGTGGCCGGCAGCACGAGAGCTCACCAGGCCACTATAGGTGGCCGGCAGCACGACAGCTCACCAGGCCACTACAGGTGGCCGGCAGCGCGACAGCTCACCAGGCCACTCTAGGTGGCCGGCAGCACGGCTGCTCACCAGGCCATTATAGGTGCACGACACGACAGCTCACCAGCACACTATAGGTGGTCGTCAGCTCGAGAGCTCTCCAGCCACTACAGTTGGCCGGCAGCACGAGAGCTCACCAGGCGACTATAGATGGCCGGCAGCACGACAGCTCACCAGGCCACTATAGGTGGCCGGCAGCATGACAGCTCACCAGGCCACTATAGGTGGCCGGCAGCGCGACAGCTCACCAGCCCATTATAGGTGCACGACACGACAGCTCACCAGCACAATATAGGTGGTCGGCAGATCGAGAGCTCACCAGCACACTACAGGTGGCCGGCAGCACGAGAGTTCACCACGCGATTATAGATGGCCGGCAGCACGACAGCTCACCAGGCCACTATAGGTGGCCGGCAGCACGACAGCTCATCAGCACACTATAGGTGGCCGGCAGCGCGACAGCTCACCAGGGCACTATAGGTGGCCGGCAGCACGACAGCTCACCAGGCCACTATAGGTGGCCGGCAGCACGACAGCTCACCAGGCCACTATAGGTGGCCGGCAGCACGACAGCTCACCAGGCCACTATAGGTGGCCGGTAGGACGACAGCTCACCAGCACACTATTGGTGGCCGGCAGCTCGAGAGCTCACCAGCACACTATAGGTAGCCGGCAGCACGACAGCTCACCAGGCCATTATAGGTTGCCGGCAGCACGACAGCTCACCAGGCCACTATAGGTGGCCGGCAGCACGACAGTTCACCAGGGCACTATAGGTGGCCGGCAGCACGACAGCTCATCAGGCCACTATAGGTGGCCGGCAGAATGACAGCGCACCAGGCCACTATAGGTGGCCGGCAGCACGACAGCTCACCAGCACACTATATGTGGCCGGCAGCACGAGAGCTCACCAGGCCACTATAGGTGGCCGGCAGCACGACAGGTCACCAGGCCACTATAGGTAGCCGGCAGCACGACAGCTCACCAGGCCACTATAAGTGGCCGGCAGCACGACAGATCACCAGGCCACTATAGGTGGCCGGCAGCACGACAGCTCACCAGCACACTATATGTGGCCGGCAGCATGAGAGCTCACCAGGCCACTATAGGTGGCCGGCAGCACGACAGCTCACCAGGCCACTATAGGTGGCCGGCAGCGCGACAGCTCACCAGGCCACTCTAGGTGGCCGGCAGCACGGCTGCTCACCAGGCCATTATAGGTGCACGACACGACAGCTCACCAGCACAATATAGGTGGTCGGCAGATCGAGAGCTCACCAGCACACTACAGGTGGCCGGCAGCACGAGAGCTCACCACGCGATTATAGATGGCCGGCAGCACGACAGCTCACCAGGCCACTATAGGTGGGCGGCAGCACGACAGCTCATCAGCACACTATAGGTGGCCGGCAGCGCGACAGCTCACCAGGGCACTATAGGTGGCCGGCAGCACGACAGCTCACCAGGCCACTATAGGTGGCCGGCAGCACGACGGCTCACCAGGCCACTATAGGTGGCCGGCAGCACGACAGCTCACCAGCACACTATATGTGGCCGGCAGCATGAGAGCTCACCAGGCCACTATAGGTGGCCGGCAGCACGACAGCTCACCAGGCCACTATAGGTGGCCGGCAGCACGACAGATCACCAGGCCAATACAGGTGGCCGGCAGCACGACAGCTCACCAGGCCAATATAGGTGGTCGGCAGCTCGAGAGCTCACCAGCACAATACAGTTGGCCGGCAGCACGACAACTCACCAGGCCACTATAGGTGGCCGGCAGCACGACAGCTCACCAGGCCACTATAGGTGGCCGGTAGGACGACAGCTCACCAGCACACTATTGGTGGCCGGCAGCACGACAGCTCACCAGGCCATTATAGGTTGCCGGCAGCACGACAGCTCACCAGGCCACTATATGTGGAAGGCAGCACGACAGTTCACCAGGGCACTATAGGTGGCCGGCAGCACGACAGCTCATCAGGCCACTATAGGTGGCCGGCAGAATGACAGCGCACCAGGCCACTATAGGTGGCCGGCAGCACGACAGCTCACCAGCACACTATATGTGGCCGGCAGCACGAGAGCTCACCAGGCCACTATAGGTGGCCGGCAGCACGACAGGTCACCAGGCCACTATAGGTGGCCGGCAGTACGACAGCTCACCAGGCCACTATAAGTGGCCGGCAGCACGACAGATCACCAGGCCACTATAGGTGGCCGGCAGCACGACAGCTCACCAGCACACTATATGTGGCCGGCAGCATGAGAGCTCACCAGGCCACTATAGGTGGCCGGCAGCACGACAGCTCACCAGGGCACTATAGGTGGCCGGCAGCACGACAGCTCATCAGGCCACTATAGGTGGCCGGCAGAATGACAGCGCACCAGGCCACTATAGGTGGCCGGCAGCACGACAGCTCACCAGGCCACTACAGGTGGCCGGCAGCGCGACAGCTCACCAGGCCACTCTAGGTGGCCGGCAGCACGGCTGCTCACCAGGCCATTATAGGTGCACGACACGACAGCTCACCAGCACACTATAGGTGGTCGTCAGCTCGAGAGCTCTCCAGCCACTACAGTTGGCCGGCAGCACCAGGCGACTATAGATGGCCGGCAGCACGACAGCTCACCAGGCCACTATAGGTGGCCGGCAGCACGACAGCTCACCAGGCCACTATAGGTGGCCGGCAGCGCGACAGCTCACCAGCCCATTATAGGTGCACGACACGACAGCTCACCAGCACAATATAGGTGGTCGGCAGATCGAGAGCTCACCAGCACAATACAGTTGGCCGGCAGCACGACAGCTCACCAGGCCACTATAGGTGGCCGGCAGCACGACAGCTCACCAGGGCACTATAGGTGGCCGGCAGCACGACAGCTCATCAGGCCACTATAGGTGGCCGGCAGGTCGAGAGTTCACAAGCATACTATAGGTGGCCGGCAGCACGGCGCTCACCAGGCCACTATAGGTGGCCGGCAGCTCGAGAGCTCACCAGCACAATACAGTTTGCCAGCAGCACGAGAGCTCACCAGGCGACTATAGATGGCCGGCAGCACGACAGCTCACCAAGCCACTATAGGTGGCCGGTAGGACGACAGCTCACCAGCACACTATAGGTGGCCGGCAGCTCGAGAGCTCACCAGCACACTATAGGTAGCCGGCAGCACGACAGCTAACCAGGCCATTATAGGTTGCCGGCAGTACGACAGCTCACCAGGCCACTACAGGTGGCCGGCAGCACGACAGCTCACCAGGCCACTATAGGTGGTCGGCAGCTCGAGAGCTCACCAGCACAATACAGTTGGCCGGCAGCACGACAGCTCACCAGGGCACTATAGGTGGCCGGGAGCACGACAGCTCGTCAGGCCACCATAGGTGGCCGGCAGAACGATAGCGCACCAGACCACTATAGGTGGCCGGCATCTCGACAGCTCACCAGGCCACTATAGGTGGCCGGCAGAACGACAGCGCACCAGGCCACTATAGGTGGCCGGCAGCACGACAACTCACCAGGCCTCTATAGGTGGCCGGCAGCGCGACAGCTCACCAGGCCACAATAGATGGCCGGCAGCACGAGAGCTCACCAGGCGACTATAAATGGCCGGCAGCACGACAGCTCACCAAGCCACTATAGGTGGCCGGTAGGACGACAGCTCACCAGCACACTATTGGTGGCCGGCAGCTCGAGAGCTCACCAGCACACTATAGGTAGCCGGCAGCACGACAGCTAACCAGGCCATTATAGATTGCCGGCAGCACGACAGCTCACCAGGCCACTATAGGTAGCCGGCAGCACGACAGCTCACCAGGCCACTATAGGTGGCCGGCAGCACGACAGATCACCAGGCCACTATAGGTGGCCGGCAGCACGACAGCTCACCGGCACACTATATGTGGCCTGCAGCATGAGAGCTCACCAGGCCACTATAGGTGGCCGGCAGCACGACAGCTCACCAGGCCACTATAGGTGGCCGGCAGCACGACAGATCACCAGGCCAATACAGGTGGCCGGCAGCACGACAGCTCACCAGGCCACTATAGGTGGTCGGCAGCTCGAGAGCTCACCAGCACAATACAGTTGGCCGGCAGCACGACAGCTCACCAGGTCACTATAGGTGGCCGGGAGCACGACAGCTCCTCAGGCCACCATAGGTGGCCGGCAGAACGATAGCGCACCAGACCACTATAGGTGGCCGGCATCTCGACAGCTCACCAGGCCGCTATAGGTGGCCGGCAGAACGACAGCACACCAGGCCACTATAGGTGGCCGGCAGCACGACAACTCACCAGGCCTCTATAGGTGGCCGGCAGCACGACAGCTCACCAGGCCACAATAGGTGGCCGGCAGCACGACAGCTCACCAGGCCACTATAGGTTGCCGGCAGCACGACAGCTAACCAGGCCGCTATGGGTGGCCGGCAGCACGAGAGCTCACCAGGCGACTATAGATGGCCGGCAGGTCGAGAGTTCACCAGCACACTATAGGTGGCCGGCAGCACGACAGCTCACCAGGCCACTATAGGTGGCCGGCAGCACAGCTCACCAGCACACTATAGGTGGCCGGCAGCTCCAGAGCTCACCAGCACACTATAGGTAGCCGGCAGCACGACAGCTCACCAGGCCATTATAGGTTGCCGGCAGCACGACAGCTCACCAGGCCACTATAGGTGGCCGGCAGCACGACAGCTCACCAGCACACTATAGGTGGCCGGCAGCTCGAGAGCTAACCAGCACACTACAGTTGGCCGGCAGCTCGAGAGCTCACCAGCACACTATAGGTAGCCGGCAGCACGAGAGCTCACCACGCGATTATAGATGGCCGGCAGCACGACAGCTCACCAGGCCATTATAGGTTGCCGGCAGCACGACAGCTCACCAGGCCACTATAGGTGGCCGGCAGCACGACAGCTCACCAGGCCACTATAGGTGGCCGGCAGCACGACAGATCACCAGGCCACTATAGGTGGCCGGCAGCACGACAGCTCACCAACACACTATATGTGGCCGGCAGCATGAGAGCTCACCAGGCCACTATAGGTGGCCGGCAGCACGACAGCCCACCAGGCCACTATAGGTGGCCGGCAGCGCGACAGCTCACCAGGCCACTCTAGGTGGCCGGCAGCACGGCTGCTCACCAGGCCATTATAGGTGCACGACACGACAGCTCATCAGCACAATATAGGTGGTCGGCAGATCGAGAGCTCACCAGCACACTACATTTGGCCGGCAGCACGAGAGCTCACCACGCGATTATAGATGGCCGGCAGCACGACAGCTCACCAGGCCACTATAGGTGGCCGGCAGCACGACAGCTCACCAGGCCACTATAAGTGGCCGGCAGCACGACAGATCACCAGGCCACTATAGGTGGCCGGCAGCACGACAGCTCACCAGCACACTATATGTGGCCGGCAGCATGAGAGCTCACCAGGCCACTATAGGTGGCCGGCAGCACGACAGCTCACCAGGCCACTATAGGTGGCCGGCAGCGCGACAGCTCACCAGGCCACTCTAGGTGGCCGGCAGCACGGCTGCTCACCAGGCCATTATAGGTGCACGACACGACAGCTCACCAGCACAATATAGGTGGTCGGCAGATCGAGAGCTCACCAGCACACTACAGGTGGCCGGCAGCACGAGAGCTCACCACGCGATTATAGATGGCCGGCAGCACGACAGCTCACCAGGTCACTATAGGTGGGCGGCAGCACGACAGCTCATCAGCACACTATAGGTGGCCGGCAGCGCGACAGCTCACCAGGGCACTATAGGTGGCCGGCAGCACGACAGCTCACCAGGCCACTATAGGTGGCCGGCAGCACGACGGCTCACCAGGCCACTATAGGTGGCCGGCAGCACGACAGCTCACCAGGCCACTATAGGTGGCCGGTAGGACGACAGCTCACCAGCACACTATTGGTGGCCGGCAGCTTGAGAGCTCACCAGCACACTATAGGTAGCCGGCAGCACGACAGCTCACCAGGCCATTATAGGTTGCCGGCAGCACGACAGCTCACCAGGCCACTATAGGTGGCCGGCAGCACGACAGTTCACCAGGGCACTATAGGTGGCCGGCAGCACGACAGCTCATCAGGCCACTATAGGTGGCCGGCAGAATGACAGCACACCAGGCCGCTATAGGTGGCCGGCAGCACGACAGCTCACCAGCACACTATATGTGGCCGGCAGCACGAGAGCTCACCAGGCCACTATAGATGGCCGGCAGCACGACAGGTCACCAGGCCACTACAGGTGGCCGGCAGCGCGACAGCTCACCAGGCCACTCTAGGTGGCCGGCAGCACGGCTGCTCACCAGGCCATTATAGGTGCACGACACGACAGCTCACCAGCACACTATAGGTGGTCGTCAGCTCGAGAGCTCTCCAGCCACTACAGTTGGCCGGCAGCACGAGAGCTCACCAGGCGACTATAGATGGCCGGCAGCACGACAGCTCACCAGGCCACTATAGGTGGCCGGCAGCACGACAGCTCACCAGGCCACTATAGGTGGCCGGCAGCGCGACAGCTCACCAGCCCATTATAGGTGCACGACACGACAGCTCACCAGCACAATATAGGTGGTCGGCAGATCGAGAGCTCACCAGCACACTACAGGTGGCCGGCAGCACGAGAGCTCACCACGCGATTATAGATGGCCGGCAGCACGACAGCTCACCAGGCCACTATAGGTGGCCGGCAGCACGACAGCTCATCAGCACACTATAGGTGGCCGGCAGCGCGACATCTCACTAGGGCACTATAGGTGGCCGGCAGCACGACAGCTCACCAGGCCACTATAGGTGGCCGGCAGCACGACAGCTCACCAGGCCACTATAGGTGGCCGGCAGCACGACAGCTCACCAGGCCACTATAAGTGGCCGGCAGCACGACAGATCACCAGGCCACTATAGGTGGCCGGCAGCACGACAGCTCACCAGCACACTATATGTGGCCGGCAGCATGAGAGCTCACCAGGCCACTATAGGTGGCCGGCAGCACGACAGCTCACCAGGCCACTATAGGTGGCCGGCAGCGCGACAGCTCACCAGGCCACTCTAGCTGGCCGGCAGCACGGCTGCTCACCAGGCCATTATAGGTGCACGACACGACAGCTCACCAGCACAATATAGGTGGTCGGCAGATCGAGAGCTCACCAGCACAATACAGTTGGCCGGCAGCACGACAGCTCACCAGGCCACTATAGGTGGCCGGCAGCACGACAGCTCACCAGGGCACTATAGGTGGCCGGCAGCACGACAGCTCATCAGGCCACTATAGGTGGCCGGCAGGTCGAGAGTTCACAAGCATACTATAGGTGGCCGGCAGCACGGCGCTCACCAGGCCACTATAGGTGGCCGGCAGCTCGAGAGCTCACCAGCACAATACAGTTTGCCAGCAGCACGAGAGCTCACCAGGCGACTATAGATGGCCGGCAGCACGACAGCTCACCAAGCCACTATAGGTGGCCGGTAGGACGACAGCTCACCAGCACACTATAGGTGGCCGGCAGCTCGAGAGCTCACCAGCACACTATAGGTAGCCGGCAGCACGACAGCTAACCAGGCCATTATAGGTTGCCGGCAGTACGACAGCTCACCAGGCCACTACAGGTGGCCGGCAGCACGACAGCTCGTCAGGCCACCATAGGTGGCCGGCAGAACGATAGCGCACCAGACCACTATAGGTGGCCGGCATCTCGACAGCTCACCAGGCCACTATAGGTGGCCGGTAGAACGACAGCGCACCAGGCCACTATAGGTGGCCGGCAGCACGACAACTCACCAGGCCACAATAGGTGGCCGGCAGCACGACAGCTCATCAGCACACTATAGGTGGCCGGCAGCGCGACAGCTCACCAGGGCACTATAGGTGGCCGGCAGCACGACAGGTCACCAGGCCACTATAGGTGGCCGGCAGCACGACAGCTCACCAGGCCACTATAGGTGGCCGGCAGCACGACAGCTCACCAGGCCACTATAGGTGGCCGGTAGGACGACAGCTCACCAGCACACTATAGGTGGCCGGCAGCTCGAGAGCTCACCAGCACACTATAGGTAGCCGGCAGCACGACAGCTAACCAGGCCATTATAGGTTGCCGGCAGTACGACAGCTCACCAGGCCACTACAGGTGGCCGGCAGCACGACAGCTCGTCAGGCCACCATAGGTGGCCGGCAGAACGATAGCGCACCAGACCACTATAGGTGGCCGGCATCTCGACAGCTCACCAGGCCACTATAGGTGGCCGGTAGAACGACAGCTCACCAAGCCACTATAGGTGGCCGGTAGGACGACAGCTCACCAGCACACTATTGGTGGCCGGCAGCTCGAGAGCTCACCAGCACACTATAGGTAGCCGGCAGCACGACAGCTAACCAGGCCATTATAGATTGCCGGCAGCACGACAGCTCACCAGGCCACTATAGGTAGCCGGCAGCACGACAGCTCACCAGGCCACTATAGGTGGCCGGCAGCACGACAGCTCACCAGGCCACTATAGGTGGTCGGCAGCTCGAGAGCTCACCAGCACAATACAGTTGGCCGGCAGCACGACAGCTCACCAGGGCACTATAGGTGGCCGGGAGCACGACAGCTCGTCAGGCCACCATAGGTGGCCGGCAGAACGATAGCGCACCAGACCACTATAGGTGGCCGGCATCTCGACAGCTCACCAGGCCACTATAGGTGGCCGGTAGAACGACAGCGCACCAGGCCACTATAGGTGGCCGGCAGCACGACAACTCACCAGGCCTCTATAGGTGGCCGGCAGCGCGACAGCTCACCAGGCCACAATAGGTGGCCGGCAGCACGAGAGCTCACCAGGCGACTATAGATGGCCGGCAGCACGACAGCTCACCAAGCCACTATAGGTGGCCGGTAGGACGACAGCTCACCAGCACACTATTGGTGGCCGGCAGCTCGAGAGCTCACCAGCACACTATAGGTAGCCGGCAGCACGACAGCTAACCAGGCCATTATAGATTGCCGGCAGCACGACAGCTCACCAGGCCACTATAGGTGGCCGGCAGCACGACAGCTCACCAGGCCACTATAGGTGGCCGGCAGCACGACAGATCACCAGGCCACTATAGGTGGCCGGCAGCACGACAGCTCACCAGCACACTATATGTGGCCTGCAGCATGAGAGCTCACCAGGCCACTATAGGTGGCCGGCAGCACGACAGCTCACCAGGCCACTATAGGTGGCCGGCAGCACAGCTCACCAGCACACTATAGGTGGCCGGCAGCTCCAGAGCTCACCAGCACACTATAGGTAGCCGGCAGCACGACAGCTCACCAGGCCATTATAGGTTGCCGGCAGCACGACAGCTCACCAGGCCACTATAGGTGGCCGGTAGCACGACAGCTCACCAGCACACTATAGGTGGCCGGCAGCTCGAGAGCTAACCAGCACACTACAGTTGGCCGGCAGCTCGAGAGCTCACCAGCACACTATAGGTAGCCGGCAGCACGAGAGCTCACCACGCGATTATAGATGGCCGGCAGCACGACAGCTCACCAGGCCATTATAGGTTGCCGGCAGCACGACAGCTCACCAGGCCACTATAGGTGGCCGGCAGCACGACAGCTCACCAGGCCACTATAGGTGGCCGGCAGCACGACAGATCACCAGGCCACTATAGGTGGCCGGCAGCATGACAGCTCACCAACACACTATATGTGGCTGGCAGCATGAGAGCTCACCAGGCCACTATAGGTGGCCGGCAGCACGACAGCCCACCAGGCCACTATAGGTGGCCGGCAGCGCGACAGCTCACCAGGCCACTCTAGGTGGCCGGCAGCACGGCTGCTCACCAGGCCATTATAGGTGCACGACACGACAGCTCATCAGCACAATATAGGTGGTCGGCAGATCGAGAGCTCACCAGCACACTACAGGTGGCCGGCAGCACGAGAGCTCACCACGCGATTATAGATGGCCGGCAGCACGACAGCTCACCAGGCCACTATAGGTGGCCGGCAGCACGACAGCTCACCAGGCCACTATAAGTGGCCGGCAGCACGACAGATCACCAGGCCACTATAGGTGGCCGGCAGCACGACAGCTCACCAGCACACTATATGTGGCCGGCAGCATGAGAGCTCACCAGGCCACTATAGGTGGCCGGCAGCACGACAGCTCACCAGGCCACTATAGGTGGCCGGCAGCGCGACAGCTCACCAGGCCACTCTAGGTGGCCGGCAGCACGGCTGCTCACCAGGCCATTATAGGTGCACGACACGACAGCTCACCAGCACAATATAGGTGGTCGGCAGATCGAGAGCTCACCAGCACACTACAGGTGGCCGGCAGCACGAGAGCTCACCACGCGATTATAGATGGCCGGCAGCACGACAGCTCACCAGGCCACCATAGGTGGGCGGCAGCACGACAGCTCATCAGCACACTATAGGTGGCCGGCAGCGCGACAGCTCACCAGGGCACTATAGGTGGCCGGCAGCACGACAGCTCACCAGGCCACTATAGGTGGCCGGCAGCACGACGGCTCACCAGGCCACTATAAGTGGCCGGCAGCACGACAGCTCACCAGGCCACTATAGGTGGCCGGTAGGACGACAGCTCACCAGCACACTATTGGTGGCCGGCAGCTTGAGAGCTCACCAGCACACTATAGGTAGCCGGCAGCACGACAGCTCACCAGGCCATTATAGGTTGCCGGCAGCACGACAGCTCACCAGGCCACTATAGGTGGCCGGCAGCACGACAGTTCACCAGGGCACTATAGGTGGCCGGCAGCACGACAGCTCATCAGGCCACTATAGGTGGCCGGCAGAATGACAGCACACCAGGCCGCTATAGGTGGCCGGCAGCACGACAGCTCACCAGCACACTATATGTGGCCGGCAGCACGAGAGCTCACCAGGCCACTATAGATGGCCGGCAGCACGACAGGTCACCAGGCCACTACAGGTGGCCGGCAGCGCGACAGCTCACCAGGCCACTCTAGGTGGCCGGCAGCACGGCTGCTCACCAGGCCATTATAGGTGCACGACACGACAGCTCACCAGCACACTATAGGTGGTCGTCAGCTCGAGAGCTCTCCAGCCACTACAGTTGGCCGGCAGCACGAGAGCTCACCAGGCGACTATAGATGGCCGGCAGCACGACAGCTCACCAGGCCACTATAGATGGCCGGCAGCACGACAGCTCACCAGGCCACTATAGGTGGCCGGCAGCGCGACAGCTCACCAGCCCATTATAGGTGCACGACACGACAGCTCACCAGCACAATATAGGTGGTCGGCAGATCGAGAGCTCACCAGCACACTACAGGTGGCCGGCAGCACGAGAGCTCACCACGCGATTATAGATGGCCGGCAGCACGACAGCTCACCAGGCCACTATAGGTGGCCGGCAGCACGACAGCTCATCAGCACACTATAGGTGGCCGGCAGCGCGACATCTCACTAGGGCACTATAGGTGGCCGGCAGCACGACAGCTCACCAGGCCACTATAGGTGGCCGGCAGCACGACAGCTCACCAGGCCACTATAGGTGGCCGGCAGCACGACAGCTCACCAGGCCACTATAGGTGGCCGGCAGCACGACAGCTCACCAGGCCACTATAGGTGGCCGGCAGCACGACAGCTCACCAGGCCACTATAGGTGGCCGGTAGGACGACAGCTCACCAGCACACTATTGGTGGCCGGCAGCTCGAGAGCTCACCAGCACACTATAGGTAGCCGGCAGCACGACAGCTCACCAGGCCATTATAGGTTGCCGGCAGCACGACAGCTCACCAGGCCACTATAGGTGGCCGGCAGCACGACAGTTCACCAGGGCACTATAGGTGGCCGGCGGCACGACAGCTCATCAGGCCACTATAGGTGGCCGGCAGAATGACAGCGCACCAGGCCACTATAGGTGGCCGGCAGCACGACAGCTCACCAGCACACTATATGTGGCCGGCAGCACGAGAGCTCACCAGGCCACTATATGTGGCCGGCAGCACGACAGGTCACCAGGCCACTACAGGTGGCCGGCAGCGCGACAGCTCACCAGGCCACTCTAGGTGGCCGGCAGCACGGCTGCTCACCAGGCCATTATAGGTGCACGACACGACAGCTCACCAGCACACTATAGGTGGTCGTCAGCTCGAGAGCTCTCCAGCCACTACAGTTGGCCGGCAGCACGAGAGCTCACCAGACGACTATAGATGGCCGGCAGCACGACAGCTCACCAGGCCACTATAGGTGGCCGGCAGCACGACAGCTCACCAGGCCACTATAGGTGGCCGGCAGCGCGACAGCTCACCAGGCCACTCTAGGTGGCCAACAGCACGGCTGCTCCCCAGGCCATTATAGGTGCACGACACGATAGCTCATCAGCACACTATAGGTGGTCGTCAGCTCGAGAGCTCACCAGCACACTACAGTTGGCCGGCAGCAAGAGAGCTCACCAGGCGACTATAGATGGCCGGCAGCACGACAGTTCATCAAGCCACTATAGGTGGCCGGTAGGACGACAGCTCACCAGCACACTATAGGTGGCCGGCAGCACGACAGCTCACCAGGCCACTATAGGTGGCCGGCAGCACGACAGCTCACCAGGCCACTATAGGTGGCCGGCAGCACGACACCTCACCAGGCCACTATAGGTGGCCGGTAGGACGACAGCTCACCAGCACACTATTGGTGGCCGGCAGCACGACAGCTCACCAGGCCATTATAGGTTGCCGGCAGCACGACAGCTCACCAGGCCACTATATGTGGAAGGCAGCACGACAGTTCACCAGGGCACTATAGGTGGCCGGCAGCACGACAGCTCATCAGGCCACTATAGGTGGCCGGCAGAATGACAGCGCACCAGGCCACTATAGGTGGCCGGCAGCACGACAGCTCACCAGCACACTATATGTGGCCGGCAGCACGAGAGCTCACCAGGCCACTATAGGTGGCCGGCAGCACGACAGCTCACCAGGCCACTACAGATGGCCGGCAGCGCGACAGCTCACCAGGCCACTCTAGGTGGCCGGCAGCACGGCTGCTCACCAGGCCATTATAGGTGCACGACACGACAGCTCACCAGCACACTATAGGTGGTCGTCAGCTCGAGAGCTCTCCAGCCACTACAGTTGGCCGGCAGCACGAGAGCTCACCAGGCGACTATAGATGGCCGGCAGCACGACAGCTCACCAGGCCACTATAGGTGGCCGGCAGCACGACAGCTCACCAGGCCACAATAGGTGGCCGGCAGCGCGACAGCTCACCAGCCCATTATAGGTGCACGACACGACAGCTCACCAGCACAATATAGGTGGTCGGCAGATCGAGAGCTCACCAGCACACTACAGGTGGCCGGCAGCACGAGAGCTCACCACGCGATTATAGATGGCCGGCAGCACGACAGCTCACCAGGCCACAATAGGTGGCCGGCAGCACGACAGCTCATCAGCACACTATAGGTGGTCGTCTTCTCGAGAGCTCACCAGCACACTACAGTTGGCCGGCAGCACGAGAGCTCACCAGGCGACTATAGATGGCCGGCAGCACGACAGCTCACCAAGCCACTATAGGTGGCCGGTAGGACGACAGCTCACCAGCACACTATAGGTGGCCGGCAGCACGACAGCTCACCAGGCCACTATAGGTGGCCGGCAGCACGACTGCTCACCAGGCCACTATAGGTGGCCGGCAGCACGACAGCTCACCAGGCCACTATAGGTGGCCGGTAGGACGACAGCTCACCAGCACACTTTTGGTGGCCGGCAGCTCGAGAGCTCACCAGCACACTAGCAGGTAGCCGGCAGCACGACAGCTCACCAGGCCATTATAGGTTGCCGGCAGCACGACAGCTCACCAGGCCACTATAGGTGGCCGGCAGCACGACAGTTCACCAGGGCACTATAGGTGGCCGGCAGCACGACAGCTCATCAGGCCACTATAGGTGGCCGGCAGAATGACAGCGCACCAGGCCACTATAGGTGGCCGGCAGCACGACAGCTCACCAGCACACTATATGTGGCCGGCAGCACGAGAGCTCTCCAGGCCACTATAGGTGGCCGGCAGCACGACAGCTCACCAGGCCACTACAGGTGGCCGGCAGCGCGACAGCTCACCAGGCCACTCTAGGTGGCCGGCAGCACGGCTGCTCACCAGGCCATTATAGGTGCACGACACGACAGCTCACCAGCACACTATAGGTGGTCGTCAGCTCGAGAGCTCTCCAGCCACTACAGTTGGCCGGCAGCACGAGAGCTCACCAGGCGACCATAGATGGCCGGCAGCACGACAGCTCACCAGGCCACTATAGGTGGCCGGCAGCACGACAGCTCACCAGGCCACAATAGGTGGCCGGCAGCACGACAGCTCACCAGGCCACTATAGGTTGCCGGCAGCACGACAGCTAACCAGGCCGCTATAGGTGGCCGGCAGCACGAGAGCTCACCAGGCGACTATAGATGGCCGGCAGGTCGAGAGTTCACCAGCACACTATAGGTGGCCGGCAGCACGACAGCTCACCAGGCCACTATAGGTGGCCGGCAGCACGACAGCTCACCAGCACACTATAGGTGGCCGGCAGCTCCAGAGCTCACCAGCACACTATAGGTAGCCGGCATCACGACAGCTCACCAGGCCACTGTAGGTTGGCGGCAATACGAGAGCTCACCAGGCCACTATAGGTGGCCGGCAGCACGACAGCTCACCAGCACACTATAGGTGGCCGGCAGCACGACAGCTCACCAGGCCACTATAGGTGGCCGGCAGCACGACAGCTCACCACGCCACTATAGGTTGCCGGCAGCACGACAGCTCACCAGGCCACTATGGGTGGCCGGCATCACGACAGCTCACCAGACCACTGTAGGTTGGCGGCAGTACGAGAGCTCACCAGGCCACTATAGGTGGCCGGCAGCACGACAGCTCACCAGGCCACTATAGGTGGCCGGCAGCACGACAGCTCACCAGGCCACTATATGTGACCGGCAGCACGACAGCTCACCAGGACACTTTAGGTGGCCGCCAGCAAGACAGCTCACCAGGCCACTATATGTGGCCGGTAACTCGAGAGCCCACCAGACCACTATAGGTGGCCGGCAACACGGCAGCTCAGCAGCACACTATATGTGACCGGCAGCACGACAGCTCACCAGGCCACTATAGGTGGCCGGCAGCACGACAGCTCACCAGGCCACTATAGGTGGCCGGCAGCACGACAGCTCACCAGGCCACTCTAGGTGGCCGGCAGCACGACAGCTCACCAGCACACTATATGTGGCCGGCAGCACGACAGCTCACCAGCACACTATATGTGGCCGGCAGCACGACAGCTCACCAGGCCACTATAGGTGGCCGGCAGCACGACAGCTCACCAGGCCACTATAGGTGGCCGGCAGCATGACAGCTAACCAGGCCACTATAGGTGGATGGCAGCACCACAGCTTACCAGGCCACTATAGGTGGCCGGCAGCACGACAGCTCACCAGACTACTATAGGTGGCCGGCAGCACGACAGCTCACCAGGGCACTATAGGTGGCCGGCAGCACGACAGCTCATCAGGCCACTTTAGGTGGCCGGCAGAACGACAGCGCACCAGGTCACTATAGGTGGCCGGCAGCACGACAACTCACCAGGCCTCTATAGATGGCCGGCAGCACGACAGCTCACCAGGCCACAATAGGTGGCCGGCAGCATGACAGCTAACCAGGCCACTATAGGTGGATGGCAGCACCACAGCTTACCAGGCCACTATAGGTGGCCGGCAGCACGACAGCTCACCAGACTACTATAGGTGGCCGGCAGCACGACAGCTCACCAGGCCACTATAGGTGGCCGGCAGCGCGACAGCTCACCAGGCCACTCTAGCTGGCCGGCAGCACGGCTGCTCACCAGGCCATTATAGGTGCACGACACGACAGCTCACCAGCACAATATAGGTGGTCGGCAGATCGAGAGCTCACCAGCACAATACAGTTGGCCGGCAGCACGACAGCTCACCAGGCCACTATAGGTGGCCGGCAGCACGACAGCTCACCAGGGCACTATAGGTGGCCGGCAGCACGACAGCTCATCAGGCCACTATAGGTGGCCGGCAGGTCGAGAGTTCACAAGCATACTATAGGTGGCCGGCAGCACGGCGCTCACCAGGCCACTATAGGTGGCCGGCAGCTCGAGAGCTCACCAGCACAATACAGTTTGCCAGCAGCACGAGAGCTCACCAGGCGACTATAGATGGCCGGCAGCACGACAGCTCACCAAGCCACTATAGGTGGCCGGTAGGACGACAGCTCACCAGCACACTATAGGTGGCCGGCAGCTCGAGAGCTCACCAGCACACTATAGGTAGCCGGCAGCACGACAGCTAACCAGGCCATTATAGGTTGCCGGCAGTACGACAGCTCACCAGGCCACTACAGGTGGCCGGCAGCACGACAGCTCGTCAGGCCACCATAGGTGGCCGGCAGAACGATAGCGCACCAGACCACTATAGGTGGCCGGCATCTCGACAGCTCACCAGGCCACTATAGGTGGCCGGTAGAACGACAGCGCACCAGGCCACTATAGGTGGCCGGCAGCACGACAACTCACCAGGCCACAATAGGTGGCCGGCAGCACGACAGCTCATCAGCACACTATAGGTGGCCGGCAGCGCGACAGCTCACCAGGGCACTATAGGTGGCCGGCAGCACGACAGGTCACCAGGCCACTATAGGTGGCCGGCAGCACGACAGCTCACCAGGCCACTATAGGTGGCCGGCAGCACGACAGCTCACCAGGCCACTATAGGTGGCCGGTAGGACGACAGCTCACCAGCACACTATAGGTGGCCGGCAGCTCGAGAGCTCACCAGCACACTATAGGTAGCCGGCAGCACGACAGCTAACCAGGCCATTATAGGTTGCCGGCAGTACGACAGCTCACCAGGCCACTACAGGTGGCCGGCAGCACGACAGCTCGTCAGGCCACCATAGGTGGCCGGCAGAACGATAGCGCACCAGACCACTATAGGTGGCCGGCATCTCGACAGCTCACCAGGCCACTATAGGTGGCCGGTAGAACGACAGCTCACCAAGCCACTATAGGTGGCCGGTAGGACGACAGCTCACCAGCACACTATTGGTGGCCGGCAGCTCGAGAGCTCACCAGCACACTATAGGTAGCCGGCAGCACGACAGCTAACCAGGCCATTATAGATTGCCGGCAGCACGACAGCTCACCAGGCCACTATAGGTAGCCGGCAGCACGACAGCTCACCAGGCCACTATAGGTGGCCGGCAGCACGACAGCTCACCAGGCCACTATAGGTGGTCGGCAGCTCGAGAGCTCACCAGCACAATACAGTTGGCCGGCAGCACGACAGCTCACCAGGGCACTATAGGTGGCCGGGAGCACGACAGCTCGTCAGGCCACCATAGGTGGCCGGCAGAACGATAGCGCACCAGACCACTATAGGTGGCCGGCATCTCGACAGCTCACCAGGCCACTATAGGTGGCCGGTAGAACGACAGCGCACCAGGCCACTATAGGTGGCCGGCAGCACGACAACTCACCAGGCCTCTATAGGTGGCCGGCAGCGCGACAGCTCACCAGGCCACAATAGGTGGCCGGCAGCACGAGAGCTCACCAGGCGACTATAGATGGCCGGCAGCACGACAGCTCACCAAGCCACTATAGGTGGCCGGTAGGACGACAGCTCACCAGCACACTATTGGTGGCCGGCAGCTCGAGAGCTCACCAGCACACTATAGGTAGCCGGCAGCACGACAGCTAACCAGGCCATTATAGATTGCCGGCAGCACGACAGCTCACCAGGCCACTATAGGTGGCCGGCAGCACGACAGCTCACCAGGCCACTATAGGTGGCCGGCAGCACGACAGATCACCAGGCCACTATAGGTGGCCGGCAGCACGACAGCTCACCAGCACACTATATGTGGCCTGCAGCATGAGAGCTCACCAGGCCACTATAGGTGGCCGGCAGCACGACAGCTCACCAGGCCACTATAGGTGGCCGGCAGCACAGCTCACCAGCACACTATAGGTGGCCGGCAGCTCCAGAGCTCACCAGCACACTATAGGTAGCCGGCAGCACGACAGCTCACCAGGCCATTATAGGTTGCCGGCAGCACGACAGCTCACCAGGCCACTATAGGTGGCCGGCAGCACGACAGCTCACCAGCACACTATAGGTGGCCGGCAGCTCGAGAGCTA
Organism: Eumerus sabulonum; assembly: GCA_951905685.1. Classification (NCBI taxonomy): domain Eukaryota; kingdom Metazoa; phylum Arthropoda; class Insecta; order Diptera; family Syrphidae; genus Eumerus; species Eumerus sabulonum. The sequence goes on along the minus strand of OX645060.1, from coordinate 130,868,209 downwards.
ACCAGCACACTACAGTTGGCCGGCAGCTCGAGAGCTCACCAGCACACTATAGGTAGCCGGCAGCACGAGAGCTCACCACGCGATTATAGATGGCCGGCAGCACGACAGCTCACCAGGCCATTATAGGTTGCCGGCAGCACGACAGCTCACCAGGCCACTATAGGTGGCCGGCAGCACGACAGCTCACCAGGCCACTATAGGTGGCCGGCAGCACGACAGATCACCAGGCCACTATAGGTGGCCGGCAGCATGACAGCTCACCAACACACTATATGTGGCCGGCAGCATGAGAGCTCACCAGGCCACTATAGGTGGCCGGCAGCACGACAGCCCACCAGGCCACTATAGGTGGCCGGCAGCGCGACAGCTCACCAGGCCACTCTAGGTGGCCGGCAGCACGGCTGCTCACCAGGCCATTATAGGTGCACGACACGACAGCTCATCAGCACAATATAGGTGGTCGGCAGATCGAGAGCTCACCAGCACACTACAGGTGGCCGGCAGCACGAGAGCTCACCACGCGATTATAGATGGCCGGCAGCACGACAGCTCACCAGGCCACTATAGGTGGCCGGCAGCACGACAGCTCACCAGGCCACTATAAGTGGCCGGCAGCACGACAGATCACCAGGCCACTATAGGTGGCCGGCAGCACGACAGCTCACCAGCACACTATATGTGGCCGGCAGCATGAGAGCTCACCAGGCCACTATAGGTGGCCGGCAGCACGACAGCTCACCAGGCCACTATAGGTGGCCGGCAGCGCGACAGCTCACCAGGCCACTCTAGGTGGCCGGCAGCACGGCTGCTCACCAGGCCATTATAGGTGCACGACACGACAGCTCACCAGCACAATATAGGTGGTCGGCAGATCGAGAGCTCACCAGCACACTACAGGTGGCCGGCAGCACGAGAGCTCACCACGCGATTATAGATGGCCGGCAGCACGACAGCTCACCAGGCCACCATAGGTGGGCGGCAGCACGACAGCTCATCAGCACACTATAGGTGGCCGGCAGCGCGACAGCTCACCAGGGCACTATAGGTGGCCGGCAGCACGACAGCTCACCAGGCCACTATAGGTGGCCGGCAGCACGACGGCTCACCAGGCCACTATAAGTGGCCGGCAGCACGACAGCTCACCAGGCCACTATAGGTGGCCGGTAGGACGACAGCTCACCAGCACACTATTGGTGGCCGGCAGCTTGAGAGCTCACCAGCACACTATAGGTAGCCGGCAGCACGACAGCTCACCAGGCCATTATAGGTTGCCGGCAGCACGACAGCTCACCAGGCCACTATAGGTGGCCGGCAGCACGACAGTTCACCAGGGCACTATAGGTGGCCGGCAGCACGACAGCTCATCAGGCCACTATAGGTGGCCGGCAGAATGACAGCACACCAGGCCGCTATAGGTGGCCGGCAGCACGACAGCTCACCAGCACACTATATGTGGCCGGCAGCACGAGAGCTCACCAGGCCACTATAGATGGCCGGCAGCACGACAGGTCACCAGGCCACTACAGGTGGCCGGCAGCGCGACAGCTCACCAGGCCACTCTAGGTGGCCGGCAGCACGGCTGCTCACCAGGCCATTATAGGTGCACGACACGACAGCTCACCAGCACACTATAGGTGGTCGTCAGCTCGAGAGCTCTCCAGCCACTACAGTTGGCCGGCAGCACGAGAGCTCACCAGGCGACTATAGATGGCCGGCAGCACGACAGCTCACCAGGCCACTATAGATGGCCGGCAGCACGACAGCTCACCAGGCCACTATAGGTGGCCGGCAGCGCGACAGCTCACCAGCCCATTATAGGTGCACGACACGACAGCTCACCAGCACAATATAGGTGGTCGGCAGATCGAGAGCTCACCAGCACACTACAGGTGGCCGGCAGCACGAGAGCTCACCACGCGATTATAGATGGCCGGCAGCACGACAGCTCACCAGGCCACTATAGGTGGCCGGCAGCACGACAGCTCATCAGCACACTATAGGTGGCCGGCAGCGCGACATCTCACTAGGGCACTATAGGTGGCCGGCAGCACGACAGCTCACCAGGCCACTATAGGTGGCCGGCAGCACGACAGCTCACCAGGCCACTATAGGTGGCCGGCAGCACGACAGCTCACCAGGCCACTATAGGTGGCCGGCAGCACGACAGCTCACCAGGCCACTATAGGTGGCCGGCAGCACGACAGCTCACCAGGCCACTATAGGTGGCCGGTAGGACGACAGCTCACCAGCACACTATTGGTGGCCGGCAGCTCGAGAGCTCACCAGCACACTATAGGTAGCCGGCAGCACGACAGCTCACCAGGCCATTATAGGTTGCCGGCAGCACGACAGCTCACCAGGCCACTATAGGTGGCCGGCAGCACGACAGTTCACCAGGGCACTATAGGTGGCCGGCGGCACGACAGCTCATCAGGCCACTATAGGTGGCCGGCAGAATGACAGCGCACCAGGCCACTATAGGTGGCCGGCAGCACGACAGCTCACCAGCACACTATATGTGGCCGGCAGCACGAGAGCTCACCAGGCCACTATATGTGGCCGGCAGCACGACAGGTCACCAGGCCACTACAGGTGGCCGGCAGCGCGACAGCTCACCAGGCCACTCTAGGTGGCCGGCAGCACGGCTGCTCACCAGGCCATTATAGGTGCACGACACGACAGCTCACCAGCACACTATAGGTGGTCGTCAGCTCGAGAGCTCTCCAGCCACTACAGTTGGCCGGCAGCACGAGAGCTCACCAGACGACTATAGATGGCCGGCAGCACGACAGCTCACCAGGCCACTATAGGTGGCCGGCAGCACGACAGCTCACCAGGCCACTATAGGTGGCCGGCAGCGCGACAGCTCACCAGGCCACTCTAGGTGGCCAACAGCACGGCTGCTCCCCAGGCCATTATAGGTGCACGACACGATAGCTCATCAGCACACTATAGGTGGTCGTCAGCTCGAGAGCTCACCAGCACACTACAGTTGGCCGGCAGCAAGAGAGCTCACCAGGCGACTATAGATGGCCGGCAGCACGACAGTTCATCAAGCCACTATAGGTGGCCGGTAGGACGACAGCTCACCAGCACACTATAGGTGGCCGGCAGCACGACAGCTCACCAGGCCACTATAGGTGGCCGGCAGCACGACAGCTCACCAGGCCACTATAGGTGGCCGGCAGCACGACACCTCACCAGGCCACTATAGGTGGCCGGTAGGACGACAGCTCACCAGCACACTATTGGTGGCCGGCAGCACGACAGCTCACCAGGCCATTATAGGTTGCCGGCAGCACGACAGCTCACCAGGCCACTATATGTGGAAGGCAGCACGACAGTTCACCAGGGCACTATAGGTGGCCGGCAGCACGACAGCTCATCAGGCCACTATAGGTGGCCGGCAGAATGACAGCGCACCAGGCCACTATAGGTGGCCGGCAGCACGACAGCTCACCAGCACACTATATGTGGCCGGCAGCACGAGAGCTCACCAGGCCACTATAGGTGGCCGGCAGCACGACAGCTCACCAGGCCACTACAGATGGCCGGCAGCGCGACAGCTCACCAGGCCACTCTAGGTGGCCGGCAGCACGGCTGCTCACCAGGCCATTATAGGTGCACGACACGACAGCTCACCAGCACACTATAGGTGGTCGTCAGCTCGAGAGCTCTCCAGCCACTACAGTTGGCCGGCAGCACGAGAGCTCACCAGGCGACTATAGATGGCCGGCAGCACGACAGCTCACCAGGCCACTATAGGTGGCCGGCAGCACGACAGCTCACCAGGCCACAATAGGTGGCCGGCAGCGCGACAGCTCACCAGCCCATTATAGGTGCACGACACGACAGCTCACCAGCACAATATAGGTGGTCGGCAGATCGAGAGCTCACCAGCACACTACAGGTGGCCGGCAGCACGAGAGCTCACCACGCGATTATAGATGGCCGGCAGCACGACAGCTCACCAGGCCACAATAGGTGGCCGGCAGCACGACAGCTCATCAGCACACTATAGGTGGTCGTCTTCTCGAGAGCTCACCAGCACACTACAGTTGGCCGGCAGCACGAGAGCTCACCAGGCGACTATAGATGGCCGGCAGCACGACAGCTCACCAAGCCACTATAGGTGGCCGGTAGGACGACAGCTCACCAGCACACTATAGGTGGCCGGCAGCACGACAGCTCACCAGGCCACTATAGGTGGCCGGCAGCACGACTGCTCACCAGGCCACTATAGGTGGCCGGCAGCACGACAGCTCACCAGGCCACTATAGGTGGCCGGTAGGACGACAGCTCACCAGCACACTTTTGGTGGCCGGCAGCTCGAGAGCTCACCAGCACACTAGCAGGTAGCCGGCAGCACGACAGCTCACCAGGCCATTATAGGTTGCCGGCAGCACGACAGCTCACCAGGCCACTATAGGTGGCCGGCAGCACGACAGTTCACCAGGGCACTATAGGTGGCCGGCAGCACGACAGCTCATCAGGCCACTATAGGTGGCCGGCAGAATGACAGCGCACCAGGCCACTATAGGTGGCCGGCAGCACGACAGCTCACCAGCACACTATATGTGGCCGGCAGCACGAGAGCTCTCCAGGCCACTATAGGTGGCCGGCAGCACGACAGCTCACCAGGCCACTACAGGTGGCCGGCAGCGCGACAGCTCACCAGGCCACTCTAGGTGGCCGGCAGCACGGCTGCTCACCAGGCCATTATAGGTGCACGACACGACAGCTCACCAGCACACTATAGGTGGTCGTCAGCTCGAGAGCTCTCCAGCCACTACAGTTGGCCGGCAGCACGAGAGCTCACCAGGCGACCATAGATGGCCGGCAGCACGACAGCTCACCAGGCCACTATAGGTGGCCGGCAGCACGACAGCTCACCAGGCCACAATAGGTGGCCGGCAGCACGACAGCTCACCAGGCCACTATAGGTTGCCGGCAGCACGACAGCTAACCAGGCCGCTATAGGTGGCCGGCAGCACGAGAGCTCACCAGGCGACTATAGATGGCCGGCAGGTCGAGAGTTCACCAGCACACTATAGGTGGCCGGCAGCACGACAGCTCACCAGGCCACTATAGGTGGCCGGCAGCACGACAGCTCACCAGCACACTATAGGTGGCCGGCAGCTCCAGAGCTCACCAGCACACTATAGGTAGCCGGCATCACGACAGCTCACCAGGCCACTGTAGGTTGGCGGCAATACGAGAGCTCACCAGGCCACTATAGGTGGCCGGCAGCACGACAGCTCACCAGCACACTATAGGTGGCCGGCAGCACGACAGCTCACCAGGCCACTATAGGTGGCCGGCAGCACGACAGCTCACCACGCCACTATAGGTTGCCGGCAGCACGACAGCTCACCAGGCCACTATGGGTGGCCGGCATCACGACAGCTCACCAGACCACTGTAGGTTGGCGGCAGTACGAGAGCTCACCAGGCCACTATAGGTGGCCGGCAGCACGACAGCTCACCAGGCCACTATAGGTGGCCGGCAGCACGACAGCTCACCAGGCCACTATATGTGACCGGCAGCACGACAGCTCACCAGGACACTTTAGGTGGCCGCCAGCAAGACAGCTCACCAGGCCACTATATGTGGCCGGTAACTCGAGAGCCCACCAGACCACTATAGGTGGCCGGCAACACGGCAGCTCAGCAGCACACTATATGTGACCGGCAGCACGACAGCTCACCAGGCCACTATAGGTGGCCGGCAGCACGACAGCTCACCAGGCCACTATAGGTGGCCGGCAGCACGACAGCTCACCAGGCCACTCTAGGTGGCCGGCAGCACGACAGCTCACCAGCACACTATATGTGGCCGGCAGCACGACAGCTCACCAGCACACTATATGTGGCCGGCAGCACGACAGCTCACCAGGCCACTATAGGTGGCCGGCAGCACGACAGCTCACCAGGCCACTATAGGTGGCCGGCAGCATGACAGCTAACCAGGCCACTATAGGTGGATGGCAGCACCACAGCTTACCAGGCCACTATAGGTGGCCGGCAGCACGACAGCTCACCAGACTACTATAGGTGGCCGGCAGCACGACAGCTCACCAGGGCACTATAGGTGGCCGGCAGCACGACAGCTCATCAGGCCACTTTAGGTGGCCGGCAGAACGACAGCGCACCAGGTCACTATAGGTGGCCGGCAGCACGACAACTCACCAGGCCTCTATAGATGGCCGGCAGCACGACAGCTCACCAGGCCACAATAGGTGGCCGGCAGCACGACAGCTCACCAGGCCACTATAGGTTGCCGGCAGCACGACAGCTAACCAGGCCGCTATAGGTGGCCGGCAGCACGAGAGCTCACCAGGCGACTATAGATGGCCGGCAGGTCGAGAGTTCACCAGCACACTATAGGTGGCCGGCAGCACGACAGCTCACCAGGCCACTATAGGTGGCCGGCAGCACGACAGCTCACCAGGCCACAATAGGTGGCCGGCAGCACGACAGCTCACCAGGCCACTATAGGTTGCCGGCAGCACGACAGCTAACCAGGCCGCTATAGGTGGCCGGCAGCACGAGAGCTCACCAGGCGACTATAGATGGCCGGCAGGTCGAGAGTTCACCAGCACACTATAGGTGGCCGGCAGCACGACAGCTCACCAGGCCACTATAGGTGGCCGGCAGCACGACAGCTCACCAGCACACTATAGGTGGCCGGCAGCTCCAGAGCTCACCAGCACACTATAGGTAGCCGGCATCACGACAGCTCACCAGGCCACTGTAGGTTGGCGGCAGTACGAGAGCTCACCAGGCCACTATAGGTGGCCGGCAGCACGACAGCTCACCAGCACACTATAGGTGGCCGGCAGCACGACAGCTCACCAGGCCACTATAGGTGGCCGGCAGCACGACAGCTCACCACGCCACTATAGGTTGCCGGCAGCACGACAGCTCACCAGGCCACTATAGGTGGCCGGCAGCACGACAGCTCACCAGGCCACTCTAGGTGGCCGGCAGCACGACAGCTCACCAGCACACTATATGTGGCCGGCAGCACGACAGCTCACCAGCACACTATATGTGGCCGGCAGCACGACAGCTCACCAGGCCACTATAGGTGGCCGGCAGCACGACAGCTCACCAGGCCACTATAGGTGGCCGGCAGCATGACAGCTAACCAGGCCACTATAGGTGGATGGCAGCACCACAGCTTACCAGGCCACTATAGGTGGCCGGCAGCACGACAGCTCACCAGACTACTATAGGTGCCCGGCAGCACGACAGCTCACCAGGGCACTATAGGTGGCCGGCAGCACGACAGCTCATCAGGCCACTTTAGGTGGCCGGCAGAACGACAGCGCACCAGGTCACTATAGGTGGCCGGCAGCACGACAACTCACCAGGCCTCTATAGATGGCCGGCAGCACGACAGCTCACCAGGCCACAATAGGTGGCCGGCAGCACGACAGCTCACCAGGCCACTATAGGTTGCCGGCAGCACGACAGCTAACCAGGCCGCTATAGGTGGCCGGCAGCACGAGAGCTCACCAGGCGACTATAGATGGCCGGCAGGTCGAGAGTTCACCAGCACACTATAGGTGGCCGGCAGCACGACAGCTCACCAGGCCACTATAGGTGGCCGGCAGCACAACAGCTCACCAGGCCACAATAGGTGGCCGGCAGCACGACAGCTCACCAGGCCACTATAGGTTGCCGGCAGCACGACAGCTAACCAGGCCGCTATAGGTGGCCGGCAGCACGAGAGCTCACCAGGCGACTATAGATGGCCGGCAGGTCGAGAGTTCACCAGCACACTATAGGTGGCCGGCAGCACGACAGCTCACCAGGCCACTATAGGTGGCCGGCAGCACGACAGCTCACCAGCACACTATAGGTGGCCGGCAGCTCCAGAGCTCACCAGCACACTATAGGTAGCCGGCATCACGACAGCTCACCAGGCCACTGTAGGTTGGCGGCAGTACGAGAGCTCACCAGGCCACTATAGGTGGCCGGCAGCACGACAGCTCACCAGCACACTATAGGTGGCCGGCAGCACGACAGCTCACCAGGCCACTATAGGTGGCCGGCAGCACGACAGCTCACCACGCCACTATAGGTTGCCGGCAGCACGACAGCTCACCAGGCCACTATGGGTGGCCGGCATCACGACAGCTCACCAGACCACTGTAGGTTGGCGGCAGTACGAGAGCTCACCAGGCCACTATAGGTGGCCGGCAGCACGACAGCTCACCAGGCCACTATAGGTGGCCGGCAGCACGACAGCTCACCTGGCCACTATAGGTGACCGGCAGCACTACAGCTCACCAGGACACTTTAGGTGGCCGCCAGCAAGACAGCTCACCAGGCCACTATATGTGGCCGGTAACTCGAGAGCCCACCAGACCACTATAGGTGGCCGGCAACACGGCAGCTCAGCAGCACACTATATGTGACCGGCAGCACGACAGCTCACCAGGCCACTATAGGTGGCCGGCAGCACGACAGCTCACCAGGCCACTATAGGTGGCCGGCAGCACGACAGCTCACCAGGCCACTCTAGGTGGCCGGCAGCACGACAGCTCACCAGCACACTATATGTGGCCGGCAGCACGACAGCTCACCAGCACACTATATGTGGCCGGCAGCACGACAGCTCACCAGGCCACTATAGGTGGCCGGCAGCACGACAGCTCACCAGGCCACTATAGGTGGCCGGCAGCATGACAGCTAACCAGGCCACTATAGGTGGATGGCAGCACCACAGCTTACCAGGCCACTATAGGTGGCCGGCAGCACGACAGCTCACCAGACTACTATAGGTGGCCGGCAGCACGACAGCTCACCAGGGCACTATAGGTGGCCGGCAGCACGACAGCTCATCAGGCCACTATAGGTGGCCGGCAGAACGACAGCGCACCAGGTCACTATAGGTGGCCGGCAGCACGACAACTCACCAGGCCTCTATAGATGGCCGGCAGCACGACAGCTCACCAGGCCACAATAGGTGGCCGGCAGCACGACAGCTCACAAGGCCACTATAGGTTGCCGGCAGCACGACAGCTAACCAGGCCGCTATAGGTGGCCGGCAGCACGAGAGCTCACCAGGCGACTATAGATGGCCGGCAGGTCGAGAGTTCACCAGCACACTATAGGTGGCCGGCAGCACGACAGATCACCAGGCCACTATAGGTGGCCGGCAGCACGACAGCTCACCAGCACACTATAGGTGGCCGGCAGCTCCAGAGCTCACCAGCACACTATAGGTAGCCGGCATCACGACAGCTCACCAGGCCACTGTAGGTTGGCGGCAGTACGAGAGCTCACCAGGCCACTATAGGTGGCCGGCAGCACGACAGCTCACCAGCACACTATAGGTGGCCGGCAGCACGACAGCTCACCAGGCCACTATAGGTGGCCGGCAGCACGACAGCTCACCACGCCACTATAGGTTGCCGGCAGCACGACAGCTCACCAGGCCACTATGGGTGGCCGGCATCACGACAGCTCACCAGACCACTGTAGGTTGGCGGCAGTACGAGAGCTCACCAGGCCACTATAGGTGGCCGGCAGCACGACAGCTCACCAGGCCACTATAGGTGGCCGGCAGCACGACAGCTCACCAGGCCACTATAGGTGACCGGCAGCACGACAGCTCATCAGGACACTTTAGGTGGCCGCCAGCACGACAGCTCACCAGGCCACTATATGTGGCCGGTAACTCGAGAGCCCACCAGACCACTATAGGTGGCCGGCAACACGGCAGCTCAGCAGCACACTATATGTGACCGGCAGCACGACAGCTCACCAGGCCACTATAGGTGGCCGGCAGCACGACAGCTCACCAGGCCACTATAGGTGGCCGGCAGCACGACAGCTCACCAGGCCACTCTAGGTGGCCGGCAGCACGACAGCTCACCAGCACACTATATGTGGCCGGCAGCACGACAGCTCACCAGGCCACTAAAAGTGGCCGGCAGCACGACAGCTCACCAGCACACTATATGTGGCCGGCAGCACGACAGCTCACCAGGCCACTATAGGTGGCCGGCAGCACAAAAGCTCACCAGCACACAAAAGGTGGCCGGCAGCACGACGTTCATCAGGCCACTATAGGTGGCCGGCAGCTCGAGAGCTCACCAGCACAATACAGTTGGCCGGCAGCACGACGGCTCACCAGGCCACTATTGGTGGCCGGCAGCACTACTGCTCACCAGGCCACTATAGGTGGCCGGCAGCACAACAGATCACCAGACTACTATAGGTGGCCGGCAGCACGACAGCTCACCAGCACACTATATGTGGCCGGCAGCACGACAGCTCACCAGGCCACTACAGGTGGCCGGCAGCACGACAGCTCACCAGGCCACTATAGGTGGTCGGCAGCTCGAGAGCTCACCAGCACAATACAGTTGGCCGGCAGCACGACAGCTCACCAGGCCACTATAGGTGGCCGGCAGCACGACAGCTCACCAGGCCACTATAGGTGGCCGGCAGCACGACAGCTCACCAGGCCACTCTAGGTGGCCGGCAGCACGACAGCTCACCAGCACACTATATGTGGCCGGCAGCACGACAGCTCACCAGGCCACTATAGGTGGCCGGCAGCACGACAGCTCACCAGGCCACTATAGGTGGCCGGTAGGACGACAGCTCACCAGCACACTATTGGTGGCCGGCAGCTCGAGAGCTCACCAGCACACTATAGGTAGCCGGCAGCACGACAGCTCACCAGGCCATTATAGGTTGCCGGCAGCACGACAGCTCACCAGGCCACTATAGGTGGCCGGCAGCACGACAGTTCACCAGGGCACTATAGGTGGCCGGCAGCACGACAGCTCATCAGGCCACTATAGGTGGCCGGCAGAATGACAGCGCACCAGGCCACTATAGGTGGCCGGCAGCACGACAGCTCACCAGCACACTATATGTGGCCGGCAGCACGAGAGCTCACCAGGCCACTATAGGTGGCCGGCAGCACGACAGGTCACCAGGCCACTACAGGTGGCCGGCAGCGCGACAGCTCACCAGGCCACTCTAGGTGGCCGGCAGCACGGCTGCTCAACAGGCCATTATAGGTGCACGACACGACAGCTCACCAGCACACTATAGGTGGTCGTCAGCTCGAGAGCTCTCCAGCCACTACAGTTGGCCGGCAGCACGAGAGCTCACCAGGCGACTATAGATGGCCGGCAGCACGACAGCTCACCAGGCCACTATAGGTGGCCGGCAGCGCGACAGCTCACCAGGCCACTCTAGGTGGCCAACAGCACGGCTGCTCACCAGGCCATTATAGGTGCACGACACGACAGCTCATCAGCACACTATAGGTGGTCGTCTTCTCGAGAGCTCACCAGCACACTACAGTTGGCCGGCAGCACGAGAGCTCACCAGGCGACTATAGATGGCCGGCAGCACGACAGCTCACCAAGCCACTATAGGTGGCCGGTAGGACGACAGCTCACCAGCACACTATAGGTGGCCGGCAGCACGACAGCTCACCAGGCCACTATAGGTGGCCGGCAGCACGACTGCTCACCAGGCCACTATAGGTGGCCGGCAGCACGACAGCTCACCAGGCCACTATAGGTGGCCGGTAGGACGACAGCTCACCAGCACACTTTTGGTGGCCGGCAGCTCGAGAGCTCACCAGCACACTAGCAGGTAGCCGGCAGCACGACAGCTCACCAGGCCATTATAGGTTGCCGGCAGCACGACAGCTCACCAGGCCACTATAGGTGGCCGGCAGCACGACAGTTCACCAGGGCACTATAGGTGGCCGGCAGCACGACAGCTCATCAGGCCACTATAGGTGGCCGGCAGAATGACAGCGCACCAGGCCACTATAGGTGGCCGGCAGCACGACAGCTCACCAGCACACTATATGTGGCCGGCAGCACGAGAGCTCTCCAGGCCACTATAGGTGGCCGGCAGCACGACAGCTCACCAGGCCACTACAGGTGGCCGGCAGCGCGACAGCTCACCAGGCCACTCTAGGTGGCCGGCAGCACGGCTGCTCACCAGGCCATTATAGGTGCACGACACGACAGCTCACCAGCACACTATAGGTGGTCGTCAGCTCGAGAGCTCTCCAGCCACTACAGTTGGCCGGCAGCACGAGAGCTCACCAGGCGACCATAGATGGCCGGCAGCACGACAGCTCACCAGGCCACTATAGGTGGCCGGCAGCACGACAGCTCACCAGGCCACAATAGGTGGCCGGCAGCACGACAGCTCACCAGGCCACTATAGGTTGCCGGCAGCACGACAGCTAACCAGGCCGCTATAGGTGGCCGGCAGCACGAGAGCTCACCAGGCGACTATAGATGGCCGGCAGGTCGAGAGTTCACCAGCACACTATAGGTGGCCGGCAGCACGACAGCTCACCAGGCCACTATAGGTGGCCGGCAGCACGACAGCTCACCAGCACACTATAGGTGGCCGGCAGCTCCAGAGCTCACCAGCACACTATAGGTAGCCGGCATCACGACAGCTCACCAGGCCACTGTAGGTTGGCGGCAATACGAGAGCTCACCAGGCCACTATAGGTGGCCGGCAGCACGACAGCTCACCAGCACACTATAGGTGGCCGGCAGCACGACAGCTCACCAGGCCACTATAGGTGGCCGGCAGCACGACAGCTCACCACGCCACTATAGGTTGCCGGCAGCACGACAGCTCACCAGGCCACTATGGGTGGCCGGCATCACGACAGCTCACCAGACCACTGTAGGTTGGCGGCAGTACGAGAGCTCACCAGGCCACTATAGGTGGCCGGCAGCACGACAGCTCACCAGGCCACTATAGGTGGCCGGCAGCACGACAGCTCACCAGGCCACTATATGTGACCGGCAGCACGACAGCTCACCAGGACACTTTAGGTGGCCGCCAGCAAGACAGCTCACCAGGCCACTATATGTGGCCGGTAACTCGAGAGCCCACCAGACCACTATAGGTGGCCGGCAACACGGCAGCTCAGCAGCACACTATATGTGACCGGCAGCACGACAGCTCACCAGGCCACTATAGGTGGCCGGCAGCACGACAGCTCACCAGGCCACTATAGGTGGCCGGCAGCACGACAGCTCACCAGGCCACTCTAGGTGGCCGGCAGCACGACAGCTCACCAGCACACTATATGTGGCCGGCAGCACGACAGCTCACCAGCACACTATATGTGGCCGGCAGCACGACAGCTCACCAGGCCACTATAGGTGGCCGGCAGCACGACAGCTCACCAGGCCACTATAGGTGGCCGGCAGCATGACAGCTAACCAGGCCACTATAGGTGGATGGCAGCACCACAGCTTACCAGGCCACTATAGGTGGCCGGCAGCACGACAGCTCACCAGACTACTATAGGTGGCCGGCAGCACGACAGCTCACCAGGGCACTATAGGTGGCCGGCAGCACGACAGCTCATCAGGCCACTTTAGGTGGCCGGCAGAACGACAGCGCACCAGGTCACTATAGGTGGCCGGCAGCACGACAACTCACCAGGCCTCTATAGATGGCCGGCAGCACGACAGCTCACCAGGCCACAATAGGTGGCCGGCAGCACGACAGCTCACCAGGCCACTATAGGTTGCCGGCAGCACGACAGCTAACCAGGCCGCTATAGGTGGCCGGCAGCACGAGAGCTCACCAGGCGACTATAGATGGCCGGCAGGTCGAGAGTTCACCAGCACACTATAGGTGGCCGGCAGCACGACAGCTCACCAGGCCACTATAGGTGGCCGGCAGCACGACAGCTCACCAGGCCACAATAGGTGGCCGGCAGCACGACAGCTCACCAGGCCACTATAGGTTGCCGGCAGCACGACAGCTAACCAGGCCGCTATAGGTGGCCGGCAGCACGAGAGCTCACCAGGCGACTATAGATGGCCGGCAGGTCGAGAGTTCACCAGCACACTATAGGTGGCCGGCAGCACGACAGCTCACCAGGCCACTATAGGTGGCCGGCAGCACGACAGCTCACCAGCACACTATAGGTGGCCGGCAGCTCCAGAGCTCACCAGCACACTATAGGTAGCCGGCATCACGACAGCTCACCAGGCCACTGTAGGTTGGCGGCAGTACGAGAGCTCACCAGGCCACTATAGGTGGCCGGCAGCACGACAGCTCACCAGCACACTATAGGTGGCCGGCAGCACGACAGCTCACCAGGCCACTATAGGTGGCCGGCAGCACGACAGCTCACCACGCCACTATAGGTTGCCGGCAGCACGACAGCTCACCAGGCCACTATAGGTGGCCGGCAGCACGACAGCTCACCAGGCCACTCTAGGTGGCCGGCAGCACGACAGCTCACCAGCACACTATATGTGGCCGGCAGCACGACAGCTCACCAGCACACTATATGTGGCCGGCAGCACGACAGCTCACCAGGCCACTATAGGTGGCCGGCAGCACGACAGCTCACCAGGCCACTATAGGTGGCCGGCAGCATGACAGCTAACCAGGCCACTATAGGTGGATGGCAGCACCACAGCTTACCAGGCCACTATAGGTGGCCGGCAGCACGACAGCTCACCAGACTACTATAGGTGGCCGGCAGCACGACAGCTCACCAGGGCACTATAGGTGGCCGGCAGCACGACAGCTCATCAGGCCACTTTAGGTGGCCGGCAGAACGACAGCGCACCAGGTCACTATAGGTGGCCGGCAGCACGACAACTCACCAGGCCTCTATAGATGGCCGGCAGCACGACAGCTCACCAGGCCACAATAGGTGGCCGGCAGCACGACAGCTCACCAGGCCACTATAGGTTGCCGGCAGCACGACAGCTAACCAGGCCGCTATAGGTGGCCGGCAGCACGAGAGCTCACCAGGCGACTATAGATGGCCGGCAGGTCGAGAGTTCACCAGCACACTATAGGTGGCCGGCAGCACGACAGCTCACCAGGCCACTATAGGTGGCCGGCAGCACGACAGCTCACCAGGCCACAATAGGTGGCCGGCAGCACGACAGCTCACCAGGCCACTATAGGTTGCCGGCAGCACGACAGCTAACCAGGCCGCTATAGGTGGCCGGCAGCACGAGAGCTCACCAGGCGACTATAGATGGCCGGCAGGTCGAGAGTTCACCAGCACACTATAGGTGGCCGGCAGCACGACAGCTCACCAGGCCACTATAGGTGGCCGGCAGCACGACAGCTCACCAGCACACTATAGGTGGCCGGCAGCTCCAGAGCTCACCAGCACACTATAGGTAGCCGGCATCACGACAGCTCACCAGGCCACTGTAGGTTGGCGGCAGTACGAGAGCTCACCAGGCCACTATAGGTGGCCGGCAGCACGACAGCTCACCAGCACACTATAGGTGGCCGGCAGCACGACAGCTCACCAGGCCACTATAGGTGGCCGGCAGCACGACAGCTCACCACGCCACTATAGGTTGCCGGCAGCACGACAGCTCACCAGGCCACTATGGGTGGCCGGCATCACGACAGCTCACCAGACCACTGTAGGTTGGCGGCAGTACGAGAGCTCACCAGGCCACTATAGGTGGCCGGCAGCACGACAGCTCACCAGGCCACTATAGGTGGCCGGCAGCACGACAGCTCACCTGGCCACTATAGGTGACCGGCAGCACTACAGCTCACCAGGACACTTTAGGTGGCCGCCAGCAAGACAGCTCACCAGGCCACTATATGTGGCCGGTAACTCGAGAGCCCACCAGACCACTATAGGTGGCCGGCAACACGGCAGCTCAGCAGCACACTATATGTGACCGGCAGCACGACAGCTCACCAGGCCACTATAGGTGGCCGGCAGCACGACAGCTCACCAGGCCACTATAGGTGGCCGGCAGCACGACAGCTCACCAGGCCACTCTAGGTGGCCGGCAGCACGACAGCTCACCAGCACACTATATGTGGCCGGCAGCACGACAGCTCACCAGCACACTATATGTGGCCGGCAGCACGACAGCTCACCAGGCCACTATAGGTGGCCGGCAGCACGACAGCTCACCAGGCCACTATAGGTGGCCGGCAGCATGACAGCTAACCAGGCCACTATAGGTGGATGGCAGCACCACAGCTTACCAGGCCACTATAGGTGGCCGGCAGCACGACAGCTCACCAGACTACTATAGGTGGCCGGCAGCACGACAGCTCACCAGGGCACTATAGGTGGCCGGCAGCACGACAGCTCATCAGGCCACTATAGGTGGCCGGCAGAACGACAGCGCACCAGGTCACTATAGGTGGCCGGCAGCACGACAACTCACCAGGCCTCTATAGATGGCCGGCAGCACGACAGCTCACCAGGCCACAATAGGTGGCCGGCAGCACGACAGCTCACAAGGCCACTATAGGTTGCCGGCAGCACGACAGCTAACCAGGCCGCTATAGGTGGCCGGCAGCACGAGAGCTCACCAGGCGACTATAGATGGCCGGCAGGTCGAGAGTTCACCAGCACACTATAGGTGGCCGGCAGCACGACAGATCACCAGGCCACTATAGGTGGCCGGCAGCACGACAGCTCACCAGCACACTATAGGTGGCCGGCAGCTCCAGAGCTCACCAGCACACTATAGGTAGCCGGCATCACGACAGCTCACCAGGCCACTGTAGGTTGGCGGCAGTACGAGAGCTCACCAGGCCACTATAGGTGGCCGGCAGCACGACAGCTCACCAGCACACTATAGGTGGCCGGCAGCACGACAGCTCACCAGGCCACTATAGGTGGCCGGCAGCACGACAGCTCACCACGCCACTATAGGTTGCCGGCAGCACGACAGCTCACCAGGCCACTATGGGTGGCCGGCATCACGACAGCTCACCAGACCACTGTAGGTTGGCGGCAGTACGAGAGCTCACCAGGCCACTATAGGTGGCCGGCAGCACGACAGCTCACCAGGCCACTATAGGTGGCCGGCAGCACGACAGCTCACCAGGCCACTATAGGTGACCGGCAGCACGACAGCTCATCAGGACACTTTAGGTGGCCGCCAGCACGACAGCTCACCAGGCCACTATATGTGGCCGGTAACTCGAGAGCCCACCAGACCACTATAGGTGGCCGGCAACACGGCAGCTCAGCAGCACACTATATGTGACCGGCAGCACGACAGCTCACCAGGCCACTATAGGTGGCCGGCAGCACGACAGCTCACCAGGCCACTATAGGTGGCCGGCAGCACGACAGCTCACCAGGCCACTCTAGGTGGCCGGCAGCACGACAGCTCACCAGCACACTATATGTGGCCGGCAGCACGACAGCTCACCAGGCCACTAAAAGTGGCCGGCAGCACGACAGCTCACCAGCACACTATATGTGGCCGGCAGCACGACAGCTCACCAGGCCACTATAGGTGGCCGGCAGCACAAAAGCTCACCAGCACACAAAAGGTGGCCGGCAGCACGACGTTCATCAGGCCACTATAGGTGGCCGGCAGCTCGAGAGCTCACCAGCACAATACAGTTGGCCGGCAGCACGACGGCTCACCAGGCCACTATTGGTGGCCGGCAGCACTACTGCTCACCAGGCCACTATAGGTGGCCGGCAGCACAACAGATCACCAGACTACTATAGGTGGCCGGCAGCACGACAGCTCACCAGCACACTATATGTGGCCGGCAGCACGACAGCTCACCAGGCCACTACAGGTGGCCGGCAGCACGACAGCTCACCAGGCCACTATAGGTGGTCGGCAGCTCGAGAGCTCACCAGCACAATACAGTTGGCCGGCAGCACGACAGCTCACCAGGCCACTATAGGTGGCCGGCAGCACGAAAGCTCACCAGGGCACTATAGGTGGCCGGCAGCACGACAGCTCATCAGGCCACTATAGGTGGCCGGCAGGTCGAGAGTTCACAAGCATACTATAGGTGGCCGGCAGCACGACGCTCACCAGGCCACTATAGGTGGCCGGCAGCTCGAGAGCTCACCAGCACAATACAGTTTGCCGGCAGCACGAGAGCTCACCAGGCGACTATAGATGACCGGCAGCACGACAGCTCACCAAGCCACTATAGGTGGCCGGTAGGACGACAGCTCACCAGGCCACTATAGGTGGCCGGCAGCTCGAGAGCTCACCAGCACAATACAGTTGGCCGGCAGCACGACGGCTCACCAGGCCACTATTGGTGGCCGGCAGCACTACTGCTCACCAGGCCACTATAGGTGGCCGGCAGCACAACAGATCACCAGACTACTATAGGTGGCCGGCAGCACGACAGCTCACCAGCACACTATATGTGGCCGGCAGCACGACAGCTCACCAGGCCACTATAGGTGGCCGGCAGCACGACAGCTCACCAGACTACTATAGGTGGCCGGCACCACGACGCTCACCAGGCCACTATAGGTGGCCGGCAGCTCGAGAGCTCACCAGCACAATACAGTTGGCCGGCAGCACGACGGCTCACCAGGCCACTATTGGTGGCCGGCAGCACTACTGCTCACCAGGCCACTATAGGTGGCCGGCAGCACAACAGATCACCAGACTACTATAGGTGGCCGGCAGCACGACAGCTCACCAGCACACTATATGTGGCCGGCAGCACGACAGCTCACCAGGCCACTATAGGTGGCCGGCAGCACGACAGCTCACCAAGCCACTATAGGTGGCCGGTAGGACGACAGCTCACCAGGCCACTATAGGTGGCCGGCAGCTCGAGAGCTCACCAGCACAATACAGTTGGCCGGCAGCACGACGGCTCACCAGGCCACTATTGGTGGCCGGCAGCACTACTGCTCACCAGGCCACTATAGGTGGCCGGCAGCACAACAGATCACCAGACTACTATAGGTGGCCGGCAGCACGACAGCTCACCAGCACACTATATGTGGCCGGCAGCACGACAGCTCATCAGGCCACTATAGGTGGCCGGCAGGTCGAGAGTTCACAAGCATACTATAGGTGGCCGGCAGCACGACGCTCACCAGGCCACTATAGGTGGCCGGCAGCTCGAGAGCTCACCAGCACAATACAGTTGGCCGGCAGCACGACGGCTCACCAGGCCACTATTGGTGGCCGGCAGCACTACTGCTCACCAGGCCACTATAGGTGGCCGGCAGCACAACAGATCACCAGACTACTATAGGTGGCCGGCAGCACGACAGCTCACCAGCACACTATATGTGGCCGGCAGCACGACAGCTCACCAGGCCACTATAGGTGGCCGGCAGCACGACAGCTCACCAGACTACTATAGGTGGCCGGCACCACGACAGCTCACCAGGGCACTATAGGTGGCCGGGAGCACGACAGCTCATCAGGCCACCATAGGTGGCCGGCAGAACGATAGCGCACCAGACCACTATAGGTGGCCGGCATCTCGACAGCTCACCAGGCCACTATAGGTGGCCGGCATCACGACAGCTCACCAGACCACTATAGGCGGCCGGCAGCACGACAACTCACCAGGCCTCTATAGGTGGCCGGCAGCACGACAGCTCATCAGGCCATTATAGGTTGCCGGCAGCACGACAGCTCACCAGGCCACTACAGGTGGCCGGCAGCACGACAGCTCACCAGGCCACTATAGGTGGTCGGCAGCTCGAGAGCTCACCAGCACAATACAGTTGGCCGGCAGCACGACAGCTCACCAGGCCACTATAGGTGGCCGGCAGCACGAAAGCTCACCAGGGCACTATAGGTGGCCGGCAGCACGACAGCTCATCAGGCCACTATAGGTGGCCGGCAGGTCGAGAGTTCACAAGCATACTATAGGTGGCCGGCAGCACGACGCTCACCAGGCCACTATAGGTGGCCGGCAGCTCGAGAGCTCACCAGCACAATACAGTTTGCCGGCAGCACGAGAGCTCACCAGGCGACTATAGATGACCGGCAGCACGACAGCTCACCAAGCCACTATAGGTGGCCGGTAGGACGACAGCTCACCAGCACACTATAGGTGGCCGGCAGCTCGAGAGCTCACCAGCACACTATAGGTAGCCGGCAGCACGACAGCTAACCAGGCAATTATAGGTTGCCGGCAGTACGACAGCTCACCAGGCCACTATAGGTGGCCGGCAGCACGACAGCTCACCAGCACACTATATGTGGCCGGGAGCACGACAGCTCACCAGCACACTATATGTGGCCGGCAGCACGACAGCTCACCAGGCCACTATAGGTGGCCGGCAGCACGACAGCTCACCAGCACACTATAGGTGGCCGGCAGCTCCAGAGCTCACCAGCACACTATAGGTAGCCGGCATCACGACAGCTCACCAGGCCACTGTAGGTTGGCGGCAGTACGAGAGCTCACCAGGCCACTATAGGTGGCCGGCAGCACGACAGCTCACCAGCACACTATAGGTGGCCGGCAGCACGACAGCTCACCAGGCCACTATAGGTGGCCGGCAGCACGACAGCTCACCACGCCACTATAGGTTGCCGGCAGCACGACAGCTAACCAGGCCGCTATAGGTGGCCGGCAGCACGAGAGCTCACCAGGCGACTATAGATGGCCGGCAGGTCGAGAGTTCACCAGCACACTATAGGTGGCCGGCAGCACGACAGCTCACCAGGCCACTATAGGTGGCCGGCAGCACGACAGCTCACCAGGCCACAATAGGTGGCCGGCAGCACGACAGCTCACCAGGCCACTATAGGTTGCCGGCAGCACGACAGCTAACCAGGCCGCTATAGGTGGCCGGCAGCACGAGAGCTCACCAGGCGACTATAGATGGCCGGCAGGTCGAGAGTTCACCAGCACACTATAGGTGGCCGGCAGCACGACAGCTCACCAGGCCACTATAGGTGGCCGGCAGCACGACAGCTCATCAGGCCACTATAGGTGGCCGGCAGGTCGAGAGTTCACAAGCATACTATAGGTGGCCGGCAGCACGACGCTCACCAGGCCACTATAGGTGGCCGGCAGCTCGAGAGCTCACCAGCACAATACAGTTTGCCGGCAGCACGAGAGCTCACCAGGCGACTATAGATGACCGGCAGCACGACAGCTCACCAAGCCACTATAGGTGGCCGGTAGGACGACAGCTCACCAGCACACTATAGGTGGCCGGCAGCTCGAGAGCTCACCAGCACACTATAGGTAGCCGGCAGCACGACAGCTAACCAGGCAATTATAGGTGGCCGGCAGCACGACAGCTCACCAGGCCACTATAGGTGGCCGGCAGCACGACAGCTCACCAGCACACTATATGTGGCCGGCAGCACGACAGCTCACCAGCACACTATATGTGGCCGGCAGCACGACAGCTCACCAGGCCACTATAGGTGGCCGGCAGCACGACAGCTCACCAGCACACTATAGGTGGCCGGCAGCTCCAGAGCTCACCAGCACACTATAGGTAGCCGGCATCACGACAGCTCACCAGGCCACTGTAGGTTGGCGGCAGTACGAGAGCTCACCAGGCCGCTATAGGTGGCCGGCAGCACGAGAGCTCACCAGGCGACTATAGATGGCCGGCAGGTCGAGAGTTCACCAGCACACTATAGGTGGCCGGCAGCACGACAGCTCACCAGGCCACAATAGGTGGCCGGCAGCACGACACCTCACCAGGCCACTATAGGTTGCCGGCAGCACGACAGCTAACCAGGCCGCTATAGGTGGCCGGCAGCACGAGAGCTCACCAGGCGACTATAGATGGCCGGCAGGTCGAGAGTTCACCAGCGCACTATAGGTGGCCGGCAGCACGACAGCTCACCAGGCCACTATAGGAGGCCGGCAGCACGACAGCTCACCAGGCCACAATAGGTGGCCGGCAGCACGACAGCTCACCAGGCCACTATAGGTTGCCGGCAGCACGACAGCTAACCAGGCCGCTATAGGTGGCCGGCAGCACGAGAGCTCACCAGGCGACTATAGATGGCCGGCAGGTCGAGAGTTCACCAGCACACTATAGGTGGCCGGCAGCACGACAGCTCACCAGGCCACTATAGGTGGCCGGCAGCACGACAGCTCACCAGCACACTATAGGTGGCCGGCAGCTCCAGAGCTCACCAGCACACTATAGGTAGCCGGCATCACGACAGCTCACCAGGCCACTGTAGGTTGGCGGCAGTACGAGAGCTCACCAGGCCACTATAGGTGGCCGGCAGCACGACAGCTCACCAGCACACTATAGGTGGCCGGCAGCACGACAGCTCACCAGGCCACTATAGGTGGCCGGCAGCACGACAGCTCACCACGCCACTATAGGTTGCCGGCAGCACGACAGCTCACCAGGCCACTATGGGTGGCCGGCATCACGACAGCTCACCAGACCACTGTAGGTTGGCGGCAGTACGAGAGCTCACCAGGCCACTATAGGTGGCCGGCAGCACGACAGCTCACCAGGCCACTATAGGTGGCCGGCAGCACGACAGCTCACCAGGCCACTATAGGTGACCGGCAGCACGACAGCTCACCAGGACACTTTAGGTGGCCGCCAGCAAGACAGCTCACCAGGCCACTATATGTGGCCGGTAACTCGAGAGCCCACCAGACCACTATAGGTGGCCGGCAACACGGCAGCTCAGCAGCACACTATATGTGACCGGCAGCACGACAGCTCACCAGGCCACTATAGGTGGCCGGCAGCACGACAGCTCACCAGGCCACTATAGGTGGCCGGCAGCACGACAGCTCACCAGGCCACTCTAGGTGGCCGGCAGCACGACAGCTCACCAGCACACTATATGTGGCCGGCAGCACGACAGCTCACCAGCACACTATATGTGGCCGGCAGCACGACAGCTCACCAGGCCACTATAGGTGGCCGGCAGCACGACAGCTCACCAGGCCACTATAGGTGGCCGGCAGCATGACAGCTAACCAGGCCACTATAGGTGGATGGCAGCACCACAGCTTACCAGGCCACTATAGGTGGCCGGCAGCACGACAGCTCACCAGACTACTATAGGTGGCCGGCAGCACGACAGCTCACCAGGGCACTATAGGTGGCCGGCAGCACGACAGCTCATCAGGCCACTATAGGTGGCCGGCAGAACGACAGCGCACCAGGTCACTATAGGTGGCCGGCAGCACGACAACTCACCAGGCCTCTATAGATGGCCGGCAGCACGACAGCTCACCAGGCCATAATAGGTGGCCGGCAGCACGACAGCTCACAAGGCCACTATAGGTTGCCGGCAGCACGACAGCTAACCAGGCCGCTATAGGTGGCCGGCAGCACGAGAGCTCACCAGGCGACTATAGATGGCCGGCAGGTCGAGAGTTCACCAGCACACTATAGGTGGCCGGCAGCACGACAGATCACCAGGCCACTATAGGTGGCCGGCAGCACGACAGCTCACCAGCACACTATAGGTGGCCGGCAGCTCCAGAGTTCACCAGCACACTATAGGTAGCCGGCATCACGACAGCTCACCAGGCCACTGTAGGTTGGCGGCAGTACGAGAGCTCACCAGGCCACTATAGGTGGCCGGCAGCACGACAGCTCACCAGCACACTATAGGTGGCCGGCAGCACGACAGCTCACCAGGCCACTATAGGTGGCCGGCAGCGCGACAGCTCACCACGCCACTATAGGTTGCCGGCAGCACGACAGCTCACCAGGCCACTATGGGTGGCCGGCATCACGACAGCTCACCAGACCACTGTAGGTTGGCGGCAGTACGAGAGCTCACCAGGCCACTATAGGTGGCCGGCAGCACGACAGCTCACCAGGCCACTATAGGTGGCCGGCAGCACGACAGCTCACCAGGCCACTATAGGTGACCGGCAGCACGACAGCTCACCAGGACACTTTAGGTGGCCGCCAGCACGACAGCTCACCAGGCCACTATATGTGGCCGGTAACTCGAGAGCCCACCAGACCACTATAGGTGGCCGGCAACACGGCAGCTCAGCAGCACACTATATGTGACCGGCAGCACGACAGCTCACCAGGCCACTATAGGTGGCCGGCAGCACGACAGCTCACCAGGCCACTATAGGTGGCCGGCAGCACGACAGCTCACCAGGCCACTCTAGGTGGCCGGCAGCACGACAGCTCACCAGCAAACTATATGTGGCCGGCAGCACGACAGCTCACCAGGCCACTAAAAGTGGCCGGCAGCACGACAGCTCACCAGCACACTATATGTGGCCGGCAGCACGACAGCTCACCAGGCCACTATAGGTGGCCGTCAGCACAAAAGCTCACCAGACTACTATAGGTGGCCGGCAGCACGAAAGCTCACCAGCACACAAAAGGTGGCCGGCAGCACGACGTTCATCAGGCCACTATAGGTGGCCGGCAGCTCGAGAGCTCACCAGCACAATACAGTTGGCCGGCAGCACGACGGCTCACCAGGCCACTATTGGTGGCCGGCAGCACTACTGCTCACCAGGCCACTATAGGTGGCCGGCAGCACAACAGATCACCAGACTACTATAGGTGGCCGGCAGCACGACAGCTCACCAGCACACTATATGTGGCCGGCAGCACGACAGCTCACCAGGCCACTATAGGTGGCCGGCAGCACGACAGCTCACCAGACTACTATAGGTGGCCGGCACCACGACAGCTCACCAGGGCACTATAGGTGGCCGGGAGCACGACAGCTCATCAGGCCACCATAGGTGGCCGGCAGAACGATAGCGCACCAGACCACTATAGGTGGCCGGCATCTCGACAGCTCACCAGGCCACTATAGGTGGCCGGCATCACGACAGCTCACCAGACCACTATAGGCGGCCGGCAGCACGACAACTCACCAGGCCTCTATAGGTGGCCGGCAGCACGACAGCTCATCAGGCCATTATAGGTTGCCGGCAGCACGACAGCTCACCAGGCCACTACAGGTGGCCGGCAGCACGACAGCTCACCAGGCCACTATAGGTGGTCGGCAGCTCGAGAGCTCACCAGCACAATACAGTTGGCCGGCAGCACGACAGCTCACCAGGCCACTATAGGTGGCCGGCAGCACGAAAGCTCACCAGGGCACTATAGGTGGCCGGCAGCACGACAGCTCATCAGGCCACTATAGGTGGCCGGCAGGTCGAGAGTTCACAAGCATAGTATAGGTGGCCGGCAGCACGACGCTCACCAGGCC
Source organism: Eumerus sabulonum (assembly GCA_951905685.1). Taxonomy (NCBI): domain Eukaryota; kingdom Metazoa; phylum Arthropoda; class Insecta; order Diptera; family Syrphidae; genus Eumerus; species Eumerus sabulonum. The sequence goes on along the minus strand of OX645060.1, from coordinate 130,843,275 downwards.
ACTATAGGTGGCCGGCAGCTCGAGAGCTCACCAGCACAATACAGTTTGCCGGCAGCACGAGAGCTCACCAGGCGACTATAGATGACCGGCAGCACGACAGCTCACCAAGCCACTATAGGTGGCCGGTAGGACGACAGCTCACCAGCACACTATAGGTGGCCGGCAGCTCGAGAGCTCACCAGCACACTATAGGTAGCCGGCAGCACGACAGCTAACCAGGCAATTATAGGTTGCCGGCAGTACGACAGCTCACCAGGCCACTATAGGTGGCCGGCAGCGCGACAGCTCACCAGCCCATTATAGGTGCACGACACGGCAGCTCACCAGCACAATATAGGTGGTCGGCAGATCGAGAGCTCACCAGCACACTACAGGTGGCCGGCAGCACGAGAGCTCACCACGCGATTATAGATGGCCGGCAGCACGACAGCTCACCAGGCCACTATAGGTGGCCGGCAGCACGACAGCTCATCAGCACACTATAGGTGGCCGGCAGCGCGACAGCTCACCAGGGCACTATAGGTGGCCGGCAGCACGACAGCTCACCAGGCCACTATAGGTGGCCGGCAGCACGACAGCTCACCAGGCCACTATAGGTGGCCGGCAGCACGACAGCTCACCAGGCCACTATAGGTGGCCGGTAGGACGACAGCTCACCAGCACACTATTGGTGGCCGGCAGCTCGAGAGCTCACCAGCACACTATAGGTAACCGGCAGCACGACAGCTCACCAGGCCATTATAGGTTGCCGGCAGCACGACAGCTCACCAGGCCACTATAGGTGGCCGGCAGCACGACAGTTCACCAGGGCACTATAGGTGGCCGGCAGCACGACAGCTCATCAGGCCACTATAGGTGGCCGGCAGAATGACAGCGCACCAGGCCACTATAGGTGGCCGGCAGCACGACAGCTCACCAGCACACTATATGTGGCCGGCAGCACGAGAGCTCACCAGGCCACTATCGGTGGCCGGCAGCACGACAGGTCACAAGGCCACTACAGGTGGCCGGCAGCGCGACAGCTCACCAGCACACTATAGGTGGTCGTCAGCTCGAGAGCTCTCCAGCCACTACAGTTGGCCGGCAGCACGAGAGCTCACCAGGCGACTATAGATGGCCGGCAGCACGACAGCTCACCAGGCCACTATAGGTGGCCGGCAGCGCGACAGCTCACCAGGCCACTCTAGGTGGCCAACAACACGGCTGCTCACCAGGCCATTATAGGTGCACGACACGACAGCTCACCAGCACACTATAGGTGGTCGTCAGCTCGAGAGCTCTCCAGCCACTACAGTTGGCCGGCAGCACGAGAGCTCACCAGGCGACTATAGATGGCCGGCAGCACGACAGCTCACCAGGCCACTATAGGTGGCCGGCAGCGCGACAGCTCACCAGGCCACTATAGGTGGCCGGCAGCACGACAGCTCACCAAGCCACTATAGGTGGCCGGTAGGACGACAGCTCACCAGCACACTATAGGTGGCCGGCAGCACGACAGCTCACCAGGCCACTATAGGTGGTCGGCAGCACGACAGCTCACCAGGCCACTATAGGTGGCCGGCAGCACGACAGCTCACCAGGCCACTATAGGTGGCCGGTAGGACGACAGCTCACCAGCACACTATTGGTGGCCGGCAGCTCGAGAGCTCACCAGCACACTATAGGTAGCCGGCAGCACGACAGCTCACCAGGCCATTATAGGTTGCCGGCAGCACGACAGCTCACCAGGCCACTATAGGTGGCCGGCAGCACGACAGTTCACCAGGGCACTATAGGTGGCCGGCAGCACGACAGCTCATCAGGCCACTATAGGTGGCCGGCAGAATGACAGCGCACCAGGCCACTATAGGTGGCCGGCAGCACGACAGCTCACCAGCACACTATAAGTGGCTGGCAGCACGAGAGCTCACCAGGCCACTATAGGTGGCCGGCAGCACGACAGCTCACCAGGCCACTCTAGGTGGCCGGCAGCACGGCTGCTCACCAGGCCATTATAGGTGCACGACACGACAGCTCACCAGCACACTATAGGTGGTCGTCAGCTCGAGAGCTCTCCAGCCACTACAGTTGGCCGGCAGCACGAGAGCTCACCAGGCGACTATAGATGGCGGGCAGCACGACAGCTCACCAGGCCACTATAGGTGGCCGGCAGCACGACAGCTTACCAGGCCACTATAGGTGGCCGGCAGCATGACAGCTAACCAGGCCACTATAGGTGGATGGCAGCACCACAGCTTACCAGGCCACTATAGGTGGCCGGCAGCACGACAGCTCACCAGACTACTATAGGTGGCCGGCAGCACGACAGCTCACCAGGGCACTATAGGTGGCCGGCAGCACGACAGCTCATCAGGCCACTATAGGTGGCCGGCAGAACGACAGCGCACCAGGTCACTATAGGTGGCCGGCAGCACGACAACTCACCAGGTCTCTACAGGTGGCCGGCAGCACGACAGCTCACCAGGCCACAATAGGTGGCCGGCAGCACGACAGCTCACCAGGCCACTATAGGTTGCCGGCAGCACGACAGCTAACCAGGCCGCTTTAGGTGGCCGGCAGCACGAGAGCTCACCAGGCGACTATAGATGGCCGGCAGGTCGAGAGTTCACCAGCACACTATAGGTGGCCGGCAGCACGACAGCTCACCAGGCCACTATAGGTGGCCGGCAGCACGACAGCTCACCAGCACACTATAGGTGGCTGGCAGCTCCAGAGCTCACCAGCACACTATAGGTAGCCGGCATCACGACAGCTCACCAGGCCACTGTAGGTTGGCGGCAGTACGAGAGCTCACCAGGCCACTATAGGTGGCCGGCAGCACGACAGCTCACCAGCATACTATAGGTGGCCGGCAGCACGACGCTCACCAGGCCACTATAGGTGGCCGGCAGCTCGAGAGCTCACCAGCACAATACAGTTTGCCGGCAGCACGAGAGCTCACCAGGCGACTATAGATGGCCGGCAGCACGACAGCTCACCAAGCCACTATAGGTGGCCGGTAGGACGACAGCTCACCAGCACACTATAGGTGGCCGGCAGCTCGAGAGCTCACCAGCACACTATAGGTAGCCGGCAGCACGACAGCTAACCAGGCCATTATAGGTTGCCGGCAGTACGACAGCTCACCAGGCCACTATAGGTGGCCGGCAGCGCGACAGCTCACCAGCCCATTATAGGTGCACGACACGGCAGCTCACCGGCACAATATAGGTGGTCGGCAGATCGAGAGCTCACCAGCACACTACAGGTGGCCGGCAGCACGAGAGCTCACCACGCGATTATAGATGGCCGGCAGCACGACAGCTCACCAGGCCACTATAGGTGGCCGGCAGCACGACAGCTCATCAGCACACTATAGGTGGCCGGCAGCGCGACAGCTCACCAGGGCACTATAGGTGGCCGGCAGCACGACAGCTCACCAGGCCACTATAGGTGGCCGGCAGCACGACAGCTCACCAGGCCACTATAGGTGGCCGGCAGCACGACAGCTCACCAGGCCACTTTAGGTGGCCGGCAGCACGACAGCTCACCAGGCCACTATAGGTGGCCGGTAGGACGACAGCTCACCAGCACACTATTGGTGGCCGGCAGCTCGAGAGCTCACCAGCACACTATAGGTAGCCGGCAGCACGACAGCTCACCAGGCCATTATAGGTTGCCGGCAGCACGACAGCTCACCAGGCCACTATAGGTGGCCGGCAGCACGACAGTTCACCAGGGCACTATAGGTGGCCGGCAGCACGACAGCTCATCAGGCCACTATAGGTGGCCGGCAGAATGACAGCGCACCAGGCCACTATAGGTGGCCGGCAGCACGACAGCTCACCAGCACACTATATGTGGCCGGCAGCACGAGAGCTCACCAGGCCACTATCGGTGGCCGTCAGCACGACAGGTCACAAGGCCACTACAGGTGGCCGGCAGCGCGACAGCTCACCAGGACACTATAGGTGGTCGTCAGCTCGAGAGCTCTCCAGCCACTACAGTTGGCCGGCAGCACGAGAGCTCACCAGGCGACTATAGATGGCCGGCAGCACGACAGCTCACCAAGCCACTATAGGTGGCCGGTAGGACGACAGCTCACCAGCACACTATAGGTGGCCGGCAGCACGACAGCTCACCAGGCCACTATAGGTGGCCGGCAGCACGACAGCTCACCAGGCCACTATAGGTGGCCGGCAGCACGACAGCTCACCAGGCCACTATAGGTGGCCGGTAGGACGACAGCTCACCAGGGCACTATAGGTGGCCGGCAGCACGACAGCTCATCAGGCCACTATAGGTGGCCGGCAGAACGACAGCGCACCAGGTCACTATAGGTGGCCGGCAGCACGACAACTCACCAGGCCTCTACAGGTGGCCGGCAGCACAACAGCTCACCAGGCCACAATAGGTGGCCGGCAGCACGACAGCTCACCAGGCCACTATAGGTTGCCGGCAGCACGACAGCTAACCAGGCCGCTTTAGGTGGCCGGCAGCACGAGAGCTCACCAGGCGACTATAGATGGCCGGCAGGTCGAGAGTTCACCAGCACACTATAGGTGGCCTGCAGCACGACAGCTCACCAGGCCACTATAGGTGGCCGGCAGCACGACAGCTCACCAGCACACTATAGGTGGCTGGCAGCTCCAGAGCTCACCAGCACACTATAGGTAGCCGGCATCACGACAGCTCACCAGGCCACTGTAGGTTGGCGGCAGTACGAGAGCTCACCAGGCCACTATAGGTGGCCGGCAGCACGACAGCTCACCAGCACACTATAGGTGGCCGGCAGCACGACAGCTCACCAGGCCACTATAGGTGGCCGGCAGCACGACAGCTCACCACGCCACTATAGGTTGCCGGCAGCACGACAGCTCACCAGGCCACTATGGGTGGCCGGCATCACGACAGCTCACCAGACCACTGTAGGTTGGCGGCAGTACAAGAGCTCACCAGGCCACTATAGGTGGCCGGCAGCACGACAGCTCACCAGGCCACTATAGGTGGCCGGCAGCACGACAGCTCACCAGACCACTATAGGTGACCGGCAGCACGACAGCTCACCAGGACACTATAGGTGGCCGCCAGCACGACAGCTCACCAGGCCACTATATGTGGCCGGTAACTCGAGAGCTCACCAGACCACGATAGGTGGCCGGCAACACGGCAGCTCACCAGCACACTATATGTGACCGGCAGCACGACAGCTCACCAGGCCACTATAGGTGGCCGGCAGCACGACAGCTCACCAGGCCACTATAGGTGGCCGGCAGCACGACAGCTCACCAGGCCACTCTAGGTGGCCGCAGCACGACCGCTCACCAGCACACTATATGTGGCCGGCAGCACGACAGCTCACCAGGCCACTAAAAGTGGCCGGCAGCACGACAGCTCACCAGGCCACTCTAGGTGGCCGCAGCACGACCGCTCACCAGCACACTATATGTGGCCGGCAGCACAAAAGCTCACCAGACTACTATCGATGGCCGGCAGCACGAAAGCTCACCAGCACACAAAAGGTGGCCGGCAGCACGACGTTCACCAGGACACTATAGGTGGCCGGCAGCTCGAGAGCTCACCAACACAATACAGTTGGCCGGCAGCACGACGGCTCACAAGGCCACTATTGGTGGCCGGCAGCACTAATGCTCACCAGGCCACTATAGGTGGCCGGCAGCACAACAGATCACCAGACTACTATAGGTGGCCGGCAGCACCACAGCTCATCAGGCCATTATAGGTTGCCGGCAGCACGACAGCTCACCAGGCCACTACAGGTGGCCGGCAGCACGACAGCTCACCAGGCCACTATAGGTGGTCGGCAGCTCGAGAGCTCACCAGCACAATACAGTTGGCCGGCAGCACGACAGCTCACCAGGCCACTATAGGTGGCCGGCAGCTCGAGAGCTCACCAGCACACTATATGTGGCCGGCAGCACGACAGCTCACCAGGCCACTATAGGTGGCCGGCAGCACGACAGCTCACCAGACTACTATAGGTGGCCGGCACCACGGCAGCTCACAAGGGCACTATAGGTGGCCGGGAGCACGACAGCTCATCAGGCCACCATAGGTGGCCGGCAGAACGATAGCGCACCAGACCACTATAGGTGGCCGGCATCTCGACAGCTCACCAGGCCACTATAGGTGGCCGGCATCACGACAGCTCACCAGACCACTATAGGCGGCCGGCAGCACGACAACTCACCAGGCCTCTATAGGTGGCCGGCAGCACCACAGCTCATCAGGCCATTATAGGTTGCCGGCAGCACGACAGCTCACCAGGCCACTACAGGTGGCCGGCAGCACGACAGCTCACCAGGCCACTATAGGTGGTCAGCAGCTCGAGAGCTCACCAGCACAATACAGTTGGCCGGCAGCACGACAGCTCACCAGGCCACTATAGGTGGCCGGCAGCACGACAGCTCACCAGGGCACTATAGGTGGCCGGCAGCACGACAGCTCATCAGGCCACTATAGGTGGCCGGCAGGTCGAGAGTTCACAAGCATACTATAGGTGGCCGGCAGCACGACGCTCACCAGGCCACTATAGGTGGCCGGCAGCTCGAGAGCTCACCAGCACAATACAGTTTGCCGGCAGCACGAGAGCTCACCAGGCGACTATAGATGGCCGGCAGCACGACAGCTCACCAAGCCACTATAGGTGGCCGGTAGGACGACAGCTCACCAGCACACTATAGGTGGCCGGCAGCTCGAGAGCTCACCAGCACACTATAGGTAGCCGGCAGCACGACAGCTAACCAGGCCATTATAGGTTGCCGGCAGTACGACAGCTCACCAGGCCACTACAGGTGGCCGGCAGCACGACAGCTCACCAGGCCACTATAGGTGGTCGGCAGCTCGAGAGCTCACCAGCACAATACAGTTGGCCGGCAGCACGACAGCTCACCAGGCCACTATAGGTGGCCGGCAGCACGACAGCTCACCAGGCCACTATAGGTGGCCGGCAGCACGACAGCTCACCAGGCCATTATAGGTTGCCGGCAGCACAACAGCTCACCAGGCCACTATAGGTGGCCGGCAGCACGACAGTTCACCAGGGCACTATAGGTGGCCGGCAGCACGACAGCTCATCAGGCCACTATAGGTGGCCGGCAGCACGACAGCTCACCAGGCCACTATAGGTGGTCGGCAGCTCGAGAGCTCACCAGCACAATACAGTTGGCCAGCAGCACGACAGCTCACCAGGCCACTATAGGTGGCCGGCAGCACGACAGCTCACCAGGGCACTATAGGTGGCCGGCAGCACGACAGCTCATCAGGCCACTATAGGTGGCCGGTAGGACGACAGCTCACCAGCACACTATAGGTGGCCGGCAGCTCGAGAGCTCACCAGCACACTATAGGTAGCCGGCAGCACGACAGCTAACCAGGCCATTATAGGTTGCCGGCAGTACGACAGCTCACCAGGCCACTACAGGTGGCCGGCAGCACGACAGCTCACCAGGCCACTATAGGTGGTCGGCAGCTCGAGAGCTCACCAGCACAATACAGTTGGCCGGCAGCACGACAGCTGACCAGGCCACTATAGGTGGCCGGCAGCACGACAGCTCACCAGGCCACTATAGGTGGCCGGTAGGACGACTGCTCACCAGCACACTATTGGTGGCCGGCAGCTCGAGAGCTCACCAGCACACTATAGGTAGCCGGCAGCACGACAGCTCACCAGGCCATTATAGGTTGCCGGCAGCACGACAGCTCACCAGGCCACTATAGGTGGCCGGCAGCACGACAGTTCACCAGGGCACTATAGGTGGCCGGCAGCACGACAGCTCATCAGGCCACTATAGGTGGCCGGCAGAATGACAGCGCACCAGGCCACTATAGGTGGCCGGCAGCACGACAGCTCACCAGCACACTATATGTGGCCGGCAGCACGAGAGCTCACCAGGCCACTATAGGTGGCCGGCAGCACGACAGCTCACCAGGCCACTACAGGTGGCCGGCAGCGCGACAGCTCACCAGACCACTCTAGGTGGCCGGCAGCACGGCTGCTCACCAGGCCATTATAGGTGCACGACACGACAGCTCACCAGCACACTATAGGTGGTCGTCAGCTCGAGAGCTCTCCAGCCACTACAGTTGGCCGGCAGCATGAGAGCTCACCAGGCGACTAAAGATGGCCGGCAGCACGACAGCTCACCAGGCCACTATAGGTGGCCGGCAGCACGACAGCTCACCAGGCCACTATAGGTGGCCGGCAGCATGACAGCTAACCAGGCCACTATAGGTGGATGGCAGCACCACAGCTTACCAGGTCACTATAGGTGGCCGGCAGCACGACAGCTCACCAGACTACTATAGGTGGCCGGAAGCACGACAGCTCACCAGGGCACTATAGGTGGCCGGCAGCACGACAGCTCATCAGGCCACTATAGGTGGCCGGCAGAACGACAGCGCACCAGACCACTATAGGCGGCCGGCAGCACGACAACTCACCAGGCCTCTATAGGTGGCCGGCAGCACGACAGCTCATCAGGCCATTATAGGTTGCCGGCAGCACGACAGCTCACCAGGCCACTACAGGTGGCCGGCAGCACGACAGCTCACCAAGCCACTATAGGTGGCCGGTAGGACGACAGCTCACCAGCACACTATAGGTGGCCGGCAGCTCGAGAGCTCACCAGCACACTATAGGTAGCCGGCAGCACGACAGCTAACCAGGCCATTATAGGTTGCCGGCAGTACGACAGCTCACCAGGCCACTACAGGTGGCCGGCAGCACGACAGCTCACCAGGCCACTATAGGTGGTCGGCAGCTCGAGAGCTCACCAGCACAATACAGTTGGCCGGCAGCACGACAGCTCACCAGGCCACTATAGGTGGCCGGCAGCACGACAGCTCACCAGGCCACTATAGGTGGCCGGCAGCACGACAGCTCACCAGGCCATTATAGGTTGCCGGCAGCACAACAGCTCACCAGGCCACTATAGGTGGCCGGCAGCACGACAGTTCACCAGGGCACTATAGGTGGCCGGCAGCACGACAGCTCATCAGGCCACTATAGGTGGCCGGCAGCACGACAGCTCACCAGGCCACTATAGGTGGTCGGCAGCTCGAGAGCTCACCAGCACAATACAGTTGGCCAGCAGCACGACAGCTCACCAGGCCACTATAGGTGGCCGGCAGCACGACAGCTCACCAGGGCACTATAGGTGGCCGGCAGCACGACAGCTCATCAGGCCACTATAGGTGGCCGGTAGGACGACAGCTCACCAGCACACTATAGGTGGCCGGCAGCTCGAGAGCTCACCAGCACACTATAGGTAGCCGGCAGCACGACAGCTAACCAGGCCATTATAGGTTGCCGGCAGTACGACAGCTCACCAGGCCACTACAGGTGGCCGGCAGCACGACAGCTCACCAGGCCACTATAGGTGGTCGGCAGCTCGAGAGCTCACCAGCACAATACAGTTGGCCGGCAGCACGACAGCTGACCAGGCCACTATAGGTGGCCGGCAGCACGACAGCTCACCAGGCCACTATAGGTGGCCGGTAGGACGACTGCTCACCAGCACACTATTGGTGGCCGGCAGCTCGAGAGCTCACCAGCACACTATAGGTAGCCGGCAGCACGACAGCTCACCAGGCCATTATAGGTTGCCGGCAGCACGACAGCTCACCAGGCCACTATAGGTGGCCGGCAGCACGACAGTTCACCAGGGCACTATAGGTGGCCGGCAGCACGACAGCTCATCAGGCCACTATAGGTGGCCGGCAGAATGACAGCGCACCAGGCCACTATAGGTGGCCGGCAGCACGACAGCTCACCAGCACACTATATGTGGCCGGCAGCACGAGAGCTCACCAGGCCACTATAGGTGGCCGGCAGCACGACAGCTCACCAGGCCACTACAGGTGGCCGGCAGCGCGACAGCTCACCAGGCCACTCTAGGTGGCCGGCAGCACGGCTGCTCACCAGGCCATTATAGGTGCACGACACGACAGCTCACCAGCACACTATAGGTGGTCGTCAGCTCGAGAGCTCTCCAGCCACTACAGTTGGCCGGCAGCATGAGAGCTCACCAGGCGACTAAAGATGGCCGGCAGCACGACAGCTCACCAGGCCACTATAGGTGGCCGGCAGCACGACAGCTCACCAGGCCACTATAGGTGGCCGGCAGCATGACAGCTAACCAGGCCACTATAGGTGGATGGCAGCACCACAGCTTACCAGGTCACTATAGGTGGCCGGCAGCACGACAGCTCACCAGACTACTATAGGTGGCCGGAAGCACGACAGCTCACCAGGGCACTATAGGTGGCCGGCAGCACGACAGCTCATCAGGCCACTATAGGTGGCCGGCAGAACGACAGCGCACCAGACCACTATAGGCGGCCGGCAGCACGACAACTCACCAGGCCTCTATAGGTGGCCGGCAGCACGACAGCTCATCAGGCCATTATAGGTTGCCGGCAGCACGACAGCTCACCAGGCCACTACAGGTGGCCGGCAGCACGACAGCTCACCAGGCCACTATAGGTGGTCGGCAGCTCGAGAGCTCACCAGCACAATACAGTTGGCCGGCAGCACGACAGCTCACCAGGCCACTATAGGTGGCCGGCAGCTCGAGAGCTCACCAGCACAATACAGTTGGCCGGCAGCACGACAGCTCACCAGGCCACTATAGGTGGTCGGCAGCTCGAGAGCTCTCCAGCACAATACAGTTGGCCGGCAGCACGACAGCTCACCAGGCCACTATAGGTGGCCGGCAGCACGAAAGCTCACCAGGGCACTATAGGTGGCCGGCACCACGACGCTCACCAGGCCACTATAGGTGGCCGGCAGCTCGAGAGCTCACCAGCACAATACAGTTTGCCGGCAGCACGAGAGCTCACCAGGCGACTATAGATGGCCGGCAGCACGACAGCTCACCAAGCCACTATAGGTGGCCGGTAGGACGACAGCTCACCAGCACACTATAGGTGGCCGGCAGCTCGAGAGCTCACCAGCACACTATAGGTAGCCGGCAGCACGACAGCTAACCAGGCCATTATAGGTTGCCGGCAGTACGACAGCTCACCAGGCCACTATAGGTGGCCGGCAGCGCGACAGCTCACCAGCCCATTATAGGTGCACGACACGGCAGCTCACCAGCACAATATAGGTGGTCGGCAGATCGAGAGCTCACCAGCACACTACAGGTGGCCGGCAGCACGAGAGCTCACCACGCGATTATAGATAGCCGGCTGCACGACAGCTCACCAGGCCACTATAGGTGGCCGGCAGCACGACAGCTCATCAGCACACTATAGGTGGCCGGCAGCGCGACAGCTCACCAGGGCACTATAGGTGGCCGGCAGCACGACAGCTCACCAGGCCACTATAGGTGGCCGGCAGCACGACAGCTCACCAGGCCACTATAGATGGCCGGCAGCACGACAGCTCACCAGGCCACTATAGGTGGCCGGTAGGACGACAGCTCACCAGCACACTATTGGTGGCCGGCAGCTCGAGAGCTCACCAGCACACTATAGGTAGCCGGCAGCACGACAGCTCACCAGGCCATTATAGGTTGCCGGCAGCACGACAGCTCACCAGGCCACTATAGGTGGCCGGCAGCACGACAGTTCACCAGGGCACTATAGGTGGCCGGCAGCACGACAGCTCATCAGGCCACTATAGGTGGCCGGCAGAATGACAGCGCACCAGGCCACTATAGGTGGCCGGCAGCACGACAGCTCACCAGCACACTATATGTGGCCGGCAGCACGAGAGCTCACCAGGCCACTATAGGTGGCCGGCAGCACGACAGGTCACCAGGCCACTACAGGTGGCCGGCAGCGCGACAGTTCACCAGCACACTATAGGTGGTCGTCAGCTCGAGAGCTCTCCAGCCACTACAGTTGGCCGGCAGCACGAGAGCTCACCAGGCGACTATAGATGGCCGGCAGCACGACAGCTCACCAGGCCACTATAGGTGGCCGGCAGCGCGACAGCTCACCAGGCCACTCTAGGTGGCCAACAGCACGGCTGCTCACCAGGCCATTATAGGTGCACGACACGACAGCTCATCAGCACACTATAGGTGGTCGTCAGCTCGAGAGCTCACCAGCACACTACAGTTGGCCGGCAGCACGAGAGCTCACCAGGCGACTATAGATGGCCGGCAGCACGACAGCTCACCAAGCCACTATAGGTGGTCGGTAGGACGACAGCTCACCAGCACACTATAGGTGGACGGCAGCACGACAGCTCACCAGGCCACTATAGGTGGCCGGCAGCACGACAGCTCACCAGGCCACTATAGGTGGCCGGCAGCACGACAGCTCACCAGGCCACTATAGGTGGCCGGTAGGACGACAGCTCACCAGCACACTATTGGTGGCCGGCAGCTCGAGAGCTCACCAGCACACTATAGGTAGCCGGCAGCACGACAGCTCACCAGGCCATTATAGGTTGCCGGCAGCACGACAGCTCACCAGGCCACTATAGGTGGCCGGCAGCACGACAGTTCACCAGGGCACTATAGGTGGCCGGCAGCACGACAGCTCATCAGGCCACTATAGGTGGCCGGCAGAATGACAGCGCACCAGGCCACTATAGGTGGCCGGCAGCACGACAGCTCACCAGCACACTATATGTGGCCGGCAGCACGAGAGCTCACCAGGCCACTATAGGTGGCCGGCAGCACGACAGCTCACCAGGCCACTCTAGGTGGCCGGCAGCACGGCTGCTCACCAGGCCATTATAGGTGCACGACACGACAGCTCACCAGCACACTATAGGTGGTCGTCAGCTCGAGAGCTCTCCAGCCACTACAGTTGGCCGGCAGCACGAGAGCTCACCAGGCGACTATAGATGGCCGGCAGCACGACAGCTCACCAGGCCACTATAGGTGGCCGGCAGCACGACAGCTTACCAGGCCACTATAGGTGGCCGGCAGCATGACAGCTAACCAGGCCACTATAGGTGGATGGCAGCACCACAGCTTACCAGGCCACTATAGGTGGCCGGCAGCACGACAGCTCACCAGACTACTATAGGTGGCCGGCAGCACGACAGCTCACCAGGGCACTATAGGTGGCCGGCAGCACGACAGCTCATCAGGCCACTATAGGTTGCCGGCAGCACGACAGCTCACCAGGCCACTACAGGTGGCCGGCAGCACGACAGCTCACCAGGCCACTATAGGTGGTCGGCAGCTCGAGAGCTCACCAGCACAATACAGTTGGCCGGCAGCACGACAGCTCACCAGGCCACTATAGGTGGCCGGCAGCTCGAGAGCTCACCAGCACAATACAGTTGGCCGGCAGCACGACAGCTCACCAGGCCACTATAGGTGGTCGGCAGCTCGAGAGCTCACCAGCAAAATACAGTTGGCCGGCAGCACGACAGCTCACCAGGCCACTATAGGTGGCCGGCAGCACGAAAGCTCACCAGGGCACTATAGGTGGCCGGCAGCACGACGCTCACCAGGCCACTATAGGTGGCCGGCAGCTCGAGAGCTCACCAGCACAATACAGTTTGCCGGCAGCACGAGAGCTCACCAGGCGACTATAGATGGCCGGCAGCACGACAGCTCACCAAGCCACTATAGGTGGCCGGTACGACGACAGCTCACCAGCACACTATAGGTGGCCGGCAGCTCGAGAGCTCACCAGCACACTATAGGTAGCCGGCAGCACGACAGCTAACCAGGCCATTATAGGTTGCCGGCAGTACGACAGCTCACCAGGCCACTATGGGTGGCCGGCAGCACGAGAGCTCACCACGCGATTATAGATGGCCGGCAGCACGACAGCTCACCAGCCCACTATAGGTGGCCGGCAGCACGACAGCTCATCAGCACACTATAGGTGGCCGGCAGCGCGACAGCTCACCAGGGCACTATAGGTGGCCGGCAGCACGACAGCTCACCAGGCCACTATAGGTGGCCGGCAGCACGACAGCTCACCAGGCCACTATAGGTGGCCGGCAGCACGACAGCTCACCACGCGATTATAGATGGCCGGCAGCACGACAGCTCACCAGCCCACTATAGGTGGCCGGCAGCACGACAGCTCATCAGCACACTATAGGTGGCCGGCAGCACGAGAGCTCACCACGCGATTATAGATGGCCGGCAGCACGACAGCTCACCAGCCCACTATAGGTGGCCGGCAGCACGACAGCTCATCAGCACACTATAGGTGGCCGGCAGCGCGACAGCTCACCAGGGCACTATAGGTGGCCGGCAGCACGACAGCTCATCAGGCCACTATGGGTGGCCGGCAGCACGACAGCTCACCAGGCCACTATAGGTGGCCGGCAGCACGACAGCTCACCAGGCCACTATAGGTGGCCGGTAGGACGACAGCTCACCAGCACACTATTGGTGGCCGGCAGCTCGAGAGCTCACCAGCACACTATAGGTAGCCGGCAGCACGACAGCTCACCAGGCCATTATGGGTTGCCGGCAGCACGACAGCTCACCAGGCCACTATAGGTGGCCGGCAGCACGACAGTTCACCAGGGCACTATAGGTGGCCGGCAGCACGACAGCTCATCAGGCCACTATAGGTGGCCGGCAGAATGACAGCTCACCAGGGCACTATAGGTGGCCGGCAGCACGACAGCTCACCAGGCCACTATAGGTGGCCGGCAGCACGACAGCTCACCAGGCCACTATAGATGGCCGGCAGCACGACAGCTCACCAGGCCACTATAGGTGGCCGGTAGGACGACAGCTCACCAGCACACTATTGGTGGCCGGCAGCTCGAGAGCTCACCAGCACACTATAGGTAGCCGGCAGCACGACAGCTCACCAGGCCATTATGGGTTGCCGGCAGCACGACAGCTCACCAGGCCACTATAGGTGGCCGGCAGCACGACAGTTCACCAGGGCACTATAGGTGGCCGGCAGCACGACAGCTCATCAGGCCACTATAGGTGGCCGGCAGAATGACAGCGCACCAGGCCACTATAGGTGGCCGGCAGCACGACAGCTCACCAGCACACTATATGTGGCCGGCAGCACGAGAGCTCACCAGGCCACTATAGGTGGCCGGCAGCACGACAGGTCACCAGGCCACTACAGGTGGCCGGCAGCGCGACAGTTCACCAGCACACTATAGGTGGTCGTCAGCTCGAGAGCTCTCCAGCCACTACAGTTGGCCGGCAGCACGAGAGCTCACCAGGCGACTATAGATGGCCGGCAGCACGACAGCTCACCAGGCCACTATAGGTGGCCGGCAGCGCGACAGCTCACCAGGCCACTCTAGCTGGCCAACAGCACGGCTGCTCACCAGGCCATTATAGGTGCACGACACGACAGCTCATCAGCACACTATAGGTGGTCGTCAGCTCGAGAGCTCACCAGCACACTACAGTTGGCCGGCAGCACGAGAGCTCACCAGGCGACTATAGATGGCCGGCAGCACGACAGCTCACCAAGCCACTATAGGTGGCCGGTAGGACGACAGCTCACCAGCACACTATAGGTGGCCGGCAGCACGACAGCTCACCAGGCCACTATAGGTGGCCGGCAGCACGACAGCTCACCAGGCCACTATAGGTGGCCGGCAGCACGACAGCTCACCAGGCCACTATAGGTGGCCGGTAGGACGACAGCTCACCAGCACACTATTGGTGGCCGGCAGCTCGAGAGCTCACCAGCAAACTATAGGTAGCCGGCAGCACGACAGCTCACCAGGCCATTATAGGTTGCCGGCAGCACGACAGCTCACCAGGCCACTATAGGTGGCCGGCAGCACGACAGTTCACCAGGGCACTATAGGTGGCCGGCAGCACGACAGCTCATCAGGCCACTATGGGTGGCCGGCAGAATGACAGCGCACCAGGCCACTATAGGTGGCCGGCAGCACGACAGCTCACCAGCACACTATATGTGGCCGGCAGCACGAGAGCTCACCAGGCCACTATAGGTGGCCGGCAGCACGACAGCTCACCAGGCCACTCTAGGTGGCCGGCAGCACGGCTGCTCACCAGGCCATTATAGGTGCACGACACGACAGCTCACCAGCACACTATAGGTGGTCGTCAGCTCGAGAGCTCTCCAGCCACTACAGTTGGCCGGCAGCACGAGAGCTCACCAGGCGACTATAGATGGCCGGCAGCACGACAGCTCACCAGGCCACTATAGGTGGCCGGCAGCACGACAGCTTACCAGGCCACTATAGGTGGCCGGCAGCATGACAGCTAACCAGGCCACTATAGGTGGATGGCAGCACCACAGCTTACCAGGCCACTATAGGTGGCCGGCAGCACGACAGCTCACCAGACTACTATAGGTGGCCGGCAGCACGACAGCTCACCAGGGCACTATAGGTGGCCGGCAGCACGACAGCTCATCAGGCCACTATAGGTGGCCGGCAGAACGACAGCGCACCAGGTCACTATAGGTGGCCGGCAGCACGACAACTCACCAGGCCTCTATAGGTGGCCGGCAGCACGACAGCTCACCAGGCCACAATAGGTGGCCGGCAGCACGACAGCTCACAAGGCCACTATAGGTTGCCGGCAGCACGACAGCTAACCAGGCCGCTATAGGTGGCCGGCAGCACGAGAGCTCACCAGGCGACTATAGATGGCCGGCAGGTCGAGAGTTCACCAGCACACTATAGGTGGCCGGCAGCACGACAGCTCACCAGGCCACTATAGGTGGCCGGCAGCACGACAGCTCACCAGCACACTATAGGTGGCTGGCAGCTCCAGAGCTCACCAGCACACTATAGGTAGCCGGCATCACGACAGCTCACCAGGCCACTGTAGGTTGGCGGCAGTACGAGAGCTCACCAGGCCACTATAGGTGGCCGGCAGCACGACAGCTCACCAGCACACTATAGGTGGCCGGCAGCACGACAGCTCACCAGGCCACTATAGGTGGCCGGCAGCACGACAGCTCACCACGCCACTATAGGTTGCCGGCAGCACGACAGCTCACCAGGCCACTATGGGTGGCCGGCATCACGACAGCTCACCAGGCCACTATAGGTGGCCGGCAGCACGAAAGCTCACCAGGCCACTATAGGTGACCGGCAGCACGACAGCTCACCAGGACACTATAGGTGGCCGCCAGCACTACAGCTCACCAGGCCACTATATGTGGCCGGTAACTCGAGAGCTCACCAGACCACTATAGGTGGCCGGCAACACGGCAGCTCACCAGCACACTATATGTGACCGGCAGCACGACAGCTCACCAGGCCACTATAGGTGGCCGGCAGCACGACAGCTCACCAGGCCACTATAGGTGGCCGGCAGCACGACAGCTCACCAGGCCACTCTAGGTGGCCGGCAGCACGACCGCTCACCAGCACACTATATGTGGCCGGCAGCACGACAGCTCACCAGGCCACTAAAAGTGGCCGGCAGCACGACAGCTCACCAGCACACTATATGTGGCCGGCAGCACGACAGCTCACCAGGCCACTATAGGTGGCCGGCAGCACAAAAGCTCACCAGACTACTATAGATGGCCGGCAGCACGAAAGCTCACCAGCACACAAAAGGTGGCCGGCAGCACGACGTTCACCAGGCCACTATAGGTGGCCGGCAACTCGAGAGCTCACCAGCACAATACAGTTGGCCGGCAGCACGACGGCTCACCAGGCCACTATTGGTGGCCGGCAGCACTACTGCTCACCAGGCCACTATAGGTGGCCGGCAGCACAACAGATCACCAGACTACTATAGGTGGCCGGCAGCACGACAGCTCACCAGCACACTATATGTGGCCGGCAGCACGACAGCTCACCAGGCCACTATAGGTGGCCGGCAGCACGACAGCTCACCAGACTACTATAGGTGGCCGACACCACGACAGCTCACAAGGGCACTATAGGTGGCCGGGAGCACGACAGCTCATCAGGCCACCATAGGTGGCCGGCAGAACGATAGCGCACCAGACCACTATAGGTGGCCGGCATCTCGACAGCTCACCAGGCCACTATAGGTGGCCGGCATCACGACAGCTCACCAGACCACTATAGGCGGCCGGCAGCACGACAACTCACCAGGCCTCTATAGGTGGCCGGCAGCACCACAGCTCATCAGGCCATTATAGGTTGCCGGCAGCACGACAGCTCACCAGGCCACTACAGGTGGCCGGCAGCACGACAGCTCACCAGGCCACTATAGGTGGTCGGCAGCTCGAGAGCTCACCAGCACAATACAGTTGGCCGGCAGCACGACAGCTCACCAGGCCACTATAGGTGGCCGGCAGCACGACAGCTCACCAGGGCACTATAGGTGGCCGGCAGCACGACAGCTCATCAGGCCACTATAGGTGGCCGGCAGGTCGAGAGTTCACAAGCATACTATAGGTGGCCGGCAGCACGACGCTCACCAGGCCACTATAGGTGGCCGGCAGCTCGAGAGCTCACCAGCACAATACAGTTTGCCGGCAGCACGAGAGCTCACCAGGCGACTATAGATGGCCGGCAGCACGACAGCTCACCAAGCCACTATAGGTGGCCGGTAGGACGACAGCTCACCAGCACACTATAGGTGGCCGGCAGCTCGAGAGCTCACCAGCACACTATAGGTAGCCGGCAGCACGACAGCTAACCAGGCCATTATAGGTTGCCGGCAGTACGACAGCTCACCAGGCCACTACAGGTGGCCGGCAGCACGACAGCTCACCAGGCCACTATAGGTGGTCGGCAGCTCGAGAGCTCACCAGCACAATACAGTTGGCCGGCAGCACGACAGCTCACCAGGCCACTATAGGTGGCCGGCAGCACGACAGCTCACCAGGCCACTATAGGTGGCCGGTAGGACGACAGCTCACCAGCACACTATAGGTAGCCGGCAGCACGACAGCTAACCAGGCCATTATAGGTTGCCGGCAGTACGACAGCTCACCAGGCCACTACAGGTGGCCGGCAGCACGACAGCTCACCAGGCCACTATAGGTGGTCGGCAGCTCGAGAGCTCACCAGCACAATACAGTTGGCCGGCAGCACGACAGCTGACCAGGCCACTACAGGTGGCCGGCAGCACGACAGCTCACCAGGCCACTATAGGTGGCCGGTAAGACGACTGCTCACCAGCACACTATTGGTGGCCGGCAGCTCGAGAGCTCACCAGCACACTATAGGTAGCCGGCAGCACGACAGCTCACCAGGCCACTATAGGTGGCCGGCAGAATGACAGCGCACCAGGCCACTATAGGTGGCCGGCAGCACGACAGCTCACCAGCACACTATATGTGGCCGGCAGTACGAGAGCTCACCAGGCCACTATAGGTGGCCGGCAGCACGACAGCTCACCAGGCCACTACAGGTGGCCGGCAGCGCGACAGCTCACCAGGCCACTCTAGGTGGCCGGCAGCACGGCTGCTCACCAGGCCATTATAGGTGCACGACACGACAGCTCACCAGCACACTATATGTGGCCGGCAGTACGAGAGCTCACCAGGCCACTATAGGTGGCCGGCAGCACGACAGCTCACCAGGCCACTACAGGTGGCCGGCAGCGCGACAGCTCACCAGGCCACTCTAGGTGGCCGGCAGCACGGCTGCTCACCAGGCCATTATAGGTGCACGACACGACAGCTCACCAGCACACTATAGGTGGTCGTCAGCTCGAGAGCTCTCCAGCCACTACAGTTGGCCGGCAGCACGAGAGCTCACCAGGCGACTAAAGATGGCCGGCAGCACGACAGCTCACCAGGCCACTATAGGTGGCCGGCAGCACGACAGCTCACCAGGCCACTATAGGTGGCCGGCAGCATGACAGCTAACCAGGCCACTATAGGTGGATGGCAACACCACAGCTTACCAGGCCACTATAGGTGGCCGGCAGCACGACAGCTCACCAGACTACTATAGGTGGCCGGCAGCACGACAGCTCACCAGGGCACCATAGGTGGCCGGCAGCACGACAGCTCATCAGGCCACTATAGGTGGCCGGCAGAACGACAGCGCACCAGGTCACTATAGGTGGCCGGCAGCACGACAACTCACCAGGCCTCTATAGGTGGCCGGCAGCACGACAGCTCACCAGGCCACAATAGGTGGCCGGCAGCACGACAGGTCACCAGGCCACTATAGGTCGCCAGCAGCACGACAGCTAACCAGGCCGCTATAGGTGGCCGGCAGCAAGAGAGCTCACCAGGCGACTATAGATGGCCGGCAGGTCGAGAGTTCACAAGCATACTATAGGTGGCCGGCAGCACGACGCTCACCAGGCCACTATAGGTGGCCGGCAGCTCGAGAGCTCACCAGCACAATACAGTTGGCCGGCAGCACGAGAGCTCACCAGGCGACTATAGATGGCCGGCAGCACGACAGCTCACCAGGCCACTTTAGGTGGCCGGCAGCACGACAGCTCACCAGGCCACTATAGGTGGATGGCAGCACCACAGCTTACCAGGCCACTATAGGTGGCCGGCAGCACGACAGCTCACCAGACTACTATAGGTGGCCGGCAGCACGACAGCTCACCAGGGCACTATAGGTGGCCGGCAGCACGACAGCTCATCAGGCCACTATAGGTGGCCGGCAGAACGACATCGCACCAGGACTACTATAGGTGGCCGGCAGCACGACAGCTCACCAGCACACTATATGTGGCCGGCAGCACGACAGCTCACCAGGCCACTATAGGTGGCCGGCAGCACGACAGCTCACCAGACTACTATAGGTGGCCGGCACCACGACAGCTCACAAGGGCACTATAGGTGGCCGGGAGCACGACAGCTCATCAGGCCACCATAGGTGGCCGGCAGAACGATAGCGCACCAGACCACTATAGGTGGCCGGCATCTCGACAGCTCACCAGGCCACTATAGGTGGCCGGCATCACGACAGCTCACCAGACCACTATAGGCGGCCGGCAGCACGACAACTCACCAGGCCCCTATAGGTGGCCGGCAGCACCACAGCTCATCAGGCCATTATAGGTTGCCGGCAGCACGACAGCTCACCAGGCCACTACAGGTGGCCGGCAGCACGACAGCTCACCAGGCCACTATAGGTGGTCGGCAGCTCGAGAGCTCACCAGCACAATACAGTTGGCCGGCAGCACGACAGCTCACCAGGCCACTATAGGTGGCCGGCAGCACGACAGCTCACCAGGGCACTATAGGTGGCCGGCAGCACGACAGCTCATCAGGCCACTATAGGTGGCCGGCAGGTCGAGAGTTCACAA
Organism: Eumerus sabulonum; assembly: GCA_951905685.1. Taxonomy (NCBI): domain Eukaryota; kingdom Metazoa; phylum Arthropoda; class Insecta; order Diptera; family Syrphidae; genus Eumerus; species Eumerus sabulonum. The sequence goes on along the minus strand of OX645060.1, from coordinate 130,822,174 downwards.
GCATACTATAGGTGGCCGGCAGCACGACGCTCACCAGGCCACTATAGGTGGCCGGCAGCTCGAGAGCTCACCAGCACAATACAGTTTGCCGGCAGCACGAGAGCTCACCAGGCGACTATAGATGGCCGGCAGCACGACAGCTCACCAAGCCACTATAGGTGGCCGGTAGGACGACAGCTCACCAGCACACTATAGGTGGCCGGCAGCTCGAGAGCTCACCAGCACACTATAGGTAGCCGGCAGCACGACAGCTCACCAGGCGACTATAGATGGCCGGCAGTACGACAGCTCACCAGGCCACTATAGGTGGTCGGCAGCTCGAGAGCTCACCAACACAATACAGTTGGCCGGCAGCACGACAGCTCACCAGGCCACTATAGGTGGCCGGCAGCACGACAGCTCACCAGGCCACTATAGGTGGCCGGTAGGACGACAGCTCACCAGCACACTATAGGTAGCCGGCAGCACGACAGCTCACCAGGCCATTATAGGTTGCCGGCAGCACAACAGCTCACCAGGCCACTATAGGTGGTCGGCAGCTCGAGAGCTCACCAGCACAATACAGTTGGCCGGCAGCACGACAGCTCACCAGGCCACTATAGGTGGCCGGCAGCACGACAGCTCACCAGGCCACTATAGGTGGCCGGTAGGACGACAGCTCACCAGCACACTATAGGTAGCCGGCAGCACGACAGCTCACCAGGCCATTATAGGTTGCCGGCAGCACAACAGCTCACCAGGCCACTGTAGGTGGCCGGCAGCACGACAGTTCACCAGGGCACTATAGGTGGCCGGCAGCACGACAGCTCATCAGGCCACTATAGGTGGCCGGCAGCACGACAGCTCACCAGGCCACTATAGGTGGTCGGCAGCTCGAGAGCTCACCAGTACAATACAGTTGGCCAGCAGCACGACAGCTCACCAGGCCACTATAGGTGGCCGGCAGCACGACAGCTCACCAGGGCACTATAGGTGGCCGGCAGCACGACAGCTCATCAGGCCACTATAGGTGGCCGGTAGGACGACAGCTCACCAGCACACTATAGGTGGCCGGCAGCTCGAGAGCTCACCAGCACACTATAGGTAGCCGGCAGCACGACAGCTAACCAGGCCATTATAGGTTGCCGGCAGTACGACAGCTCACCAGGCCACTACAGGTGGCCGGCAGCACGACAGCTCACCAGGCCACTATAGGTGGTCGGCAGCTCGAGAGCTCACCAGCACAATACAGTTGGCCGGCAGCACGACAGCTGACCAGGCCACTATAGGTGGCCGGCAGCACGACAGCTCACCAGGCCACTATAGGTGGCCGGTAGGACGACTGCTCACCAGCACACTATTGGTGGCCGGCAGCTCGAGAGCTCACCAGCACACTATAGGTAGCCGGCAGCACGACAGCTAACCAGGCCATTATAGGTTGCCGGCAGCACGACAGCTCACCAGGCCACTATAGGTGGCCGGCAGCACGACAGTTCACCAGGGCACTATAGGTGGCCGGCAGCACGACAGCTCATCAGGCCACTATAGGTGGCCGGCAGAATGACAGCGCACCAGGCCACTATAGGTGGCCGGCAGCACGACAGCTCACCAGCACACTATATGTGGCCGGCAGCACGAGAGCTCACCAGGCCACTATAGGTGGCCGGCAGCACGACAGCTCACCAGGCCACTACAGGTGGCCGGCAGCGCGACAGCTCACCAGGCCACTCTAGGTGGCCGGCAGCACGGCTGCTCACCAGGCCATTATAGGTGCACGACACGACAGCTCACCAGCACAATATAGGTGGTCGGCAGATCGAGACCTCACCAGCACACTACAGGTGGCCGGCAGCACGAGAGCTCACCACGCGATTATAGATGGCCGGCAGCACGACAGCTCACCAGGCCACTATAGGTGGCCGGCAGCACGACAGCTCACCAGGCCACTACAGGTGGCCGGCAGCGCGACAGCTCACCAGGCCACTATAGGTGGCCGGCATCACGACAGCTCACCAGACCACTATAGGCGGCCGGCAGCACGACAACTCACCAGGCCTCTATAGGTGGCCGGCAGCACCACAGCTCATCAGGCCATTATAGGTTGCCGGCAGCACGACAGCTCACCAGGCCACTACAGGTGGCCGGCAGCACGACAGCTCACCAGCACACTATAGGTGGTCGTCAGCTCGAGAGCTCTCCAGCCACTACAGTTGGCCGGCAGCACGAGAGCTCACCAGGCGACTAAAGATGGCCGGCAGCACGACAGCTCACCAGGCCACTATAGGTGGCCGGCAGCACGACAGCTCACCAGGCCACTATAGGTGGCCGGCAGCATGACAGCTAACCAGGCCACTGTAGGTGGATGGCAGCACCACAGCTTACCAGGCCACTATAGGTGGCCGGCAGCACGACAGCTCACCAGACTACTATAGGTGGCCGGCAGCACGACAGCTCACCAGGGCACTATAGGTGGCCGGCAGCACGACAGCTCATCAGGCCACTATAGGTGGCCGGCAGAACGACAGCGCACCAGGTCACTATAGGTGGCCGGCAGCACGACAACTCACCAGGCCTCTATAGGTGGCCGGCAGCACGACAGCTCACCAGGCCACAATAGGTGGCCGGTAGGACGACAGCTCACCAGCACACTATAGGTAGCCGGCAGCACGACAGCTCACCAGGCCATTATAGGTTGCCGGCAGCACAACAGCTCACCAGGCCACTGTAGGTGGCCGGCAGCACGACAGTTCACCAGGCCACTATAGGTGGCCGGCAGCATGACAGCTAACCAGGCCACTGTAGGTGGATGGCAGCACCACAGCTTACCAGGCCACTATAGGTGGCCGGCAGCACGACAGCTAACCAGGCCGCTATAGGTGGCCGGCAGCAAGAGAGCTCACCAGGCGACTATAGATGGCCGGCAGGTCGAGAGTTCACCAGCACACTATAGGTAGCCGGCATGACGACAGCTCACCAGGCCATTATAGGTTGCCGGCAGCACAACAGCTCACCAGGCCACTGTAGGTGGCCGGCAGCACGACAGTTCACCAGGCCACTATAGGTGGCCGGCAGCATGACAGCTAACCAGGCCACTGTAGGTGGATGGCAGCACCACAGCTTACCAGGCCACTATAGGTGGCCGGCAGCACGACAGCTCACCAGACTACTATAGGTGGCCGGCAGCACGACAGCTCACCAGGGCACTATAGGTGGCCGGCAGCACGACAGCTAACCAGGCCGCTATAGGTGGCCGGCAGCAAGAGAGCTCACCAGGCGACTATAGATGGCCGGCAGGTCGAGAGTTCACCAGCACACTATAGGTGGCCGGCAGCACGACAGCTCACCAGGCCACTATAGGTGGCCGGCAGCACGACAGCTCACCAGGCCACTATAGGTGACCGGTAGCACGACAGCTCACCAGGACACTATAGGTGGCCGCCAGCACGACAGCTCACCAGGCCACTATATGTGGCCGGTAACTCGAGAGCTCACCAGATCACTATAGGTGGCCGGCAACACGGCAGCTCACCAGCACACTATATGTGACCGGCAGCACGACAGCTCACCAGGCCACTATAGGTGGCCGGCAGCACGACAGCTCACCAGGCCACTATAGGTGGCCGGTAGGACGACAGCTCACCAGCACACTATAGGTAGCCGGCAGCACGACAGCTCACCAGGCCATTATAGGTTGCCGGCAGCACAACAGCTCACCAGGCCACTGTAGGTGGCCGGCAGCACGACAGTTCACCAGGGCACTATAGGTGGCCGGCAGCACGACAGCTCATCAGGCCACTATAGGTGGCCGGCAGCACGACAGCTCACTAGGCCACTATAGGTGGTCGGCAGCTCGAGAGCTCACCAGCACAATACAGTTGGCCAGCAGCACGACAGCTCACCAGGCCACTATAGGTGGCCGGCAGCACGACAGCTCACCAGGGCACTATAGGTGGCCGGCAGCACGACAGCTCATCAGGCCACTATAGGTGGCCGGTAGGACGACAGCTCACCAGCACACTATAGGTGGCCGGCAGCTCGAGAGCTCACCAGAACACTATAGGTAGCCGGCAGCACGACAGCTAACCAGGCCATTATAGGTTGCCGGCAGTACGACAGCTCACCAGGCCACTACAGGTGGCCGGCAGCACGACAGCTCACCAGGCCACTATAGGTGGTCGGCAGCTCGAGAGCTCACCAGCACAATACAGTTGGCCGGCAGCACGACAGCTGACCAGGCCACTATAGGTGGCCGGCAGCACGACAGCTCACCAGGCCACTATAGGTGGCCGGTAGGACGACTGCTCACCAGCACACTATTGGTGGCCGGCAGCTCGAGAGCTCACCAGCACACTATAGGTAGCCGGCAGCACGACAGCTAACCAGGCCATTATAGGTTGCCGGCAGCACGACAGCTCACCAGGCCACTATAGGTGGCCGGCAGCACGACAGTTCACCAGGGCACTATAGGTGGCCGGCAGCACGACAGCTCATCAGGCCACTATAGGTGGCCGGCAGAATGACAGCGCACCAGGCCACTATAGGTGGCCGGCAGCACGACAGCTCACCAGCACACTATATGTGGCCGGCAGCACGAGAGCTCACCAGGCCACTATAGGTGGCCGGCAGCACGACAGCTCACCAGGCCACTACAGGTGGCCGGCAGCGCGACAGCTCACCAGGCCACTCTAGGTGGCCGGCAGCACGGCTGCTCACCAGGCCATTATAGGTGCACGACACGACAGCTCACCAGCACAATATAGGTGGTCGGCAGATCGAGACCTCACCAGCACACTACAGGTGGCCGGCAGCACGAGAGCTCACCACGCGATTATAGATGGCCGGCAGCACGACAGCTCACCAGGCCACTATAGGTGGCCGGCAGCACGACAGCTCACCAGGCCACTACAGGTGGCCGGCAGCGCGACAGCTCACCAGGCCACTATAGGTGGCCGGCATCACGACAGCTCACCAGACCACTATAGGCGGCCGGCAGCACGACAACTCACCAGGCCTCTATAGGTGGCCGGCAGCACCACAGCTCATCAGGCCATTATAGGTTGCCGGCAGCACGACAGCTCACCAGGCCACTACAGGTGGCCGGCAGCACGACAGCTCACCAGCACACTATAGGTGGTCGTCAGCTCGAGAGCTCTCCAGCCACTACAGTTGGCCGGCAGCACGAGAGCTCACCAGGCGACTAAAGATGGCCGGCAGCACGACAGCTCACCAGGCCACTATAGGTGGCCGGCAGCACGACAGCTCACCAGGCCACTATAGGTGGCCGGCAGCATGACAGCTAACCAGGCCACTGTAGGTGGATGGCAGCACCACAGCTTACCAGGCCACTATAGGTGGCCGGCAGCACGACAGCTCACCAGACTACTATAGGTGGCCGGCAGCACGACAGCTCACCAGGGCACTATATGTGGCCGGCAGCACGACAGCTCATCAGGCCACTATAGGTGGCCGGCAGAACGACAGCGCACCAGGTCACTATAGGTGGCCGGCAGCACGACAGCTCACCAGGCCTCTATAGGTGGCCGGCAGCACGACAGCTCACCAGGCCACAATAGGTGGCCGGTAGGACGACAGCTCACCAGCACACTATAGGTAGCCGGCAGCACGACAGCTCACCAGGCCATTATAGGTTGCCGGCAGCACAACAGCTCACCAGGCCACTGTAGGTGGCCGGCAGCACGACAGTTCACCAGGCCACTATAGGTGGCCGGCAGCATGACAGCTAACCAGGCCACTGTAGGTGGATGGCAGCACCACAGCTTACCAGGCCACTATAGGTGGCCGGCAGCACGACAGCTAACCAGGCCGCTATAGGTGGCCGGCAGCAAGAGAGCTCACCAGGCGACTATAGATGGCCGGCAGGTCGAGAGTTCACCAGCACACTATAGGTAGCCGGCATGACGACAGCTCACCAGGCCATTATAGGTTGCCGGCAGCACAACAGCTCACCAGGCCACTGTAGGTGGCCGGCAGCACGACAGTTCACCAGGCCACTATAGGTGGCCGGCAGCATGACAGCTAACCAGGCCACTGTAGGTGGATGGCAGCACCACAGCTTACCAGGCCACTATAGGTGGCCGGCAGCACGACAGCTCACCAGACTACTATAGGTGGCCGGCAGCACGACAGCTCACCAGGGCACTATAGGTGGCCGGCAGCACGACAGCTAACCAGGCCGCTATAGGTGGCCGGCAGCAAGAGAGCTCACCAGGCGACTATAGATGGCCGGCAGGTCGAGAGTTCACCAGCACACTATAGGTGGCCGGCAGCACGACAGCTCACCAGGCCACTATAGGACAGCTCACCAGCACACTATAGGTGGCCGGCAGCTCCAGGGCTCACCAGCACACTATAGGTAGCCGGCATGACGACAGCTCACCAGGCCACTGTAGGTTGGCGGCAGTACGAGAGCTCACCAGGCCACTATAGGTGGCTGGCAGCACGACAGCTCACCAGCACACTATAGGTGGCCGGCAGCACGACAGCTCACCAGGCCACTATAGGTGGCCGGCAGCACGACAGCTCACCACGCCACTATAGGTTGCCGGCAGCACGACAGCTCACCAGGCTACTATGGGTGGCCAGCATCACGACAGCTCACCAGACCACTGTAGGTTGGCGGCAGTACGAGAGCTCACCAGGCCACTATAGGTGGCCGGCAGCACGACAGCTCACCAGGCCACTATAGGTGGCCGGCAGCACGACAGCTCACCAGGCCACTATAGGTGACCGGTAGCACGACAGCTCACCAGGACACTATAGGTGGCCGCCAGCACGACAGCTCACCAGGCCACTATATGTGGCCGGTAACTCGAGAGCTCACCAGATCACTATAGGTGGCCGGCAACACGGCAGCTCACCAGCACACTATATGTGACCGGCAGAACGACAGCTCACCAGGCCACTATAGGTGGCCGGCAGCACGACAGCTCACCAGGCCACTATAGGTGGCCGGCAGCACGACAGCTCACCAGGCCACTCTAGGTGGCCGGCAGCACGACAGCTCACCAGCACACTATATGTGGCCGGCAGCACGACAGCTCACCAGCACACTATATGTGGCCGGCAGCACGACAGCTCACCAGGCCACTATAGGTGGCCGGCAGCACAAAAGCTCACCAGACTACTATAGGTGGCCGGCAGCACGACAGCTCACCAGCACACAAAAGGTGGCCGGCAGCACGACGTTCACCAGGCCACTATAGGTGGCCGGCAGCTCGAGAGCTCACCAGCACAATACAGTTGGCCGGCAGCACGACGGCTCACCAGGCCACTATTGGTGGCCGGCAGCACTACTGCTCACCAGGCCACTATAGGTGGCCGGCAGCACAACAGATCACCAGACTACTATAGGTGGCCGGCAGCACGACAGCTCACCAGCACACTATATGTTGCCGGCAGCACGACAGCTCACCAGGCCACTATAGGTGGCCGGCAGCACGACAGCTCACCAGACTACTATAGGTGGCCGGCACCACGACAGCTCACCAGGGCACTATAGGTGGCCGGGAGCACGACAGCTCATCAGGCCACCATAGGTGGCCGGCAGAACGATAGCGCACCAGACCACTATAGGTGGCCGGCATCTCGACAGCTCACCAGGCCACTATAGGTGGCCGGCATCACGACAGCTCACCAGACCACTATAGGCGGCCGGCAGCACGACAACTCACCAGGCCTCTATAGGTGGCCGGCAGCACGACAGCTCATCAGGCCATTATAGGTTGCCGGCAGCACGACAGCTCACCAGGCCACTACAGGTGGCCGGCAGCACGACAGCTCACCAGGCCACTATAGGTGGCCGGTAGGACGACAGCTCACCAGCACACTATTGGTGGCCGGCAGCTCGAGAGCTCACCAACACACTATAGGTAGCCGGCAGCACGACAGCTAACCAGGCCATTATAGGTTGCCGGCAGTACGACAGCTCACCAGGCCACTACAGGTGGCCGGCAGAACGACAGCTCACCAGGCCACTATAGTCGGTCGGCAGCTCGAGAGCTCACCAGCACAATACAGTTGGCCGGCAGCACGACAGCTCACCAGGCCACTATAGGTGGCCGGCAGCACGACAGCTCACCAGGGCACTATAGGTGGCCGGCAGCACGACAGCTCACCAGGCCACTATAGGTGGCCGGCAGGTCGAGAGTTCACAAGCATACTATAGGTGGCCGGCAGCACGACGCTCACCAGGCCACTATAGGTGGCCGGCAGCTCGAGAGCTCACCAGCACACTATAGGTAGCCGGCAGCACGACAGCTAATCAGGCCATTATAGGTTGCCGGCAGTACGACAGCTCACCAGGCCACTACAGGTGGCCGGCAGCACGACAGCTCACCAGGCCACTATAGGTGGTCGGCAGCTCGAGAGCTCACCAGCACAATACAGTTGGCCGGCAGCACGACAGCTCACCAGGGCACTATAGGTGGCCGGGAGCACGACAGCTCATCAGGCCACCATAGGTGGCCGGCAGAACGATAGCGCACCAGACCACTATAGGTGGCCGGCTTCTCGACAGCTCACCAGGCCACTATAGGTGGCCGGCAGAACGACAGCGCACCCGGCCACTATAGGTGGCCGGCAGCACGTCAACTCACCAGGCCTCTATAGGTGGCCGGCAGCACGACAGCTCACCAGGCCACAATAGGTGGCCGGCAGCACGAGAGCTCACCAGGCGACTATAGATGGCCGGCAGCACGACAGCTCACCAAGCCACTATAGGTGGCCGGTAGGACGACAGCTCACCAGCACACTCTTGGTGGCCGGCAGCTCGAGAGCTCACCAGCACACTATAGGTAGCCGGCAGCACGACAGCTAACCAGGCCATTATAGGTTGCCGGCAGCACGACAGCTCACCAGGCCACTATAGGTGGCCGGCAGCACGACAGCTCACCAGGCCACTATAGGTGGCCGGCAGCACGACAGATCACCAGGCCACTATAGGTGGCCGGCAGCACGACAGCTCACCAGGCCACTATAGTCGGTCGGCAGCTCGAGAGCTCACCAGCACAATACAGTTGGCCGGCAGCACGACAGCTCACCAGGCCACTATAGGTGGCCGGCAGCATGACAGCTAACCAGGCCACTGTAGGTGGATGGCAGCACCACAGCTTACCAGGCCACTATAGGTGGCCGGCAGCACGACAGCTCACCAGACTACTATAGGTGGCCGGCAGCACGACAGCTCACCAGGGCACTATAGGTGGCCGGCAGCACGACAGCTCATCAGGCCACTATAGGTGGCCGGCAGAACGACAGCGCACCAGGTCACTATAGGTGGCCGGCAGCACGACAACTCACCAGGCCTCTATAGGTGGCCGGCAGCACGACAGCTCACCAGGCCACAATAGGTGGCCGGCAGCACGACAGCTCACCAGGCCACTATAGGTCGCCAGCAGCACGACAGCTAACCAGGCCGCTATAGGTGGCCGGCAGCAAGAGAGCTCACCAGGCGACTATAGATGGCCGGCAGGTCGAGAGTTCACCAGCACACTATAGGTGGCCGGCAGCACGACAGCTCACCAGGCCACTATAGGACAGCTCACCAGCACACTATAGGTGGCCGGCAGCTCCAGGGCTCACCAGCACACTATAGGTAGCCGGCATGACGACAGCTCACCAGGCCACTGTAGGTTGGCGGCAGTACGAGAGCTCACCAGGCCACTATAGGTGGCTGGCAGCACGACAGCTCACCAGCACACTATAGGTGGCCGGCAGCACGACAGCTCACCAGGCCACTATAGGTGGCCGGCAGCACGACAGCTCACCACGCCACTATAGGTTGCCGGCAGCACGACAGCTCACCAGGCTACTATGGGTGGCCAGCATCACGACAGCTCACCGGACCACTGTAGGTTGGCGGCAGTACGAGAGCTCACCAGGCCACTATAGGTGGCCGGCAGCACGACAGCTCACCAGGCCACTATAGGTGGCCGGCAGCACGACAGCTCACCAGGCCACTATAGGTGACCGGTAGCACGACAGCTCACCAGGACACTATAGGTGGCCGCCAGCACGACAGCTCACCAGGCCACTATATGTGGCCGGTAACTCGAGAGCTCACCAGACCACTATAGGTGGCCGGCAACACGGCAGCTCACCAGCACACTATATGTGACCGGCAGCACGACAGCTCACCAGGCCACTATAGGTGGCCGGCAGCACGACAGCTCACCAGGCCACTATAGGTGGCCGGCAGCACGACAGCTCACCAGGCCACTCTAGGTGGCCGGCAGCACGACAGCTCACCAGCACACTATATGTGGCCGGCAGCACGACAGCTCACCAGCACACTATATGTGGCCGGCAGCACGACAGCTCACCAGGCCACTATAGGTGGCCGGCAGCACAAAAGCTCACCAGACTACTATAGGTGGCCGGCAGCACGACAGCTCACCAGCACACAAAAGGTGGCCGGCAGCACGACGTTCACCAGGCCACTATAGGTGGCCGGCAGCTCGAGAGCTCACCAGCACAATACAGTTGGCCGGCAGCACGACGGCTCACCAGGCCACTATTGGTGGCCGGCAGCACTACTGCTCACCAGGCCACTATAGGTGGCCGGCAGCACAACAGATCACCAGACTACTATAGGTGGCCGGCAGCACGACAGCTCACCAGCACACTATATGTTGCCGGCAGCACGACAGCTCACCAGGCCACTATAGGTGGCCGGCAGCACGACAGCTCACCAGACTACTATAGGTGGCCGGCACCACGACAGCTCACCAGGGCACTATAGGTGGCCGGGAGCACGACAGCTCATCAGGCCACCATAGGTGGCCGGCAGAACGATAGCGCACCAGACCACTATAGGTGGCCGGCATCTCGACAGCTCACCAGGCCACTATAGGTGGCCGGCATCACGACAGCTCACCAGACCACTATAGGCGGCCGGCAGCACGACAACTCACCAGGCCTCTATAGGTGGCCGGCAGCACGACAGCTCATCAGGCCATTATAGGTTGCCGGCAGCACGACAGCTCACCAGGCCACTACAGGTGGCCGGCAGCACGACAGCTCACCAGGCCACTATAGGTGGCCGGCAGGACGACAGCTCACCAGCACACTATTGGTGGCCGGCAGCTCGAGAGCTCACCAACACACTATAGGTAGCCGGCAGCACGACAGCTAACCAGGCCATTATAGGTTGCCGGCAGTACGACAGCTCACCAGGCCACTACAGGTGGCCGGCAGCACGACAGCTCACCAGGCCACTATAGTCGGTCGGCAGCTCGAGAGCTCACCAGCACAATACAGTTGGCCGGCAGCACGACAGCTCACCAGGCCACTATAGGTGGCCGGCAGCACGACAGCTCACCAGGGCACTATAGGTGGCCGGCAGCACGACAGCTCACCAGGCCACTATAGGTGGCCGGCAGGTCGAGAGTTCACAAGCATACTATAGGTGGCCGGCAGCACGACGCTCACCAGGCCACTATAGGTGGCCGGCAGCTCGAGAGCTCACCAGCACACTATAGGTAGCCGGCAGCACGACAGCTAATCAGGCCATTATAGGTTGCCGGCAGTACGACAGCTCACCAGGCCACTACAGGTGGCCGGCAGCACGACAGCTCACCAGGCCACTATAGGTGGTCGGCAGCTCGAGAGCTCACCAGCACAATACAGTTGGCCGGCAGCACGACAGCTCACCAGGGCACTATAGGTGGCCGGGAGCACGACAGCTCATCAGGCCACCATAGGTGGCCGGCAGAACGATAGCGCACCAGACCACTATAGGTGGCCGGCTTCTCGACAGCTCACCAGGCCACTATAGGTGGCCGGCAGAACGACAGCGCACCCGGCCACTATAGGTGGCCGGCAGCACGTCAACTCACCAGGCCTCTATAGGTGGCCGGCAGCACGACAGCTCACCAGGCCACAATAGGTGGCCGGCAGCACGAGAGCCCACCAGGCGACTATAGATGGCCGGCAGCACGACAGCTCACCAAGCCAATATAGGTGGCCGGTAGGACGACAGCTCACCAGCACACTCTTGGTGGCCGGCAGCTCGAGAGCTCACCAGCACACTATAGGTAGCCGGCAGCACGACAGCTAACCAGGCCATTATAGGTTGCCGGCAGCACGACAGCTCACCAGGCCACTATAGGTGGCCGGCAGCACGACAGCTCACCAGGCCACTATAGGTGGCCGGCAGCACGACAGATCACCAGGCCACTATAGGTGGCCGGCAGCACGACAGCTCACCAGCACACTATATGTGGCCGGCAGCATGAGAGCTCACCAGGCCACTATAGGTGGCCGGCAGCACAACAGCTCACCAGGCCACTATAGGTGGCCGGCAGCACGACAGATCACCAGGCCACTATAGGTGGCCGGCAGCACGACAGCTCACCAGGCCACTATAGGTGGTCGGCAGCTCGACAGCTCACCACACCATTATAGGTTGCCGGCAGCACGACAGCTCACCAGGCCACTATAGGTGGCCGGCAGCAAGACAGATCACCAGGCCACTATAGGTGGCCGGCAGCACAACAGCTCACCAAGCCACTATAGGTGGCCGGGAGCACGACAGATCACCAGGCCACTATAGGTGGCCGGCAGCACGACAGCTCACCAGGCCACTATAGGTGGTCGGCAGCTCGACAGCTCACCACACCATTATAGGTTGCCGGCAGCACGACAGCTCACCAGGCCACTATAGGTGGCCGGCAGCACGACAGCTCACCAGGCCACTATAGGTGGCCGGCAGCACGACAGCTCACCAGGCCACTATAGGTGGCCGGCAGCAAGACAGATCACCAGGCCACTATAGGTGGCCCGCAGCACGACAGATCACCAGGCCACTATAGGTGGCCGGCAGCACGACAGCTCACCAGCACACTATATGTGGCCGGCAGCATGAGAGCTCACCAGGCCACTATAGGTGGCCGGCAGCACGACAGCTCACCAGGCCACTATAGGTGGCCGGCAGCGCGACAGCTCACCAGGCCACTCTAGGTGGCCGGCAGCACGGCTGCTCACCAGGCCACTATAGGTGGTCGGCAGCTCGACAGCTCACCACACCATTATAGGTTGCCGGCAGCACGACAGCTCACCACACCATTATAGGTTGCCGGCAGCACGACAGCTCACCAGGCCACTATAGGTGGCCGGCAGCACGACAGCTCACCAGGCCACTATAGGTGGCCGGCAGCAAGACAGATCACCAGGCCACTATAGGTGGCCGGCAGCACGACAGCTCACCAGGCCACTATAGGTGGTCGGCAGCTCGACAGCTCACCACACCATTATAGGTTGCCGGCAGCACGACAGATCACCAGGCCACTATAGGTGGCCGGCAGCACGACAGCTCACCAGCACACTATATGTGGCCGGCAGCATGAGAGCTCACCAGGCCACTATAGGTGGCCGGCAGCAAGACAGATCACCAGGCCACTATAGGTGGCCGGCAGCACGACAGCTCACCAGGCCACTATAGGTGGCCGGCAGCACGACAGATCACCAGGCCACTACAGGTGGCCGGCAGCACGACAGCTCACCAGGCCAATATAGGTGGTCGGCAGCTCGACAGCTCACCACACCATTATAGGTTGCCGGCAGCACGACAGCTCACCAGGCCACTATAGGTGGCCGGCAGCAAGACAGATCACCAGGCCACTATAGGTGGCCGGCAGCACAACAGCTCACCAAGCCACTATAGGTGGCCGGGAGCACGACAGATCACCAGGCCACTATAGGTGGCCGGCAGCACGACAGCTCACCAAGCCACTATAGGTGGCCGGGAGCACGACAGCTCATCAGGCCACCATAGGTGGCCGGCAGAACGATAGCGCACCAGACCACTATAGGTGGCCGGCATCTCGACAGCTCACCAGGCCACTATAGGTGGCCGGCAGAACGACAGCACACCAGGCCACTATAGGTGGCCGGCAGCACGACAACTCACCAGGCCTCTATAGGTGGCCGGCAGCACGACAGCTCACCAGGCCACAATAGGTGGCCGGCAGCACGACAGCTCACCAGGCCACTATAGGTTGCCGGCAGCACGACAGCTAACCAGGCCGCTATAGGTGGCCGGCAGCACGAGAGCTCACCAGGCGACTATAGATGGCCGGCAGGTCGAGAGTTCACCAGCACACTATAGGTGGCCGGCAGCACGACAGCTCACCAGGCCACTATAGGTGGCCGGCAGCACGACAGCTCACCAGCACACTATAGGTGGCCGGCAGCTCCAGAGCTCACCAGCACACTATAGGTAGCCGGCAGCACGACAGCTCACCACGCCATTATAGGTTGCCGGCAGCACGACAGCTCACCAGGCCACTATAGGTGGCCGGCAGCACGACAGCTCACCAGCACACTATAGGTGGCCGGCAGCTCGAGAGCTAACCAGCACACTACAGTTGGCCGGCAGCTCGAGAGCTCACCAGCACACTATAGGTAGCCGGCAGCACGACGCTCACCAGCACAATATAGGTGGTCGGCAGATCGAGAGCTCAACAGCACACTACAGTTGGCCGGCAGCACGAGAGCTCACCACGCGATTATAGATGGCCGGCAGCACGACAGCTCACCAGGCCATTATAGGTTGCCGGCAGCACGACAGCTCACCAGGCCACTATAGGTGGCCGGCAGCACGACAGCTCACCAGGCCACTATAGGTGGCCCGCAGCACGACAGATCACCAGGCCACTATAGGTGGCCGGCAGCACGACAGCTCACCAGCACACTATATGTGGCCGGCAGCATGAGAGCTCACCAGGCCACTATAGGTGGCCGGCAGCACGACAGCTCACCAGGCCACTATAGGTGGCCGGCAGCGCGACAGCTCACCAGGCCACTCTAGGTGGCCGGCAGCACGGCTGCTCACCAGGCCATTATAGGTGCACGACACGACAGCTCACCAGCACAATATAGGTGGTCGGCAGATCGAGAGCTCACCAGCACACTACAGGTGGCCGGCAGCGCGAGAGCTCACCACGCGATTATAGATGGCCGGCAGCACGACAGCTCACCAGGCCACTATAGGTGGCCGGCAGCACGACAGCTCATCAGCACACTATAGGTGGCCCGCAGCGCGACAGCTCACCAGGGCACTATAGGTGGCCGGCAGCACGACAGCTCACCAGGCCACTATAGGTGGCCGGCAGCACGACAGCTCACCAGGCCACTATAGGTGGCCGGCAGCACGACAGCTCACCAGGCCACTATAGGTGGCCGGTAGGACGACAGCTCACCAGCACACTATTGGTGGCCGGCAGCTTGAGAGTTCACCAGCACACTATAGGTAGCCGGCAGCACGACAGCTCACCAGGCCATTATAGGTTGCCGGCAGCACGACAGCTCACCAGGCCACTATAGGTGGCCGGCAGCACGAGAGTTCACCAGGGCACTATAGGTGGCCGGCAGCACGACAGCTCATCAGGCCACTATAGGTGGCCGGCAGAATGACAGCGCACCAGGCCACTATAGGTGGCCGGCAGCACGACAGCTCACCAGCACACTATATGTGGCCGGCAGCACGAGAGCTCACCAGGCCACTATAGGTGGCCGGCAGCACGACAGGTCACCAGGCCACTACAGGTGGCCGGCAGCACGACAGGTCACCAGGCCACTACAGGTGGTCGGCAGCGCGACAGCTCACCAGGCCACTCTAGGTGGCCGGCAGCACGGCTGCTCACCAGGCCATTATAGGTGCACGACACGACAGCTCAGCAGCACACTATAGGCGGTCGTCAGCTCGAGAGCTCTCCAGCCACTACAGTTGGCCGGCAGCACGAGAGCTCACCAGGCGACTATAGATGGCCGGCAGCACGACAGCTCACCAGGCCACTATAGGTGGCCGGCAGCACGACAGCTCACCAGCACACGATAGGTGGCCGGCAGCACGATAGCTCACCAGGCCACTATAGGTGGCCGGTAGCACGACAGCTCACCAGGCCAGTATAGGTGGCTGGGAGCACGACAGCTGGCCAGGCCACTATAGGTGGCCGGTAGCACGAAAGCTCACCAGGGCATTATAGGTGGCCGGTAGCACGACACGTCACCAGGGCATTATAGGTGGCCGGTAGCACGACAGCTCACCAGGCCACTATAGGTGGCTGGAAGCACGACAGCTCACCAGGCCATTATAGATGGCCTGTAGCACGACAGCTCACCAGGCCACTATAGGTGGCTGGAAGCACGACAGCTCACCAGGCCATTATAAATGGCCGGTAGCACGACAGCTCACCAGGTCACAACAGGTGGCCGGCAGCACGACAGCTCACCAGGGCATTATAGGTGGCCGATAGCACGACAGCTCACCAGGCCACTATAGGTGGCTGGAAGCACGACAGCTCACCAGGCCATTATAGATGGCCGGTAGCACGACAGCTCACCAGGTCACAACAAGTGGCCGGCAGCACGACAGCTCACCAGGCCACAATAGGTGGCCGGCAGCACGACAGCTCACCAGGGCATTATAGGTGGTCGGTAGCACGACACCTCACCAGGGCATTATAGGTGGCCGGTAGCACGACACCTCACCAGGGCATTATAGGTGGCCGGTAGCACGACAGCTCACCAGGCCACTATAGGTGGCTGGAAGCACGACAGCTCACCAGGCCATTATAGATGGCCGGTAGCACGACAGCTCACCAGGTCACAACAGGTGGCCGGCAGCAAGACAGCTCACCAGGGCATTATAGGTGGCCGGTAGCACGACAGCTCACCAGGGCACTATAGGTGGCTGGAAGCACGACAGCTCACCAGGCCATTATAGATGGCCGGTAGCACGACAGCTCACCAGGTCACAACAAGTGGCCGGCAGCACGACAGCTCACCAGGCCACAATAGGTGGCCGGCAGCACGACAGCTCACCAGGGCATTATAGGTGGCCGGTAGCACGACACCTCACCAGGGCATTTTAAGTGGCCGGTAGCACGACAGCTCACCAGGCCACTATAGGTGGCTGGAAGCACGACAGCTCACCAGGCCATTATAGATGGCCGGTAGCACGACAGCTCACCAGGTCACAACAGGTGGCCGGCAGCACGACAGCTCACCAGGGCATTATAGGTGGCCGGTAGTACGACAGCTCACCAGGCCACTATAGGTGGCTGGAAGCACGACAGCTCACCAGGCCATTATAGATGGCCGGTAGCACGACAGCTCACCAGGTCACAACAAGTGGCCGGCAGCACGACAGCTCACCAGGCCACAATAGGTGGCCGGCAGCACGACAGCTCACCAGGCCACAATAGGTGGCCGGCAGCACGACAGCTTACCAGGCCACTATAGGTGGCCGGCAGCACGACAGCTCACCAGCACACTATAGGTGGCCGGCAGCACGACAGCTCACCAGGCCACTATAGGTGGCCGGCAGCCCGACAGCTCACCAGGCTTCAATAGGTGGCCGGCAGCACGAGAGCTCACCAAGCCACAATAGGTGGCCGGCAGCAGGACTGCTCACCAGGCCACTATAGGTGGCCGGCAGCACGACAGCTTATCGGGCCACTATAGGTGGTCGGTAGCATGTAAGCTCACCAGGCCATTATAGGTGACCGGTCTCACCACAGCTCACCAGGCTAATATAGGTGGCCCGCAGCACGACAGCTCACCAAGCCACTATAGGTGGCTGGAAGCACGACAGCTCACCAGGCCATCATTATTGGTGGCCGGTTGCACGACAGCTCACCAGGTCATTATAGGAGGCCGGTAGCACGACAGCTCACCAGGGCATTATAGGTGGCCGGTAGCACGACAGCTCACCAGGCCACAATAGGTGGCTGGAAGCACGACAGCTCACCAGGCCATTATAGATTGCCGGCAGCACGACAGCTCACCAGGCCATTATAGGTGCACGACATGTCAGCTCTAGAGCACACTATAGGTGGCTCGGCAGTAGCATGACAGCTCACCAGGCCATTAAAAGTGGCCGGTAGCACGACAGCTCACCAGGCCAATATAGGTGGCCGGTAGCACGACAGCTCACCAGGGCATTATAGGTGGCCGGCAGCACGACAGCTCACCAGGTCACTATAGGTGCACGACACGACAGCTCACCAGCACACGATAGGTGGCCGGCAGAACGACAGCTCACCAGGGCACTATAGGTGGCCAGTAGCACGACAGCTCACCAGGCCACTATAGGTGGCTGGAACCACTACAGCTCACCAGGCCGCTATAGGTGCACGACACGAGAGCATACCAGCACACTATTCGGCGTTAAACTGTAGGTCCCTTCCACCTGCGTAAAAAATAAATTACACACAATGTAGGTGATTGATGAGAAGCTTGACTCTTCATGGGCTATTACACCACCAAAGAAGAACCTTTATTTAAGAAGATGCGACAATGAAACCTTGCAATTGTACAGTCTTTGGATACAAGGGTTTTTGTCTAAGAATTTTGTGGACGGTATAGCAAAAACACGAAAAATAAGTACCAAATTTCTAATATCGTGAGCCCTTTAAGACAGAAATATCATCTAAGGTGCTTGTGACCGTTTGTTAGTTGACTTCATGGGCAATCAGTCTATCCTGGTGATGTTCTAATGATCTCCCTGTGCATTCTGAATTATTTTAGGGTTCCGTACCCAAAGGTAAAACGGAACCCTATTACTAAGACTTCGCTGTCCGTCCGTCCGTCCGTCTGTCACCAGGCTGTATCTCATTAACCGTGATAGTTAGAGAGTTGAAATTTTCACAGATGATGTATTTCTGTTGCCGCTACCACGACAAATACTAAAAACAGAATAAAATGAATATTTAAGGGGGGCTCCCATACAACAGACATGATTTTCATCCAAAAAATCCTGCCTGCAACCAAGATCTGTCATTTGATGAGGTAACATACATAGTCTCTTTCATATTTATATATACAGATGGTACTGAACCCTTCGTGCGCGAGTCCGACTCGCACTTGGCCGGTTTTTTTTTTTTCAATTTCGAGACAGCATACTATGTAGAAACTATTTTGCAAACTCCGAGTTTGAACACTTGGTAAGGCACTCCTTTCAGAGAGTTCATTTTCGTTTAATTTCTCTTCGGGTTCAAGAGAAAATTGGCACGAGTTTAGTATCGCGTTTACTGCTTACAAACCAAACCGCATGATGACTATTAAAATTTAATTTGAATTGCGCGAATTGTTAAACTCTCAAACCAAGCAATATTCAGATAATACGGCGTCATAATAGGTCAAGCGCGGTGGGTAAGTTCACTGAAACACACGGTGAACATATGTAGTTCGTTTATTTGTTTACTTATTTATTGTTCGCTCCAATTTATATTCAGCAAGCGAAAGTTGTTGCCCCCAAATAAATTTACTTCGTGTATCACGTACAGCGGTACGGTCCAGTTGGGTCGGTCAGCCAAGCAGACATTCCAAATTAAATGGAATTCAAAAAAGTGCAGCAAAGCTTTGCGAGCGGCAGAAAAGCTGATAGGAAAGAAAACTACCTTCATAGTGTGCCGCGGCCGACGAGGTCCGACATACGTAAGTACATAGATGTTATCTGGAACAAGACGTGGTCAACAAAAAGTAATAATAATAAAAATAAAATAGAGAAATCAAGAGAGAGGGAAAAAAAAAACATTTAAAACAGACTGGAACCGAGACAACTACGCACCTTACGAATGCATATTACGAGTATTATTATAAAGACTGTGCAAGGCACTGAGCCTTTAGGTAAACGAGCAAAGGAGTTACCTGCCGTTGCCACTAATGAGTATCGTTAAGTCGGACTAATAAATTCGAATCACTGCGAGTGATTTACTATTTTTGCTTTTCTACTAGTGGCCAGTGTCTTAATATATACATACATACCTATGCATGTATGTATATACTTAATCCTGACCGAGTTTTTTCTTCGGAAAAGATACATTTATTATACCAACTATTATGCACACGGATATGCACATACCTACTATATAAAGGTTGTCTCCAAATGAACGCAAGTGTACATTATCTTCTTAGTGGGCGCTACAGTTCGGGGTGAACATGGACCTCAACCAACATGCCCCTCCATCTAGCACGATCTATCGCTAGTCTTTTCCATTGCCGCACACCCAGTTGGCTGAGGTCCCCTTCCACCAGTGTGCGCTATCTTAAGTGCGGCCGTCCTCTGCTTCTTCGTCCCTCGGGGTTGGATTCAAAGACTCTCGGGGCAGGAGCTGTGGTGTCTATTCGCTCTACATGGCCCAGCCATCTTAGGCGTTGAATCCGTAGACGCCTGACTAGGCTCATGTCGCTGTACAGCCCGTAAAGTTCGTGGTTGAATCTTTTCCTCCATCCCCCGTCTGCGTTTATAGGACCGAAAATCACGCGCAAAATCTTTCTCTCGAACCGACCAAAGGCCTCCTTATCCGCTTTTGATAGTGTCCATGCCTCTGCGCCGTACAACAGGACCGAGATGATAAGGGTCTTATATAGACCCAACCCTTGTTCCTGGGGAAAGAGGAACCCGGCCCTCCAGGTTGGGGGTTGTGCTTAGGGGTAACATCCATATCACGTAAAAACCTACTTGTTCCGAAATGACAACAAGCCTCGGATACGGACGGATACAAAGCTGACGACCCCTGCAAACGACTAACGGACTTGAGAGTCTGCACCTGGAATGTGAGGTCCCTTAACAGACCGGGTGCAGGCGATCAATTGGAGCAAACCCTCAACTGCTATAAAGCAGATATAACCGCACTCCAAGAAGTGCGATGGGATGGACCAGGCAAAAAACGGATGAAAAACTGCGACATCTACTACGGGAACTGCTACAAGGAGAAACAACAGCGCCTATTCGGGTGCGGATTCGTTATTAGAGGAAGACTCCGACAAAACGTCTTAAGCTTCCGAGATATAAGCGAACGCCTCATAACAATCCGCATCAAAGCTAAATTTGGAAACATTAGCTTAATATGCGCTCACGCCCCAACGGAAGAAAAGGACGATCGACTCAAAGAAGAATTCTACGATCTCCTAGACAGAACATATGTCCAATGTCCCAGCTACGACACAAAAATAGTCCTAGGAGATTTTAATGCAAAACTGGGCAAGGAGGACATATTTGAGTCGATAGTAGGAAAGCATAGCCTCCATAACACCACATCCGATAACGGATTAAGGCTAATCGATTTCCTAGCGGGGCGTAACCTCCTTGTAGCAAGCACGCGATTCCCCCATCTCAACATCCACAAGGGTACCTGGCGGTCTTGTGATCAATCGACCACCAACCAGATTGATCATATTGCGATCGACGCCAGACACTCCTCCTGTATTCTCGACGTACGAACCTTCCGAGGGGCCAACATCGACTCGGACCACCCTTGTTGTAGCCAAGGTACGAATGAGGATATCAAGAATGCTTAGAAGTCGAGTAGGACTACGTAAGTTTGACGTCGGAAAGCTACAATCGCAAGAGACTGCCAGAATCTTTGCCAATCGTGTCTCCTCAAAGCTCTCTCAAAATCCGCCCACAGCAGCACAAACAATAGAACAGGAATAGGCTCATTGCCAGAGCGCCGTCAGAGATGCTGCCTCAGAGGTGCTGGGTTTCAAACAGCCACCACCTAGAAACCCCTGGTTCGATGAACAATGCGAACAAGCCCATGCAGCAAAACAAGAGGCATATAAAGCCATGCTGCAACGACGGACGAGAGCTGCTCGCGAAATCTATGAGCAGAAGAGAAGAGAGGAACACACGCTTTTCAGTAGAAAGAAGAGAGAGCACGGAAAGCGTGAGATCGAGGAGATGGAGAGATGCTTCCGCAGGAATGACGCCCGTAAGTTTTACAACAAGGTAAAACGAACATGCCATGGCTACAAACAGTTGATGCTGAGGATTTGGAAAGACCACTTCTGCAGACTGTATAACGGCGATGATAGACAAGATACCGCTGTCAGGCAGAACGAGCCATTCGCAATGGACCACGAAGAAACAAAATTCAGTCCACCCGAGCTAGACGAAGTCAAAATAGCGATATCACGACTTAAGTCTAATAAAGCCGCTGGCGCAGACGGCCTGTCTGCTGAGCTTTTTAAGGCGGCTGGAGATGAGCTGGTAAGCTGCATGCACCATCTCATCTGCAAGGTATGGTCGGAGGAAAGCATGCCAGACGAAGGGAATCTCAGCATCGTTTGCCGGGTGCATAAGAAAGGAGACCCCTATAACTGCGCCAGCTATAAGGGAATAGGTCTCCTTAACATCGCATGTAAGATCTTCTCTGCCGTATTGTGTGAACGCCTGAAACCGTTTGTGAATAACCTGATCGGCTCTTATCAGTGTGGTTTCAGGCCAGGTAAATCCACAATAGACCAAATATTTACGCTACGGCAGATCTTGGAGAAGACCCAGGAATACCAAATCGACACTCACCACCTCTTCGTCGATTTCAAGGCCGCGTATGACAGCGTATATAGAGACGAGCTGTACAAAGCATGTCTAGTTTTAACATCCCTGTCAAGCTCGTCCGACTGTGCAGGATGACAATGGAGAATTCTCGCTGCTCCATTAAGGTCGGTAATGAGCAAACCGAGACCTTTGATGTTAAAAAAGGATTTAGGCAGGGCGACGCGCTGTCGTGCAACTTGTTCAACATCGTGCTTGAAAAGATCGTGCAAGAGTCACTGGCCAACACAAGAGGTACGATTTATTTCAACTCTACGCAATTGCTTGCGTACGCCGACGATATTGACGGAATTGGACGAAATCAGCAAGACGTCAATGAGGCTTTCGTGGGCATTGAGGTAGAAGCGGCTAAGATGGGTCTCAAGGTTATTGGGGGTAAAACCAAATATCTGGTTTCATCTAAAAGAGACGGACAACACCGACGTATTGGCCAGAACGTCACCATGGGCGGATATAACTTTGAAGTGGTCAAGGAATTCGTCTACCTTGGCTCACTGATGACCAGCGACAACAACACCAGCGCTGAGATAAAACGCGGAATAACTCTTGCCAACCGCTGTTTCTTTGGGCTCAAGAGGCAATTGAGAAGTAGAGCCCTCTCTCGGAAAACCAAGGTGACACTATATAAGACCTTGATCATCCCAGTCCTCCTTTACGGTGCAGAGGCTTGGAGCTTAACAAAAGCGGATGAAGATGCCCTTGGTCGTTTCGAGAAGAAAATTCTGCGCACTATCTATGGTCCCGTTTGTTCAAACGGTGTATGGAGGAGAAGATATAACGAAGAACTGTACGGACTGTACAGCGACATCGGCCTGGTACGACGTCTACGGTTACAGCGTCTAAGGTGGCTAGGCCATGTAGAGCGCATGGAAAATACAGTTTCGACCCGAAGAGTCTTCGAATCCACCCCGGAAGGAAGGCGCGGCAGAGGACTGCCGCATCAGCGGTGGCGCACGCAGGTGGAAGGGGACCTCAAACAACTGGGCGTGCGGCACTGGAAACAGCTGGCCAAAGACCGTGCCGGCTGGAGACGCTTGTTGGTTGAGGCCCAGGTTCACCACGGACTGTAGCGCCACCGAGGTAAGTAAGTAAGTAAGCTTGTCGTTCGGGAAAGGGCTCTATTACTCAGTTGCCTCCTGAGCCCAAAGAAACAGCGTTTGGCAAAAGTGATTCTGCGTTTGATTTCGGAACTGATGTTGTTGTTCCAGGTCAGCCAAGGAAGACGAAGTCCTTAACTACCTCGAACTTATATCTGCCAATACAAACGTTCTGGCCAAGACGTCGGTGGTGAGCGTACTTTTTTAATGACAGCATATATTTAGTTTTGCCCTCGTTTACCGTCAAACCAATTTTCGCCGCCTCCATCTCAATACTCGCAAATGCCTCATTGACATCTCGCTGCGATCTACCTATTATGTCAATATCGTCGGCGTATGCAAGGAGTTGCGAGGATTTGAAATAGATTGTGCCTCTTGTATTGGCATGTGATTTTTGCACAATCTTTTCCATTAGGATGTTGAAGAAATCACACGACAGAGCATCGCGCTGCCTAAATCCTTTTTTGATATCAAAACTATCGGTAAGGTGTTCACCGATTCGGATGGAGCAGCGAGCATTCTCCAAAGTCATCCTGCATAGTCTGATGAGTTTTGCAGGTACATATGTCAAAGGTAGACATAGCGTTGTATAGCTCGTCTCTAATTACGCTGTCGTATGCGGCTTTGAAGTCGACAAATAGGTGGTGAGTGTCGACTTGAAATTCATTGGTTTTCTCCAAAATCTGCCGTAGGGTGAAGATTTGGTCGATGGTGGACTTCCCTGGCCTGAATCCGCACTGATAGGGACCTATCAGCTTATTTACAAAAGGCTTCAGGCGTTCACACAAAACGGCAGAGAAGATTTTGTAGGCGATGTTAAGGAGACTTATTCCTCTATAGTTGGCACAATCAGAGGGGTCTCCCTTCTTGTGGATCGGGCATACGATCCTGAGACTCCATTCCTCGGGCATGCTTTCCTCTAACCATATCTTGCGGATGAGCTGGTGCATGCTCCCAACCAGGTCATCCCCAGCTGCCTTGAAGAGCTCAGCAGACAGTCCGTCTGCGCCAGCAGCTTTATTCGACTTGAGCTTCGATATGGCAATCTTAACTTCGTCGAGGTCAGGGGGACAGAATTCTCTGCGGTCTCCGTCGATTAGAAATGGATCATTCTGCCTGACAGCGGTATATTGACTAACATCGCCGTTATACAGACTGCAGAAGTGGTTTTTCCGTATTCTCAGCATCGACTGCGGTTCTACAACCAGGTGTCCGTTCTCACCCCTGCAGGCTTCCGTTCTGGCTTTATAACCTTGGCATGTTCGCTTTATCTGTTGATAAAACTTTCGAACGTCACGCCTGCAGTAACACCTCCCCAAATCCTGAATCGCGCGCTTCTCGTGTTCTTTCTTCTTTCTTCTAAGAAGCTTATGCTCCTCCCTTCTTTTTAACTCGTAGAGCTCACGAGCTGCTCTTCTTCTTTTATGCAGCGAGGCCTTATATGCATCCTGCTTCGCTGTATGAATCCTCCTGCACTCGTCATCGAACCAGGTGTTTCTTCGTGGTGGAAACTTGAAACCCAAAGCTTCGGATGCAGAGCTTTTCAGGGCTTGTTTGCAAAGGCTCCGCTGCTGTTCTATTGATAGTGTGGAGGATTCAGGTGTATTGGAGAGCTTAAGGGAGACTTAAGGGAGACGCGATCGGTAAAAGGACGACTGGTTTCTGGCGATAGTAGCTTTCCGACGTCATAACTTTGTATTCTTACTCTACTCCGTTGCGCTCGTGATATCCGTGAGCGCATCTTGGCTACTACAAGATAGTGGTCCGAGTCGATATTAGCCCTCGGGAAGTTCGAACATCAAGAATAGTGGAGGAGTGTCTGACGCCGATCGCCATGTGATCGATCTGGTAAATAGTCGATTGATCAAAAGACCGCCAGGTGCCTTTGTGTATATCGAGGTGCGGGAAGCGCGTACTGGCTAAAAGGAGATTTCGCCCCGTAGCAAGATCAATCAGCCTGTGTCCGTTATCGGAGGTGGTGTCGTGAAGGCTATGTTTGCCGATGACTCGTTCAAAGATGCTTTCCTTACCCAGCTTAGCATTGAAGTCTCCTAGTACAATTTTGATGTCATAGCTGGGACATTGGGCATACGTTCTGTCTAGGAGATCGTAGAACTCATCTTTGGCGGAGTCATCCTTGTCTTCCGTGGGGGCGTGGACGCAGATCAGGCTGATGTTGAAAAATTTAGCCTTGATACGGATTGTTATGAGGCGTTCGCTCACATGCCGAACGGACTTTTTGTTTTAGTCCACCGCGAACAACAAATCCGCATCCAAATAATCGTTGCCCTCTCTCCCTATAGCAGTCGCCGTAGTAAATATCATCCGCTTTATACCCGGTCCATTCCATCACATTTCCTGGCCGTGGCCGTGGTGCAGTGGTTAACATCATCGACCGCCGATCGGAAGGTCTATAGTTCAAATTCGCTTCATAGCCAAGAAAAAAGTAATTCCTATACGGACAAAAGTATGCAGCGCAGTTGTGAATGGAAAGTGACCAGACGTACTGCTGCAGGCATAACACTCACAGTATATGGTCAACTGAAATTCATCTTCTGCGTATGCAATACCAAATACCAAAGGGCTCGAACGAATTACTACGGACTATAACCAACACGGAATTTGGTCGGCTCTCGTCCTATCTAGGTCTAGGACAACCACCCCTGAGAGTAGTGATCGAACATCAACGACCCAAACCACTGCACTCCGTTCAGGTTGTGTGAGTAACAACACATCATAAGGGAATATAAGAAAACTCTTGAACCTGCGCGAGTTTCTAAAAAAAATAAAAAAATAAAAAAATTTCTGGATGGCGGTGATGTCCGCTTTATAGCGGTCTAGGGCGTCCGCAAGTTGTTCGGCTGCACGTGGCCTGTTTAGGGACCTAACATTCCACGTACAAAGCCGAAGATCATTGTCCTTTTTTCGTTTTTTGCAAGGGTCGTCAACATAAATCTGGTCCGTTATACCCGAAGCTTGTTATTGTTTCGGAGTTTGTGTTTTTTTTACGGTTACGGCTTACTAGGCCGTAGGCCAACCGACTAAGCCTGTTTTTTGGCGCAGAAGGCTCGCCATTCGTCCTTCCCCGTCTGCAATTTATATAGGAAATCTCCAGATGGCACCACGAGGAGGTGGGGATGGGACTTACTAACAGTGCCGCAAGATGTTCGACTGCGGTGGCTCTTCTCGCTTTTTAGCAGGTCAGCATACTATTCCAGTCATATTCGAGTCATAATAAATCAGAATGCAATACTTTACGCAAATACAGCAAAATATCTAGGAATGACCCTGGACGCCAAATTAAAATGGAAAGAGCATGTGAAGAAGAAAAAAGCAGAAATGGAATTGAAATACAGACAAATGTATTGGCTCATAGGAAGAAACTCCCAACTATCAATTAATAACAAGATTCTGCTGTATAAGCATTTGTTAAAGCCAATATGGACATATGGTATTCAGTTATGGAGCTGTACCAAAAAAGTATTGCTGACATTATTCAAAGATTCCAGAACAAGGTTGTAAGAAACATCGTCAGCGCACCGTGGTACGTTAGGAATTCAGATCTCCACAAAGATTTAGGGGTGGACAACGTAGCCCAAAAAATAAAGAAAGCCGGCCAAGAGCGAGTCGGACTCGCGCACAAAAG
The DNA here is from genome assembly GCA_951905685.1 of Eumerus sabulonum. NCBI lineage: Eukaryota > Metazoa > Arthropoda > Insecta > Diptera > Syrphidae > Eumerus > Eumerus sabulonum. The sequence continues at coordinate 130,795,089 of OX645060.1, read as the reverse complement.
TTCCGTACTATCCGTATACGTATATAAATATGAAGGAGACATTGTATGTTACCTCATCAGTCATCACATTAAATCACATTTTTTGTATGATGACAGATCTTGGTTGCAGGCAGGTTATAGGCATATTACTTTGATAATCAAAAATCTCCATGATGAGATAGTTGATCATCAAAGTGTCCATTCAATTCAAATCAATTATCTTACTTGACAGCAAGGATGTGAAAAGGTGCATAACAATAATGGGAAGTAAGGGGAATAGGTTTGCAGCTAGGAGTAATATATCAAGGACACAATAGGGATCAATGCTTGCTTGGTTGTGGGATATGATCGAAAGTTAATTTCACAACAATTGAATTTGTTGCAACATTTGATATCTTAACCTATCAGGATGGAAAAGGAGGGGAATAGCAATTGTACGAAAGGGTTAGCAGTGGCAGAATAGGGATCATCAAAGCTAAACGGGTATTTATTATTGGTTGTTCGTAATTACAGAAAAGAGGGTTGCAGGTAGGATTAATACATCAAAGACACAAAAGGGATCAAAGCTGGGAAGTTTACTACTGGTTGTGGGATATTGTCGATTAACCTTAGGTCCGTATGTGACCAAGGGGATTTTTTTTATGAAAATCATGTCTGTTGTATGGGAGCCCCCCTTAAATATTCATTCATTTCAGAAATACATCATCTGTGAAAATTTCACCTGTTTAACTATCACGGTTCATGAGATACAGCCTGGTGACAGACGGACGGACGGACAGCGAAGTCTTAGTAATAGGGTCCCGCTTTACCTTTGGGTACCCCTAAAAAATGCGGGCTGAGAAAGCTTTTAGACAATATGAATACTGTACGAAGACTTAAAAGAACAAAACCAGTAGTTTAGATATTAGGAGTTAAATTACTACTAGATTATATAGATTACATATAATAGGTAGATTACTACACACTAGAGAATGTATGTAGGGGTGTAATGGAACGCCAACAACGAGCATCGGGGCGCTCGGAGCAAATTTATCCCCCAACGGTCCTGAGTGGATTAAATCCCACTTGGTTTGCCGTTGACAGCCGTCGTGCGCAGACGCAGATTTACTTTTGGCCGAAACGAAAAAGAAAGAAAAAAAAACCGTTTGTGTTTGTGTGCTGTGTTGTGCTGTGCATTAAAAACAATTTAAATAAAATAAAAAAAAATTAAAATCTAAAATTGCAGTGCAGTGCAGAATAATCGTTGTATCGGGCAGTCCCTCCATCTCCTTCCCTTTCCCCCGGGTATTGGCACTCACAACACCAAACTGAGTGAGTGCTAATACCAGGGATAAAGAATGAGATACCAAACTTTCGTACGTCTGCCCGTTGATCCCCGCAGGGGTTGGTTTTTTTTTGTTTTTATTACACCTATACTATGCGTGTTATTCTCCGTTTAAAAACGACGCTTTTGACTAACACAATGATAGTCTCAAGACGTGGCGAAATGGTCGCAACAAGGCAGAATGACATAGTCAAGACGCCGTCAAACCGCAACGCGTTTGTAGGGGTTAGTTGTCAAAATGCCTGTCAAAGCCAAAAGATTGGTATCTCATTCTTTATTCCTGGCTAATACTACTGACGTATAGCGGGTCGTGAGTGTTGATTCGTGTCGGTGAAGCGGAACTTACTACTGTAAGGGCATAACACCTACGGTAGTTTGTTTTTGCATCGCTGACGGTGGATCTTCACTTCACGGCTCTGCTTAGTTGGTGTTGCGTCCGTCAATGTTTTGTGTGCTGTGTTGATGGGGGAATTCGAAATACAATTCTGTTGGAAATAAAAGGTGATTATCCTTATTTTTAACGACTACTTTATTGAACGTGTCGTTTAATACAAATCCAGGTGTGACTTTTATCGATTCGTGTTTGGTGATTTCGTTGACTGGCGTTTCTTTAGGCTGTTGGATGTTGCGATCCTGAGATTTGAAATCAAGAATATAATAATTTGCTTGGTCACTTTTGTTATTTCCATCGGTGCTCGAATTTTCGTTTAAAAATCGCACATCTATACTCTTGATTACGATACGGGTTCCAGTTTTCCAAAGGCGATATGTTCCGTGCTCACCTTCATATCCCACTAGCACATGTTCCGTGCTCCTTGCATCAAATTTCCCTGGATTGCTTCCTTTTTCCAGTACGTATGCGCTGGTTCCGATACACTTAAAGGATGACACGTCCGGTTTCTTGCCAGTCCATAATCCTTCTGAAGTGGCCTCACCATTTACCTTTGTTGGACATCTATTTCTAATAAAGGCTGCAGTGCATATCAACTCAGCCCATAGCATGTCTGGTAAACTAGCCTCTAACCTTAGACATCTCGCCATTTCCACTAAAGTTCTGTTTGCGCGTTCCGCTATGCCATTTTGCTGTGGTGTGTATGGTGCAGAGAACTCATGATCAATTCCATTTTGCTGTAAAAATTCCTCGAAATTTGAATTCATATATTCCGTGCCATTAAGCACTTGATTGCTTCGCCTGTTTGCTTTTCTGCAAATGCTTTAAACGCTTTGAATTTTTCTAATGCCTCGCTTTTCTTTTTCATAAAGTACACAGAAATTCGTCTAGAAAAATCATCGATAAACGTTATGAAGTATGTTGACTTAGCTAACGATTCCGTACGCATGGGTCCGCACACGTCTGAATGTACTAGTTCTAATCTTTTCATTGTCCTCTTTTCACCACACACAACAAATGGCTTGACTAATTGTTTCGCGCAAATACATGAGGCGCAACTAGGATGTCCAAGCCGCGTTTGACGCACAAAGTAGCTATCCAGACATTGACGTTGTTTGCACTAGACTCCTCGAGGTAAGTGATCGGAAGAAGGAACCGAACATAAACGGGCAACCCACCTTGGCGATGTACTTCAAGGGGAAGAGCAAAGCTAATAAATTCTCATACAACAACAATAAAAGCCGTCCATTTCCATTTAATTGCCGCAATTGTGGCAAAAAGGGGCACATGGCAAAAGGCTGCTACAGCAAAAAGGAAAAGGCTAAAAGAGTACAGTCGAATAGCGAGAATGAGACAGATTATGACTTCATAATAGCGGAACAACGCATATTTAAAATCGCTAATGAGGAACCAGCCTGGTATCTCGATTCTGGAGCCAGTTCTCATATGTGCTCAACGCGGTCTCTATTCAAGGATTTAGATATATACACGACGGATAACTACGTAACGTTGGCAAACGGAATAAGGGTCAGAATAGCAGGCATCGGAACAGCATTAACATCTCGACAGTTAAGCTGCATCGGGCAAGAAATAAAACTTTATAAAACTCTTTTTATCCCTGATTTAAAAGAAAATCTCATTTCAGTAAGCAAAGCGGCCGACAAGAAGCTCAAGGTTATATTTAATCAGAGTCAAGCCAAAGTGTACACCAGAGATGGAGTGTTGCTGCTAACAGCTAATAAAAAAAAAACGGTTTGTACTATGTTTATGGAAACAATCGGGCGCTGGCTACGTCAGGGAGTCAAGCCTCGTTGAGCTTGTGGCACAAAAGAATGGGTCACCTTAATTTAACATCACTAAAGCAACTGCAATCGAAAGTAATGATTACTGGATTGCCACTCAAGTTTAATTCCGATGACACTTGTCACACCTGAATTTGTATTAAACAACACGTTCAATAAAGTAATCGTTGAAAATAAGGATAATCACCTTTTATTTCCAACAAATTTTGCAACATTCGTGGGTTAAGAAAGAATTTCTTTCCCGCGTATGCCCATCTCTCTCGCTATAAACCGGCTGTTTTGGCACTTTGTGAAACACAGGTTGATGAAAAGTCCGATCCGTCGGATTTTAGTCTTCCTGGATATAGCTTAGTGCCATTATTCGTTTCTCACCACGGTCTCGCCATCTATGTCCGTAGTGATATCGCTTACCAGCTGCTTCCGCAGTATAGCCAAACATCCACCTCGGAATTTAATTTCTTACGCCTCAAATTCACTCTTCGTAAGCACACAATTCACTACTGTTTTCTTTACAGAAGCCCAAACCTGGACAGAGACGTCACGTTCGACTTGTTTGATGCACTGTCCGACTCCATCCAAAGAATTGTTCCCCTGTTTCCTCGCACAGAAATCGTTATAGCGGGCGATTTCAATGTTCACAATTCTCAGTGGCTTCGACATTCTGGACAGACAACACCCGAAGGAAGGTATGTCGAAATTTTCGCTGAGTTGGATCAATTTACCCAGCTTGTGAAAGAGCCATCTCGTATTCCGGATGTTGCCAGTCATAACGCCAACACCCTGGACTTTTTTCTTACCTCTCAACCTGATAAATACACTTTGAAAGTATTATCTCCTCTAGGCTCGTCCGATTACTGTGTCATATCAGCTAAATTTCCATATTCATTCCACACAGTTAAAGAAAAAGCTCCAAAAAGAATAGTATGTATATATAAGAAAGCTAATTAGTGCTGCCTTAACAACTTCTTTCGGAACTTTAACAGGTCGTTGTGCTTCCCCGACAACGACGTGGACGCCGCAGCTGATATGATCACAAACATTATCCATACTGGCATAACCACTTTCATCCCCAACAAGGTAAAAAGTATTAAGCCGGAGGATAATGCGTGGTTTGACTGGAGCTGCAATGAGGTTATCAGGTTGAGAGATATAAGTTTTCGGAATTATAAGACAAACACCACTGAGGAAAACCCAAAAAGATATATACAAGCCAGGAATGACTGCAACTCCCACATTCGACGAGCTAAATTTTTACACGACCAAAAACTGAGGCGTAAGATCCTACAATGTCCCAAAGGTAGCAGAAGTTTTTGGTCTTTCGTCAAAAACATCAAGTACTCCGTCTCGTCGTCTATACCCACGCTCATCCACAATGACATTCCAGCTGTCAAACCCTTAGACAAAGCCAATCTGCTTGCTGCCCATTTCGCAGCAAACTCACAGCTTCCCAGATCATCTTTGTCTCCGCCTGTTCTGGAGTACGTTAATTCCACCATGGACAAATTTACTTCCGTACTCGTACAGTTGCAAGGGTTCTTAAAGAACTTGACATACACAAATCCGCTGGTTCAGATGGTATTTCCCCAATAATTCTGAAGAGGTGTTCTTCTACGCTGGCAAAACCATTGCGTAAGCTTTTTCACCTTTCCTACTCATCTGGACTCTACCCGAGCAGGTGGAAAATAGCATTTGTTCAGCCCATTCCCAAAAAAGGCGAATCTCCTTCTCTCTAACTAACGTCCCTTCTTTCCAAGGTTATGGAAACGCCAATAAATCGTTAGTTAATGAAATATCTCGAGTCGCAGAAGCTCCTCAATGACCGGCAGTATGGTTTCCGCAGCAACAGACCCACTGGTGATTTGATGGTATATCTCACCGAGAAGTGGAATCGCTCGCTCCACCAGGTAGACGAGAGCAAAGTAGTTGCACTTGATATTTCGAAAGCATTTGGCAAAGTTTAGCATGAAGCTCTTTTGTCGAAAATGCGTGCATTCGGGATCGGCGACTCTCTTCTTTTAAGGATTAGAAGCTACCTTTCGAATCGTACAATTCAAGTTGTCTTGGACGGACTCAAGTCTGATACTCACTTTGTAAATGCCGGTGTTCCGGCTCTTTCTTATTTTTATAAATGATCTCTTGTCTGTAACTTCTAATCCAATTCACTCCTTCGCTGACGACAGTACCCTCAGCTTCTCATATTCGTTCACCAGTTTACGACCCTGCACTTCGGTTGTAGATAATGAGCGGCAGCGTATGTTAAGCTCATTAAATTCCGATATCGACAGCATCATCCAATGGGGTAAAAACAATAGAGTGGAATTTAATGCTTCCAAAACACAATGCTGTCTCTTGTCGTATAAATAACCCGCAGCCATTATCCATGAATGGCACTTGCATCTCAGAAACTGAAAAGCTTTCCATCCTGGGTATGAGTGTTGCTCACAATCTTAATTGGAGCGACCATATATTCAGTGTCGCCGAGAATGCTGCGAAATGCCTAGGATTCTTATACAGATGCAAGAAATATTTCTCACCCTTAGATCTGGCTACAATCTATAAGGCGTTCATTCGCCCTAAATTAGAGTTTAACGCTCATGTCTGGTCCGGTGCTTCCAAGACCTCAGTGCACCTACTAGACAGAATACAAAAACGCGCGATAAAACTCATAGGAGATTCCAGCATCACAAACTCATTACACTCGCTGGGTCACCGTAGGAACGTCTTCTGTCTCTCAATGTTTTATCGTTATTTTCACCATAAATGCTCTGATGAAATAGCCAGTTGCATTCCGCCCCTTCAAAACTTCTCCCGCGTTACACGTCTCTCCCGGAATGCGCATGAATTCACTCTGAAGCCCGTTTTCCGTCGTACTGTCAAATACAGAGATTCTTTCTTCAACCGAACCACACGAATGTGGAACGCGTTACCTCGTTCGGTCTTCCACCCTCAATACAATATGCAGACATTTAAGACCAATGTCAATAAACACCTCCTCTCTCTGTTACCTTCTGCTCACACAACGTTTAACGCTATAAGGCCTTAGCCTTGAGTGCGCGCGTGTCCATAAAAAAAAAAAAAAAATGCGCCCTTTACTTACATTTACAGACACTATTTTCCATTTAGGGACGCCGAACTTTTATAAAAGAGAACGTAGTAGGTTCTTCTTCTTCTTAGTGGGCGCTACAGTTCGGGGTGAACCTGGGCCTCAACCAACATGCCCCTCCATCTAGCACGATCTTTCGCTAGCCTTTTCCATTGCCGCACACCCAATTGGCTGAGGTCCCCTTCCACCTGTGTGCGCCATCTTAAGGGCGGACGTCGTTCGAGAAAGGGCTCTATTACTCAGTTGCCTCCTGAGCCCAAAGAAACAGCGATTGGCAAGAGTGATTCTGCGTTTGATCTCGGAACTGATGTCGTTGTTCCAGGTCACTGCGGAGCCAAGGTAGACGAAGTCCTTAACTACCTCGAACTTATATCTGCCTATACAAACGTTCTGGCCGAGACCTCGGTGTTGAGCGTCCTTTTTTGATGACAGCATATATTAAGTTTTGCTCTCGTTTACCGCCAAACCAATTTTCGCCGCCTCCATCTCAATACTCGCAAACGCCTCACTGACATCTCGCTGTGATTTACCTATTATGTCAATATCGTCGGCGTATGCAAGGAGTCGCGAGGATTTGAAATAAATTGTGCCTCTTCTATTGGCCAGTGATTTTTGCACAATCATTTCCAATATGATGTTGAAGAAATCACACGACAGCGCATCGCCCTGCCTAAATCCTTTTTTGACATCAAAACTATCGGTAAGGTGTTCACTGATTTGGATGGAGCAGCGAGCATTCTCCAAAGTCATCCTGCATAGTCTGACGAGTTTAGCAGGTATGTCAAAGGTAGACATAGCGTTGTATAGCTCGTCTCTAATTACGCTGTTGTATGCGGCTTTGAAGTCGACAAATAGGTGGTGAGTGTCGACTTGAAATTCATTGGTTTTCTCCAGTATCTGCCGTAGTGTGAAGATTTGGTCGATGGTGGACTTCCCTGGCCTGAATCCGCACTGATAAGGACCTATCAGCTTATTTACAAAAGGATTCAGGCGTTCACACAAAACGGCAGAGAAGATTTTGTAGGCGATGTTAAGGAGACTTATTCCTCTATAGTTGGCGCAATCAGAGGGGTCACCTTTCTTGTGGATCGGGCATACGATGCTGAGACTCCATTCCTCGGGCATGCTTTCCTCTAACCATATCTTACGGATGAGATGGTGCATGCTCCCAACCAGGTCATCCCCAGCTGCCTCGAAGAGCTCAGCAGACAGTCCGTCTGCGCCAGCAGCTTTATTCGACTTGAGCTTCGATATGGCAATCTTAACTTCGTCGAGGTCAGGGGGACAGAATTCTCTGCGGTCTCCGTCGATTAGAAATGGATCATTCTGCCTGACAGCGGTATATTGACTAACATCGCCGTTATACAGTCTGCAGAAGTGGTTTTTCCATATTCTCAGCATCGACTGCGGTTCTACTACTAGGTGTCCGTTCTCATCCCTGCAAGCTTCCGTTCTGGCTTTATAACCTTGGCATGTTCACTTTATCTGTTGATAAAACTTTCGAACGTCATGCCTGCAGTAACACCTCTCCAAATCCTCAATCGCGCGCTTCTCGTGCTCTTTCTTCTTTCTTCTAAGAAGCTTATGCTCCTCCCTTCTTTTTAACTCGTAGAGCTCACGAGCTGCTCTTGTTCTTTTATGCAGCGAGGCCTTATATGCATCCTGCTTCGCTGTATGAATCCTTCTGCACTTGTCATCGAACCAGGTGTTTCTTCGTGGTGGAGCCTTGAAACCCAAAACTTCGGATGCAGAGCTTTTCAGGGCTTGTTTGCAAAGGCTCCACTGCTGTTCTATTGATAGCGTGGAGGATTGAGGTGTATTGGAGAGCTGGAGGGAGACGCGATCGGTAAAAGCACGTAGTAGGTTAGGTTAGAATAAAATTGCTAATTGGTCCAGGAGACTAGATCGCAATACATGCGATGGAGGTGTTTTTAGTAGCGTTAGAGTCCCACACTACTCCGCAACACCAGCCGCGGAGTGTCTTTCGAGATTTGTATCTTCCATACTAAAAAAAAAATAAGAAATTCTTACATTCTAGTTATTTTTTGAGTGCAATTTCTAGGTACCAAACAACGTATTTATCTTTGTCGTACGATGATGCCTGTTTCACAATGCTACTACACGGCGACGCGACAGCGCAACTACAAACGCCGTAGCTGTCAAATCCATATTCATTCAATGGAATTATATGGAGTAAGTCACATAGGCACGTATGTAGTCGTGTCGCAGCGCTGTAATTTCGAAAATTTGAAAAACTGTCGCAACTACACGGCGTTGTGCCATTTCGAATTCGACATTGGAGGAATACGTTTGATGACTTGGTCTAACCCACCACCTTCTTCTGACTTTTGTTTTCGCTTTTAACTTTTTTATAGGCTAAAGCAGCCGCACATGTTAGCAATAATGTTTTCTTCAAATTATTTTGATCCATTTATGAACTAAATTCAGTTTCAATCTTCGAATTTTTTAGTGATGCCAACTTCACTCTATAGAATTCACCTCCAACTTCACTCACAGAAGTAACCGCGCTGTCAAAAAAAAAACGCCGATGAAAATAGCTCCATTGTGTATTGACTGAACGACTTTACAACCACAGCAAACGGCAGCGTTTGTAGTTGCGCTGTCGCGTCGCCGTGTAGTAGCATTGTGAAACAGGCATGAATTATGTCGGCCAGTGTATATTTTTCTTTATTTTATTCAATAATCTGTCACCACTCCTTAAACCTACATTTGTCAACAATAACTTATAGACCTATTTGTTTTTATCGTTGGACCTTGTAGTTTACGCTGTTATTAATCTTCAAGCCCACAATCGTCATCCTTTACTTGTATCCATTCTAAACAGATTAGTATGATATTATATTATCAATCAAATCAACAACTTATATCTGACCTTCGTTTGAAAAACAGTTTTCCATGTCCAAAATACAACTATTTCCAAAGACCTCTGTTTGTATGCCGTTGGAAGCACAGACTGGCTTGTAAATAAATGGACATGCCCTTAAGCACTCCTGCAGGATAATAGGATCAATCTGATGTAAACAAAGAGTCATGTGTGTCGGCGTCCACGCTACGAAGAACAAGTACCCGTCAAAAGCTCCTTTTTCTTGTATTTCGTTTCAAAAACTCACGACTACCGCTGCGGCATCTGTTGTAGCGCATTAAGCACTCATTATGAAAATATTTAAACTTTGTGTTGCCATCGAATGCACAGAGAGGGTCCATGATTCGCGGACAAACCTGCGGACACTCTTTATCCAGTTCGCTTTCAGTCTTTAAACATTCAACAGAAACGACAAAAATGCACAATACTATCGTTAAGTTTACTGTCTTCATTATGGAGTTGATCTCTAAAACACGACCACAGAATACTCTGTCGGCAAAAGTGGTGACAAGTGGTATTTATACTTTTGAATTTAATTCCGATAAAGAGTAAAATTCCAATAAACAGTTTTAATGGAATCATACAATGGTGCACCATCTTAGGTTCCACCTTGATTCTTGATTGTCAGCGGTTATCTGACTTTATCGTGCTATTAGTGTTTCAGCGAGATAAATGCGATTAGCAATCTTGTGTTGATATGTTACACGATGCTTTTGGGGTTACATTTATCTGTTTGTCATGCGGACACGACCGGAAAAACGTATCTTTTTTCACTACTTGACCACAATACCATGTTTTGAGAGCAAATAATAATCAGGTGTACATGGAAACCGAAGGCTGACCTGCAATTATGCTAGAAATAATAAAAGTAAACGATGGTGCAATGAGCAATGTGGATATTGCTCAACCTTTGGTCTCAAGACCCACAAGAGAAAAAGAAGAATGCAGGCGGGCATGACGACTACAACAATTAGTATTTTAAATAGACGGTCTTTACTATTTATTTTAACGGATTCCCCTCTCTGTTGGAGCATTCCAGACAGGGAATCAGTACACACCACTTCAACCCTAAATATGAAGATTTATTGGGAGTAATCTTGTACAATAAGGGCAATAAGGGAGGACATTTTTCGCTGTCTTGTCAATCCTTATTATATAGAGTATATATACATAGGTGCATGTGTTACTAGAGGGCTATACTCTGGATGGCTTTCACGGTTTGGACAGTATAAAATGTAACGGAGGAGACATTTGTTAGAGAGAGCGAAGGAAGTGATTGACTTAATTCTATCCAAGACTATCAAAAGCTCTCCGGAACCCAAATGTAACGAATTCCTACTGAACTGTGTAAGTACTTAAACTTGAATGGTCTCATCACCAATTGTGTCATGTCGCGAGGCCCCCATATAGGAAATCGGTAAAATCTAACATTTTTTGACTAAAAAAGACTAAAATAGATATGAATCGAAAATGAGGGCATGGGCTCGGACATACAGAGTAAAGTTGTTGATCGCTCTCAACCTGGCGAGATGACAGCAACGATCCCTGTTTAAATGCCCGGGTCAAGTTGACATACGGCCTCCTCGCGACGCCCTCTGGATAGCCTCTTCACCAACCATTGGGAGGTGAACAAACGTATGCAGCGACGAAACCCCGACCAGAATGGCGGTTGTGCGGCGGGCTAACAATCCGCCCACGTAAAAAAAACCTAAAGTTATGAATGAGCAAGATGCCTCGGATACACGGACGGAAACTCGACGACGACAATGCACGAAAAAGGAACACGATTTGCGAGTATGCTCCTGGAATGTCAGAACCCTGTATACTCCCGGAGCTGCTCTTAAACTAGAAAGAATCCTCACGCAGTACAAGGCGGATATTACTCCAGGAAATACGCTTGATTGGAAACGGTATGATGAGGAAGAAAATTGCGACATTTATTAAAGCTGTCACCAAAGATTGCACTTTTTGGGATTCGGATTTGTCATAGGAATGCGGTTAAAGTCGAAGGTCATCGACTTTAAACCTATTAGTGATCACCTGGCTGTGATCCGCATCAGAGGCAGATTTAATAACATCAGCCTTATATGTGCACCGCGCCTACCGAAAAGGCTGAAGACCCTATCAAGGAGGACTTCTATGACCTCCTGGACAACGCCTACGGAGCTTGTCCGGAGTACGATGTTAAAATCGTACTCGAGGACTTCAGCGCCAAAATCGGTAAGGAGGACACCCTTGGCGGAGTGATCGGAAAGAACAGCCTCCACGATACAGCAACAGATAACGGCTTCCGACTCACGGACTTTGCGACAGCTCGTAATGCGGTAATAAGTAGCACAAGATTCCCTCGTAAGCGAATCCACACAGCAACCTGACGACCTCCGGACCGTCGAACTGCCAACCAAATCGACCATGTGCTCATTGACGCAAGGCACTCGTCAAACGTCCTGGATGTGCAAACATTCAGAGGGGCAAATGTCGACTCTGACCACTTTCTCGTAGCAGCACGATTCAGAGATCGACTGTCCAATGTCAGAATGCTGCATCAGCCCATCAGAAAGAGGTTCGACACCGGAGGTTGCCAGAGTCTACAGGAAGCAGCTGAGCGAAAGACTCTACGGTATGCCTACGTCGAGCACAAATACCAATAATATGTGGCCACTCAGCCATTCAGGAAGTAGCCGAAACCACCTTAGGGTACCTACCACCCCCGACAAGAAAACCCGTGGTATGTGAGCAGAAAAAGGCAGCAACCGACGAGGCGTACCAAAAGGCGCTGCAGAGGAAAACCAAGGCAGCGCAAGAAGAGTACCGAGCCAGAAGAAGGGAGGAGAAGAAACTACTGCGACTAAAGAAAAGGGTCTTCGCAGCCTCCAGCTCAAGGATATCGAGGAGTCTAGGGATAAACATAAAACACGAGCCTTTTACAAGAAAGCCAAAGGCCTTGCAGGAGGCTTCAAAAAGGGCACCCAGGCTCTTCGAAACTGCGAGGGTAATCAAGTCACCGACCCGCAGGTAACAGTGGATGTATTTAAGCAGCATTTCCAACGGCTGCTTAACGAGCATGACCAAGAGAGAGTGGTAGGGACCGAGGAAATCCCAACTCCAGCCGCTGAAGTAGTCCTCCCACCCAGCATCGAAGAAGTCGGCACAGCTATTCAGAAGCTGAAGAATAACAAGGCCGCAGGCTCAGATGGCTTGCCATCAGAGCTCTTCAAGGCTGGCGGCGATGTTCTGGTAGGGAGCATGCACCAGATCATCTGCAGAATTTGGGAAGACGAAAGCATGCCCGACGACTGGAATACCAGCTCTACCTCTTGCAAGAATTATAGACGTATATCCCTGCTCAAAGTCGCGTCCAGCGTATTATGTGAACGTCTAAAGCCACTTTGCACCGTACTAATCGGCAGCTACCAGTGCGGCTTCCGGCCCGGCAGATCGACTATAGACCAAATTTTCACACTTCGACAAATCCTGGAAAAGACCAACGAGTTTCGAATCGATACACACCATATTTGCATCGATTTTAGAGCCGCATACGATAGCATTGGAGAGGAGGCGGAGAGCACCGTGGCGCAGTGGGTAGTGTGTTGGTCTCTGACGCCGATGACACGGGATCGAATCCCGACACAGCCATGTCATCGAACGTGTATTTCACGGTGTTTCTCCTCAGCGGGGTTCTGACAAAACCCCCTGTAGTAAAATTGTCATGATAACCTTCTCGAAATTCGCCGTTCGGAACCGGCAATAAACTGTCCCTTTCACCTATGGGAAAAATGAAATCACACACAACATGGGTGATTGAGAGAAGCTCGGCTCAGGTTCTTCATGGACTGTAACGCCAACATACATACATACATACGATAGCATTCATCGTGAAGGACTGTTTGGTGCGAGGGCTGAATTCGGGATCCGAATGCTTGCACCGTGTTGCACCGAGTTGCACCGTGCAACTCGGTTCCAGGACTTCGGAACCGTTTGAAACATGCACCGGATTTCGGCAAGGAGATGTGCTATCATGTGACTTTTTCCACCTGGTGCTGGAGCAGATAGTGCGACGGGCAGGCGTCAACAGGGAAGACACTATCTTCTACAAGTCCCTCCAGCTGCTAGGGTAAGCGGATGATATCGATATCATCGCGTGTTCTCGCCGTGGCATTGTGGAAGCGTTCACGTCGATTGAAGAACAGGCAAAACGAGTTGATCTTAAGGTTAATGAGGACAAGACGAAGTACATGCTGTCAAGCAAAAACCAATCCGTCCCTCACCACCTGGGACAAAATATAACAATTGACAGCTACAATTTCGAGGTAGTTAAGGCGTTAGTCTACCTCGGGGCAAACGTAAATTCCACAAATGACACCACAGTGGACATCCGGCCCTTGGCAACCGCTGCTACTTCAGCTTGTCCAAACAACTGGGGTCAAAACTCCTCACTCGAAAGACCAAAGTGATGCTTTACAAAACGCTCATACTGCCAGTGTTGCTGTACGGAGCCAAAAGCTGGACGATAAGCAGGATAGCGTAGCTGATTTTGGGCTCTTTCGAGAGAAAAATTCTGCGCCGGATATTTGGTCCTGTCTGTGAGGAAGGTGAATGGAGAGGAAGACACAACCGCGAACTCTACGATCTGTACAGAGGTATGGATGTAGTGCGGAAGGCAAAGATCCCTCGACTACACTGGCTCGGCCATATCGAGCGCATGGACATCAACGCTCCAGCTAGGAGGGTCTTCGACTCCGAGCCTCCTAGTTCGAGAAGAAGAGGAAGACCGAAGCTCCGGTATAAAGACCAAGTAATCGCGGATGTAAGACATCTTGGTCTTGATAACTGGAAGCAGCGTGCCCGGGACCGTCAAGGATGGAAGGCAGCTATAGCTCAAGCTATAGGTTTTTCTGTTTTGTTTTTTTTTTTTTTTGCGTACTTCTAGTACGGGGTGAGGGAGCGAGCATACAGAGCATAGAAGTTGATCGCGTTTAACATGGCAAAAGCCAGCTTCGATCTCTGTTTCTGCTCAATCCAAGTTGACACACAGCCTCCGCGTGGCCCCCTCCCCTGGATAGCTACCCTGGCACCCGCCAGGTAGTGAACCAATGTGTGCAGCGACCTAACCCCTTGCTCCTGGGGAAAGAGGAACCCTCCAGGTTGGGGATTGTGCTTAGGGGTAATATCCCTATCACGTAAAAACCTACTTGTTCCGAACCAACAACAAGCCTCGGATACGGACGGATACAAAGCTGACGACCCCTGCAAACGACTAACGGACTTGAGAGTCTGCACCTGGAATGTGAGGTTCCTTAACAGACCGAGTGCAGGCGATCAATTGGAGCAAACCCTCAACTGCTATAAAGCAGATATAACCGCACTCCAAGAAGTGCGATGGGATGGACCAGGCAAAAAACGGATGAAAAACTGCGACATCTACTACGGGAACTGCCACAACGAGAACAAACAGCGCCTATTCGGGTGCGGATTCGTTATTAGAGGAAGACTCCGACAAAACGTCTTAAGCTTCCGAGATATAAGCGAACGGCTCATAACAATCCGCATCAAAGCTAAATTTGGAAACATTAGCTTAATATGCGCTCACGCCCCAACGGAAGAAAAGGGCGATCGACTCAAAGAAGAATTCTACGATCTCCTAGACAGAACCCATGCCCAATGCCCCAGTTACGACACAAAAACAGTTCTAGGAGATTTTTGCTTGCTCCTTGTAGCAAGCACGCGATTCCCCCGTCTCAACATTCATAAGGGTACCTGGCGGTCGCTTGATCAATCGACCACCAACCAGATTGATCACATTGAATGCTTAGGAGTCGAGTAGAACTACGTAAGTTTGACGTCGGAAAACTGCAATCGCAAGAGAGTGCCAGAATCTGTGCCGATCGTATCTCTCTCGAAATCCGCCCACAGCAGCACAAACAATAGAGCAGGAATGGGCGCATTGCCTGAGCGCCGTCAGAGAAGCGGCCTCAGAGGTGCTTGGTTTCAAACCGCCACCACCTAGAAACCTCTGGTTCGACGAACAATGCGAACAAGCCCATGAGGCAAAACAAGAGGCATATAAAGCCATGCTGCAACGACGGACGAGAGCTGCTCGCGAAATCTATGAGCAGAAGAGAAGATAGGAACAAACGCTATTCAGAAGAAAGAAGAGAGAGCACGGAAAGCGTGAAATAGAGGAGATGGAGAGACGCTTCCGCAGGAATGACGCCCGTAAGTTTTACAATAAAGTAAAACGAACGTGCCATGACTACAAAGCCAGAGCGGCGGCCTGGAGGGATAAAAATGGAGAACTGGTAGTAGAGTCGCAGTCGATGCTGAGGATTTGGAAAGACCACTTCTGCAGACTGTATAACGGCGATGATAGACATTTCATCATTTGCAAGGTATTGCAAAGGAGACCCCTATAACTGCGCCAGCTATAAGGGAATAGATCTCCTTAACATCGCATATAAGATCTTCTCTGCCATATTGTGTGAACGCCTGAAACCGTTTGTGGATAACCTGATCGTCTCTTATCAGTGTGGTTTCAGGCCAGGTAAATCCACAATAGACCAAATATTTACGCTACAGTAAATCTTGGGGAAGACCCAGAAAAACCAAATCGACACTCACCACCTCTTCGTCGATTTCAAGGCTGCGTATGACTGCATGTATAGAGACGAGCTATACGAAGCCATCCCTGCCAAACTCGTCCGACTGTGCAGGATGACAATGGAGAGTTCTGGTTGCTCCATTGAGGTCGGTAATGAGCAAACCGAGACTTTTGATGTTAAAAAAGGATTTACGCAAGGTGACGCGCTGTCATGCAACTTTTTCAACATCGTCCTTGAAAAGATCGTGCAAGAGTCCAACTGGCCAACACAAGAGGTACGATTTATTTCAAGTGCTTACGCCAACGTGATTGGCGTGATTAAACGGAGACAGCGAGACGTCAATGAGGCCTTTGTAAACATTGAGGTAGAAGCGGCTAAAATGGGTCTCAAGGTTAATGAGGGTAAAACTAAATATCAGCTTTCATCTAAAAGAGCACCACCCGGGCAATGCCGACGTATTGGCCAGAACTTCACCATGGGTGGATAAAACTTTGAAGTGGTCAAAGAATTCGTCTACCTTGGCTCACTGATGACCGGCGACAACAACACCAACGCTGAGATAAAACGCAGAATCACTCTTGCCAACCGCCGTTTGGGCTCAAGAGGCAACTGAGAAGTAGGGCTCTCTCTCGGAAAACCAAGGTGACACTGTATAAGACCTTGATTATCCCAGTCCTCCTTTACGGCGCAGAGGCTTGGACCTTAACAAAAGCGGATGAAGATGCCCTTGGTCGTCTCGAAAGGAAACGGTCCCGTTTGTTCAAATGGAAGAACTGTACGGGTTGTACAGCAACATCGGCCTGGTACGACGTCTACGGATACAGCGTCTAAGGTGACTAGGCCATGTAGAGCGCATGAGAAATACAGCTCCGACCCGAAGAGTCTTCGAATCCACCCAGGAAGGAAGGCGCCGCAGAGGACGGCCCCATCAACCGTGGCGCACGCAGGTGGAGTGGCCCTTAACCAACTAGGCGTGCGGTGCTGGAAACAGCTGGCCAAGGACCATGCCAGCTGGAGACGCTTATTGGTTGAAGCCCAGGTTCACCACGGTCTGTAGCGCCAACTAAGTAAGTAAAGAAGTTTGTTGGTAGAAAACTTCCTACCGCATCCTGGCAAATTTTTTGGCTAAGCTAATCAATCCTACCTTTATGGGTTTGTTTATAACAAAAGCCAACTATTCTGGACTTAGAGTCGCCATTTCTTGCTTTATAAGATAGATGGCTTTTAATCCGCATATGTAAAATCTAACTGGGAGAAAATTATTTCAAAATTGAACACAGTGATGAAGATTAAACCGAATCCACAGGATCGGTTAACTTACTTCTTGTAATTACATCTGCCTTGTAGTCTGTCCAGTTTCCCTCATGTCCTTTAAATAATTTATATGCAGAAAGAGCAGAGTGATGCTAGGAAACGTATCTCACTTGTTCACTGTATGTATGTTGGCGTTACAGTCAATGAAGGACCTGAGCCGAGCTTCTCTCAATCACCCATGTTGTGTGTGATTTCATTTTCCCATAGGTGAAAAGGACCTACAGTTTATTAACGGTTCCGAACGGCGAATTTCGAGAAGCTTTTCATGACAATTTTACTACAGGGGGTTTTGTCAGAACCCCGCTGAGGAGAAACACCGTGAAAAGCACGTTCGATGACATGGCTGTGTCGGGATTCGATCCCGTGTCATCAACTTTGTCGTTCGGGAGAGGGATCTATTACTCAATTGCCTCCTGAGCCCAAAGAAACAGCGATTGGCAAGAGTGATTCTGCGTTTGATTTCGGAACTGATGTCGTTGATCCAGGACACTGCTGAACTGCGGAGCCAAGGTAGCCGAAGTCCTTAACTATCTCAAACTTATATCTGCCAATACAAACGTTTTGGCCAAGACGTCGGTGGTGAGCTTCCCTTTTTGATGATAGGATGTATTTAGTTTTGCCCTCGTTTACTGCCAAGCCCATTTTCGCCGCCTCCATCTCTATACTCGCAAACGCCTCATTGACATTTCGCTGTGATCTACCTATTATGTCAATATCGTCGGCGTATGCAAGGAGTTCCGAGGATTTGAAATAGATTGTGCCTATTGTATTGGCTTGTGATTTTTGCATACGACACATGCAGCGCATCGCCCTGCCTAAATCCTTTTTTGACATCAAAACTATCGGTAAGGTGTTCACCGATTCGGATGGAGCAGCGAGCGTTCTCCAAAGTCATCCTGCATAGTCTGACGAGTTTATCAGGTATGTCAAAGGTAGACATAGCGTTCTACAGCTCGTCTCTAATTACGATGTCGCATGCGGCTTTGGAGTCGACAAATAGGTGGTGAGTGTCGACTTGGAATTCATTGGTTTTTTCTAGGATCTACCGTAGTGTGAAGATTTGGTCGATGGTGGACTTCCCTGGCCTGAATCCGCACTGATAAGGACCTATCAGCTTATTTACAAAAGGCTTCAGGCGTTCACACAAAACGGCAGAGAAGATTTTGTAGGCGCAATCAGATGGGTCTCCTTTCTTGTGGATCGGGCATACAATGCTGAGACTCCATTCCTCGGGCATGCTTTCCTCTAACCATATCTTACGGATGAGCTGGTGCATGCTCCCAGCCAGGTCATCCCCAGCTGCCTTGAAGAGCTCAGCAGGCAGTCCGTCTGCGCCAGCAGCTTTATTCGACTTTATTCGACTTGAGCTTCAATATGGTTAAATAGTTAAATTATTTAATTTTAAATAGGTGTTAGTTTAGATGTTAAATTCATTTTGCTATTTTCTTCTGTCCCTTTTTCCAATTAATGATTATTGCTTTTAATGTCTTTCACTTTAATCACTTTTTTCCTCTCAATTTATGTAATTTTTTTCCCAATCGCAATGAAATGTTCATTTTTTAAAATACTGTTTCTATATTTTACACAGTTTTGGTTTACATTTGATAAGTTTTATTCAAAACTAGGCACATTCCAACATCTGGGGGCACGGCAATGCCCCTGCCAACTCGAGCAAAAAAGCGGCACGGCCGTACCATCCTTTTCTCGAAATATAATAGGTCATTTTCGACCCCCTATAACTTCGTTGTGGATAAAACTAGAAGTCTGAATTTTCAGCAACCAAGCAAGCATTGCATAAACACGGTATATTTCAAATTTCATTCAATTTGAAGCAGTGGTTTAAGAATTATAACTAGTCAACATTTCTTAATTTTGTCACTCACTGACTGACTCACTGACTGACTGACTGACTGAGCGATCATCAAAAGTCTAAGGCACTTCTAGCAGACGTAGAAGCTTCAAATTTGGAATGCAACTAGTGTTTAGTGTATAAATCAAGGAAAAACTAAAATATTTTGCAATTTCGGTTAAGTTTACTAGATACACCAACTGCAAAAATAGTCCCATATAACTATATGGGATACATACAGCTGTGTTCAAAATAACAAGAGTGTCCTCGAGCAAAGAAAACAAAAATTTCCCAAAAAGTACCGTTAATTTTTATTTCTGTTAAAATAGCAGGAATACAAGACTTGAATATAATTGAATCTATACTATACTATACTAATATTATAAATGTGAAAGTATGTGCGTCTGTTTGTCCGTCTTTCACGGCAAAACGGAGCGACGAATTGACGTGATTTTTTAAGTGGAGATAGTTGAAGGGATGGAGAGTGACGTAGGCTACTTTTTGTTTTTTTTTCTATCCCCCGTAAAGTTTGTATGCAGCAAAAAATAAAATCAGTAGAGGATGGAAATTTGTGTGAGACTCTCCGCAAAATTAGTATAGGTTCTATGATACAAACGAATAATGAAATAATTTAATTAAACCAACCATAAATCAATCAGCTTTTGAGAAAACAATCAACATTCGAAACATAAATAAGTGTTACTCTTGAATTACGATAGATGGCGCTGATATGTTTCTGAAACGCGCTAACGTTGTGTGCTTTCTATCTGTACTTAAGTGCGGGCATCGGGCCGCGCTTCACACTATAGTGCATACGGTACCTATACTCTGTTATTTGACTACTAAGCGTCCCAGTCATGCTTATACGAAATGTAGATGCCCCGAGATTATGTAATGGGACGAGACTTCGTGTCACACAACTTGGCCGCAATATCATTAGCGCCACTATCTTAACCGGCGTCGGAAAGGGTGAATATGTAATGATCCCACGAATCCCAATAATTCCCACAGATCTCCCGTTCCAGTTTAAAGGGCTACAATTTCCTCTAAAGCTTAGTTTTTCTATGACCATTAACAAAGCGCAAGGTCAAGCATTAAAGGTGGCTGGGGTGAACTTAGAAAAGCCGTGCTTTTCCCATGGACAATTGTATGTAGCATGTTCGCGTGTGTCCAATGCCCAGAATCTTTACATTCTATCCCCAAATACTTACTTACTTAACGGGCGCTACAGTTCGGGGTGAACCTGGGCCTCAACCAACATGCCTCTCCACCTAGCACGATCTTTCGCTAGTGTTTTCCAATGCCGCACGCCCAGTTGGTTGAGGTCCCCTTCCACCTGTGCGCGCCACCTCAGGTGCGGCCGTCCTCTATTTCTTCGTCCCTCGGGGTTGAATTCAAAGACTCTACGGGCTGGAGCTGTGGTGTCCATTCGCTCTACATGGCCTAGCCATCTTAGGCGTTGGATTCGTAGACGCCTGACCAGACTCATGTCGCTGTACAACCCGTACAGTTCGTGATTGAATCTTCTCCTCCAACCCTCCTCTGTGTTTATGGGACCGAAAATCGAACGCAGAATCTTTCTCTCGAAACGACCAAGGGCCTCCTCATCCGCTTTTGATAGTGTCCATGCTTCTGCGCCGTACAACAGCACCGGGATAATTAGGGTCTTTTATAGAGTCAACTTTGTCGTGCGGGAGAGGGCTCTATTACTCAATTGCCTCCAGAGCCCTAAGAAACAGAGATTGGCAAGAGTGATCCTGCGTTTGATTTCGGTAACGATGTCGTTCTTTCAGGTCACTGCGGAGCCGAAGTAGACGAAGTCCTTAACTACCTCGAACTTATATCTGCCTATACAAACGTTCTGGCCGAGACGTCGGTGGTAAATGTCCTTTTTCGATGACAGCAGATATTTAGTCTTGCCCTCATTAACTGCCAAACCAATTTTTGCCGCCTCCATCTCAATACTCGCAAACGCCTCATTGACATCTCGCTGCGATCTACCTATTATGTCAATGTCGTCGGCGTATGCAATGAGTTGCGAGGATTTGAAATAGATTGTGCCTCTTGTATTGGCCTGTGATTTTTCCACAATCATTTCTAATATGATGTTAAAAAAATCACGCGACAACGCATCGCCCTGTCTAAATCCTTTCTTGACTTCGAAACTATCGGTCAGTTATGCACCGATTCGGATGGAGCAGCGAGCATTTTCCAGGGTCATCCTGCATAGTCTGATGAGCTTAGCAGGGATGTCAAAAGTAAACATGGCATTATATAGTTCGTCTCTAATTACGCTGTCGTATGCGGCCTTGAAGTCGACGAATAGATGGTGTGTATCGACTTGAAATTCATTGGTTTTCTCCAGGATCTGCCGTAGTGTGAAGATTTGATCGATGGTGAACTTCCCTGGCCTGAAGCCACACTGATAAGGACCTATCAGCTTGTTTACGAATGGCTTCAGGCGTTCACACAAAACGGCAGCGAAGATCTTGTATGCGACATTAAGGAGACTTATTCCTCTATAGTTGGCGCAGTCCAAGGGATCTCCTTTTTTGTGGATCGGGCAAACAATGCTGAGACTCCATTCCTCGGGCATGCTTTCCTCTGACCATATCTTACAGATGAGCCGGTGCATGCTCCTAACCAGCTCACCGCCAGCCGCTTTGAAGAGCTCAGCAGACAGTCCATCTGCGCCAGCAGCTTTATTCGACTTGAGTTTCGACATGGCAATCTCAACTTCGTCGCAGTTAGGGAGACGGAATTCTCTGTGATCTTCGTCGTTAAAAAATGGGTCATTCTGCCTGACGGCGGTATGTTGGCTGTCATCGCCGTTATACAGTCTGCAGAAGTGGTTTTTCCAAATTCTCAGCCTCGACTGCGATTCTACTACTAGGTGTCCGTTCTCATCCTTACAGGCCTCCGTTCGGGCTTTATAGCCTTGAGACATTCGTTTTATCCGCTGATAAAATCTTCGAACGTCGTGCCTGCAATAGCACCTCTCCAAGTTTTCAATCGCCCGCTTCTCGTGCTCTTTCTTTTTTTTTTTTCTTGAGAAGCTTATGTTCCTCCCTTCTCTTAAGCTCGTAGAGCTCACGAGCCGCTCTTGTTTTTTTGTGTAGTGAGGCTTTGTATGCCTCCTGCTTTTCCGCATGAATCCTTCTACACTCGTCATCTATCCCCAAATGGAAAGACATATAATATCGTCTACAGTAGCGTATTAAAATAACATTTTGTTCCGAGTTTTCTTCTGTGTTCTAAATCAGGAAAGGGAACCGTGTTATCCCGAATTTAACGCGAGCGAAGCCGCGGGCAAAAGCTAGTAAAAAATAACTTCTTAAAGTACAAACCAAATGTAACAATAAATGAAATGAAAATCATTAGAGGAAAGACATGTTCTTCACGCCCGGGTAGCTCAGTCGGTAGAGCGTTGGACTTTTAATCCAACGGTCCAGGGTTCAAGTCCCTGTTCGGGCGAACTTTCGTCTTTTTACGTTCCTTACGCCGAACTTTTAGAACTAATTTTTAATTTAGGTATAGTTATACAGTGGTGTTCAGATAAATAGCACACCCGTAGGTTCTCATACATTATGTTGTGCCACAGGTCTAAAAAGAGGTTCAGTTTTTTTTTTTTTTTTTTGTTTTAAAACTGATGTGCGTTTATATGTGCTTCATTAAAAAAACACATAATTCCTTTAAATTAACTTAAAAACAATAATTCAAAATGGGAAAAAATTGTTGTTCATTTAAATAGCCACAGTCAGCGGAATACTTAAAAAAATTAAAAAATAATCCAAAAAAACGAATGTTCCTTATCACTCTTGACAACGTTTTGGTAAACTCTCTACTAAGCGCTTACATTTCTGGGCAGGTATAGCTTCACAAGCAGCGTTTGTGGTTTGCCAAAATTCTTCTAAATTTTTGAACTGAAGTCTTCAACAAGGGAATCAACATCATTTCAAAGATTCTCGATAGGATTCAGATCGGGACTTTGGGCCGGCCAATCAAATACAGAAATTTGTCGCTCCGAAAGCCAAAACTTCACTATCCGCGAAGTATGCTTTGGATAATTGTCATGCATAAAAATCCATGATACAGGCATAGAGTTGTCGGTATATGGCTTCATTTGGTTCTCAAGGATTAGTTTATACTGATGTTGCTCCATAATGCCATTTATTTTCACAATTGATCCAACGCCATGCCATGGCATCGCCGCCCACACCATTACGCTCCCACCGCCATGCTTGACAGTTTTTATGGTGTATCTGGGATGGTACTCTTGGTTCGTTGGCCTTCGCACATACTTTTTTTTCATCTGATCCCAACCTGTTGAATTTACTTTCGTCGCTCCACAAGATATTTTTCCAAAAGTACAAGGGTTTGTTCTTGTGTGAGCGTTTGCGAAAATAAGTCTTCTCTTTCGTTTTTTTTGGAAACAAGAGGTTTTTTCCTGGCGATTCTTCCATGAAGCTGGAATTTTATTAAGCGGCGACTTACAGTTACGGCTGATATTTGGACATTGTATTGGTCAAGTTGTTGCTTTATCTCCCGGGAAGTTAGGAAAAGGTCGCTGGGACTGATTTTGTGGATAATTCTGTCAGTCACTTCTGACGTTTTTCTTTTTTTGTTTTTCCTTACGGGATTTGCGGAAGATTGGCTGCACCGTATGACCTTCATTGCGTTTTGAACAAGCTTCTTAGAGCACCTTAATGTCCTTGCCACCTCTGAAATAGTCTTTCCATCCTGTATCATGGTACCGACTATTTACCTCCTTTCCTCCGTGCAATGCTTTCGTCTGCCCAATTTAAATACTCCTATTTGTGTAAGAAATGAGTGTCATTATGGCTATCCTTAAAAGAGATTCACACTAACCTCACTTAAATCACTGAAAAATATTTTTTTTTCTGACACACCATGATATGTGCTATTTAAATGAACACCCAATTTGCAATGATCACCAATTCGTAACGATTGCGAAACCAGGAAAACCTAACGGGATCTTTTTTGTCGTATGTTTTCATATTCATACCGGTACTTCTTCTTCTTCTTTGGTGGCGTTACAGCCCATGAAGGACCAGAGGCAAGCTTCTCTCAATCACCCATGTTGTCTGTGATTTATTTTTCACACAGGTGAAAGGGACCTACAGTTTAATGCCGATTCCGAACGGCGTGAGTCGAGAAGCTTTTTCCAGGCAAGTTATACTACGGGGGGGTTTGCCAGTACCCCGCCGAGGAGGAACGCCGCGAAATAAACATTCGATGGCGTTGGTGTTATCGGGATCCGAACTCGCTCATCGTGCGCCAGAGTCCAACACACTAACCACTGCGCCACGGCGCCCTCCATAACGGTACTACATTGGAATATTATGGCTTTACTCCTGTGCAGTTTGTAAGTACAGAGTGTACTGCAAGCAAATACATATTTGAATAAGGGTGTGCTATTTATGAGAACACCACTGTATATAATGCGTATTTAAATCAGCATACATAAATATAAAATAAACATCCCTTTATTCCTTCTATATATGTAAATGTATCATTTCTCTTAGATTACCTTGTTTTTTATTTTTTTCTTCTTTTTTGTGGGAAATATCAATAGGTGTATACATGTACATACACACATGCTACCGTCAAAAGTACCAACCTGCTGAATTGAAGTTAGTCCTGTGTCAAAACCGGAGCAGACGCAGTAGCCTCCGTTCTTTACACGTCGCATTAAAAATTGAATCAAGTGTTAAAATCGTTTATTAACCAATATTTATTTAAGTGCATGAACAATCTTGTGTCTTAGCTTTTTATATAAATTATTTACATAGCACAAGTAAATTAATAGCCAAAATTAATGAAAAGATAAACAATAGTAATTAGGGAACGAAATACAATCGAAATAAATTCGTACAACATTCATTACAAGTAATTGT
Source organism: Eumerus sabulonum (assembly GCA_951905685.1). NCBI lineage: Eukaryota > Metazoa > Arthropoda > Insecta > Diptera > Syrphidae > Eumerus > Eumerus sabulonum. The sequence continues at coordinate 130,769,926 of OX645060.1, read as the reverse complement.
TTCAGTGGATGTTTGTTAATTGTATGTTTAAATCTATTCAATTTACCATTTGCATTTCATTGATTTAACTTGGTTTTTGTCGATATTATATACCTTAAGCGTGTTTTACTAGAGTGCATACAGTGTACAGCAAAAGTCTTGATACCCCAACATGTCTTGTCATCGTGTACGGAAAATATATTAATAATAGTTTCCGACAGATCTGTTTCTTTTTCAAATAAAATGTTTATTAGTAATGGCTTAGTTGCAGCATAAAAAATTAAATTATTTCATTCGTAAAAAAAATAAAAACGAACTGAGCACAGCAAAAGTGTTGATACCCTTAAAAAAAAACGTAGGATTAGTCTGAGGTATTATATTGAGTCAACTTTGTCGTTCGGGAGAGGACTCTATTACTCAGTTGTCTCCTGAGCCCAAAGAAACAGCGATTGGCAAGAGTGATTCTGCGTTTGATTTCGGAACTGATGTCGTTGTTCCAGGTCACTGCTGCGCCAAGGTAGACGAAGTCCTTAACTATCTCGAAGTTTTATCTGCCAATACAAACGTTCTGGCCAAGACGTCAGTGGTGAGCGTCCATTTTTGATGAAAGCCCTCGTTTACCGCCAAACCAATTTTCGCCGCCTCCATCTCAATACTCGCAAACGCCTCATTGACATCTCGCTGTGATCTACCTATTATGTCAATATCGTCGGCGTATGCAAGGAGTTGCGAGGATTTGAAATAGATTGTGCCTCTTGTATTGGCCAGTGATTTTTGCACAATCATTTCCAATGTAATGTTGAAGAAATCACACGACAGCGCATCGCCCTGCCTAAATCCTTTTTTGACATCAAAACTATCGGTAAGGTGTTCACCGATTCGGATGGAGCAGCGAGCGTTCTCCAAAGGCATCCTGCATAGTCTGACGAGTTTAGCAGGTATGTCAAAGGTAGACATAGCGTTGTATAACTCGTCTTTAATTACGCTGTCGTATGCGGCTTTGAAGTCGACAAATAGGTGGTGAGTGTCGACTTGAAATTCATTGGTTTTCTCCAGTATCTGCCGTAGTGTGAAGATTTGGTCGATGGTGGACTTCCCTGGCCTGAATCCGCACTGATAAGGACCTATCAGCTTATTTACAAAAGGCTTCAGGCGTTCACACAAAACGGCAGAGAAGATTTTGTAGGCGATGTTAAGGAGACTTATTCCTCTATAGTTGGCGCAATCAGAGGGGTCTCCTTTCTTGTGGATCGGGCATACGATGCTGAGACTCCATTCCTCGGGCATGCTTTCCTCTAACCATATCTTACGGATGAGCTGGTGCATGCTCCCAACCAGGTCATCCCCAGCTGCCTTGAAGAGCTCAGCAGACAGTCCGTCTGCGCCAGCAGCTTTATTCGACTTGAGCTTCGATATGGCAATCTTAACTTCGTCGAGGTCAGGGGGACAGAGTTCTCTGCGGTCTCCGTCGATTAGAAATGGATCATTCTGCCTGACAGCGGTATATTGACTAACATCGCCGTTATACAGTCTGCAGAAGTGGTTTTTCCATATTCTCAGCATCGACTGCGGTTCTACTACTAGGTGTCCGTTCTCATCCCTGCAGGCTTCCATTCTGGCTTTATAACCTTGGCATGTTCGCTTTATCTGTTGATAAAACTTTCGAACGTCACGCCTGCAGTAACACCTCTCCGAATCCTCAATCGCGCGCTTCTCGTGCTCTTTCTTCTTTCTTCTAAGAAGCTTATGCTCCTCCCTTCTTTTTAACTCGTAGAGCTCACGAGCTGCTCTTGTTCTTTTATGCAGCGAGGCCTTATATGCATCCTGCTTCGCTGTATGTATCCTCCTGCACTCGTCATCGAACCAGGTGTTTCTTCGTGGTGGAGCTTTAAAACCCAAAACTTCGTATGCAGAGCTTTTCAGGGCCTGTTTGCAAAGGCTCCACTGCTGTTCTATTGATAGCGTGGAGGATTGAGGTGTATTTGAGAGCTTAAGGGAGACGCGATCGGTAAAAGCACGAGCGGTTTCTGGCGATAGTAGCTTTCCGACGTCATAACTTTGTATTCTTACTCTACTCCGTTGCGCTCGTGATATCCGTGAGCGCATCTTGGCTACTACAAGATAGTGGTACGAGTCGATGTTGGCCCCTTGGAAAGTTCGGACATCAAGAATAGTGGAGCAGTGTCTGACGTCGATCGCGATGTGATCAATCTGGTTGGTAGTCGATTGACGTGCCTTTGTGTATATCGGGGTGCGCGAAGCGCGTACTGGCTAGAAGGAGATTTCGTCCCGTAGCAAGATCAATCAGCCTGTGTCCGTTATCGGATGTGGTGTGGTGTAGGCTATGTTTGCCGATGACTCGTTCAAAGATGCTTTCCTTACCCAGCATAGCATTGAGGTCTCCTAGTACAATTTTGATGTCATAGTTGGGACATTGGGCATACGTTCTGTCTAGGAGATCGTAGAACTCATCCTTGGCGGAGTCATCCTTGTCTTCGTGGGGGCGTGGACGCTGATCAGGCAGATGTTAAAAAATGTAGCCTTGATACGGGGGTGGCCGTGGTGCAGTGGTTAACATCACCGACCGCCGAGCGGAAGGTTTATGGTTCAAATTCGCTTCATAGCCAAGAAAAAGTAGTTCCTATACGGACAAAAAGTATGCAACGCAGTTGTGAATGTAAAGTGACCAGACGTACTGCTGCAGGCATAACACTCACAGTATATGGCTAACAGAAATTCATCCTCTGCGTATGCAATACCAAAGTGCTTGAACGAATTACTACAGACTATAACCAACGCGGAATTTGGTCGGCTCTCGTCCTATCTAGGTCTAGGACAACCACCCCTGAGAGTAGTGGACGAACATCAACGACCCCAACCACTGCACTCCGTTCAGGTTGTGTGTCTAAAACACATCATAAGAGAGTACAAAAACCCTTGGACCTGCGCGAGTCTCGAAAAAAAAAAAAAAAAAAAAATAAAATAAAAAAAATTTATGAGGCGTTCGCTCACATGCCGAAAGCTTAGGCCTTTTTGCCTAAGTCCACCTCGAACAACAAATCCACATCCGAACAATCGTTGCCCTCTCTCCCTAAAGCAGTCGCCGTAGTAAATATCGCAGTTTTTCATCCGCTTTATACCCGGTCCATACCATCGCATTTCCTGGATGTCCGCTTTATAGCGGTCTAGGGCGTCCGCGAGTTGTTCGGCTGCACGTGTCCTGTTTAGGGACCTAACATTCCTAGTACAGAGCCGAGGATCATTGTCCTTTTTTCGTTTTTTTGCAAGGGTCTTCAACATTAATCCGGTAGGTTATATCCAAGGCTTGTGGTTGTTTCGGAGTTTAGTTTTTTTTTTTTTTTACGGTTACGGCTTACTAGACCGTAGCCCAACCGACTAATCCTGTTTTTTGGCGCAGGAGGCTCGCCATTCGCCCTTCCCCGTCTGCAATTTTCATAGGAAATCTCCAGATGGCACCGCGAGGAGGTGACAGTGCCGCAAAATGTTCGACTACGGTGGCTCTTCTCGCTTTTTAGCAGACCAGCATCCGTCGGATAGATGCTACCCCTACGAGGCCTGTGTTAGTCCGTTGCCATCCAGTTTCCCCAATATAGCCTCTTAAAACAAAAGAAAAAAAAAACATTTACAAATTCACGTTACCATCTAACATGCCCTGGTCAAGACATTATGTACATAAATAGCTAACATTGCGGACGCTTTATCGTTTTATAATCATTCTGCATCTACATATTGTACATACATATGTATATTGTCGAGAAAGTTGTTTATACATATGTATCTGCTATGCTTTAAAAGTAATGTGTCAGCAGTTTGTTTTGTCGATCAGTACCTACATCCTACCCGATGGATTGAACTGAAATTTAAATCGAACAAACCTCGAAGTGTCAAACTCACGCACCACCGAAATAGGTATATTGTTACAGAGCAAGATGGCAACATAACCTCGCAATCGCAAACATGAGTTTGTTTTGTTCAGGAATTTCCTTTCAACAACCACGCAAGCACAGACATAATAGAAAAAAAACAATCATTACGTTACCACTATCTCGGCCTAACCAACACGCAATCTGCATCTCTGTCCCACATGCCATCCTTTTTCGACGCGAGTCCAATTAGAAAGGGGAGATAAAAGACCTATCCAAACTAAAATCACATTTACGCCGTTCTGTCCATAGATAAATACATAGAGGTGGCAATCTGATGGCTTTCACAGGCACTTTGACAGATGGCCCCTACAATCGCATTGCGGTTTGACGGCGTCTTGACTATGTCATTCTGCCTTGTTCCGACGGCTTGACTCTACACATTGACATCTTGAGGCTATCATTGTGTTAGTCAAAAGCGTTGTTTTTAAACGGAAAATAACACGTATAGCATCGGTGTGTATTACAAAAGCAACAAGCAACCCCGCGGGGATCACAGGACGGACGTACGAAGTTTTTCCGTCTTGTTCATTTATCTATGGTTCTGTCATCGGTTCTGTTACAGCCTATAAGGATTAAGGGTGGCACATTTTGCAATTGATTGTGGCCTTGTTCGACCGTCGGGTGTATAAGTGGCGAAAGTCTTTTTTGTTTTATCAAGTGATTCCATTCTACACGAGCTGAAATGTATTTCTTAAAAGTTATCATCGGAAATACAAAGCCAAATATGATTTAGAACGAAAGTGAGTCGGACTCATGTTCCACAATGATGTTTAAGGACAAGAACGATTTGTGTGTATATGAGTGATTCTGTATTAAGGGTGCTTTTCATGCTATTTGTGTTTTTTTTTTTTTTCCCCTTTCCAAAAAGCCTCGCCTGTTGAGATACACAATTGCTCACGATGTTCAATATCGTAAAATAGTGATATTAAAATCTCGATTTGCCTTTGTTTTTGTCAGCAACTTCAGTGAGCAATATGCTATGTCCACTTGCCATTGTACATACTACAGAGGCACGGATTTCGTTCGCGAGGACCCCACCCACCCCTAAAAAGTCAATCGCTGTAGCCGTGTTCCAACAGTATTTAAATTAACTTGTCGAGATAAGGTTTCCTTTTGAATAGATCGCCAGAGTGAGTCAGAGCAATATATTGCAGACATTTTACGGCACAATATGTACTTAATCGTTATTCTTAGTGCATGTAAACTCAATTATTGCTTTTACTTTGATAGATACAGAATTGATTACAAGCCAGCTTAATATCACGTCACTGGCATCGAAGCGCCGTCTATGCGCTATGTGGACACTTGTGATCTGATAAGGGTGAAGAACTTTCCACCGCCTACACTGTAGACAAGTACGCCGATACATATATGTATGTATGCATTGTTGGTTGTCGAGATTTTAATAAAGTAACTTAATTCGAAGTACATCAACGGTTGATTACGTACACACCGCGTTTTCTTATTTTTTCCACTTAGGTGGGTGGTGTACGTCGTAGGTAGTTTGTAAGCTAATGAGTCGTTGAAACCAGTTGAAACACTTTGCTATAGTAACTACGCAAAGAACCGCATTTGATTCTTTGATCCTTAGTATTGCATTAAGTACCTACTAATAAGTATTGAGCACCCAGATATGTATCATTCACTCATTTTTCATTTCTTTATATGTTTCAGCTTGAACTGGAAGCATAAAGGACAAAATTACAGAACTTCAACTACTATTCCCTGTATTGTAAATCCGCGCACAATACGATTCCAAACTGAAGTTGTTCTACTTATTAAGTTCTTGTCTAACTGCGACAAACTGCGCAAATCATTTGACTGAACTCGGAAGAAGTATGAACTTGTGTTCATCGCTCGGAACAAGTACAAATAGCGGTGGAGGTGGATCAACCGGTGTACTAGGTATCTGCAGTGGTGGTGGTCATAGTACTACGAACAGTTGTAACGAAATGCCACCGGAAACACGTCCGAAAGTAGTTACGGTGAAGCATCCTGAATCAAACAAACCAAAGCCAACGACAAAACGCAGCAAACCCGTTCCAGCTGATCAGGATGTGATCAAGGCATTACAGCGTTGCCGTGATGAGGGTATTAAACGACTAGACTTGAGCAAATCATCGATAGCGGCGATCCCGCCAAATGTTAAGGAATGCACTCATTTGACTGAATTGTATTTGTATAGTAACAAAATTACAACGCTACCGCCTGAGCTTGGTACTCTGATTAACTTGAAAACGCTCGCCTTGAATGAGAACTCACTAACAACGCTGCCGGATTCCTTAATGAACCTTACCCAACTGAGGGTGCTCGATTTACGACATAATAAGCTCGCTGAAATTCCTGATGTTATCTATAAACTTAAGTCATTAACAACTTTATATTTGCGGTTCAATCGTATCCCATCTGTAGCCAGTGATATTCGGCACTTGACGAACCTAACTATGTTGAGTTTGAGGGAGAACAAGATCAGGGAAGTGAGCTCTTCGATTGGGTTCCTGGTAAGTCTAACAACGCTAGATGTGTCGCATAACCATCTAGAGCACTTGCCAGAAGAGATTGGAAATTGTGTTAACTTAAATGCACTGGATTTGCAGCATAATGAGCTGCTGGATATTCCCGAAAGTATTGGCAAATTGAAAAATCTCGCTCGCTTAGGCTTGAGGTAAGTTGATATGTAAACTAGAAGATTGAAAAGCATTTACATTCTGTGGGACTGATGGTTGAACTTATTGGATTCGTATTCTACTGTGTAGCATCATAAGTTTTAAGTCGTATTCGTCATTATGATCTTGGGGAACTTGACACACGGTATTCAGTCGGCAACTGTTAGTGTACGTGCAAGCGCAACAACTCCTTTGCTCTATCGAACCTGCACTTCTTAGCGGGCGCTACAGTTCGGGGTGAACCTGATCTTTTCCTAGCCTTTTCCATTGCCGCTCACCCAGTTGGCTGGGATCCCCTTCCACCTGTGTGCGCCATCTTAAGTGCGGCCGTCCTCTGCTTCTTCGTCCCTCAGAGTTGGCTGGAGCTGTGGTGTCCATTCGGTCTACATGGCCCAGCCATCTTAGGCGTTAAATCCGTAGACGCCTGACTAGACTCATGTCGCTGTACAGCCCGTAAAGTTCGTGGTTGAATCTTTTCCTCCATCCCCCGTCTGCGTTTATATGCCCTAAAATCACGCGAAAATCTTTCTCTCGAACCGACCAAGGGCCTCCTCATCCGCTTTTGATAGTGTCAATGCTTCTCATTTCCAATATGATGTTGAAGAAATCACACGACAGCGCATCGCCATGCCTAAATCCTTTTTTGACATCAAAACTATCGGTAAGGTGTTCACCGATTTGGATGGAGCAGCGAGCATTCTCCAAAGTCATCCTGCATAGTCTGACAAGTTCGCAGGTATGTCAAAGGTAGACATAGCGTTGTATAGCTCGTCTCTAATTACGCTGTCGTATGCGGCTTTGAAGTCGACAAATAGGTGGTGAGTGTTGACTTGAAATTCATTGGTTTTTTTCCAGGATCTGCCGTAGTGTGAAGATTTGGTCGATGGTGGACTTGCCTTTGTATATGCATACTTACTTACTTAAGTGGCGCTACAGTCCGTGTTGAACCTGGGCCTCAACCAACAAGCGTATCCAGCTGGCACGGTCTTTGGCCAGCTGTTTCCAGCGCCGTACGCCCAGTTGGCTAAGGTCCCCTACCACCTGCGTGCGCCACCGTTGATGCGGCCGTCCTCTGCCGCGCCTTCCTTCCGGGGTGGATTCGAAGACTCTTCGGGTCGGAGCTGTATTTTCCATGCGCTCTACATGGCCTAGCCACCTTAGACGCTGTATCCGTAGACGTCGTACCAGGCCGATGTCGCTGTACAACCCGTACAGTTCTTCGTTAAATCTTTTCCTCCATACACCGTTTGAATAAACGGGACCGTAGATAGTGCGCAGAATTTTCCTCTCGAAACGACCAAGGGCATCTTCAGCCGCTTTTGTTAAGGTCCAAGCCTTTGCGCCGTAAAGGAGGACTGGGATGATCAAGGTCTTATATAGTGTCACCTTGGTTTTCCGAGAGAGGGCTCTACTTCTCAATTGCCTCTTGAGCCCAGAGAAACAGCGGTTGGCAAGAGTGATTCTGCGTTTTATCTCAGCGCTGGTGTTGTTGTCGCTGGTCTTCAGTGAGCCAAGGTAGACGAATTCTTTGACCACTTCAAAGTTATATCCGCCCATGGTGACGTTCTGGCCAATACGTCGGTGTTGTCCGTCTCTTTTAGATGAAAGCAGATATTTGGTTTTATCCTCATTAACCTTGAGACCCATCTTAGCCGCTTCTACCTCAATGTTTACAAAGGCCTCATTGACGTCTCGCTGTGTCCGTCCAATCACGTCAATGTCGTCGGCGTACGCATGCAATTGAGTAGACTTGAAATAAATCGTACCTATTGTGTTGGCCAGTGACTCTTGCACGATCTTTTCTAGCACGATGTTGAAAAAGTTGCATGGCAGCGCGTCACCTTGCCTAAATCCTTTTTTAACATCAAAGGTCTCGGTTTGCTCATTACCGACCTTAATGGAGCAGCGAAAATTCTCCATTGTCATCCTGCATAGTCAGACGAGTTTGGCAGGGATGTTAAAACTAGACATGGCTTTGTAAAACTCATCTCTATACACGCTGTCATATGCAGCCTTGAAATCGACGAAGAGGTTGTGAGTGTCGATTTGGTATTCCTGGGTCTTCTCCAATATCTGCCGTAGCGTAAATATTTGGTCTATTGTGGATTTACCTGGCCTGAAACCACACTGATAAGAGCCGATCAGGTTATCCACAAACGGTTTCAGGCGTTCACACAATACGGCAGAGAAGATCTTATATGCGATGTTAAGGAGACTTATTCCCCTATAGTTGGCGCAGTTATAGGTAACTCCTTTCTTATGGACCGGGCAAACGAGGCTGTGATTCCATTCGTCGGGCATGCTTTCCTCCAACCATACCCTGCAAATGAGAGGGTGCATGCACTTTATCAGCTCGTCTCCAGCCGCCTTAAGAAGCTCAGCAGACAGGCCGTCTGCGCCCGCGGCTTTATTAGACTTAAGTCTTGATATTGCTATTTTGACTTCGTCTATGTCGGGTGGACTGAGTTCTGTTACATTGTCGTCCATTACGAATGTAATGGCGATGTCTATCATCGCCCTTATACAGTCTGCAGAAGTGGTCTTTCCAAATCCTCAGCATCGCCTGCGACTTTACTACCAGTTCTCCATTTTCATCCCTGCAGGCCGCCGCTCTGGCTTTGTAGCCATGGTATATTCGTTTTACCTTATTGTAAAACTTACGGGCGTCATTCCGGCGGAAGCATCTCTCCATCTCCTCGATCTCACGCTTTCCGTGCTCCCTCTTCTTTCTTCCGAAAAGCGTGTGTTCCTCTCTTCTCTTCTGCTCATAGATTTCGCGAGCAACTCTCGTCTGTCGTTGCAGCCTGGCTTTATATGCCTCTTGTTTTGCTGCATGGGCTTGTTCGCATTGTTCACCGAACCAGGGGTTTTTAGGTGGTGGCTGTTTGGAACCCAGCACCTCTGAGGCAGCATCTCTGACGGCGCTCTGGCAATGAGCCCATTCCTGTTCTATTGTTTGTGCTGCTGTGGGCGGAGTTTGAGAGTGCTTTGAGGAGACACGATCGGCAAAGATTCTGGCAGTCTCTTGCGATTGTAGCTTTCCAGCGTCAAACTTACGTAGTCCTACTCGACTTCTAAGCATTCTTGATATCCTCATTCGTACCTTGGCTACAACAAGGTAGTGGTCCGAGTCGATGTTGGCCCCTCGGAAGGTTCGTACGTCGAGAATACAGGAGGAGTGTCTGGCGTCGATCGCAATATGATCAATCTGGTTGGTGGTCGATTGATCACAAGACCGCCAGGTACCCTTGTGGATGTTGAGATGGGGGAATCGCGTGCTTGCTACAAGGAGGTTACGCCCCGCTAGGAAATCGATTAGCCTTAATCCGTTGTCGGATGTGGTGTTATGGAGGCTATGCTTTCCTACGATCGACTCAAATATGTCCTCCTTGCCCAGTTTTGCATTAAAATCTCCCAGGACTATTTTTGTGTCGTAGCTGGGACATTGGGCATATGTTCTGTATAGGAGATTGTAGAATTCCTGTTTGAGTCGATCGTCCTTTTCTTCCGTTGGGGCGTGAGCGCATATTAAGCTAATGTTTCCAAATTTAGCTTTGATGCGGATTGTTATGAGGCGTTCGCTTGTATCTCGGAAGCTTAAGACTTTTTGTAGGAGTCTTCCTCGAATAACGAATCCGCACCCGAATATGCGCTGTTTGTTCTCCTTGTAGCAGTTCCCGTAGTAGATGTCGCAGTTTTTCATCCGTCTTTTGCCTGGTCCATCCCATCGCACTTCTTGGAGTGCGGTTATATCTGCTTTATAGCAGTTGAGGGTTTGCTCCAATTGATCGCCTGCACCCGGTCTGTTAAGGGACCTCACATTCCAGGTGCAGACTTTCAAGTCCTTTAGTCGTTTACAGGGGTCGTCAGCTTCGGAACAAGTAAGTTTTTACGTGATAGGGATTTACTCCTAAGCCCAATCCCCAACACAGGTGATAGGTACCTACAGTTTAATGCCGTTTCTGCACGGCGCGAGTCGAGAAGCTTTTTATGGTTTCAAACATTTATAATCAACAGAACTTACTTACTTACTTATCAGGCCAGCGATCCATGGAGGATCTGAGCCTGAGCTATAGCTATAGCCTTCCATCCTTGACGGTCCCGGGCACGCTGCTTCCAGTTGTCAAGACCAAGATGTCTTACATCCGCGATTACTTGGTCTTTATACCGGAGGTTCGGTCTTCCTCTTCTTCTCGAACCAGGAGGCGAAGACCCTCTTAGCTGGAGCGTTGATGTCCATGCGCTCGATGTGGCCGAGCCAGTGTAGTCGACGGATCCTTGCCTTCCGGACTACATCCACATCTTGGTACAGCTCGTAGAGTTCGCGGTGGTGTCTTCTTCTCCATTCACCTTCCTCACAGACGGGACCAAATATCCGGCGCAGAATTTTTCTTTCGAAAGAATCGAAAATCAGCTCCGCTGTCCTGCTTATCGTCCAGCTTTCGGCTCCGTACAGCAAGACTGGCAGAATGAGCGTTTTGTAAAGCATGACTTTGGTCTTTCGAGTGAGGAGTTTTGACCCCAGTTGTTTGGACAAGCCGAAGTAGCAGCGGTTGCCAAGGGCGATTCTATGCCGGATCTCCACTGTGGTGTCATTTGTGGAATTTACGTTTGCCCCGAGGTAGACAAACTCCTTAACTACCTCGAAATTGTAGCTGTCAATTGTTACATTTTGTCCCAGGTGGTGAGCGACGGATTGGTTTTTGCTTGACAGCATGTATTTCGTTTTGTCCTCATTGATCGTAAGACCAACTCGTTTCGCTTGTTCTTCAATCGCCGTGAATGCTTCCACAATGCCACGGCGAGAACACGCGATGATGTCGATATCATCCGCGTATCCTAGCAGCTGGATGGACTTGTAAAAGATAGTGCCTTCCCTGTTGACGCCTGCCCGTCGCACTATCTGCTCCAGCACCAGGTTGAAGAAGTCACATGACAGCGCATCTCCTTGCCGAAATCCGATGCATGTTTCGAATGGTTCCGAGGTCCTAGAACCGAGTTGCACGGTGCATCGCGTGTTTTTTAGCGTGGCGCGACACAACTGGATCAGTTTTACCGGGGTCCCGAATTCGGCCATCGCCCCTAACAGTGCTGCACGATGAATGCTGTCGTATGCGGCTTTGAAATCGATGAAAAGATGGTGTGTATCGATTTTCCAGGATTTGTCGAAGTGTGAAAATTTGGTCTATAGTTGATTTGCCGGGCCGGAAGCCGCACTGGTAGCTGCCAATTAGTGCGGTGCAAAATGGTTTTAGACGTTCACACAATACGCAGGACAGGATCTTGTATGCGACATTGAGCAGGGATATACCTCTATAGTTCTTGCAAGAGGTAGGATCGCCTTTTTTGTGGATGGGGCATATAGAGCTGGTATTCCAGTCGTCGGGCATGCTTTCATCTTCCCAAATTCTGCAGATGATCTGGTGCATGCTCCCTACCAGAACATCGCCGCCAGCCTTGAAGAGCTCGGATGGCAAGCCATCTGAGCCAGCGGCCTTGTTGTTCTTCAGCTTCTGAATAGCTGTGCCGACTTATTCGATGCTGGGTGGGAGGACTACTTCAGCGGCTGGAGTTGGGATTTCCTCGGTCCCTACCACTCTCTCTTGGTCATGCTCCTTAAGCAGCTGCTGGAAGTGCTGCTTAAATACATCCACTATTCCCTGCGGGTCAGTGACTAGATTACCCTCGCAGTTTCAAAGAGCCAGGGTGCCCTTTTTGAAGCCTCCTGCAAGGCCTTTGGCTTTCTTGTAAAAGGCTCGTATTTTATGTTTATGTCTAGGCTCCTCGATATCCTTGAGCTGGGAGGCTGCGAAGATTCTTTTCTTTTGTCGCAGTAGTTTTTTCTCCTCCCTTCTTCTGGCTCGGTACTCTTCTTGTGCTGCCCTGGTTTTCCTCTGCAGCGCCTTTTGGTACGCCTCGTCAGTTGCTGCCTTTTTCTGCTCACACTCGCCATCATACCACGGGTTTCTTGTCGGGGGTGGTAGGTATCCTAAGGTGGTTTCGGCTACTTCCTGAATGGCTGAGCGGCAATGCAGCCACATATTATTGGCATTTGTGTTCGACGTAGGCATACCGTAGAGTCTTTCGCTCAGCTGCTCAACAAAACTAAGTGTTCATATTTGGGCGCAATACTGACCTACTTTTACAATCTCTTGTACAAGTTATAGGCCTTTGAAGTCGGTCGCAGTTCAGATGGGTACGCTTTTGCTTTTCTTATCCAACAACGGGACATCCACTAAGTATAGTTTGAAAGTTACATTGACTATTTTACAAAAAGCCACAATACGTATACATATGTTAAGCAAAAAATCTCTTCACTCTCTTTCAGGTACAACCGTTTGTCGATTATTCCACCCTCATTGAAAAATTGTAAATTTATGGACGAATTCAACGTTGAGGGTAATAGCATCTCCAGTCTGCCCGATGGATTGCTTGCTAGCCTGAGTGCCCTAACAACAATAACACTGTCTCGAAATTCATTCCATAGCTACCCATCGGGCGGGCCAGCTCAATTTACAAACGTTACCTGTATCAATCTGGAGCACAATCAAATAGACAAAATACCCTACGGTATATTCTCGCGAGCGAAAGGACTAACCAAACTTAACATGAAAGAAAATGTGCTCACGTCACTACCCCTAGACATTGGCAGTTGGGTTAACATGGTCGAATTGAATCTAGCGACGAATTCCCTCTCCAAACTACCAGATGATATAATGAATTTACAAAACCTCGAAATTCTGATCCTCTCTAATAATTTGCTTAAGAAAATTCCCTCGACCATTGGTAATCTACGTAAGCTTCGAATTCTCGATTTAGAGGAAAACCGTATCGAGACACTACCTAACGAGATCGGTCTTCTTCATGAACTACAAAAGCTCGTCCTACAAACCAATCAATTAACCGTCGTCCCAAGGACCATAGGCCATTTGACAAAACTCAGTCACCTTTCGATCAGCGAGAACAATCTACAGTTCGTGCCCGAAGAAATCGGATCACTTGAGAATCTAGAAAATCTATACGTCAATCAAAATCCTTGCCTGGACAAGCTACCGTACGAACTGGCCCTTTGCCAGAATCTCAAATATCTTAACATCGACAAATGTCCGCTCAGTTCCATACCGCAAGAGATTCAAGCCGGTGGCCCGTCACTCGTACTACAGTGGCTCAAAATGCATTCGCCATACCGATCAATGTGATTCATCCGCTCTCGTTAAGCAAGGAGGCTCGATCGAAGAGAATAAAATGAATATTACATGTTTCTTTCCTCGACAAATATTCTGGAAATTCGTATATACATAAGTGTGTGATCATAAAACAAAAGTATAGCTTTAAATTGCTTGAAAGTAAATATCAAATAAGCTGTTATACATTAGGAGATAAAATAATTTACATTTACATATAAGAGCGAGCGGAAACTAATGAATGATCTGCAGCCGGAAATCAAAAGGAGACATGTAACGAGATGGAAACGAGTGGGCTTCGTTTAAGATATTTCATTTTAAAAGTTCGTAAAGATTTGTTACTTGTTTCTCTTTACACGACGATCGATCAGCATACAATAGTAAATAGCATTCAAAGACGACGGTGGAACCTACTATAATCTATCAATTTCCCGTTTATTTCAATCTAGTTTTGGAGTTTGGGTTTTGTTGATACTTTCGACAGAGATAGTGAAATATGACAAGCACCAGTACGAGTTTATATTTAATTCTGGCATCGACTTAAGGACTGTGAATTTATTACTAAGGTACGTACATAGCTCTTTCAGTTTGTTTTGTTTTTGCTTTTTATTTGGATTTAAAAAATAAAATCCATTAAGGTCGGGGGTGAACTAACCGACCCCTTTGATGTTAAAAAAGGTTTTGGACAGGGTGACGCACTGTCATGTGATTTCTTTAACATTATTCTTGAAACGATCGTGCGGGACTCTGCGGCCAATACAAGAGGTACGATCTACTACAAGTCCCCACAACTGCTTGGCTACGCAGATGACATTGACCTTTTTGGACGGACAAAGCGAGACGTCAATGAGGCGTTCGCAAGCATTGAAGCAGAAGCAGCTAGGTAGGTAGGTAGGGTCGTAGCCTTGCCAGAATTGAGAAGAACGCACTTAGGCCAAGGAGGCCCGTTGTGCAGCTACGAGCGGGTTTTACCCCCCTATTCGTGGAACCATCTAGTGCTTCTTAAGAAGTTAAGAAGATTAAGTATCCCTACTTTCTGAACATCTATCAGAGAGTTAAGGAAGTAAGAGCCTAGGTAACGCTTCCTTATATTGCAAAAAGCTGGACAGGCACAGAGAAGGTGGTGAATGCATTCGACCTCCTCCTCGTCCTGACAGCTTCTGCAGAAATCATTCGGAACTATACCTAGTCTTTGTGCGTGACTGCCAATGAGGCAGTGACCTGTGATGACACCAATGACTTTGTAGATGTCGGTTCTTTTTAGGGAGATTATACTCCTTGTGCGTTGACTGTCAAGCCGAGGCCAGATTTGCCTGGTGTTGACGCAGGTATGTCCATGGGTCCATCTCAGGTTCGTCTCGGCCCTGGCGAGATTGGTCAGATTATGTTTAATGGTTGTAAGGGGTACTCCCTCACAAGCCACGATTGATTGTAGCGTCGTTCTTTGTTTGGCGAGTGTGTCGGCTTTCTCATTACCTGTAATGCCGCTGTGTCCCGGTACCCAGATAAGCTGTATATTGAACTGTTCTGCCATCTCGTTAAGAGATCTGCGACAGTCGAGACTGGATTTTGATGAGTACACATAGGACTCCAACGACTTTAAGGCTGATTGACTGTCTGTAAAGATGCGAATATCCGTGGTGGATATTACGTTCCACTTCAGCCAAGATAAAGCCTCTTTTATTGCCAACAGTTCCGCCTGGAAAACGCTGCAGTGATCTGGTAATTTTAGAGCTTTATGGAGCTTAAGTTGTTTGCAGAATACTCCACTGCCCACCCCGTCTTTGGTTTTAGACCCGTCGGTGTAGAAATCCACACAGTTTATGCGGGGTTGAGTTTGGCGAGTCCAGTTCTTCCGGTCCGGATAGATCGTCGTGAATTTTTTGTCAAAGACTATGGCGGGTTCTGTGTGGTCCAAGTTTTCTGCCATAGTTATCCTGTTTTGCAGGATGGAGGAGTGGCCAGTGACATAGCTCGCCCATTTCGAGTTGGCTTTTAGTCTTATGGCCGTGTGTGTGGCAATTTGCTTACCGAAAATATCGAGTGGTGTAAGGTCTAGTATCATGTTAAGCGCAGCCGTTGGTGTGGACCTGAGGGCCCCGGTAATGCATATACATGCCGTCCTTTGTACCTTCTCGAGTTGTTTGTGGTATGTTGTCTTGTCTAGTGCAGTCCACCAGACTATCACTCCATACAGTAGTATGGGTCTGACGACCGTAATGTAGAGCCATAGGGTGATTTTGGGGTTAAATCCCCATTTTTTTCCTAGAGCTTTTTTTACATGTGTAGAGAGCTATTGTTGCTTTTTTTGCTCTTTCAGTTGAATACTCTTCCAAGTTAATTTCCTATCGAGTATAATACCTAGGAATTTGGCACTAGGGGAATAGGTTAACCTGGTATCGAGCAGAGTGATAGGGCAGTATTCCGGGATTTTGTGCTTTTTGGTGAATAGCACGAGCTCCGTTTTCTGGGGATTTATCCTGAGCCCGCTACTATGCGCCCATTTGCACAGAAATGAGAATGCCGTTTGCATGCGGTCATTCAGTGTGGATAGGTATTTACCTGAGATTGAGATGGCAACGTCATCGGCGTAAGCAACAACGTCCAGGCCTTCTTTCTCCAGTTTGATTAGTAGTTCGTTTACATCTACATTCCAGAGAAGAGGTGAGAGGACCCCACCTTGCGGGGTTCCTTTGGTAGCTACTCTGGTAGTTTCTAGGCTTCCCCACTTAGAGTGAATCTTGCGCGTTAATAGCAACTCGCTGATCAGCCCTATCAGAGTCCTCTCCACCTTTAGCTTTTCTAGCCCTTCTATTATTGCTTTCGGAGTGACGTTGTTAAAGGCGCCCTCTATGTCTAGGAAGGCTGTTGGAGTATATTCTTTGAGATGGATTGATCTTTCGATTTTCCTCACTAATGTGTGAAGAGCTGTTTCGACCGATCTACCTTTACAGTAGGCGTGCTGCGCCTTAGAAATTAGGGAGGGATCCAAGCTGTGCCGTATGTGTAGGTCTATCAGCCTTTCTAAAGTTTTTAGAGCGAAGGATGATAGACAGATAGGCCTTAGATCCTTAGGGGAAGTGTGAGAATTCCTGCCGGCCTTGGGGATGAAAATTACCTTTGCGCACTTCCACTTTTCTGGAATATGACTCCAAGCTAGGCATCCTTTAAAGATTATCTCTAGCCATGGTATAGTCCATTCCATAGTTTGTGTTAGTTCGATGGGGTAAATTTCATCTGGACCCGGCGATTTGTAGGGCTTGAAACTTTTTAGTGCCCATATAATTTTCTCTCTGGAGATAATGTGTTCGTACCGCCCTTCTACCGCAGAGGAGTTATGAGTTCCTCGCGAGTGCACTGAGTCTTGCGATTCAGAGCAGCCAGGGAAGTGCGTGTTGAGGAGAAGATTTGAAGTTTCTTCCTCGGATGTTGTCCAAACTCCATTTGCTATGAGGCAGTTAGGAGATTGTGGATCTTTCGAGAGTATTTACCTCAGTCTATAGGCGTCTGAGATTTTCCCCATGTTATTGCAGAATATCTTCCAAGACAGCCTTTGTGCTTTCCTCAGGTTTTGTTTGTACACCTTGAGTAACTCAGAAGCAGCTAAAGCGGGTCTAAGTGTAAATGGGGACAAGACCAAATATATGCTGTCATCCAAGAAAGACGCGCAACACCGACGTCTTGGTCAGAACGTCATCTTCGGCAGCTATATTTTTGAAGTAGTCAAGGACTTCGTCTACCTTGGCTCGATAGTGACAAGCAGCAACGACACCAGCGCTGAGATAAAACGCAGAATAACTTTTGCCAACCGCTGCTTCTTCGGGCTCAAGAGGCAATTGAGTAGTAGAGCCCTCTCTCGAAAAACTAAGGTATCCCTCGACAAAACCTTAATCATCCCGGCCCTCATCTACGGCGCTGAGTCTTGGACGTTATCAAAAGCGGATTAAGAGGCTCTTGGGCGTTTCGAGAGGAAAATTCTGCGTGCAATATTTGGTCCCGTTTGTGTAAACGGAGAGTGGAGTAGGAGACGTCTAAGATGGCTAGGCCATGTCGAGCGAATGGACACCACAGCTCCAGCCCGGAGAGTCTTTGAATCCAACCCCGAGGGACGAAGAAGCAGAGGACGGCCGCACTTAAGATGGCGCACACAGGTGGAAGGGGACCTCAGCCAACTGGGTGCACGGCAATGGAAAAGGCTAGCAAAAGATCGTGCTAGTTGGAGGGGCATGTTGGTTGAGGCCCAGATTCACCCCGAACTGTATATAGAGTCAACTTTGTCGTTCGGGAGAGGGCTCTATTACTCAGTTGCCTCCTGAGCCCAAAGAAACAGCAATTGGCAAGAGTGATTCTGCGTTTGATTTCGGAACTGATGTCGTTGTTCCAGGTCACTGCGGAGCCAAGGTAGACGAAGTCCTTAACTACCTTGAACTTATATCTGCCAACGTTCTGGCCAAGACGTCGGTGGTGAGCGTCCTTTTTTGATGACAGCATATATTTAGTTTTGCCCTCGTTTACTGCCAAACCGATTTTCGCCGCTTCCATCTCAATACTCGCAAACACCTCATTGACATCTCGCTGTGATCTACCTACTATGTCAATATCGTCGGCGTACGCAAGGAGTTGCGAGGATTTGAAATAGATTGTGCCCCTTGTATTGGCCAGTGATTTTCGCAAAATCATTTCCATTATGATGTTGAAGAAATCACACGACAGCGCATCGCCCTGCCTAAATCCTTTTTTGACATCCTGCATAGTCTGACGAGTTTATCAGGT
Organism: Eumerus sabulonum; assembly: GCA_951905685.1. Taxonomy (NCBI): domain Eukaryota; kingdom Metazoa; phylum Arthropoda; class Insecta; order Diptera; family Syrphidae; genus Eumerus; species Eumerus sabulonum. The sequence continues at coordinate 130,751,377 of OX645060.1, read as the reverse complement.
ATGTCAAATGTAGACATAGCGTTGTATAGCTCGTCTCTAATTACGCTGTCGTATGCGGCTTTGAAGTCGACAAATAGGTGGTGAGTGTCGACTTGAAATTCATTGGTTTTTTCCAGGATCTGCCGTAGTGTTAAGATTTGGTCGATGGTGGACTTCCCTGTCCTGAATCCGCAAGATAAGGACTTGTCAGCTTATTTACAAGAGGCTTCAGGCGTTCACACAAAACGGCAGAGAAGATTTTGTAGGCGATGTTAAGGAGACTTATTCCTCTATAGTTGGCGCAATCAGAGGGGTCTCCTTTCTTGTGGATCATGGATTATTGCTGCGATTTTGATGAAATAAAATAATTGTAGAAAATCATTTTATTTGCATACTATTCAGTCTTTCGAGTTCAGCCCGCTTTAGTAAGAACGCTGGTTTGGAGTTGATTCCCAACAACCTTTCGGATGGAAAACTTGGATCGAACTTGTATTCCATACATTTTCTAGACCCTCGAACACGCAACCTAGGCCAACCCGGCACTAAATTCACTGATCCGTAAGTCCACAACTGCTTTGTCCAATGCAATTCCTTGCGACCTGTGAATACTAATGCCGTAAGACAGCGATAACGGAAATTGCTTCCTCGTGCCATTGACTGCTCCTTTTTTGAATGGCTTTACGACCTGCGTTATAGGAATAGCGCCTGAAGCGAAAGTCGGTCCCGTGTAAGTTTCAAACTTGACCATGATGCAGATAGGAGCTTCGCTTGGTATGGAGTTCTCGACTCTGTTTTCGGTCGGACCGTAAATAATGTCAATGACTGTGCCCATCGAGCCATTGCACAGTCCGCAAGAGGTCCACAGGTTCTGGCGTAACATCACTTTAGCGCCAAAGCAGAGTAACAGTTCTGCGCTCAGTCCTTGAGCTTCGTCATCTGACATTTGAGCGGCTGTTGCATTATTGTTTGAGGCATTTATTCGAATCACTGGTCATCCAAGCGATCGTAAGGTGTTCTTGTTATAAGCTTTAATGTTTTTGTTGGTCGCCATCAATCGTGTTGCGTCCTTGAAATCTCTGGTCGATCCTGGATTAATGTCGACAAAGCGTTGTGATCAGAATTCATAGAGAGGTTGTTCTCGCCTAGGGCTACAGCATGAAGTTCTTCTCTTGTTTCTGTTCATTGTAAGGCTGTCGCAAGGTCTGCTTGAGAATAAAAGTCTTCCGTATCTGCAAATAAGCTGCTTTGCCTCGCAGGGAAAACTCATCCGACTCTTCGGTACGCCATACAGAGGCTTGTCCAAAACTGTCTTTAACTGATTGAAGTCGCCAAAGAATACAACAACAAATCCTCCACAACATTCGTGCTGCTTCTCAGGGTTAGCTTCTCTAAGCCGGCCATCTATCTTGCCCGGCATACGTAACCCAATCATGTTGAATTCGTCTATCAATATCACCTTGATATTACTGAAATGCTCCTGAAACTCTCTTAGGGGCGTAACTCTGGCTGATGTGGCAATGTGCAGTCCGGAATGAAGAGTTTAGCCATCGATATTGTTTGCAGTCACGCCGGTTGGAGCCATTAGCTTTACGTGCTCCCCAGCCGAAACTTTTAACTACTTCGTTGATGACTAACGACTTGCCGGTTCCAGCAGCTCCCATGACTATTGCCATTTTGTCCGTCGTTTCTCCGTTTGTCGCTATTGTGATGAAGTCTATCACGGCTTGTTGCTCCATGTTCAATGTAAAGCAGCTTGCTGGCGCCTCAACTTCTGGCATTTCGTAGGAAGCCATTGCCGCATCAATGAATTTGAACTCTTTTTCTACTCCTGGATATTTGCTGAAAGACAAATACCAGTCATGCTGCCGATCGACATCTTGGAATTCAAGTTCGACGTCTGCAGGTGTTTGATTCAGAAGCGCTGCGACAGCAGCCATCCAATCGTGTGGCTCATATATGTATTTAACGCCCAAACAGCGACGCCATGTGCCTTGTAGGAATCTTTCCATGGAAACCTCGGGTCTTGCGCAAATCTCTTGTCATGGTAACTCATCAAATACCGTGCCCATTCCTAAAATGTGGGTTGATTTTCTCTAGAACGTGTATTATCGTTGAAATCAGCAGCACCAGAAGGGAACAGATGAGGAAAAGCTTTGACGATGTATCCAACAGTCGTGAATTCGTTGACCGGATTTGCTGAAGCTGCGGGTCAATCGATTACATCACGAACAACCTCGGTTTGTCTCATACCACTTGACACGGGAAGCGCATTAATAACCACATCGTCACTGTCTTCAGCAATATCGGGCATTGAGTCGTTGGCAACACTTCCATCGACATGTCTAAGTTGATCGTGAACGCTTCCGTCTTCAGGTAGTGCCGCCAAGGCGGACATATTGATTTGCAATTCAACATAGAAGCGATTATGTTGCTTTAGATACACCAGAACATCGTGTATCACCTGTCGTCTGACCCTGAAGTTGACTGTATTAGGAACTCTAGGCAACTCGTTTGCAATCAGTTGGAGATCTTGCTCGACGTTCAGCACGTTTTCTTTGTAACGAATTGGCCATTGACACCTTGACTGCGGAGCTGATAAACGCTGAGAACGGGTTGCATCCATGCTACCAACATCTGCTCGACTGACAATCTCTTTATAACCTCTGGAACATCTCCTGGATCCATATTGTTTTGAGCAGTGTACTTGACAGGGTTTTAGTGCAGTAATGGCAGATGACTGAGCAGGAGGTGGCTCAGTTGTAGCCGTGAGCAGTTGTCGCAGAGTCTGAACACGTGCTTGTCGAGATTCTGGGTGAATGTTCTGATAAATTCAGCGTCTCCAAAATGTGTTGTTTCTAGGTTTGGGTTTCGAAGAGGGTCGTCGATAATGTTTTGGCGAACGTTCCTCATTCTGACTGCGTCTCTGGTCGATCGTGCTAAGTGCCGGGATCGTTTAGGAGGAAGTGGCATATTGTCTCAAACTGTGTGTTTGTAGACTTCAGTTGATATATGAGATTTATTGTTGTTTCCTGTTATTTTCTGTTTTTATCAGTATTTTTGCTTCAAGTCTATTCAGTTTTGATGATGAATATGGCCGTATTCAGTCATGCAAAATTCTTTACGACGTCACGTCATTTTTCTTAAAGAATTTTACTTACTTACTTATCAGGCCAGCGATCCATAGAGGATCTGAGCCTGTGCTATAGCTGCCTTCCATCCTTGACGGTCCCGGGCGCGCTGCTTCCAGTTATCAAGACCAAGATGACTTACATCCGCGATTACTTGATCTTTATACCGGAGGTTCGGTCTTCCTTTTCTTCTCGAACCAGGAGGCTCGGAGTCGAAGACCCTCTTAGCTGGAGCATTGGTGTCCATGCGCTCGATGTGGCCGAGCCAGTGTAGTCGAGGGATCTTTGCCTTCCGGACTACATCCATACCTTTGTACAGATCGTAGAGTTCGCGGTTGTGTCTTCTTCTCCATTCACCTTCCTCACAGACAGGACCAAATATACGGCGCAGAATTTTTCTCTCGAAAGAGCCCAAAATCAGCTCCGCTATCCTGCTTATCGTCCAGCTTTTGGCCCCGTACAGCAAGACTGGCAGTATGAGCGTTTTGTAAAGCATCACTTTGGTCTTTTGAGTGAGGAGTTTTGACCCCAGTTGTTTGAACAAGCTGAAGTAGCAGCGGTTGCCAAGGGCGAATCTATGCCGGATCTCTACTGTGGTGTCGTTTGTGGAATTTACGTTTTCCCCGAGGTAGACAAACTCCTTAACTACCTCGAAATTGTAGCTGTCAATTGTTATGTTTTGTCACAGGTGGTGAGCGACGGACTGGTTTTTGTTTTGCTTAACAGCATGTACTTCGTTTTGTCCTCATTGACCTTAAGACCAACTCGTTTTGCCTGTTCTTCAATCGCCGTGAATGCTTCCACAATGCCACGGCGAGAACACGCGATGATGTCGATATCATCCGCGTATCCTAGCAGCTGGACGGACTTGTAGAAGATAGTGCATTCCCTGTTGACGCCTGCCCGTCGCACTATCTTCTCCAGCACCAGGTTGAAGAAGTCACATGACAGCGCATCTCCTTGCCGAAATCCGGTGCATATGTCAAACGGTTCCGAAGTCCTAGAACCGAGTTGCATGGTGCATCGCGTATTTTTTAGCGTGGCGCGACACAACTGGATCAGTTTTCCCGGGATTCCGAATTCGGCCATCGCACCAAACAGTCCTTCACAATGAATGCTGTCGTATGCGGCTTTGAAATCGATGAAAAGATGGTGTGTATCGATTCGAAACTCGTTGGTCTTTTCCAGGATTTGTCGAAGTGTGAAAACTTGGCCTATAGTCCATTTGCCGGGCCGGAAGTCGCACTGGTAGCTGCCGATTAGTGCGGTGCAAAATGGCTTTAGACGTTCACGCAATACGCTGGACAGGATCTTGTATGCGACATTGATCAGGGATATACCTCTATAGTTCTTGCAAGAGGTAGAATAGCCTTTTTTGTGGATGGGGCAAATAGAGCTGGTATTCCAGTCGTCGGGCATGCTTTCATCTTCCCAAATTCTGCAGATGATCTGGTGCATGCTCCCTACCAGAACATCGCCGCCAGCCTTGAATAGCTCTGATGGCAAGCCATCTGAGCCTGCGGCCTTGTTATTCTTCAGCTTCTAAATAGTTGTGCCGACTTTTTAGATGCTGGGTGGGAGGACTACTTCAGCGGCTGGAGTTGGGATTTCCTCTGTCCCTACCACTCTCTCTTGGTCATGCTCGTTAAGCAGCTGCTGGAAATGCTGCTTAAATACATCCACTATTTCCTGCGGGTCGGTGACAAGATTACACGCGCAGTTTCGAAGAGCCTGGGTGCCCTTTTTGAAGCCTCCTGCAAGGCCTTTGGCTTTCTTGTAAAAGGCTCGTGTTTTATGCTTATCCCTAGACTCCTCGATATCCTTGAGCTTGGAGGCTGCGATGATTCTTTTTCTTTGTCGCAGTAGTTTTTTTTCTCCTCCCTTCTTCTGGCTCGGTACTCTTCTTGCGCTGCCCTGGTTTTCCTCTGCAGCGCCTTTTGGTACGCCTCGTCGGTTGCTACATTTTTCTGCTCACACTCGCCGTCGTACCACGGGTTTCTTGTTTCGGCTACTTCCTGAATGGCTGAACGGCAATGCAGCCACATATTATTGGCATTTGTGTTCGACGTAGGCATACCGTAGAGTCTTTCGCTCAGCTGCTCCCTGTAGACTCTGGTAACTTCCGGTGTGCTCAGGCGCCCAATGTCGAACCTCCTCCTGATGGGCTGGTGCAGCTTTCTGACATTGGGCAGTCGAGCTCTGAATCTTGCTGCTACGAGGAAGTGGTCAGAGTTGACGTTTGCCTCTCTGAATGTTTGCACATCCAGGATGTTTGACGAGTGGCTTGCGTCAATGAGCACATGGTCGATTTGGTTGGCGGTTCGACCGTCCGGAGATCGTCAGGTTGCTGTGTGGATTCCCTTACGAGGGAATCTTGCGCTTATCACCGCATTACGAGCTGTCGCAAAGTCCGTGAGTCGGAAGCCGTTATCTGTTGTTGTATCATGGAGGCTGTGCTTTCCGATCACTCCGCCAAGGGTGTTCTCCTTACCGATTTTAGCGTTGAAGTCCCCGAGCACAATTTTAACATCGTACTCCGGACAGGATCCGTAGGCGTTGTCCAGGAGGTTATAGAAGTCCTCCTTGATAGGGTCTTCAGCCTCGTCGGTAGGGGCGTGGGCACATACATATAAGGCTGATGTTATAAAATCTGCCTCTGATGCGGATCACAGCCAGGCGATCACTTATAGGTTTAAAGTCGATGACCTTCGACCCTAACCGCTTTCCCACGACAAATCCGCATCCCAGTAAGTGCAATCTTTTGTGACAGCTGTAAAAAATGTCGCAATTTTTCTTCCTCTTTAATTTTACAATTAAACTAAATCGAAATTCAAAACTGCGGCTGTTTCATCTCTATAAAATGGCAGGAAGTGGTCCAAAAACGCGAACAACGTTTTGAGTCCGAGTCAGCACAAAGAAAGCTCACCTTCGGTTCGCTTTGACTAGCAATTAAGAAAAAGGCACGATGTGTTTTTTACCAATTTTATAAAAGTGTAAGGTTACATAAATGTAGGTAAGTGGGTGCCCTGCTGACGAAAGGTCAAGGCTCACTTAGACTACCATGAGTCCATTGTGCCCAGTTAGCTTTTAACCCGTAGAAACATAAACATTTCCTGTTGAGCTGAACCACCTAGACGAGGATAAGAATCCTAGTATTCTGTTCAGTCCAATGTCCAGTCCGAAAGGAAGTGACTTCCAAGGAATGTGTTCCTTTTTTGGGCTACTGCTAGGCATTCACACAGCAGGTGACGAATGGACTCAATTTCCTCTTCGTCACTGCATCTTCTGCAGAAGTTATTGTGGGGCTGGCCTAGTTTGGCTGCATGGTAGGATAACATGCAGTGCCCAGTGGGGGCGCCGACTGCCAGTCGAATATTCGCACTACTGAACTTTAGCAGATTTTCTGTCCTGTTCTTATCATAGACGGGTCAAGTTGATCTTGCCGTTGCGCATGTATGTATCTAATTGATACCATCGCTTATTGACTTTCACTAATAGCTCCGACTCTACCTCTCTGTAGAGCGTACTGAGTGGCGTTTTAGCTTCAGTTGCGATCTGCGCGAAACTTACGCTCGATCCCAGCCTAGTTAGCTCGTTCGGCCTCTCATTTCCAGAGATATTCACATGACCTGGTACCCGCAGAGGGTCACCTTATTTACATCCGATATCTCTTCTAGCCTCTCTTTGCAGAGTTGGACGAATTTGGATCTTATCTATGTTCCCTGCAGAGCCTTAATGGATGGCAATGTCGTCGGCGTAGTCCGTGACGTTGAAGCCATCTGCCTCTAGAATCTTATCAAGTTCATCGGTCACAAGGAGCCACAGGAGGGGTGACAGATCGCCACCCCAATTACAAATTTACCCTCACCCTTCCACTTACGCCACCCATCGCCAAGTTTATTTTACGGGTACTCAGCATTGGGCCAATCCAACTGCATGTACATATGTATGTATGTTGGCGTTACAGCCCATGAGGGACCTAAGCCGAGCTTCTCTCAATCACCCATGTGTGTGATTTTTATTTTCCCATAGGTGAAAGGGATCTACCGTTTATTGCCGGTTCCTAACGGCGAATTTCGAGAAGCTTTTCATGACAATTTTACTACAGGGGGTTTTGTCAGAACCCCGCTGAGGATAAACACCGTGAAAAAACACGTTCGATGACATGGCTGTGTCGGGATTCGATCCCGTGTCATTGGTGTCAGAGGCCAACACACTACCCACTGCGCCACGATGCTCTCAATCCAACTGCATATTCCCGAGTTTATTTGGGCCATATGAAGGCTGGACACTATTGCCTCAGTACTGACTCTATTAAAGGCACCCTCAATGCCTAGAAAGACACCTAGATTGAATTCCTTGATATTGAGTGACTTTTCTATCGTATAGACTACCCTGTGAAGAGCAGTATCTACCGATTTCCCTTTATGTACGCGTTGTGCGATTGTAACACATAGTTGTCACCAATCTCATCCCTTGCGTACATGTCTATTAGTCGTTCCAACATTTTCATAAGGAAAGAGGATAGACTAATGCAGCAGCATGGTTGATTTTACCCGACTTGGGTATGAAAACCACCATTTGCACTACCTTTATTTATTGTAGTAGTACACTCCTTTACAGCCGGTGTCGTGCCACCAGGCTGCACTTTCTTCGTGAGTCTCAAGGGAAACTCACCAGCTCTGAAGAATGATCGCATATGCCTCCCCTTTTTCAAAATGTACGGCGGATCCTCGATAACGAAGACTATACTTTTGGTACCGTCTTCGTTGCTTGCAAGCGCGACTACTTCCCAGTCATCCATAGGGACCGTTGGATTTTGTGCCTTGAGAAAGCCGGGTATCTCATTTTTCTCAATACCAACATCCGGTACACTTATTTTGGCTTTACGCCTCTCCGGTACCTCGTCTAGGGGAACTGCTTTTTGTGCAGCGCCCTCCCACAGCTTAAAGGTGGGAACGACTTTCTTCGCAAAATCGTGCGAGAGCTGGTCCTTACAGTCCAGCCTACTCACACCAGTTTGTGTGACTGAACGTTGACGCAGTTTTCACAGCATTCCCTCGAATGTGGTCGAAGATCGCTTCAGCCAAGGCTTTTTCGATTAACTTCCTCTGTTTAAAGGTATACTGGCCGCTCGGCTTGCCGGAATCTATTACAGATAGCAGTAAAACATTCCGAGCACTCCCGCCGAACTGCACCGTAGTGTTGCCCCTCACTCTTTTTGTTGGGTTGTTGGTTTCTTCCTGGCATCTCACCCTCTTCGCCATGAAACAGTCACTTCTCTTGGAAGCTGGCAGGGATTCTGGTTTGCCTTTACCGGTCGTATCGAATACGGTAGGGGCTACATTATTATGACCTGCCTTAGCGGCTGCGATCCTTTTCGTGCCCTTGATCATTAAGCTTCCACTTGTGATATGGGCCCGGCTTATCCGTTACGGTTCTAGATGGCTCGGCACTTCGCTCATTCCTTTTTGGGGGCTTTTTGATTCTTTTCTCACCCTTGCCCTCTCTTGCCAGCCCCTGGTCTCGTTAGGGCATCTTTGGCAATTACCTCCTCGGCCCATTCGAGCTTCTCCTTCTCCAAATCGGAGAGCAGGGGGATGCCCTTTTCCTCATGCGCTCCCTAATTCTATGAAGACGTCCTCGTCTAACACATTGGATCCCTTACATTAGACCCTTCCTCTCTGTTAGCGGTCACGGCGTTTACTGTGTCTGCCACTGACTTGAGAGAGAGAGCTCTTCGTTGCTCTTTTCCTTTTTTAAATCTATATATTAATACGTGAAGCAGAAACTTTGTACCCCTTTTTTACGGAAATCGCGTGGACGGAGGAGTATGAAATTTCGTACACTTATAGTTTATATATAGAAGGAGTGCCGAATGCTAATATTTTTTTTAAATTATGCATAAAAAATACATTTAATCAATAAAAAAATATTACACACGCTACCATGTATTTGACACACACCCTTTTGTTCATCTATATATTAATGCATGTATTCCTTACACGGACTCACGTGCCCGACATTCACCCTAAAGCGGCCTACACACGCGCTACGGATCGAATGGATCGGTTTGAAGTCATTTCGCCACACACTTGTGGATCGGTATACGTTCTTCATTTCACGCTGTTCGCCGTCGAGTAAGGATGGATTGCGGAGAAAAAATAAGTTTGTTGTGTGGTGTATATATTGTGTGAAAAAAGGAAAGAAAGGATAATGAAAGAGAAACGTTCACTGTGGATGCAGGAGTGGTTTCTGATCCTAATAACTTATTCATATATAGATACATGCATTCACAAATATGTGAATGAGGGTCTCATAATTCTATTGCCTATTGCATGCGAGTGTTTATTGCTTGTTTCATTTTATGGCCTCTTTTCATTTTATGATTCGATGTTCACAGTTTTATAACATACATTTGTGCACATACGAATCATAAATACAATCATAAACAGACTGCATAGATGCACTCTAACAACTTCGGGTGGACGTTTCCTAGACATCGTCAACCGCGCCACACACACGCTACCGATCGCAGGAATATCAAACTCATTTGAAAACTTGCGATCTGTAGCAAACTAGCCCACACACAGGACGATCTGTTTGAATCGCAACATTTTCAACCGCGCCACACACACACTACCGAATGCAAGAATATCAAACTCATTTGAAAACTTGCGATCTGTAGCAAACTAGCCCACACACAGGACGATCTGTTTGAATCGCAACCGATCCATTCGATCCGTAGCGCGTGTGTAGGCCGCTTAAGCAGTCAACCACTGCCTATCGTTCTACTCTACGCACACACCCACACATCACTGCCTGCGGATTCTCCAACACCATACCCGATCAACAAAAACAAAGCGCAGGCAACAAAAACTAACAGGAAATAATTCGGGTTGTAAAATGTATGATTGGACAGAACAAATTTGTTTTCCCTCCTTTTTCTTCTTGCTGGTTCAAAGATCTTTTTCTATTTTTTATTATTGTGGTGGCTACTAAGAAGAAGTGAATTTGAGAGATACATTTAAATGTGCACGAAATGTCATTCCAAAAGTATTTTATAGTTTTGATTGTGGATTAATGGATTCAGAATGCAGGTTTTGCTATGCGAAACATTTTGAATCTGTAGTCACTTTGAGTGACAGAACTGCATTCACTTCATGTTGTCATAAGGGTAAAGCAATATTACCGCCCCTTAGTCAAAATGAATATTTTAAATCATTGTATGATGGACTTATTTCAAATGAACCTTCAATAAAAAGTAAGTCAAGAAATTATTTTGAAAATGTTCGCAAATACAGTTCATCATTTGCTATGGTTAGCTCAGAAGCTAAAGTTTCGGAGGCAGTTACAAGTGGAGTGTATCATTTCTAAATACATGATCTTTTTTATCATAGATCGGGTCCAATGACTGCTGCATATGGTCGCTCACCATGTTATGAGCAATTATATTTTTATGATGTTGACACTGCTATCAATTATAGATTACGAGAACATTTTAATCAAACATGTAACAAGAACATAATGCGCGAATTATCTCTCGAATTGGAACGCAGTAATTGTCGAAATCAAAATAAAGAAATTTGTATGCTTATTAAAGTAAATCATGATTTAGATCTACGCCGTTTCAATGATGCAGTTCGAACTGTTGTAGCAGTAATACTTAGTACAGTTGATGGTGAGCCACCTTTTGAACGAAATATGATTTCATTTTCAAAAGTTAATGGTGTCATTAAAAATATCTCAGTTTTGGATTCATCATTAGATCCTTTGGCGTATCCACTACTTTTTCCGAACGGTGGTATTGGGTGGCATATCAGTATTACTCATAAAGCACCATTAACCATGCTTCAGTATGCAGCCTGTCGACGTGCAATTAGAGAAGATTCAGCCTGTTACACCATTCACAAAAACTATTCTTGCAGTGTATAGTTGATATGTATGTGAGAGTAGAGGGCTCATGATCACATTTCATTCGACAAAATCAAACAATTTTTAGGTCTGAAGTTTACAACAATTTAACAGACTACTTAGAATCGAACACCAATACCGGTAATGTTGGCCGTAGAGTAATTTTATAATCTTCGTTCAATGGATCTCCAAGAAACATGTATTTCTGAGGCTTTACAACGAAGAAGCATCCTTTAATAGAGCTCTATTCGAAATTGATGATATTTTGAATTTTCATAATTTGTCATATCAGATACTTGGTTTACCAGTTCCTATATACTCGCAGAGAATAGAGGAAGCAAATACTATTCATATAATAGAACAAGAGGTCCTATTTTGAGAGTATTATGAAACTACAAATATTGAACAGCGTAATCTCATTGATCAAGTGATTCGTGAAATTTTGTATCATGATACAGGATCCAATGTTTTTTGTTTAACCGCTCATGCAGGTTGTGGCAAAACATTCACTCAAACAGCAATTATTCACAAATTAAATTCGCTTAATCTTCGTTGTATTGCAACTGCGTTCAGTGGCATAGCTTCAACTTTATTACCTGGAGGTAGGACTCTACACAATGTGTTTAAATTGCCCATACCCATTTTAGAAAATTCTGTAGCAAATATTACTGCAAACAGTAGCGATGGTCGCTGCATAAATTTATCATCATTGATAATTATTGACGAAGTTTCGATGTGCCCTTTGCAAGTGCTGAAAATCATAGATAGATTATTGCGGGATCTATGCGATGAAAATGATAAACATAAACCACTTGGAGAAAAAACGATACTTCTGTGCGGTGATCTTACCAGTTATCCCACATGGATCACGTGGAACTTTAATTGAAAATTGTGTCACAAGTTGGCACGAATTTCTTTATTTTCATAAAGTTACGTTCACTCGAAATATGAAATAGAATTTGTAGAATTCTTAAAAAAAGTTGGTAATGATGAAGCCCCACATTTCCCTCAGTTTGGTGAAAATGTTATCGAAATACCTCATCGATGAGGTGTATGGAAATATTTCCGAAAACATATGATGATTGTACTTTGATAAATACTGCTATACTTAATCAAATTCCTGGTGAACAGCGAACGTATTATAGCTATGAATGATAAAATAATTTGTGATAATGACAATGCCACCAATAACTATCCGGTAGAGTTTTTATGTTCTTTGACTATTAGTGGTTTACCACCACAAGTTAGTATTGAAAGTTAATTGCATCGTTCTGCTAATCAGAAACTTAAATACAAAGGAAGCGTTAGTCAACAATGGAACAAGAATGCGCATCAAATTTATGCATCGAAATGCAATTGATTGCGAAGTTTTAACTGGGACCGCACGCAGTAAGAGAATTTTGATTCCACGTATAAATTTAGCATACTCCGAAACTATTTCACCATTTAATCTTCAAAGAACTCAATTCCCTATAATACCTGCATTTGCGATGACAATAAATAAGTCTCAAGGGCAAACATTCGAAAAAATTCAAATTTTATTTTTTTTACACATGGGCAATTGTATGTCGCAGCAAGTAGAGTTCGATAATTCGACGGTTTGAGATTTTATATTTCCGAATATAACGGTCAATGACATTTAGCAAACGATGAAAGAGTTTTTACAAAAAACATCGTTTACAGAGAAGTTTTGTATCATTAAGTAAATTATCGAAATATGTACATATGTCAAGTTCAATGGACAGCATTTTTTTATCGGATTGTTTTTATGTTTCAATAAAAAAAAAAATAAAAGAATTATTCTTTATTTTAATCATTTGGTTTTTTTTTTATTTAAATTTCATATAATTTGTTTGAAAAAATTAGGCAAATTAATAGTGTAACCTTGGTGAATTCTGTAATTATAGAAGTATCTATAGTCTTTGACAATAGAATCTTAATAATATTTAAACTTATAAGTTAAATTAATTACGGTCGAATTTCGACCACTGGGCGACCACTAGCAAAAACAGAACAAAATGAATATTTAAGGGGGGCTCCCATACAACAGACATGATTTTCATCCAAAAAATCCTGCCTGCAACCAAGATCTGTCATTTGATGAGGTAACATACATAGTCTCTTTCATATTTATATATACAGATGGTACGGAACCCTTCGTGGGCGAATCCGACTCGCACTTGGCCGGTTTTTACAGTTTGTCAATTTCATGAACATTAATATTCAGCATCTTGTGTGACGGCTTCCAGCACCAATAATAACTTGTAGTCGGCTTTTCATCGATCTAATTATTTTTTTATGTCGTATACTTGGATAAATCGTACTAGCTGATTTCTGTCCAGCTTTTTTCGGAGGTTTTGGCTCCATGCCGTACAGCTGTGGAATAACCACAGATTAACTGTATGCTCATGTTTGTTACCACTGTCCTGGTAAAATTTAAATGTAGGTTTTATAAGGCAACCACCGCCATCGAACTCAAATTTACGAGCACTGCTATGTAAGTGAAAAAATGGCCATGTGGTCATCAACAAAAACTAGATTCCCAACCCTCTTGATTGATATACAAGCTCACAACATAACAAAAAAATTGTCAAATGTGGCTCTTGGAATGTTTTAACTTTTAACGATTGTCGCCGCTCCTTATTGGGTCCCTTGTTGCACATAGTTCGTTCTTCTAGATAAAAAAAGAAACGGAATTAGGTTATAGTGGTTGGCATATGCCACACGTAAGCTCGAGTCGGCCCATTGTGATACCACATGAATCATATTACCTACATAGATCCTTACTTACTTACTTAGGTGGCGCTACAGTCCGTGGTGAACCTGGGCCTCAACCAACAAGCGTCTCCAGCTGGCACGGTCTTTGCCCAGCTGTTTCCAGCGCCGCACGCCTAGTTGGTTAAGGTCGACCTCCGTGCGCCACCGTTGATGCGGCCGTCCTCTGCCGCGCCTTCCTTCCGGGATGGATTCGAAGACTTCGGATCGGAGCTGTATTTTCCATGCGCTCTAAATGGCTTAGCCACTTTAGACGCTGTATCCGTAGACGTCGTACCAGGCCGATGTCGCTGTACAACCCGTACAGTTCTTCTTTAAATCTTCTCCTCCATACACCGTTTGAACAAACGGGACCGTAGATAGTGCGCAGAATTGTCCTCTCGAAACGACCAAGGGCATCTTCATCCGCTTTTGTTAAGGTCCAAGCCTCTGCGCCGTAAAGGAGGACTGGGATGATTAAGATCTTATACAGGGTGCCCCACGAGTGGTGTGCCAAAAAGCTGGAGCATGTAGGTCTGGTCAAGACAAGAAAAAAATCGTTTGGGAGGGGGCTATATTCCCCCCGTTTAGCCGGATGGGGCAATTTTCTAAAAAATTGACTTAATTTGGAAAAAAAAAATATTATAAATCAACGGTTACATCCACAATGCCGTGCTCTCGCAGACGTAGATGGATTCTTAAAAACATGCTACGACTGGGACATCTCCGATTGGGATATCTTTCAGCGTATAGCTGAATGGATGATCGAGATCGTGAAGCCGAAAGGCTCTACGCTGAAAGATATCCCAATCGGAGGTGTACCAGTCGTAGTATGTTTTCAAGAATCCACCTACGTCTGCAAGAGAACGGAGTGCTAGAGCATCGAAGAAGCGAAAGATCAATTACAGATGGAATCGAGAGCACCGTGGCGCAGTGGGTAGTGTGTTAGCCTCTGACGCCCGACAAAGCCATGTCATCGAACGTGTTTTTCACGGTGTTTCTCCTCAGCGGGGTTCTGACAAAACCCCCTGTAGTAAGATTGTCATGAAAAGCTTCTCGAAATTCGCCGTTCGGAACCGGCAATAAACTGTAGGTCCTTTTCCCTGAGGCCTTTTGTAAATAAGCTGATAGGTCCTTATCAGGGCGGATTCAGGCCAGGGAAGTCCACCATCGACCAAATCTTCACACTACGGCAGATCCTGGAAAAAACCAATGAATTTCAAGTCGACACTCAGCACCTATTTGTCGACTTCAAAGCAGCATACGACAGCGTAATTAGGGACGAGCTATACAACGCTATGTCTACCTTTGACATATGTATCTGCAAAACTCATCAGACTATGCAGGATGACTTTGGAGAATGCTCGCTGCTCCATCCGTATCGGTGAACATCTTACCGATAGTTTTGATGTCAAAAACGGATTAAGGCAGGGCGATACGCTGTCGTGTGAGTTCTTCAACATCATATTGAAAATGATTGTGCAAAAATCACTGGCCAATACAAGAGGCACCATATATTTCAAATCCTAACAACTCCTTGCATACGCGGATGACATTGACATAATCGGAAGAACACAGCGAGATGTCAATGAGACGGAGGCGGTGAAAATTGGTTTGGCAGTAAACGAAGGTAAAACTAAATATATGCTATCATCAAAAAACGACGCCCACCACCGACGCCTTGGTGTGGTTCGCTACCTTGGCTCCGCAGTGACCTGGAACAACGACATCAATTCCGAAATCAAAGACAGAATCACTCTTGCCAATCGCTGTTTCTTTGGGCTCAGGAGGCAATAGTAATAGAGCCCTCTCACGAACGACAAAGTTGACTTTATATAAGACCCCCCTTATCATCCCGGTTCTGTTTTACGGCGCAGAAATATGGACACTATCAAAAGCGGATGAGAAGGCCCTTAGTCGGTTCGAGAGAAAGATTTTGCGTGTGATTTTCTGGCCTATAAACGCAGACGGGGGATGGAGAAAAAGATTCAACCACGAACTTTACGGGCTGTACAGCGACATGAGTCTAGTCAGGCGTCTACGGATTCAACGCCTGAGATGGCTAGGCCATGTAGAGCGAATGGACACCACAGCTCCAGCCCGGAGAGTCTTTGAATCCAACGCCGTGGGACGAAGAAATAGAGGACGGCCGCACTTAAGATGGCGCACACAGGTGGTAGGGGACCTCAGCCCACTGGGTGTGCGGCAATAGAAAAGGCTAGCAAAAGATCGTGCTAGTGGGAGGGACATGTCGGTTGAGGCCCAGGTTCACTCTGGGGCCATTCCATCGCATTTCCTGGATGGCGGTTATGTCCGCTTTATAAGGGTCTAGGGCGTCCGCAAGTTGTTCGGCTGCACGTGGCCTGTTTAGGAACCTAACATTCCACGAACAGAGCCGAAAATCATTGTCCTTTTTTGGTTTTTTGCAAGGGTCGTCAACATTAATCCGTTCCTTTACAGCCGAGGCTTGTGGTTGTTCCAGAGTTTTTTTTTTTTTTTTTTTTACGGTTACGGCTTACTAGGCCGTAGCCCAACCGACTAATCCTGTTATTTGGCGCAGAAGGCTCGCCATTCGTCCTTCCTCGTCTGCAATTTCCATAGGAAATCTCCAGATGGCACCTCGAGGAGGTGGGGATAGGAATTGCTAAAAGTGCCGCAGGATGTTCGACTGCGGTGGCTCTTCTCGCTTTTTAGCAGGCCAGCATCCGTCGGATAGATACCGGGTGCGGCACGGAAACCGAACGTATTTCTAAACACTCTAGCTCAGGAACAAATTACCGTGGTAAAATTTTTTTTACACGAAAAGATGCAGAATTTCAATTTTTGTTTTTCTCATCATATGTATTTTACCACAGATTCATGTCTTAAAAATAATATCGCATAAATGACCACCCTTATTTTTCATGTCATCCTCTGCGTGTTTTCTGAAATTTTCAGTAACTCTTTTTAGCATTTCGGTAGAAATGCGACAGTTTCCCGTTCAATATTGCCTCTGAGTTGCTCCAGGTTTCTCGGCTTGTTGCTGTCTACCTTAGAATTCAGATATCCCCAGAGAAAGTAATCGCAACACGATAAATCGGGTGAAGGCGGCGGCTAGCATAAATCAGCGCCTCGCGAAATTATGCGGTTACCAAAATGTTTACTCAACAGTTCCATGGTTTCCCCGGTAGTATGACAGGTGTTGAAACCAAGTGGACGACAATTTACGTTTTGTACGCAGCGGAGGCACCAGCTGCTCTTCCAACATCTCGCGATACCTGTTTCCGTTAACTGTCTGCTCGAAGAAGAAGGGACCGATGAGGCCGTAAGAGGCCACTTCCATCCACACAGTCAACTTCGGAGAATGAAGAGGCTTTTCGTGTATTATTCTCGGATTCTAGTCGCTCCAGTAACGCATATATTGGTCATTGGCATCGCCGTGTAAATAAAAATGAGCTACGTCGGTAAAGAGAATGCGATTAAGAGGGAGTTCTTCATTTGCGATTTTTTCGAGTATGCGTTTACAAAATTGTAACCGAGCTGGGTCAACTTCATTTTGTATGGGTGAAAGTGTAAATCATCCTGCAGAATGCGTAGTATGGTTCGATCTCTTAAATTTGAACTCAAAGAGTGCTTCTACGCCGATCTTTGCGGTCTATTTTGAAAGCAACACGAAACACAAATGTTTTGCGGTGTCTGAACCGTTTCGGACACATTACCTTTCTCCCGAAAGTTTTTTACCCAAAGACGGACAGTTTTTTCACTGGGTACTGGTTTACGCGATAGCGAAATGTTTGCGAAAAGCGCGAATGGCGGACATGTAAGATTCCTGACTCTTGAAAAACCCCGTTTCGTTTCCCCCACTCTTTTATTTTAGGCACAATAGCGTTTAGAAATACGTTCGGTTTCCGTGCCGCACCCGTTACTACCCCTACGAGGCCTTTGTTAGTCCCTTGCCATCAATTAGGTATTTGTAAAACTGTATACAATTGTTGTGCGGCGGGCTAACAATCCGCCCACGTAAAATAAACCTAAAGTTATGAATGAGCAAGATGCCTCGGATACACGGACGGATACTCGACGACGACAACGCACGAAAAAGGGACACGATTTGCGAGTATGCTCCTGGAATGTCAGAATCCTGTACACTCCCGGAGCTGCTCATAAACTAGAAGGAATCCTCACGCAGTACAAGGCGGATATTACTGCGGTCCAGGAAATACGCTGGATAGGAAACGGTATGATTAGGAAGAAAAATTGCGACATATATTACAGCTGTCACAAAAGATTGCACTTACTGGGATGCGAATTTGTCGTGGGAAAGCGGCTAAGGTCGAAAGTCCTTGACCTTAAACCCATAAGTGATCGCCTGGTTGTGATCCGCATCAGAGGCAGATTTTATAACATCAGCCTCATATGTGCACACGCCCCTGCCGAAGAGGCTGAAGACCCTATCAAAGAGGAATTCTATGACCTCCTGGACCAAGCTTACAGAGCTTGTCCGGAGTACGATGTTAAAATCGTACTCGGGGACTTCAACGCCAAAATCGGTAAGGAGAACACCCTTTGCAGAGTGATCGGAAAGCACTCACGGCCTTTGCGACAGCTCGTAATGCGGTGATAAGAAGCATAAGATTCCCTCGTAAGCGGATCCACACAGCAACCTGGCGACCTCCGGACGGTCGAACCGCCAACCAAATCGACCATGTGCTCATTGACGCAAGGCACTCGTCAAACATCCTGGATGTGCGAACATTCAGAGGGGCAAATGTCGACTCTGACCACTTCCTCGTAGCAGCAAGATTCAAAGCTCGACTGTCCAATGTCAGAAAGCTGCACCAGCCCATCAGGAGGAGGTTCGGCATTGGGCGCCTTAGCACACCGGAGGTTGCCAGAGTCTACAGGGAGCAGCTGAGCGAAAGACTCTACCGTATGCCTACGTCGAACACAAATGCCAATAATATGTGGCCGCATTGCCGCTCAGCCATTCAGGAAGTAGCCGAAACCACCTTAGGATACCTACCACCCCCGACAAGGAACCCGTGGTATGATGGCGAGTGTGAGCAGAAAAAGGCAGCAACCGACGAGGCGTACCAAAAGGCGCTGCAGAGGAAAACCAGGGCAGCGCGAGGAGAGTACCGAGCCAGAAGAAGGGAGGAGAAGGAACTACCGCGACAAAAGAAAAGAATCTTCGCAGCCTCCCAGCTCAAGGATATCGAGGAGTCTAGGGATAAACATAAAATACGAGCCTTTTACAAGAAAGCCAAAGGCCTTGCAGGAGGTTTCAAAAAGGGCACCCTGGCTCTTCGAAACTGCGAGGGTAATCTTGTCACCGACCCGCAGGGAATAGTGGATGTATTTAAGCAGCACTTCCAGCAGCTGCTTAAGGAGCATGACCAAGAGAGAGTGGTAGGGACCGAGGAAATCCCAACTCCAGCCGCTGAAGTAGTCCTCCCACCCAGCATAGAAGAAGTCGGCACAGCTATTCAGAAGCTGAAGAACAACAAGGCCGCAGGCTCAGATGGCTTGCCATCAGAGCTCTTCAAGGCTGGCGGCGATGTTCTGGTAGGGAGCATGCACCAGATCATCTGCAGAATTTGGGAAGATGAGAGCATGCCCGACGACTGGAATACCAGCTCTATATGCCCCATCCACAAAAAAGGCGATCCTACCTCTTGCAAGAACTATAGAGGTATATCCCTGCTCAATGTCGCATACAAGATCCTGTCCAGCGTATTGTGTGAACGTCTAAAACCATTTTGCACCGCACTAATCGGCAGCGACCAGTGCGGCTTCCGGCCCGGCAAATCAACTATAGACCAAATTTTCACACTTCGACAAATCCTGGAAAAGACCAACGAGTTTCGAATCGATACACACCATCTTTTCATCGATTTCAAAGCCGCATACGACAGCATTCATCGTGAAGCACTGTTTGGGGCGATGGCCGAGTTCGGGATCCCGGTAAAACTGATCCAGTTGTGTCGCGCCACGCTAAAAAACACGCGATGCACCGTGCAACTCGGTTCCTGGACCTCCGAACCATTCGAAACATGCACCGGATTTCGGCAAGGAGATGCGCAGTCATGTGACTTCTTCAACCTGGTGCTGGAGCAGATAGTGGACGGGCAGGCGTCAACAGGGAAGGCACTATCTTTTACAAGTCCATCCAGCTGCTAGGATACGCGGTTGATATCGACAACATCGCATGTTCTCGCCGTGGCATTGTGGAAGCATTCACGGCGATTGAAGAACAGGCGAAACGAATTGGTCTTAAGATCAATGAGGACAAAACGAAATACATGCTGTCAAGCAAAAACCAATCCGTCGCTCACCACCTGGGACAAAACATAACAATTGACAGCTACAATTTCGAGGTAGTTAAGGAGTTAATCTACCTCGGGGCAAACGTAAATTCCACAAATGACACCACAGTGGAGATCCGGCGTAGAATCGCTCTTGGCAACCGCTGCTACTTCGGCTTGTCCAAACAACTGGGGTCAAAACTCCTCACTCGAAAGACCAAAGTCATGCTTTACAAAACCTCGTTCTGACAGTCTTGCTGTATGGAGCCGAAAGCTGGACGATAAGCAGGACAGCGGAGCTGATTTTGGGTTCTTTCGAAAGAAAAATTCTGCGCCGGATGGAAGGCAGCTATAGCTCAGGCTCAGATCCTCCATGGATCGCAGGCCTGATAAGTAAGTAAGTAAGTAATACAATTTTAGATGGGTTTAAATACAGCTTTATACATTTTAATACAATTTTATACACCTGAATGCGACATTTATAGCAACCCTGCATATCAACAAATTTACATTAATAATATCTGTACATATGTTACTGGTTGTATCTAACATATTTTCTGTTTTCAGATTCAAAGTATGTAAACAAATAATTGAAAATCGCCCCATGGAATCTCCTGTTGTTCGTCATCATCTAGTCATTTAAGAAGAGATTATTTTTTATACGAATTTTGAGACAATGCACAAACACTTTTTTTGTTTTTTTTTTTTTTTTTCTTTTAAACTGGGAAGTATTCTTTTTTTTACTTTTTATTTTAATAAATATAATATATTATTCTATAGTTTTTTTGTTTTCGTAGAACTTATTGTCAGAATCTAAAATTTGATATATATTTTTTTAGATTAAAAAAAAACGTGCAAACGGAATTGTTTAAAATAAAATAATAAAGGAATATATAGTATATGTAGTATTAAGAATAAAATATTGATATGCATTTACAGATGAGTGTTATACATATATATACGTATATGTACATATAAACAGTGGTGGAAAACTAATTAGAAACACATTGTATGTAATTTCGGGGGAAAATTTGATTGATTTTTTGTTAAAAACTTCTTATATTTTTTTGTTTGACAAACGTCAACTGCAATATACCTTTAGCGGCGTTCACACCATACGATTCGTCTATACGATTTTTTTGACAATCAAAAGTACGTAGCGTTCACACTATACTGCAAGTTTGATAGATTTCATTTGTGAGAGAGAATTTGTTTCGTGAATATCGCTACCCCTGTTTTTTTTTTAAATATACATCCGAGTTGTTACAAAACGGGGAGAATGAAAGGCATGCCTGTCGTAAGAGGCGAGGTGCTGGAGTACTGCCTTGCTCCAAAGTTGGGAGTTTTTCTAGGGTGAGGTGCTAGACCTCGAGCTTTGCGGGACTCATCTGGAAGTGACCTTGCGATCGCGAAGCTCCACCGGTAGCTATAATCTGGTACCACGAGAAACAGGAGCCCCGCAACTGGCGGTCGGTATCTCGGTGCCTGGCGTCGGTCCCGGCGGCTCCCAAGTGGAAGTATCGTGGTGGCGTGTAGTACAAAATATTTTTGGAATTGTAAACACAAGATTTAGAGTTTTGCTGACCACTACCAATTTAAGCCAGCTTTTTTTTTTTTTTTTTTAGAAACTCGCGCAGGTTCAAGAGCCGACCGAATTCCGCGTTTTTGGTTGTAGTCCGTACTAATTCGTTCAAGCACTTTTTAGTATTGCATACGCACAGGATGAATTCCAGTTGACCATATACTGTGAGTGTTATGCCCGCAGCAGTACATCTGATAACTTTCCATTCACAACTGCGTTGCATACTTTTGTCCGTAGAGGAATTACTTTTTTCTTGGCTATGAAGCGAATTGAACTATAGACCTTCCGCTCGGCGGTCGATGATGTTAACCACTGCACCACGGCCACCCCACATAAATATATCCGAAGCCCGAAAGTAGACACCAATCCCGCCAACAATAGTATATTATTACATCTACAAGCTTGGAAATGCCATAACTTGTTACTAAATTCGTCGTCATATCGCCTTTGTCCGCTGATGTTCACCCTTCGAAATCACAAAAAAAGTGAAAAACGTATGGAAGTATCATTTCTGACTTTTACACATACACGGGCACCCACACAAGCAAGGCAAAAAGTCGAAAATTCAGAACTTCATACTACAAATCCTATCCAGCCATCAAGCAAATCGTACAGTGTGAACGCCGGTTTTGCTTACCTAAACAAAGGGAAAAAAGGATTATATCACAAACACAATTACATAAACAAAAAATGTGGTCTAGGTGCGACCCGTAAGGCCCACACGACTAACTTCCCAGTGGGAAAAATGTAAACACCCATTTCAATTAATTTTTTTTCATTTCTAACCGCCGACACAAAAGAGGGGTGTTATAAGTTTGAGGTGTCTTTGTGTCTGTCTGTGGCATCGTAACTCCTGAACAAATGGACCGATTGTAATACCTTTTTGTTTTTCTTAGACGCATAATGAGTAATGTATCGGTTCTCGTCCTATCATCGCAATCAACCAGCATCGGGTGCGGTCAGTACTTAGATGGGGGACCGCTTGGGAACACCGCGTGTTGTTCATTTTTTTGTCTATTTTTTAATTATTTAATTTCTAGCAAAAAAACAGCTGATTCAGATTTTGCTGAAAAATTATTCAGTACTATGTTGCGTAATTACGCGTGGAGTGAACCCAGTCTTATGTAAATACCATTTTTGGCTCTCGATATAATCGAGCGGGAAATTCCGAAACGCACATGCGCACATAGGTACATACACACACACATACATCTCTATAAAAAACCTTGGATTTGGATTCGGGTGACCTTGAAACGTGGAGATATGTCAAAATTTGGAATTCGCAAAATCGGCCCCATTACAATAACTTCCCACTGGGAAGTTAAAAATGTTCAATAGGAGATGGTTTTAATTGGAAATATATTTAGAGACAAAGCTCGGAAAGATAAACAATTGAACATAACATAATGAAAATTAAATACATATTATCATTCACATTTGTTTATTTAAATAAAAGAAGTATTTTGAGGGATGCCCTTATTGGCGATAGCAGACAAGCAGCGTTTTGTTAAACTTGCTACCAAATCTGGACATTGTTTTAATGGAATATTTTTCCAAACATGTTCGATGTTCTTAAAAAGCTCATCTGAGTTTTTTACAGATTTTGATGCTAGACTTATGTCCATATCAGCCCACAAGTTCCAGGCATGAAGTGTGTAAGGGATCGTTGTCCTGCCGGAAAGTGTAGGTAAAAAATGCTCGAAATCGTACGGCTCTTTGACATTAGCAAATATGTTTTTATGAACATGCTGATCCATTCGCCCGTTGATGCGTAATTGGACCAACACCGTACCAGGAAAAGACTGCCATACCGTGACCTTTCCACCTCTATGCATGATGGTCTTGATGGTATTCGGGTCGAATTGTCTGTTTACAAGTCGTCTCACGTACCTCTTACCATTAGATCCACCCATGTTGAACTTAGATTCGTCACTCCAAAATATATTTTTCCAAAAGGAGAAATAAGCTCTTTCGCGAATTCCAGCCGACGTTTCATATATTTTTTTTTCGAAACATGGACTTTTTACGCGCCTCATTCTGTTCCTAATGGTTTTGGGGGTTTTTTGACTACTTACAGATGAACCTCTTTTATGCGAAATGCTCGGGAACAATTCATATTTAAATTCATTTATGTATGTATTCATAATTCATTTATATTTTTAAAGTAAATATATATTTTTTTACTTATAAAAGAACTGGTATTTTTCGATTACATATCGATGGCTTAATCTAAAAAAGCTCTCTCCTACCTCACAGACAGGACCAAATATCCGGTGCAGAATTTTTCTTTCGAAAGAACCGAAAATCAGCTCCGCTGCCCTGCTTATCGTCCAGCTTTCGGCTCCGTACAACAAGACTGGCAGTATGAGCGTTTTGTAAAGCACGACTTTGGTCTTTCGAGTGAGGAGTTTTGACCCTAGTTGTTTCGAAAAGCCGAAGTAGCAGCAGTTGCCAAGGGCGATTCTATGCCGGATCTCTACCGTGGTGTCATTTGTGGAATTTACGTTTGCCCCGAGGTAGACAAACTCCTTAACTACCTCGAAATTGTAGCTGTCAATTGTTATTTTTGTCCCAGGTGATGAGCGATGGATTGATTTTTCCTTGACAGCATGTACTTCGTTTTGTCCTCATTTACCTTAAGACCAACTCGTTTCGCCTGTTCTTTAATCGCCATGAATGCTTCCACAATGCCACGGTGAGAACACGCGATGATGTCGATATCATCCGCATATCCTAGCAGCTGGACGGACTCGTAGAAAATAGTGCCTTCCCTGTTGACGCCTGCCCGTCGCACTATCTGCTCCAGCACCAGGTTGAATAAGTCACAGGACAGCGCATCTCCTTGCCGAAATCCGGTGCATGTTTCAAACGGTTCCGAAGTCCTAGAACCTAATTGCACGGTGCATCGCGTATTTTTTAGCGTGGCGCGACACAACTGGATCAGTTTTCCCGGGATTCCGAATTCGGCCATCGCACCAAACAGTCCTTCACGATGAATGCTGTCGTATGCGGCTTTGAAATCGATGAAAAGATGGTGTGTATCGATTCGAAACTCGTTGGTCTTTTCCAGGATTTGTCGAAGTGTGAAAATTTGGTCTATAGTCAATTTTCCAGGCTGGAAGCCGCACTGGTAGCTGCCGATTAGTGCGGTGCAAAATGGCTTTAGACGTTCACACAATACGCTGGACAGGATCTTGTATGCGACATTGAGCAGGGATATACCTCTATAGTTCTTGCAAGATGTGGGATCGCCATTTTTGTGGATGGGGCAAATAGAGCTGGTATTCCAGTCGCCGGGTATGCTTTCATCATCCCAAATTCTGCAGATGATCTGGTGCATGCTCCCTACCAGAACATCGCCGCCAGCCTTAAAGAGCTCTGATGGCAAGCCATCTGAGCCTGCGGCCTTGTTATTCTTCAGCTTCTAAATAGCTGTGCCGACTTTTTAGATGCTGGGTGGGAGGACTACTTCAGCGGCTGGAGTTCGGATTTCCTCGGTCCCTACCACTCTCTTGGTAATGCTCGTTAAACAGCTGCTGGAAATGCTGCTTAAACACATCCACTATTCCCTGCGGGTCGGTGACAAGATTACCCTCGCAGTTTCGAAGAGCCAGGGTGCCCTTTTTAAAGCCTCCTGCAATGCCTTTGGCTTTCTTGTAAAAGGCCCGTGTTTTATGTTTAACCCTAGACTCCTCCTCGATATCCTTGAGCTGGGAGGCTGCGAAGATTCTTTTCCCTTGTCGCAGTAGTTTTTTCTCCTCCCTTCTTCTGGCTCGGTACTCTTCTTGCGCTGCTCTGGTTTTCCTCTGGAGCGCCTTTTGGTACGCCTCGTCGGTTGCTGCCTTTTTTTGCTCACACTCGCCATCATACCACGGGTTCCTTATCGGGGGTGGCTGAGCGGCAATGCAGCCACATATTATTGGCATTTGTGTTCGACGTAGGCATACCGTAGAGTCCTTCGCTCAGCTGCTCCCTGTAGACTCTGGTAACCTCCGGTGTGCTCAGGCGCCCATTGTCGAACCTCCTCCTGGTGAGCTGGTGCAGCTTTCTGACATTGGACAGTCGAGCTCTGAATCCTGCTGCTACGAGGAAGTGGTCAGAGTCGACATTTGCCCCTCTGAATGTTCGCACATCCAGGTTGTTTGACGAGTGCCTTGGTCGATTTGGTTGGCGGTTCGACCGTCCGGCGATCGCCAGGTTGCTGTGTGGATTCGCTTACGAGGGAATCTTGTGCTTATCACCGCATTACGAGCTGTCGCAAAGTCCGTGAGTCGGAAACCGTTATCTGTTGTTGTATCGTGGAGACTGTGCTTTCGTATCACTCCGCCAAAGGTGTTCTCCTTACCGATTTTGACGTTGAAGTCCCCGAGCACGATTTTAACATCGTACTCTGGATAAGCTCCGTAGGCGTGGTCCAGGAGGTCATAGAAGTCCTCCTTGATAGGGCCGTCAGCCTCTTCGGTAGGGTTGTGTGCACATATACGGCTGATGTTATAAAATCTGCCTCTGATGCGGATCACAGCCAGGCGATCACTTATGGGTTTAAAGTCAATGACTATCGACCTTAGCCGCTTTTCCACGACAAATCCGCATCCCAGTAAGTGCGATCTTTTGCGACAGCTGTAATAAATGTCGCAATCTTTTTTCCTCATCATACCGTTTCCTATCCAGCGTATTTCCTAGACCGCAGTAATATCCGCCTTGTACTGTGTGAGGATTCTCTCCAGTTTATGAGCAGCTCCAGGAGTGTACAGGGTTCTGACATTCCAGAAGCATACTCGCAAATCGTGTTCATTTTTTCGTGCGCTGTCGTCGTCGAGTATCCGTCCGTGTACCCGAGGCATCTTGCTCATTCATAACTTTTATATTTTTTACGTGGGCGGATTGTTAGCCCGCCGCCCAACCGCCATTCTGGTCGGGGTTTTGTCGCTGCATACGTTTGTTCACCTCCCAACGGTTGCTGAAGAGGCTATCCAGAGGGCGCCGCGAGAAGGCCGTATGTCAACTTGACCCGAGCATTTAAACAGGGTTCGTTGCTGGCATCTCGCCAAGTTGAGAGCGATCAACCACTTTACCATGTATGTCCGAGCAAATGCCCTCTGCGGATAACAGAGGACAAAATTAAAAATAAAAATTCTGAAAGAAATTACGGGTAAATATAGGTTGCCGGTTATTGGAGTTCCGGATTAAAGAGGTTTATCTGTAATTCAGTCACTACAGCTAAGTGATTGTCCTTACTGGTCAGAAATGGATTCGCCTTACTCAGCCGGCAAATAAGTCTATCTTCTTTGAATGTGGTTTTCCGTGCTGCATGTTTTCGTGTAGACCTATTGAACCGTATACCGTCTTTTTGGAGCACATTAAGTCTCGAGCAACAGAATCAAAGGAAACCTTTTCCCGGCAGTACAGTGGGTGATCAAATTATTACGGCCACTAGAAATAAAATAACTTTTTGATATGTAAACACATGTATCATTTTTGATTTTAATATTTTTGTCCTTATTTTTTTTTAGGTATAAGGAAATACTTACAGACTAATAACAAAAAAGTTGTTTTTCACTTCTAAAAGGAGAGTTTAAAAAAAAAAAAATAATATATTGTTACACCTCCTCTGGCGGATATAACAGCCTTAGACCTTTGTGGCATACTTTGGATGCATTTTAAGAAGTTGTTTTTTATTGCTTCACTTCTATGCCAAACTTCTATTGACTTTCTATTAAATCCCTCTTATTAGGTATGTTTTCCTTCCCCATTTCTCTCTTATAAGCTCCCAAAGATTTTTCTATGGGATTCAGGTCTGGAGAGTTCCCTGGCCATTCCAATACCTCTACATCCTTTTCCTCCAAAAAGGCAGTCACTTTTTTGGCTTTATGACATGGTGCAGAGTCGTGCATAAACACAAAATTGCCGTTTGGGAACCATTGCAAAGTTTGCGGCAACATTTTTGTTCTTAGGACCTGAATGTACTGGTCCTGGCGCATGGTTCCATCTACAATGTACAGACGTCAAGCCCCTTTTCCACTAATAATGGACCATACCATAATGCTTAACGGATGTTTTACCGTTCCACTATGCAATCTTTTAGATATTTTTCATTCGGCCGTTCAAGAGTTATACTCTTATGATGTTTGGCACACAACCTGAACGGAGTGCAGTGGTATGGGTCGTTGATGTTCGTTCACTACTTTAGGGGTGGTTGTCCTAGATAGGACGAGAGCCGACCAAATTCCACGTTTCGGCTATAGTCTGAAGTAATTCGTTCGAGTACTTGAATATTGCATACGCAGAGGATGAATTTCTGTTGGCCATATACTGTGAGTGTTATGCCTGCAGCAGTACATCTGGTCGCTTTCCATTCACAACTGCGTTGCATACTTTTTGTCCGTATCGGATTTATCCGACAAAATTTGGACTGTCGACTTATTGGAAAAACAAACCTGGAGGAAAAACGTTTACCGGAAAAATCATGCAATTATTCCTTCAAAATATAAAAAAATTAAATTAATAAGACGATGGAACGCGTTGCTACCTTCAACCAATCTTCAGACGCCCAGTCTTTATGTGCTTTAGCCCATTTTAGACGTTGTTCCATCATCGTGTTTGTCAGAAGTGGCATTTTTGCGGGGCGGCGACAAGTAAAACCCATATCCTTAAGTCGACGTCGAACTGTCATGTCAGAAATTTCAATTCCTGACTCTTGAATCAGGTTTGTGAGGATCTTCCTTAGCTTCTTCCTGTTTTGGACACATATTTCTTTTATTTTCCGCTCATCCCGTGGTGTCGTCATTTTTTTTTTTTTTTTTTTTCTTCCATATTTTCCGGTTCTCATTGGGGAAAGGGCGACATTTGCATTCATTTTATTTTTTATTTTGTGAACTGATGACTTTGCCACTCCTACAATTATTGCAACTTTTAGGAAGATGGCTACCATAAGAATAAAAGCTATTTGAAATAATGTTTTCTGTAATCTTTAAAGTTAATTGATCACAAATTAGTTTCAGAAGGAAACTAATATATTATTATTGTTATTTAATGCGTTTATTTCAACTAAATTCTGAAAATATGTAATTTTTTATGGTGGCCGTAATAATTTGATCACCCACTGTACTTTTTTTTTCAAGGAATTTTAACCGAAAACATAAGCGGCGTTCACACCATACGATTTGTCTATACGATTTTTTTGACAATCAAAAGTACGTAGCGTTGACACTGTACTGCAAGTTTGATAGATTTCATTTGTGAGAGAGAATTTGTGTCGTGAATATCGTTACCCCTGTTTTTTTTTAAATGTACATCCGAGTTGTTACAAAACGGGGAGAATGAAAGGCATGCCTGTCGTAAGAGGCGAGGCGCTGGAGTACTGCCTTGCTCCAAAGTTGGGAGTTTTTCTAGGGTGAGGTGCTAGACCTCGAGCCTTGCGGGACTCATCTGGAAGTGACCTTGCGATCGCGAAGCTCCACCGGTAGCTATAATCTGGTACCACGAGAAACAGGAGCCCCGCAACTGGCGGTCGGTATCTCGGTGCCTGGCGTCGGTCCCGGCGGCTCCCAAGTGGAAGTATCGTGGTGGCGTGTAGTAGAAAATATTTTTGGAATTGTAAACACAAGATTTAGAGTTTTGCTGACCACTACCAATTTAAGCCAGCTACATACATATATCCGAAGCTCGGAAGTAGACACCAATCCCGCCAACAATAGTCTAGCAGATAGGAAAAAAATTGTCATCTTTGTTTCTAATTAGTTTTCCACCACTAAATATATACATATAGTTGAAAAAAGTAAACATTGAATAATCATTGACTAAATGTAAAAGCGATGAATGAATAATATTTAAAAAATAAAACCAATACATACATATTAGAAATATTTATATTCAGGCTTATTATGAATTTCGCCCGAACAACATTCCACTTCGAATCAGCTGTGACATTTCGAACAACGTTTGATTTTGTACAATTAGTGTGAAATACAAGTTGAAAAAAAAACCGGGCAAGTGCAAGTCGGACTCGCGCACAAAGGACAGCATGACTCACAATGCCGTAGTAAGGGCCTACACCTTACTAAGAATTTTTGTTTATATTTTTTATGCCGCGGGCGGGATTAAATTACGTTTACGTTTATTATACATTTCGGTTGTATCTTCTAGATAGCATTGTTCCCAATTAGCTCGTGTGGTTTAATTCGCTTTAGCCTTCGAGTAATCTCAGTTGTATCGTAAAGTTTCGCTGCTTCCTGGTTAGTATGTTGTTCAAGTCTTGAGTAGTGGGCTGTTGCAAATTCGCGTATCGTTTCTTCTACGGTTTTAACCTTAAGGTCGCGATATAAGTCGTAGTTTCTGACATACCATGGAGCGTTTACTAAACATCTTAAGACTTTGTTTTGGAAGCGCTGAATTATTTCTATGTTATTTTTAGCGGCACACCCCCAGAGTTGGATGCAATATGTCCATATAGGTCTTAGTGTTTGTTTATATATAAGAAGTTTGTTATGCATTGATAGAACAGATCTTCTGCCAATTAGCCAGTCGAGTTTTCTCAGTTTCATATTAAGCTCTTCTCTTTTCTTTTTTATATGTTCTTTCCATCGTAGTTTAGCGTCCAGGTTCATTCCTAAGTATTTTGCGTTGTTGGAATACGGAATTTGTATCCCATTGACAAAGATTGGAATATGTTGAATCTTTTTGTTAGTGAAATTAACATGTATGGATTTCATGCTATTTAGCTTTAAACCCCATTTGTTGGTCCAGTCAAATATAATATTTACAGCATTTTGTAGGGTTTGAGTTGATTCTACTTCATTTTTACCAACTGAGAGAATGGCAGTATCATCAGCAAACGTAGCAAGTGTGCAATTTGAAAAGGTTGGCATGTCTTTTGTAAACAGTATATACAATGTTGGTCCTAGTATGCTTCCTTGGGGAACACCGGCTTTAATCGCTTTCATCGCAGAATAAGCATCTTCTTGTTTTACTCGGAAATATCTATCAGTGAGATAGGATTCGAGAATTGTCGAATATTCTCTAGGAAAAAGAGTTTTGAGTTTATAGATTAAGCCTGCATGCCATACTTTATCGAACGCTTGAGCGACGTCCAAGAATATGGAAGAACATATCATTTTATTTTCAAGGGCTTCTTCGACAATGCTGGTGATTCTATGTACCTGCTCAATGGTAGAGTGGCGGTCTCTAGAGCCAAATTGATGAGATGGAATCATATTCTCGTTGTTTATAAATGGCTAAACTCTCGTCAGCAGTATCTTTTCGAATATTTTTGAAAAAATGGGCAGCAGAGAGATTGGCCTGTAAGATGACATTTCGTGCAAATCCTTACCTGGCTTGGGAATCATTATAACCTCTGAAACTTTCCAATAGCAGGGGACATGCTTTAGGCGCAAACAAGCATTTAAAAGTGTTGTTAATTTAATTTTAGCTCTAGGTGGTAGGTGTTGTAATAGCTCAGCAGTAATATAATATACTGCCTCGAGCCTTGCGGGACTCATCTGGAAGTGACCTTGCGATCGCGAAGCTCCACCGGTAGCTATAATCTGGTACCACGAGAAACAGGAGCCCCGCAACTGGCGGTCGGTATCTCGGTGCCTGGCGTCGGTCCCGGCGGCTCCCAAGTAGAAGTATCGTGGTGGCGTGTAGTAGAAAATATTTTTGGAATTATAACCACAAGATTTAGAGTTTTGCTGACCACTAACAATTTAAGCCAGCTACATACATATATCCGAAGCTCGGAAGTAGACACCAATCCCACCAACAATAGTCTATTATTACATCTGTATGTATGTATGTATGTTGGCGTTACAGTCCATGAAGAACCTGAGCCGAGCTTCTCTCAATCACCCATGTTGTGTGTGATTTCATTTTCCCATAGGTGAAAGGGACCTACAGTTTATTGCCGGTTCCGAACGGCGAATTTCGAGAAGCTTTTCATGACAATTTTACTACAGGGGGTTTTGTCAGAACCCCGCTGAGGAGAAACACCGTGAAAAACACGTTCGATGACATGGCTGTGTCGGGATTCGATCCCGTGTCATCGGCGTCAGAGGCCAACACACTACCCACTGCGCCACGGTGCTCTCTATTATTACATCTACAAGCTTGGAAATGCCATAACTTGTTACTAAATTCGTCGTCATATCGCCTTTGTCCGCTGATGTTCACCCTTCGAAATCACAAAAAAAGTGAAAAACGTATGGAAGTATAATTTTTGACTTTTACACATACACGGGCACCCACACAAGCAAGGCAAAAAGTCGAAAATTCTGAACTTCATACTACAAATCGTATCGACTTGCAGTATGGAGCGTTCACATTGACGATTGGCAGTACAGACACGAGTCATCAAGCAAATCGTATGGTGTGAACGGCGCCATCAGGAGATGGTGAGAGGAGAGAGAATTGAATCGAAATTGAATCGTATAATATCCGACTAAGGGAATTTTTCCGAACATGAATTTTTTTTTTGGCGCGAAATTCATAATAGGCGAATACAAAAAAAGGGGAAATATTTCGGGTGGAATGTTGTTCGGGCGAAATTCATAATACGCCTGATTATGTTCTAGTGAAACTTGGAAAAATAATTAACGAAGTCAGTTTTGCTGAGCTCTTTTCCCTCCCCAATTCTTTGATTATTGAAATTTTATTTTTAACTTTTAAGTGGTCAGCCAACAGAAAATGTATTCATCGAATTTTATTTAAATAATTAAAGTGTGTACGATTGTAAAGAACTAAAATATGTTTATGCTATATATAGATTTATGATACTAGGCATATTCTATGATAACGCATACATTTAATTATGGATGTATTACACTACATCGGTTCATCGGCTCATATTAACAAAATTTGCTGTTTTTAGTTTGCATCGTTGGTTTGAAAAATGTATAAAAGAAAACAAAATGGAACATCACATTATCATTATAATTACATACATACACATAACGTAAGCTTTGAAAGATATGTATTTCTTAAAACTTCCGTTTTTGTTGATACATTTTTTTTTAAGAAAGATTACCTAAACGAACGCGCGCCGCATTGCATTCACATAACTCACTAATCATAATACCAAACATCTCATAAGAAAAAATCAAAACAAAACTACTTTCACTCGCACACAACATACTTATTAAATAAAATTTGAATTAAGTATTAATTTATCACATAAGAAAATATTCTGGAAGGAAATCTATCTATTAAGCGCAATTCGCTCCCTTGTGAACAACGCGGGAAACAACTAACAAGAATGGCTAAGGTTGAGCAAGTTCTTATTCAGAATTTTCTGTATTGTGATAGCCTCATATTGAAATGGTTTTCATTATTAAAACAAAAATAAATTAAAACGATGAAATGTGAACATATATTCATGTATTTATGTATAATAAAAGCAAAACAAAACCAAAAAAAAAAACAAAACGCAAAAACTAACTAAATTTTTAAGTACATTGCATATTGAAATACAAAAAAGAACAAAAAAATTAAAGTTGCATGAACGCAATGAACATTGGTATAAAAAGAAAATCAAAATAATATGTGTGAGATACTTTTTCGTTTTCAAATACCATACACTGAATAAACAATCTACCATGCACACATACAGTCTAAAATACATTATCTTCTTCCTAACGGGCGCTACAGTTCGGGGTGAACCTGGGCCTCAACCAACATGCTCCTCCAACTAGCACGATCTTTTGCTAGCCTTTTCCATTACCGCAAACCCAGTTGGCTGAGGTCCCCTTCCACCTGTGTGCGCCATCTTAAGGGCGGCCGTCCTCTGCTTCTTCGTCCCTCGGTGTTGGATTCAAAGACTCTCCGGGCTGGAGCTGTGGTGTCCATTCGCTCTACATGGTCCAGTCATCTTAGGCGTTGAATCTTTTCCTCCATCCACCCGTCTGCATTTATAGGCCCGAAAATCACGTACAAAATCTTTTTCTCGAACCGACCAAGGGCCTCCTCATTCGCTTTTGATAGTGTCCATGCTTCTGCACCGTACCACAGGACCGGGATGATAATGCCTGATTCACAAAACACCGTTAGTGCTAGCTGAGACATCCAACACAAGCAATTCAATGGGGTAGTCATAAATACTGCGTTTGCGTTGGCGAGCTTACGTTCATTGAAAAATGAGAGGAAATAAGAAAAAGTGAGAGGAAATAAGAAAAAATGAGAGCGAGAGAAAACGTAAGCTCACGTAACCAAAGCAGACAAAAGTCAAACACGTCGAAAATTTCTGTGCGTTTGAACGACTATTGCTGTGTATTGATGTGTATGCTATATCTGTGAATTTTGTGGTTTGTGTTGTGTGCGTTTACTTTGACATAAAGCCGAAAAAATTTAATTGTCATTTTCAAAGCATGCGTCGAGGCATTTCTCGTAACACGTAAAGTGCCTCGCACCAACGCAGTGTTGTGAATCAGGCATAAGGGTCTTATATAAAATCAACTTTGTCGTTCGGGAGAGGGCTCTATTACTCAATTGCCTCCTGAGCGCAAAGAAATAGCGATTGGCGAAAGTGCTTCTGCGTTTGATTTCGGAACTGATGTTGTTGTTTCAGGTCACTGCGGAGCCAAGGTAGACGGAGTCCCTAACTACCTCGAACTTATATCTGCCAATACAAACGTTCTGGCCAAGACGTCGGTGGTGAGCGTCCTTTTTTGATGATAGCATATATGTATTTAGTTTTATCTTCGTTTACTGCCAAACCAATTTTCACCGCCTCCGCCTCAATACTCTTGAACGCCTCATTGACATCTCGCTGTGCTCTTCCGATTATGTCAATGCTATCCCCGTATGCAACGAGTTGTGAAGATTTGAAATATATGGTGCCTCTTGTATTGACCAGTGATTTTTGCACAATCATTTCCAATATGATTTTGAAGAAATCAAATGACAGCGCATCGTCCTGCCTAAATCCTTTTTTGACATCAAAACTATGGGTAATGTGTTCCCGATTCGGATGGAGCAGCGAGCATTCTCCAAAGTCATCCTGCATAGTCTGACGAGTTTAGCAGGTATGTCAAAGGTAGACATAGCATTGTATAGCTCGTCTCTAATTACGCTGTCGTATGCGGCTTTGACGTCGACAAATATATGGTGAGTGTCGACTTGAAATTCATTGGTTATTTACAGGATCTGCCGTAGTGTGATGATTTGGTCGATGTTGGATTTCCCTGGCCTGAATCCACACTGATAAGGACCTATCAGCTTATTTACAAAAGACTTCAGGCGTTCACACAAAACGGCAGAGACTTATTCCTCCGTAGTTAGCGCAGTCAGAGGGGTCTCCTTTCTTGTGGATCGGGCATACGATGCTGAAACTCCATTCCTCGGGCATGCTTTCCTCTGACCATATCTTACAGATGAGCTGGTGCATGCTCCTAACCAGGTCATCCCCAGCTGCCTTGAAGAGCTCAGCAGACAGTCAGTCTGCGCCAGCAGCTTTATTCGACTTGAGTTTCGATATGGCAATCTTAACTTCGACGAGGTCAGGGGGACGGAATTCTCTGCGGTCTTCGTCGATTAGAAATGGATGATTCTGCCTGACGGCGGTATATTGACTAACATCGCCGTTATACAGTCTGCTGAAGTGGGTTTTCCATATTCTCAGCATCGACTACGATTCTATTACTAGGTGTCCGTTCTCATCCCTGCAGGCCTCCGTTCTGGCTTTATAACCTTGGCATGTACTCTTTATCTGTTGATAAAACTTTCGAACATCACGCCTGCAGTAATACCTCTCTAAATCCCCAATCGCGCGTTTCTCGTGCTCTTTCTTCTGAGAAGCTTATGCTCCTCCCTTCTTTTTAACTCGTCATCGAACCAGGTGTTTCTTCGTGGTGGAGCCTTGAAACCCAAGACTTCGGATGCAGAGCTTTTCAGGGCTCCACTGCTGTTCTATTGATAGCGTGGAGGATTGAGGTGTACAGGAGAGCTTAAGGGAGACGCGATCGGTAAAGGCACGAACGGTTTCTGGCGACAGTATCTTTCTGACGTCATAACTTTGTATTCTTTCTCTACTCCGCTGCGTTCGTGATATCCGTAAGCGCATCTTGGCTACTACAAGGTAGCGGTCCGAGTCGATGTTAGCCCTTCGGAAAGTTCGGACATCAAGAATAGTGGAGGAGTGTTTGATGTCGATCGCGATATGGTCAATCTGGTTGGTAGTCGATTCATCAAAAGACCGTCAGGTGCCTTTGTGTATATCGAGATGAGGGAAGCGCGTACTGCCTAGAAGGAAATTTCGCCCGGGTCGTGTAAGCTATGTTTGCCGATGACTCGTTCAAAGATGTTTTCCTCATCCAGCTTAGCATTGAAGTCTCCTAGTACAATTTCGATGTCCTAGCTGGGACATTGGGCATACGTTCTGTCTAGGAGATCGTAGAACTCATCCTTGGCGGAGTCATCCTTGTCTTCCGTGGGGGCGTGGACGCTGATCAGGCAGATGTTAAAAAATTTAGCCTTGATACGGATAGTTATGAGGCGTTCGCTCACATGCCGAAAGTTTGGGACTTTTTGCCTTAGTCCACCTCGAACAACAAATCCGCATCGGAACAATCGTTGTCCTCTCTCCCTATTGCAGTCGCCGTAGTAAATATCGCAGTTTTTCATCCGCTTTATACCCAGTCCATTCTATCGCATTTCCTGGATGGCGGTTATGTCCGCTTATTAGCGGTCTAGGGCGTGCGCGAATTGTTCGGCTGCACGTGACCTGTTTAGGGACCTAACATTCCACGTGCTGAGCCGAAGATCATTGTCCTTTTTTCGTTTTTTGCAAGGGTCGTCAACATTAATCCGGTCCGTTATTTTCGAGGCTTGTGGTTGTTTCGGAGTTTGTGTTTTTTTTTTACGGTTACGGCTTACTAGGCCGTAGCCCAACCTACTGATCCTGTTTTTTGGCGCTGGAGGCTCGCCATCCGCCCTTTCCCGTCTGCGATTTCCATAGGAAATCTCCAGATGGCACCGCGAAGAGGTGGGGATAGGACTTACTAACAGTACCGCAAGATGTTCGACTGCGGTGGCTCTTCTCGCTTTTTAGCGATAGGTGCTATCCCTACGAGACCTTTGTTAGTCTTTTGCCATCCATTACCTACAATTGCGTAAATGCAAAGTTTTACAGATCTAAGGTTTTTTATAGACTATTTTGGCAATTTCTATTAAAACATGCATTGCTTCACACGCTATTTCCCCAAACCTTGTAGTTTATATTCTCAATGACTTCACTATTTATGTGTACGTACATATATTACTATATTTATTGTTTAAAAAGAAGAACGAGTCTGGAAATGTGCTGAATGCTGTGATTAAATTGATAGTATATTGGCCCAAAATGTCGCCTCAGAAGCTAAACTGGACTTTCTGTAGCTTTTAAGTCTAGAAAGACTTCCACGAGTATCACAATATCCAAACGTTTTTCTCACCTATGCACCAAACCAGAGTTAATTTAAGATAACTTCGACATATCCAATAAATTTGGTTACCAGTGCTTTACGTCTATGGCTTTTTCCTTTTTTAAATATTGGAATTTGTTTGCTATAAGAATTTTTTGATGGAGATCTTAAAGATCTCCAGATCACCATGTAAAAATTATTATAAAGACCGGGTTGTTACGGCAGCTCACTTATGCAGATGATTACCATTTACCATTTTTTCACCTCGCATTTGCACCACAGGTTCACTGCTCACTATCGCAAAAGTCCATCTTTGCATTCTATCCTTTACAATATACCGTGACGGACAAAAGTTTTCACACACAGCCCTTTGTTGTATAAAACAAGTATTAAAACAAAATCCAAAGAAAATATTGGTTGCATTCTTTTGGGAAAAAAATTACCCAGTCGAGAAGCTTTTTCAAGGCAACTTTATACTACGGGGGGTTTTGCCAGTACCCCGCCGAGGAGGGACACCGCGAAATAAACATTCAATGGCGTTGGTGTTACCGGGATCCGAACTTGCTCATCGTGCGCCAGAGTCCGACACACTAACCACTGCGCCACGGCGCCCTCAACCTTAAGCTATTAAATATCATAATAATAAAATAACGCCCTATTCTGGAAAACAACAAAATATCTAAAATTACATTATTTTTCCCGGACAAAAGTTTTCACACAGTTTATAATATTGTATTAATTACAATTAATTCTTTAAAAGTTAATGTTTCGTTTAAAGTCCTTTCTGCCCTGTTGGTTGAGGTCCCTTTCCACCTGTGCGCGCCACCTTAAATGCGGTCGTCCTCTGCTGCATCGTCCCTCGGAGTTGGAGTCGAAGACTCTTCGGACCGGAGCGTTTATGTCCATTCGCTCTACATGGCCTAGCCATCTTAGACGTTGGATCCGAAGACGTCTAACTAGGCCGATGTCGCTGTACAGCCCGTACAGTTCTTGGTTGAATCTCCTCCTTCACTCTCCGTTGACACACGTGACCAAAGATTGCACGCAGAATTTCCCTCTCGAAACGCCCAAGAGCCTCTTCATCCGCTTTTGATAACGTCCAAGCCTGAGCGCCGTAGAGGAGGACCGGGATGATTAAGGATTTGTAGAGGGATACCTTAGTTTTTTGAGAGAGGGCTCTACTATTCAATTGCCTTTTGAGTCCGAAGAAGCAGCGGTTGGCAAGGATTATTCTGCGTTTTATCTCAGCGCTGGTGTCGTTGCTGCTTGTCACTATCGAGCCAAGGTAGACGAAGTCCTTGACTACCTCAAAAATATAGCTGCCGAAGGTGACGTTCTGACCAAGACGTCGGTGTTGCGCGTCTTTCTTGGATGACAGCATATATTTGGTCTTGTCCCCATTTACCCTTAGACCCACTTTAGCCGCTTCTGCTTCAATGCTTGCGAACGCCTCATTGACGTCTCGCTTTGTCCGTCTAATAACGTCAATGTCATCTGCGTAGGCAAGCAATTGTGTGGACTTGAAGTAGATCGTACCTCTTGTATTGGCCGCAGGGTACCGCACGTTCTGCGATAGTGTGGGACTCTGAACTATAAAAAAAAACAAAAAACGCGGCTTCGCTCGCGTTAAATTCGGGGTAACACGGTTCCCCTTTCCTGATTTAGAACACAGAAGAGAACTCGGAACAGAATGTTATTTTAATACGCTACTGTAGACGATATTTTATGTCTTTCCATTTGGGGATAGAATGTAAAGATTCTGGGCATTGGACACACGCGAACATGCTACATACAATTGTCCATGGGAAAAGCACGGCTTTTCTAAGTTCACCCTAGCCACCTTTAATGTTTGACCTTGCGCTTTGTTAATGGTCATAGCGAAACTAAGCTTTGGAGGAAATTGTAGCCTTTTAAGCTGGAACGGAAGATTTGTGGAAATTATTGGGATTCGTGGGATCATTACATTTTCACACTTTCCTACGCCGGTTAAGATAGTGGCGCTAATGATATTGCGGCCAAGTTGTGTGACACGAAGTCTCGTCCCATTACATAATCTCGGGGCATCTAAATTTCGTATAAGCATGACTGGGACGCTTAGTAGTCAAACAACAGAGTATAGGTACCGTATGCACTATAGTGTGAAGCGCGGCCCGATGCCCGCACTTAAGTACAAATAGAGAGCACAGACCGTTAGCGCGTTTCAGAAACATGTCAGCGCCATCTATCGTAATTCAAGAGTAACACTTATTTATGTTTCGAATGTTGATTGTTTTCTCAAAAGCTGATTGTTGGTTTAACTAAATATAGTATAGAACCTATACTAATTTTGCGGAGAGTCTCACACAAATTTCCATCCCCTACTGATTTTTTTTTGCTGCATACAAACTTACGGGGGCTAGAAAGAAACAAAAGGTAGCCTACGTCACTCTCCATCCCTTTAACTATCTCCACTTAAAAAATCACATCAATTCGTCGCTCCGTTTTGCCGTGAAAGACGGACAAACAGACGTACACACTTTCACATTTATAATATTAGTATAGATAGCTTAAGGTTGAGCAATTCTTTTGCCAAAAGAACGCAACCAATATCTTCATTGGATTTTGTTTAGTACTTGTTTCATCCAACAAACGGCTGTGTGTGAAAACTTTTGTCCATCTCTGTATATCTGTATATCTTTTGTGAATTCGGTTAAAAATTGACTGCCACTTCGATTATTATTTGCAGTAATAAGAACAAGTTGATTGGTTTTGTTACCCGTTTCTACCGAATTATTATTGATTTAATTTGGCATTGAATACACTAAGTTTCATTTAGTTCATATGTATATGAAAAATGAACAAGAAAACAAGAGAAATAACCTTCAAAATAGAAGGAATAACTAACGCACATTGTAGAAACTGAATAAATATTGTATTGTACTATCTACTCTGTATTAACCACTAGTAGAAGTGTAGGTAGTAGTATTCTGTTTTGTTTCCTAATTTCAAGAGGATGTTTTTATACAAACCCATGCATAAATCAGTTACTAAAAATAGTGAATAATAATCCAAAGGCGGGGAGATTAACGAAAGATTTTTTAACTTTAGTACGTATGTATATTTTTTCTACTATACGATTTCTCATTGAAAGGAAATATATGAAAATATAAATAAAAATAAATCAGATTAATACCATAAGTTAAAATAAAAAATCAAATGCTCTTGTTATATTTTTATATTTATACAAATTACTCAAAAACAAACAAAGGAAATAAATAAATAAAATCAGGACTAAAAGAAAATTACGGATAAAAAATAAAAAGGAACAAACCAAAAAAAGAAATAAATCATCGAAAACTCAATATTTTAAATATTCATATTTTTTGTGTAAAACTGATATAAAATTATTGAAAGTTTGTATAAAAAAGCGTATGTATCTGAAAACTAAAATAAATTGTTGCGGTACCTAAATATGCATCAAGGAAAATTGTAGAACAACTGGTAACAATAACAAAAATACAAAAATTATGATTAAAAAAAAAAAAAAAAAACAATTAAAATTGTTAGCATGTATGTATGAGTGTCTACAACTTAAAATAATCATGTTTGTAGCATTATAGAAAAAAGATATTTTAAAATATATATATTGCAGATGAAATCACTTGAGAATAATAAACAATTTATGTCTACATACATATATATATATACATACATATATATGAGTTTCTTTTTTGGTTGTTCTTATTCATGGGGGTGGCCGTGGTGCAGTGGTTAACATCGTCGACCGCCGAGCGGAAGGTCTATGGTTCAAATTCGCTTCATAGCCAAGAAAAAGTAATTCCTATACGGACAAAAGTATGCAACGCAATTGTGAATGGAAAGTGACCAGACGTACTGCTGCGGGCATAACACTCACAGTATATGGTCAACCGAAATTCATCCTCTGCGTATGCAATACTAAAAAGTGCTCGAACGAATTACTATGGACTATAACCAACGCGAAATTTGGTCGGCTCTCGTCCTATCTAGGTCTAGGACAAACACCCCTGAGAGTAGTAAACGAACATCAACGACCCCAACTACTGCACTCCGTTCAGGTTGTGTGTGTCAACACATCATAAGAGAATATAAAAAACTCTTGAACCTGCGCGAGTCTCTAAAAAAAAAAATATATCTCAACCTAATTGGATTATCCATAAACGCATATTGCAAGATGAAGTTGAAGTAGATGACCAAGAGCTTCCTTTACTTACTTACTTACTTATCAGGCCAGCGATCCATGGAGGATCTGAGCCTGAGCTATAGCTGCCTTCCATCCTTGACGGTCCCGGGCCCACTGCTTCCAGTTATCAAGACCAAGATGTCTTACATCCGCG
The DNA here is from genome assembly GCA_951905685.1 of Eumerus sabulonum. Classification (NCBI taxonomy): domain Eukaryota; kingdom Metazoa; phylum Arthropoda; class Insecta; order Diptera; family Syrphidae; genus Eumerus; species Eumerus sabulonum. The sequence continues at coordinate 130,709,992 of OX645060.1, read as the reverse complement.
ATTACTTAGTCTTTATACCGGAGGTTCGGTGTTCCTCTTCTTCTCCAACCAGGAGGCTCGGAGTCGAAGACCCTCTTAGCTGGAGCGTTGATGTCCATGCGCTCGATGTGGCCGAGCCAGTGTAGTCGACGGATCCTTGCCTTCCGGACTACATCCACATCTTGGTACAGCTCGTAGAGTTCGCGGTTGTGTCTTCTTCTCCATTCACCTTCCTCACAGACAGGACCAAATATCCGGCGCAGAATTTTTCTTTCGAAAGAACCCAAAATCAGCTCCGCTGTCCTGCTTATCGTCCAGCTTTCGGCTCCGTACAGCAACACTGGCAGAATAAGCGTTTTGTAAAGCATGACTTTGGTCTTTCGAGTGAGGAGTTTTGACCCCAGTTGTTTGGACAAGCCGAAGTAGCAACGGTTGCCAAGGGCGATTCTATGCCGGATCTCCACTGTGGTGTCATTTGTGGAATTTACGTTTGCCCCGAGGTAGACAAACTCCTTAACTACCTCGAAATTGTAGCTGTCAATTGTTACATTTTGTCCCAGGTGGTGAGCGACGGATTGGTTTTTGCTTGACAGCATGTATTTCGTTTTGTCCTCATTGATCGTAAGACCAACTCGTTTCGCTTGTTCTTCAATCGCCGTGAATGCTTCCACAATGCCACGGCGAGAACACGCGATGATGTCGATATCATCCGCGTATCCTAGCAGCTGGATGGACTTGTAAAAGATAGTGCCTTCCCTGTTGACGCCTGCCCGTCGCACTATCTGCTCCAGCACCAGGTTGAAGAAGTCACATGACAGCGCATCTCCTTGCCGAAATCCGATGCATGTTTCGAATGGTTCCGAGGTCCTAGAACCGAGTTGCACGGTGCATCGCGTGTTTTTTAGCGTGGCGCGACACAACTGGATCAGTTTTACCGGGATCCAGAATTCGGCCATCGCCCCAAACAGTTCTTCACGATGAATGCTGCCGTATGCGGCTTTGAAATCGATGAAAAGATGGTGTGTATCGATTCGAAACTCGTTGGTCTTTTCCAGGATTTGTCGAAGTGTGAAAATTTGGTCTATAGTTGATTTGCCGGGCCGGAAGCCGCACTGGTAGCTGCCGATTAGTGCGGTGCAAAATGGTTTTTGACGTTCACACAATACGCTGGACAGGATCTTGTATGCGACATTGAGCAGGGATATACCTCTGTAGTTCTTGCAAGAGGTAGAATCGCCTTTTTTTGTGGATGGGGCATATAGAGCTGGTATTCCAGTCGTCGAGCATGCTTTCATCTTCCCAAATTCTGCAGATGATCTGGTGCATGCTCCCTACCAGAACATCGCCGCCAGCCTTGAAGAGCTCTGATGGCAAGCCATCTGAGCCTGCGGCCTTGTTGTTCTTCAGCTTCTGAATAGCTGTGCCGACTTCTTCGATGCTGGGTGGGAGGACTACTTCAGCGGCTGGAGTTGGGATTTCCTCGGTCCCTACAACTCTCTCTTGGTCATGCTCGTTACGCAGCTGCTGGAAGTGCTGCTTAAATATATCCACTATTCCCTGCGGGTCGGTGACAAGATTACCCTCGCTGTTTCGAAGAGCCAAGTTGCCCTTTTTGAAGCCTCCTGCAAGGTCTTTGGCTTTCTTGTATAAACATTAAATACGGGCCTTTTACAAGAAAGAGCTTCCTTTACCCATTGCAAACCGAACGTCGTTCCTGCGATAACATCTCTCCATCTCCTCGATTGTGCGCTTCTCATGCTCCTTTTTTCCGCTCATAGGGCTCATGAGCAGCTCTCGTACGTGGCCATGTATGCATTTTGTTTTTCTGCATGTACCTGTCTGCACTGCCTGTCTGCGCGCTCGAAAGGAAAGTGTACGCGCTGGGCATTTTCATCGACAATGAGGGAGCTTTTGATAATGCAACTTTTGACAGTGTGTGCAACGCTGCCAGACATCATGGTGTAGAAGAAGCACTGGTCCTTTGGATCAAAGCAATGCTCATGTACAGGACATTGACCGCTGATGCAGGCCCTGACCAGTGTGTCAAATCCGGCGTAAACAGGGGCTGCCCTCAAGGTGGCGTCCTGTCTACGCTGTTATGGTGCATGGTGGTCGATTCTCTGCTTGATGCTCTCATTGCCTCTGGAATCTATGCTCAGGCCTATGCGGATGACGTCGCTCATGTTTAGCGACTATCCGCCTCAAGGATGATTACTTACTTACTTTGATGGCACTACAGTTCGGGGTGAACCAGGGCCTCAACCAACAAGCCTCTCCAGCCGGCCCGATCTTTGGCCAGCCGCTTCCAGTGCCGCACGCCCAGTTGTTGAGGTCCCTTTCCATCTGTGCGCGCCACCTTGAATGCGGTCGTCCTCTGCTGCGTCGTCCCTCGGAGTTGGAGTCGAAGACTCTTCGGGCCGGAGCGTTGATATCCATTCGCTCTACATGGCCTAGCCACCTTAGACGTTGATCCGAAGACGTCTAACTAGGCCGATGTCGCTGAACAGCCCGTACAGTTCTTGGTTGAATCTCCTCCTCCACTCTCCGTTTTCACAAACGGGACTAAAGATTGCACGCAGAATTTTCCTCTCGAAACGCCCAAGAGCCTTTTTTTTTTTTTTTTTTTTTTTATACATGGGGCTAGTGCTACTCTTAGCAATATGGCACTGCGACCTTTGCAGATCTATTGTGCCTGCTAGCCGATTAGCCGAGTAGCCTCTCAACCTCTATAATGAAGTTGAGAATGCTTCTCGTAGGAGCCAGGGTGATCCCCTCAGGAGTCACAACTTCACTGAGAGGATGCGCTTCCTATGATGGCAGAGTGCAGCACAATCACACCGTCTCATCGTCCTCTAAACAGAGCCGACACTCAGTTTCAAACGAGAGACTAATTTTATTTAGATGATATCTCAGACCGCAGTGTCCCGTTAGGTAGCTGATCAGTCTTCTGACATCCCCTCTATTGAGCTTAAGTATGTCAACAGGGTGTTTGTTCAGGGGTCGTATAAGTCGTTTAGATTGACGGAGTCCCCGAACACTGTTCCAGAAGGACAGGTGTTGCGACTTTTCCCACTTGTCTAAGAGGTGATTTATCTTAGACCCGGGAATGCCGCAGAAAGGTTCCGGACCTATGTATTTGTCGCTGGAACCTTTTCTGGCAAGTTGGTCGGCAATTTCATTGCCCTTAATACCTTTATGTCCTGGCATCCACCAAAGTTTGACATTGTTTCTTTTGGCGAGCTCTTGCAGGGCGTCATGGCATTCCTCGACGGTTTTCGAGTTCGTGCTGTACGAACCCAGTGCTTTAAGCGCTGCTTGGCTATCAGAGAGTATGTTGATAGTTACTCCTCTGATGCCGGTCTCGAGATTTAGGTTGACGCATGTTAGGATGGCGTGCAGTTCAGCTTGGAAGACGCTGGGGCTTACTCCCAGGGCCTTCGAGATCTTACGTTTTGGTCCAAAGATGCCGGCGCCAACGCCAGAAGCCATCTTGGAGCCATCCGTGTACCACCTAAGGCCTTTGACATTCAGCAGGGGATCACTGTCTTCCCATGCTGAGCGATTTGGGATCAGCACCTCAAATCTCTTGTCAAAGGTGAAGGTGTGTGGCAATGTGTCCGAGACCGTAGTAATCATATCCAGCTCGGGAAAGTGTTGCAATATGGACATGTGGCCTGCGGGTCTACAGGGCATATTTGTTCCCGAGCAGAGGATTCTGATTGCACTGCGTAATGCCACCTTTTTGATAAAAAGGTGCAGTGTAACGAGTCCAATGAGTGCTTCTTGTGCTGCCGTAGGGCAGGACGGCATAGCGCCTGTGATGCCGAGACACGCTAGTCTCTGAAGGCATTGAAGCTTAATAATAGTAGTTTTTTGTTCAACTTTTGTCCACCATACGGTGGACCCGTAGGTAACGATAGGCCTTACTATCGCGGTATATAACCAGTGGACCACCTTAGGTTTAAGCCCCCAGGTTTTACCGTAGGTGCGTAGGCAGGCCCACATGGCCTTAGTCGCTTTCATGAGTTTATTTTTCATGTTGGAGTTCCAGTTGAGTTTGCGGTCTAGGTCAATACCTAGATATTTTACCTCCTCTGAAAATCCTATGTGTGTTCCATTTAGAAGGATTGAGCAGGGTTGTACCTTTCTCCTCCTTGTAAATGGGACTAAGATTGTCTTATTTGGGTTAATAGATAACCCCTCTCTGCCACACCAGTCAGAGATGAATTGGAGCGCAAGTTGCGTGCGCTCACAGGCAGTGACCTCGCACTTGCCCGTAACAATGACTACTAGGTCATCAGCATATCCAATGACCTCGTAGCCCAGAGTGGTCAGCTTGCGTAATAGATCGTCGATGACTATCGACCAAAGCAGTGGTGAGAGGACTCCCCCTTGTGGGCATCCTCTGACCGCCGATACTGTCACTGAGACCTCTCCGCATGTGGCTGATATAATACGGCTATTTAGCATCGCCCTAATCCAGTGATTAGTGGGATGGTCCACACCCCTGCAGGATAATGCGGTGGTGATCGAATCATAGCCAGTATTATCAAAGGCCCCCTCTATATCGAGGAAGGCGCAGATTGCGATCTCCTTTTGTGTGAAACTATTTTCAATGCACGTCACCAAGTGATGTAGTGCGTTTTCGGTAGATCGCTCTTTGCGATATGCATACTGGTTGGGGTGCAGAGGTGTCTGGTTTTCCAGGATACCTCTGATGTGGAGCTCTATCAGTTTCTCCATTGTTTTTAGGAAGAACGAAGTCAAACTGATAGGGCGATAGGATTTAGGTTGCTCGCTTGGTTTCCCAATCTTGGGGATGAAGACAAGATTGACCTCTCTCCAAGTCCGGGGTATGTATCCCAAGTTGAATCAAAACCTAAATAGAACTATCAGTGATGGTAGAATTGTATTCAAGCCCCTCTGTAGGATCGCAGGAAAGACACCGTCTTTGCCTGGAGCCTTGTAGGGTTTGAATGAGCCAATTGCCCATTTAACCCTGTCAGAGCTGAATAGTCTTCCAGAGAGGCTATTTGTTCTACTATCGATGTTTACTGTGACGTTAATTTGATCGTCAGAGGACATCGAGTAGGGAGTAGAACCAGGGAAGTGCACCTCGAGCAAGGTCTCCAGGGTCTCCCTGCGGTTGACGGTGAAGGTGCCGTCTGATTTGCGAAGCAGCCCGAGCCCATTTGTGTGCTCTCGAGAGAGTGTTTTCTGGAGTCGGGCTGCAGTTGGAAGCGAGTCTATATTCTCGCAATGCTTCCTCCAAGACGTTCTCTTGGATTTCCTCAGTTCGAGGTTGTACTTAGTTAGAGCAGATCTATAATCAGTCCAACTATTGTACCGTTTTGCTCTATTAAACAGCGATCTCACCTGCTTCCTTAGGGACTCAAGCTGACTGTTCCACCAGGGCACACAACGTTTTTTTGTAGTTGACCTGGGTGTACAGCTGTCTCTAAAGGATGAGATGAGTGCTGTATTGAGCTGGTAGGCCGCTTCGTCGATGTCGTCTATTGATTTAATCGACTTAGGGAGCATGCACTCTTTAGCGGCGAGTTGAGCTTGGAACCGAGCCCAATTTGTTCGTTTGGGCTGATATCCGGGCTCAACCTCAGTTGCCTCACTAGAGATGTTGAATCTGATATGCTGATAATCAGATAGTGAGGCTTCATTGGAGACATGCCAGTCCCCAATCACATTTGAGATAAACTGGCTAGAGATAGTGAGGTCTAGCACCTCTTTCCTAACCGCGTTTATAAATGTGGGTTTGTTGCCTCTATTGGCAACGGTGAGATTGTTACTTATAATAAATTCAAAAAGTGACTCACCTCGTTTGTTGGTATTGCTGCTGCCCCATTCCATATGGTGCGCGTTGGCGTCGCATGCAATTACCAGGTGGGGTTTCTTCTGGTTGCAATACCTAACCAGATCCTGGACTTCTGTAGGAGGGACTTGTTGACCGTCTCCAGGAAAGTAAGCGGAGGCGCATACAACCTCCCTTACTCCTCCATCGGTGGGGACTTCCACAATGACGGCTGCCAGGTCCCTTGTAATGAATTCTGGAATGGGGAGAAAATTTAGGTTAGTGCCGATCACACATGCGGCCCTAGGAGAAAAATCTCCTGTGGCGTAAATTAATTTACGCGACCTGTTTTGCAGGCCCATAATCTTACCTTTATGGACCCATGGTTCTTGGATTAGCCCAATACTGATCCTGTCGCGGTACAGTAGTAGGCTAAAGGTGTCCGACGCACCTTTGGCATGGTGCAAATTGCCCTGCAGCACACGCAGCCCACCCATTATTTGCGACGGTAGGCCGGATCCTTCGCTCTGTAAGGCTTGTTGTTGCCTCGCCTGAAGTTTCCGGCCCGATGGGAGTGATCCTCTGTTCTACTTCCCATCGAAGATTCCCCTTTTTTCGTTGGGGGATGTTTCTTTCCCTTGTTTGGGCGACCTTTAGTGGTCGTCGGCTCATACGTGGCAGCGGGTTTTGGTTCGTCACATCTGGGCGTGTCTACTATAGCAATAGGTGCAACCACCATATTGCTGGCTGTAGGTTTTCCTACTACAGTAGCAGGTGCAACCACCATACTGCTGGTTGTAGGTTTTCCTATTGCGGCAGTAGGTGCATCCCCCATACTGCTGCTTGTAGGTTTTCCTACAGCGATTGGTGCTACATCCAAGGATGTTTTCGCCTGGCTTTTGACAATCATCTTGACGATTTCAAATCTGTAGGCCACTTGGCACTTAAGTTCCATCAGTCGAGCCAAGGATTTGTCACTGACTGCTAGAACTAAGTGCAGGAGGTTTTTCTCCTTGTTTGACGTGCTTTGCATGACTCTCCAGTTCTTTGCATGTAAGTCGTCATTTTGCGAGTCCAGCGTCGCCAACACCTTCGTGATGGGTAGGCCGGCGCTTTGTGGGAAGTACAAGCATAATATCAAGTCCTCTTTTGTCCTTGATGGCCGTAAAATTGTTTTTCATCCAATCGGCCGTAGCTGGGTTGTCACACACAAAGTATAACCACCCTGACTTGTAGGTCGATCCCCTAAAGCGGGGTTTGGGTCCTTTACCCGACAGCTCGATGGAGGTGTCGACTATAGCCTCCTGAACGGCTGCCATCTGCGCTGTAGTGAGGGGGTTCGTTCCTAAGTCCTTAGGGACGATGCCGAGTCGGATCCTCCCAGCTTCACTACTGTAGCTCTTTTTATCGACCTGATGTTTGCCGATTTTGCTGCGTTTAGCAGCCTGGTCTGGTGGAGTAGTGTCTGCGGAACGAACACGTTTCAGTTCCGGACCCTTACTCACAGGGGTTGATTTTGCAAAAACTAAGGCTTCATCTCTAGTTTTGCCCTGCATCATAGCAGCTTTAAATCGTCCTGCTCCGACGATTTGAGCTTGACGAAGCCACCAGGTGGTACAGGCTTTTCCTCTACGTTCCTGATGGTTTCGTTCCTACTTACACTTGGGAGTTCATCCGAGAGCATACTCACAGAGTCTCCGCCAAGTGTGGTATCGGAATCGGAGAGTGAAGATATATCTTCAGCTTTCCGTTCGGCTGCAATGCCAGCACAAGTTGTCGGCATCACTTCCCAATTTTTAGCCGCTGAGGACTCACAAGCCCTAGCAGGCGATGACGTAAGAGAGTCATCAGTCTCTTCAAAAATATTTATTTTGTCAATTGTTCCCACGAGAACACGGGAAAGAATGGTCACCTGCAGCGGAGCCCGAGACACTGCAGGAAGGCTGTATTGAAATCGGAGGTCGCCCGGTATCCGAAGTTCGCATACTAGTAGCTAAGCACCCTCTTAGCCATGCATCCGTCGGCGTATGCTGTTCCACCTTGGAGTTAGGGGAGTAGGGGAGTGATGGGTACAGAAGAAGGGGAGAGGTAGGGAGGGGTCCGTAACTGCTTCTTAGCTTCCGGTTCCTCTAGAGATTAACTCTCGAGAGTCATTACCTGTACTGAGCCTCCGTACCACGACAAGGTGAGCAGTTGTCACGGAAGGCCCAAGAGCCTCTTCATCCACTTTTGATAACGTCCAAGCCTCAGCGCGGTAGAGGAGGACCGGGATGATTAAGATTTTGTAGAGGGATACCTTAGTTTTTCGAGAGGGGGCTCTACTACTCAATTGGCTCTTGAGCCCGAAGAAGCAGCGGTTGATAAGAGTTATTCTGCGTTTTATCTCAGCACTGGTGTCATTGATGCTTGTCACTATCGAGCCAAGGTAGACGAGGTCCTTGACTACTTCAAAAATATAGCTGCCGAAGGTGACGTTTTAAACAAGACGTCGATGTAGCGCGTCTTTCTTGGATGACAGCATATATTTGGTCTTGTCCCCATTTACCCTTAGACCCACTTTAGCCGCTTCTGCTTCAATGCTTGCGAGCGCCTCATTGACGTCTCGCTTTGTCCGTCCAATAACGTCAATGTCATCTGCGTAGGTAAGCAATTGTGTGGACTTGAAGTAGATCGTACCTCTTGTATTGGCCGCAGAGTCCCGCACGATCTTTTCAAGTATGATGTTAAAGAAATCACATGACCCTGTCTAAAACCTTTTTTAACATGAAAGGGGTCGGTTAGTTCACCTCCGACCTTAACGGAGCAGCGAGAGTTCTCCACAGTCATCCTGCACAGTCTGGCGAGTTTGGCAGGAATATTAAAACAAGACATGGCTCTGTATAGCTCGTCTCTATAAACGTCTCAATGATGATTGGTGTACCAGAAATGGGCTGTCAGTCAATCCTCTTAAGACCGATGTCGTTCTCTTTACGAGAAGGAGGAAAAATACTGACTCAGCTCTTACTAAAAGGCACTTCCATCCCGATATCCAAGGAGGCTAAGTATCTAGGAGTCATCTTAGATAGTAAGCTTCTCAGGTCTAAGCATGTTGAGTCAAAGACCACCAAAGCGCTGTCAGCTTTCTGGCAATGCAAAGGAACTTTTGGCAAAACATGGGGTTTATCGCCGGCAAAGGTCCTCTGGATCTACACGGCAATGATAAGACCTATAATCTCATATGCATCGGTTGTCTGGTGGAACAGACTAAAACGCAAACACGTCGTAGCCTCTTTCACCAAACTCCAAAGAACGGTTTGTCTCAGCTGCACGGGGGCTTTCCCCAGCACGCCGGGCGCTGCTCTAGATGCTATGATGAACCTTCCACCTCTTGATATATTTATCAGAGGGTGTGCTCTGAAAGCCATGTCTCGTCTGAAATGAAATGGCTTTTGGTACAACTCGCATAGGAATAGCAGTGTCCTTGCGCAAGAATTGTCCTGCGACCCCTGTCTCATGGACATGCCTTCTGATGCATTGACGCCAGTCATCCTATCGCGTCGTATTTTCACAGTCGAGTTTCCATGGCGTCAGGATTGGCTATGGCTGGATACTGAACCTGGAAAGGATAGTCTTAGCATTTTCACGGATGGCTCCAGGTCTGGGCGGGGGTCCGGTGCTGGAGTCTTCTTTGAACGCAAAAACATCCGACTGCACTTCTCATTAGGAAAGTATGCGTCTGTCTTCCAATCAGAGATATACGCAATCCTAATGGCCATGCACTATGTTGTGAAGCACAGGTGGAAGGGGGAAAGCATATGCGTCTGTAGTGACAGCCAAGCTGCACTAAAAGCTGTGTGTAACCCCTTAACTAGCTCCAAATTAGTGCTTGAACTCAAGTCCTTCTTGAACAGAGTCGGCAGACTAAATTCATTAAGGCTTGTATGAGTTCCAGGCCACTCTGGGATCCCAGGAAATGAGATCTCTGATGAACTCGCTAGAATGGGTTCAGAGGAGAGCTTCTCAGGACCTGAACCCGCTCTAGGTCTACCTGCGTCCACGGTAAATTCCTACATTAACGATTGTGTATTTAATACACACAACCGTAGATGGAGGGATTGTTCAGGTTGCAGGATGACTAAGCGCGTGCGCCCTGATGTCTGCAAAAAATCTGCAGCATTCCTCCGGTCTTTAAGGAGAATCGACTGCAGAAGGCTTGTGGGAGTTATCACGGGCCATTACACTTTTGCCAAGCATCTCTACATGCTTGGCATCAGTGAGACGCCTACCTGTGCTGCATGTTGCGAGGAGGAGGATGACACTGCAGAGCATTTCCTCTGTGATTGTCCCGCCTTTGCTCGCGCACGGTGGCGCACCCTTGGAGCCGACGTGGTGTGTGCCGAATCCCTTAGCTCTACATCACTGAAGCTGCTTCAAATTTTTCTCCGGAAAACGGGGAAAATACAGTAATGTTAGGTGTCTGTCTGGAGTACAATGGACCAGTGTTTGCGTCTGAGTTCTCCAGCGTATAGCAGAAGCCTTCAAAAAAAAAGACAGAAGCAAAAAAAAAAAAACAAAACCTGTCTGCACTCGTCATCAAACAAAAGGTTTCTCCTAGGTGGTGGCTGGAAACCTGATACATCAGAGGAAGCATCCCTGATAACGCTTTGACAACGTCTCCATTGCGAGACACGATCGGCGAAGTTCTTGGCGGCCTCTTACGATTGAAGCTTCCCGGAGGAAATTTTGATTGTTCTACTCGACTCCGCAGGGTTCGCGATATCCGCATACGTACCTTGGCTGCAACAAGGTAATGATCCGAGTCAACATTGGCTCCTGGGAAAGTTCGGACATCCAAGATACTGGAGGAGTGTCTGGAGGACCGACGGGTCGTAATATAATCAATTTGATTAATAGATTAGTCATGAGACCGCCAGGTGCCCTTATAGATTACACGCGGTCACAAAGTCTATTAGCTGTCCTTTCCTACGATTCGTTCAAAGATATCCTCCTTACCCAGTTTCGCCTTGAAATCTCCTAGAACAATTTTGGCGCCATAGCCTTGGACATTGAGCGTATGTTCGATCTAGGAGGTCATCTGACTGTCGTCTTTTTCTTCTGTGGGGGGCATGAACGCATATCACGCTGAGTGTTCCCGAAAATAGCTTTGATGCGAATTGTTATCAGGCGTTTGCTCACCTGCCGGAGGCTTAGGACTCTTTGCCCTCGTTCACCTCGAACAACAAATCCTCATCCAAATAGGTGTTGTTTGTTGTCCTTGTAGTAGTTTCCGTACATACATATATGTCACAGTTTTTCATCCTCTTTTTACCCGGTCCATCCCATCGCTCATCTGAAAGTGCATTCATTTCTGCTTTGTAGCAGCCTAGGGCTTTTTCTAACTGTTCGGCCGGCTCCCGGTCTGTTAAGGGACCTAGCATTCCAGGTGCAGAACCGACATTCCTGTCCTTTTATACGTTTGCAGGGGTAGTCAACATGAAGTCCGTCCGTTGAATCCGAGGCTTGTGGTTGTCTCTGAGTTTCAACATTTTTTTCGGTTACGGCTTACTAGGCCGTATCCCAACTGACTAAACCTGTCTTTTTGGCGCAGGTGGGTTCCACCCAGCCTCGGTGGGTTGAGGAGCGGAATTTTATATTTGTTTATGAACAGTACTAAATCGGTCTTCTTTGGGTCCACCCCAAGTCCACAGTACCGTGTCCAGGTTTCTACTGTATGTCGTACACTCTGCATAAGGTCGCATAGAGTGCTGGGAAATTTTCCTGTGACGGCAATAGCAATGTCGTTCCCATGGGCGATCACAGCGTACCCTTCCTGTTCAAGCAACAGCAGTAGTTCGTTGGCCACCACGTTCCAGTGGAGAGGGGAGAGTACTTCACCCCGTGGTGTACCTTCGCTGACTATTCTGGTTGAGACGGCACCAGCGAAGTTGGCTTTGAAAACTCTTTGTATTAGCAGCTGTCTTACCAGTTCTATCACTGATCCCGTAACACTAAGATCAGACAATGCCTTGATGACGGCCCATGGTTCAACATTGTTGAAGGCGCCCTCAATGTCGAGAAAGGCGATTAGAGTGTATGGCTTACTTTCCAGTGACCTTTCTATTTTACTGACCAATGAGTAGAGTGCTGTTTCCACCGATTTGCCTTTGTTGTAGGCATGTTGGTTATCCGACAGCCTTCCTGAATTGCAGCTGTACCGGATGTGTGCGTCTAAAATCTTTTCTAGAGTTTTTAATAGAAAAGAAGTGAGACTAATAGGCCTTAGGTCATTTGCATACGTGTGGGAGCTTTTGCCTGCCTTGGGTATTAAAATGACGTTGGCTACCTTCCACTTGCTGGGGATGTAGGAAAAGGGAGATACTGATGATACATTATATTTTTTGGTTGTTGGCCTTTAAAAAACCTCTCCAACTGGTACGGTCTTTCGCCAGCAGTCTCCAGGTTGGATTCAAATGCCTTTCGGGCCAGAGCTGTGATTTCCATGCGCTCTACATGAACTAGCTATCTTAGTCTTTGGATTCGCTGACGCCGTGCTACGTTGATGTCACAACGTACAGCCCGTACAATTCACTATTAAGTAATCTCCTTCACTCGTATTGACCAGTGAGTTTTGCACGACAATTTCAAGGACGATGTTTAAAAAGTCACACGATAGCGTGTCGCCCTTTCTAAAACCTTTTTTTTGACATAAAAGGTATCGGTCAAGTCACTTCCGACTCTAATGGAGCAGCGAGAGTTATCCAATGTCATCCTGCACAATCTGACGAGTTTGCAGGGATGTCAAAACTGGCGTTGTGTAGCTCGTCTCTGTGCATGCTATCGTATGCGGTCTTAAGGTCGATAAACAGATGGCGGGTGTCGGTCTGGAACTCGTTGTTTTTTCCAGGATCTGCCGCAGTGTGGATGATTGATCGATAGTGGACTTCCCGCGCCTGAAACCACACTGATATGAATCAATCAGTTTATTAACGAACGGTTTCAAGCGTTCACACAGTGCAGCAGAGAAGATTTTATAAGCGATATAATTGGCGTAGACAAAGGGGTCTCCTTTCTTGTGGATCGGGCAAACATTACTGAGATTCCGTTCATCGGGCAGCATTCCTCTGACCATATCTTACAGATGAGCTGGTGCATACTCCCAATCAGGTCATCTAAAGTACTCGGTAGATAGTCCATCTGCTTCAACAGCTTTGTTGGACTTAAGATTAGAAAAAGCATTTCTAACTTCGTACAGGTCAGGGGTCGGAATTGTCTGCAATTAATTTTGTTCTTGCTAACATGAAATCAAATGTCCAAGGTTTTTATAGAGATGTACGAGATACGTACGTAATGTACGTATGTGCGTCTCGATTGTCTCGAGAACCAACGATGGTTTGACATGGGACTAATTTCATTCGACGCGTAATTCGTAACTTAGAACTGATTAAGTTACCAAATAATTAAAAAAACCGGCCCAGTGCGAGTCGGACTCGCCCACAAAGGGTTCCGTACTATATAAATATGAAAGAGACTATGTATGTTACCTCCTCAGTCATCACATTAAATCACATTTTTTTTATGATGACAGATCTTGGTTGCAGGCAGGTTATCGGCATATTACTTTGATAATCAAAAATCTTCATGATGAGATATAGTTGATCATCAAAGTGTCCATTGAATTCAAATCAATTATCTTACTTGACAGCAACGATGTGAAAAGGTGAATAACAATAATGGGAAGTAAGGGGAAAAGGTTTGCAGGTAGGATTAATTCACCAAAGACACAAAAGAGATCAAAACTGGGAAGTTTGCTACTGGTTGTGGGATATTGTCGACTAACATTAGTTCAGTATGTGACCAAGGGGATTTTTTGGATGAAAATCATGTCTGTTGTAAGGGAGCCCCCCTTAAATATTCATTTTGTTCTGTTTTTAGTACTTGTCGTGGGAGCGGCAACAGAAACGCATCATCTGTGAAAATTTCAACTGTCTAACTATCACGGTTCACGAGATACAGCCTGGCGACAGACGGACGGACGGACGGACAGCGAAGTCTTAGTAATAGGGTTCCGTTTTACCTTTGGGTACGGAACCCTAAGAAGGCAAAAAATATGTGCAACACAGCTGTTGTGAATGAGAAGTGATAAAACATACTGATGAAGGCATAACACTCACAGTATGTGGTCTAATTCTAATATAATACTGTAAGTGCACGGAAAAGTTGCTGAGAACCACAACCAACGTGAAAATTCTGTCGGCTCCTCTCTTTTTATCTAAGACAACCATCCTTGGAGAGTAGTGAACGAACATCTACGACCCAAACCACTGGACTCCGTTCAGACATTTAAAAAAAAGATATAAATATAACGATATTTCACGAGGGAAGCATAAAATGGGCCATCAATTCTTTTGACCCATACAAATCCCCGGGGGAGGATGGCATCTTCCCAGCCCTTCTTCAGAAGGGGAGTGCGCAAATTAGCCCCATGCTCATTAACATCTTTAGAACCAGCTATGCATGGGGACACATACCAACAAGCTGGACAGAGCTAAAGGTAAAATTCATTCCCAAAGTAGGCCGTAGACCCACAGACCTGCCTAAGTCCTACAGACCGATAAGCCTTACCTCTTTTTTCCTAAAAACAATGGAAAAAATCCTGGATAGGCATATCAGGGACGGTGCACTGAGAAGATCACCACTTCACAAAAACCAATATGCCTACCAGCCTGGGAAATCGACCACGCATGCTCTTCAGGAACTAACGGCCCGGATTAATAAATCCCTGAGCGACAAAGAAATTGCGATGGGTTGCTTTCTCGATATTGAGGTTGCTTTCGATAACACCGAATACACCCAAATAAAACGTTGCATTCTCAGCACAGGGGTGGACAACACCACATGCAATTGGATCCAACATATGCTTAGCAACAGGAAAATAAGCACCTCGCTAGGCAATGACAAAATCAGCGTTAACGCCGCGAAAGGATGCCCTCAAGGCGGGGTTCTCTCACCACTCCTGTGGTCCATCGTGGTCAACGAACTGATAAGCATACTCAGCAACAATGGCTTCGATGTCCAAGGCTACGCTGACGACATAGTGATCCTGATCAGAGGCAAATTCGAAGACACAGTCTCGGAACTCCTCCAACGGGCACTAAACCTTGTTGCAAACTGGTGCTTAAAGGTTGCACTAAATGTAAATCCTAGAAAAAGCACCATAGTCGCCTTCACCAAAAGAAGGAACAGGCACAAACTTACTAAACCTACCCTCTTTGGTGAAGCGATAGAGTTCTCAAAAGAAGTCAAATATCTAGGGATAACTCTAGACGAAAAGCTCACTTGGAACTCTCACATTACAAAGACCATTGAGAAAGCCAGGATCTCCTTATGGACCAGCAAAAGTCTCACTGGCAAAAACTGGGGCACAAACCCCAAAATGTCCCGCTGGCTATATACAGCAATCACCAGACCAATCCTTACATATGCTGCGCCCGTCTGGTGGCACAAAACAAAACAAGTATCAGTGCAAGCCAAGCTCAACAAATTGCAAAGACTAGCTTGCATCTGTATCACTGGGGCCATGAGAACAACCCCCACAGCAGCACTAGAAGTCATCACAGACCTGCCACCTCTTCATCTCCAACTGAAGAAAGAAGCAATGGTCTTCGCCCACAGGATGATCATGGAGGATGACTCTAACCGTAGGCTCTTTCACCCTGACATCCTTACAGAAATAAACAGGCATGAAATCCTAAAGATATCTCTTACAGACAACTGTCTCCCCAGATATAACTTCAGCCAAAACTACAAGGTCACATTCCCTAACCGACAAAACTGGGAACAGGATAGACCCTCCTTCAACCGTGGATCCTACGTGTGGTACACAGATGGCTCCAAAACGGACGAAGGCGTTGGGGCTGGAGTATACGGAGCAAATACAGGCACATGCATTTACGTCAGCATGGACAGTTATAACTCCGTTTTTCAAGCAGAGATATTTGCTATAGAACTCTGCCTCAGAGAAAATATAAACAGAAATATACTTAACAAAAACATTTACATTCTCTCTGACAGCAAGGCTGCACTTCAAGCCCTAAAGAGCTTTGAAATAACCTCCAAGCTGGTATGGGATTGCCTACAGCTACTTCACCAGCTGGCCAGTACAAACAGAGTTCATCTCATTTGGATACCTGGACACAGCGGCCATACAGGCAACGAAAAGGCGGACCTACTAGCAAGGAAAGGCTCTGCATCACCATTTATGATGTCACGGCCTTTCTGCGGCATACCCACTAGCACCACCAAATGCTGCATAAAAAATTGGTTAAGGAACACGACGGATCACTACTGGTCACAAACGAAAGGCAGCAGACAAGCCAAGCTGTTCCTCCCAACTACATCCCTCAAAAGAACGAAACAACTTCTCATGCTTTCGAGGAGTCAGATTCGTTTAATCACAGGTTTCCTTACTGGACACTGCCCAGTTAATAAAAACCTCAAAACAATGGGCATCATACAAGATGACACTTGCCGTATGTGTAATGAAGACGAAGAAACAGCAGAGCACATACTATGCCACTGTAACTGCCTGGTCAGTACACGTCTTCGTCACCTAGGCAAGCATTATCTTGAAGCAGAAGAAATTGCTGCCAGCTCACTCAAAAGCATACTAAGTTTTATTACGGACTCAGGTTTTCTGAGTGAACTGTAAGTGGGGGACATCACAATGGGCCCAATCGTGGCCGCAGTGATCAGGCGACTCTGTCCCACCCCCCAAGCCCTATCTATCTATCTATCTAAGAAGGGTTGTCTTTAGACATTTTCCGATCGCGCAGTAGAGCTCGTCTTCGTGTATTCCGCATAAGCCCTTCACCAAAAACCGACTGACTCGGTCCTCTTCAACACATTAATCATCATCTTTCTTCGTCTCTCTTCTTAACCATGTTTTTCGCAGAACACCACCTCACAACGAGACCTACTCGGCAGAGAAGCATGTTCTCTGCCCCGCTCTCTTTACATGCCTCTTAAATATGAAACAAAGTGTATTCCAGATTTACAAAGTTTATTACTTTTAATTTGTGTGCACCACTACACGCTTATAATACTTATTACTATATACTTAATCATCCATGGCATACTTATTCATCTATGGCATACTTGTTCATCTACGACACATACATATGTATATGCATCTTCTAAACCATTGAAAACCGCATACTGTTAAGAGCTTCAAAACGTGAAAATTGTAATTATTTAAAACGTGTTGCATAATACCAGGCAATATCCAAATTGTGTGGGCCTTGCGGGTCGCACCTAAACCACATTTCTAACTTCCCAGTAGGAAGTTATTGTAATGGGACCGATTTAGCGAATTCCAAATTTTGACATACATATCTCCACGTTTCAAGGTCACCAGAATCCATATCCATGGTTTTTATAGAGATGTGTGTGTGTGTGTATGTGCCTATGTGCGCATGTGCGTTATGAAATTTCCCGCTCGATTATCTCGAGAACCCAAAATGGTATTGACATAAGATTGGGCTCATTCCACGCGTAATTACGCATCTTATTACTGAGTTTTCAGCAAAACCGATGCGGCTGTTTTTTTTTGTTACAAATTAAATAACTAAATAATAGGCGAGAGAAATTAACAACTCGCGGTGTTCCCAAGCACATCCAGCTGCTAGGATACGCGGATGATATCGACATCATCGCGTGTTCTCGCTGTGGCATTGTGGAAGCATTCACAGCAATTGAAGAACAAGCGAAACGAGTTGGTCTTAAGATCAATGAGGAGAAAACGAAATACATGCTGTCAAGCTAAAACCAATCCGTCGCTCACCACCTGGGACAAAATATAACAATTGACAGCTACAATTTCGAGGTAGTTCAGGAGTTTGTCTACCTCGGGGCAAACGTAAATTCCACAAATGACACCACAGTGGAGATCCGGCATAGAATCGCCCTTGGCAACCGTTGCTACTTCGGCTTGTCCAAACAACTGGGGTCAAAGTCATGCTCTACAAAACGCTCATTCTGCCAGTCTTGCTGTACGGAGCCGAAAGCTGGACGATAAGCAGGACAGCGGAGCTGATTTTGGGTTCTTTCGAAAGAAAAATTCTGCGCCGGATATTTGGTCCTGTCTGTGAGGAAGGTGAATGGAGAAGAAGACACAACCGCGAACTCTACGAGCTGTACCAAGATGTGAATGTAGTCCGGAAGGCAAGGATCCATCGACTACACTGGCTCGGCCACATCGAGCGCATGGACATCAACGCTCCAGTTAAGAGGGTCTTCGACTCCGAGCCTCCTGGTTCGAGAAGAAGAGGAAGACCGAACCTCCGGTATAAAGACCAAGTAATCGCGGATGTAAGACATCTTGGTCTTGACAACTGGAAGCAGCGTGCCCGGGACCGTCAAGGATGGAAGGCAGCTATAGCTCAGGCTCAGATCCTCCATGGATCGCTGGCCTGATAAGTAAGTAAGTAAGGTGTTCCCAAGCGGGCCCTCATCTAAGTACTGATCGCACCCGATGCTGGTTGATCGCGGTGATCGAACGACAACCGATACATATGTATGAGATTGCTCGGACTGTGTTGTGATTGGGTGAGGAAACGCACACTTATGAGCTGCTGGTGAGTGCAATTATTAAACCCACGCGCTCATGAGTAATTGGCTGTGAGCATTTTTTTCATTGTTGGTTTCGGATCGGAGCGTAAGAAAACTATACCCATGCGTATACCAATTTGAACTTGATATCACGAGTGGTAATGTAAATATGTATGTTTACGTAAATTTTACTCCAGATTACCCATTGTAATGAAAATGATAAAATGCAATTAATCAATAAAATTGATTGTTGACAATTTCATGGATTTAGACAAATACTTTAATGTTTCTTTAGCCGCGTTGATATTACATACATATGTATGGATTTTTATGAATGACGAAGAATTTTGAGGGGGCGAGCACGGGTCCAGCTAGTTTTCTATAAAGTTTAAATTAGAAACTTTCAGCAATCGAAATTGCACACGCACGTGAGCAGTTTATGAGCAATAGATTGTTAATGTGCGCATATGAGTGTGCGTTTCCTTACCCTGGGTTACGAAAGCAATAGGCGGCTTGATGCCAACAACACACGGTGTTTCCAAGCGGTTCCCCATCTAAGTACTGACCGCACCCGATGCTGGTTGATTGCGTTGATCGGACGAGAACCGATACATTACCCATCATTCGTCTAAAAAAAACAAAAAGGTATTATAATCGGTCCATTTGTTCATTAGTTACGATGCCACAGACAGACACAAAAACACCTCAAACTTATAACACCTCTCTTTTTGCGTCGGCGCCGGTTGAAAATTAAAACAAAAAAAAAAAAAAAATTAAACAAAATGGGTGTTTCCATTTTTCCCACTGGGTAGTTAGTCGTGTGGGCCTTACGGGTCGCACCTAGACCACATTTTTATTAATGTATTCCTATAGCTACCTTATGCTAAGCAAAATGATTAAAACAAGCTGACATATCTTAAGTCCTAAGGATAGTACGTGGTTTGACTCGAGCTGCAAAGAGGCTATTAGGCTCAGGGAGCTAAGTTTTCGGGCCTACAAGGCAAACAGTTCTGAGGAAAAAACTACATACGAGCCAGAAATGACTGCAACACCCAGATTCGACGGATTAAATTCCAATCCGACCAAAATGAAGGCGTAAAATCCTTCAATGTCCCAAAGGAAGCAGAAGTTTCTGGTCGTTTGTAAAAAACGTAAAAAGCTCAACTAAGTCGTCTATACCGACGCTCATCCACAATGACATTCCAGCTGTCACCCCCTAAGACAAGGCTAACCTACTTGCTGCCCATTTCGCAACCAGTTCTCAGCTGCCAGCCTGTACTTTGTCTCCGCCTGTACTAGAGTGCGTCAATTCCACCATGGGACTAATCCACTTCCGCACTCGTACAGTCGCAAGGGTTCTTAAAGACCTCGACATACACAAATCCGTTGGTCCAGATGGTATTGCCCTAATAGTTCTGAAGAGGTGTTCTTCTACGCTGGCAAAACCACTGCGTACGCTTTTTCACCTTTCCTACACCTCTGGGCTCTTTCCGAGTAGGTGGAACACAGCATTTGTCCAGCTTATACCCAAAAAAGGCGAATCATCTTCTCCCTCCAACTACCGACCCATTGCACTAACGTCCCTTCTTTCCAAGGTCATGGAAACGCTGATTAACCGTCAGCTTATGAAATATCTTGAATCACGGAAACTCCTCAATGACCGCCAATACGGTTTCCGCAGCAACAGATCCACTGGTGATATGATGGCATATCTCGCTGAAAAGTGGAATCACTCGCTTCACCAAGCAGGTGAAAGCAAAATTGTTGCACTGGATATTTCGAAAGCATTTGACAGGGTTTGGCATGAAGCCCTTTTGTCGAAAATGCGTGCTTTTGGGATCGATGAGTCTCTCTTTCAATGGATTAGAAGCTACCTTTCGAATCGTTCAATTCAAGTTGTTTTGGACGGATTCAAGTCTGATACTCACTTTGTAAATGCCGGTGTTCCCCAGGGCTCCGTTTTGTCTCCGACACTCTTTCTTATTTTTATAAATGATCTCTTGTCTGTTACTTCTAATCCAATCCACTCCTTCGCTGACGACAGTACCCTCAGCTTCTCATATTCGTTCACAAGTGAAATGCCTAGGATTCTTATACAGATGCAAGAAATGTTTCTCACCCTTAGATCTGGCTACAATCTATAAGGCGTTCATTCTCCCCAAATTAGAGTTTAACGCTCATGTCTGGTTGGGTGCTTCCAAGACCTCACTGCACCTACTTGACAGAATACAAAAACGAGCCATAAAACTGATAGGTGACTACAGCATTACCAAAACATTAGACTCGCTGGAACACCGCAGGAATGTTACCTGCTTCTCCCTGTTTTATCGTTGTATGTATGTATGTTGGCGTTACAGTCCATGAAGAACCTGAGCCGAGCTTCTCTCAATCACCCATGTTGTGTGGGATTTCATTTTCACATAGGTGAAAGGGACCTACAGTTTATTGCCGGTTCCGAACAGCGAATTTCGAGAAGCTTTTCATGACAATTTTACTACAGGGGGTTTTGTCAGAGCCCCGCTGAGGAGAAACACCGTGAAAAACACGTTCGATGACATGGCTGTGTCGGGAATCGATCCCGAGTCGTTGGCGTCAGAGGCCCACACACTACCCACTGCGCCACGGTGCTCTCCTGTTTTATCTTAATCAAAACAAATCTATTTTATCGTTACTACCACCAAAAATGCTCTGATGAAATAGCCAGTTGCATTCCGCCCCTTCAACATTTCTCCCGCAATACACGTCTCTCTAGGAATGCTCACCATTATACTCTGAAGCCCGCTTTCGGACGTACTGTCAAATATAGAGAATCTTTCATTAACCGAACCACACGAATCTGGAACTCCCTGCCGGATTCGGTTTTCCCCCCACAATGCAACATGCAAGCATTTATGATCAATGTCCATCGGCACCTCCTCTATTCCTCTTCCTCTCTACCTTCTGCCCGCACTGTGTCGGCGACATAATAAGGTTATTAGACCTTGAGTGCGCGCAAATTAAAAAAAAAATATATATTGTTGCGGAGATGCAAGCGGACCGTTAAGTTCGAAAACTCTCTGGAAGCGGGGATGGGAATGATGTCAACTTCCAATGGAATTGTCAGAGCGTTCTAGAGATTTCCTATGGGGAACTTCCAACGGCGAACGTTCGAGACGGTGGACCGAGAGCTATATAAGTGCGAACACTCGCCCTCGACATTCATTCAGTTTCATTCAGTTTGTGGTATAAAACAGCGTGTGACAAGTCGGTGTGATCAACCAAGGTGAAAAGAAAAGCTTTCAATAAAGGTTTGTGTATTGTGTAACAAAGTTTAAAGTGGATTGTACTGTGTAATAAAGTTTAAAGTGGATTGTATTGGATAATAAATAAAAGTGGTGAAGCTACACAGATAATTGATCTGTGGTGAAAGAAATAAAAGTGTGTGTGTGTTTTTAATTGGGAAAACGTAGAAAATTGTAGTTTATCGCAATCCAGTGGTGCGAACCCTATTTGGTGTGGGGATTGAATAAATTCGTAACAATATTGTTGCGGAGATGCAAGCGGACCGTTAAGTTCGAAAACTCTCTGGAAGCGGGGATGGGAAGGATGTCAACTTCCAATGGAATTGTCAGAGCGTTCTAGAGATTTCCTATGGGGAACTTCCAACGGCGAACGTTCGAGACGGTGGACCGAGAGCTATATAAGCGCGAACACTCGCCCTTGACATTCATTCAGTTTGTGGTATAAAACAGCGTGTGACAAGTCGGTGTGATCAACCAAGGTGAAAAGAAAAGCTTTCAATAAAGGTTTGTGTATTGTGTAATAAAGTTTAAAGTGGATTGTACTGTGTAATAAAGTTTAAAGTGGATTATATTGGATAATAAATAAAAGTGGTGAAGCTACACAGATTATTGATCTGTGGTGAAAGAAATAAAAGTGTGTGTGTGTTTAAAATTGGGAAAACGTAGAAAATTGTAGTTTATCGCAATCCAGCGGTGCGAACCCTATTTGGAGTGGGGATTGAATAAATTCGTAACATTTGGTGTCAGAAGTGGGATTGCGAGTAAACGAGTGAAACTTTATTTGAGTTGTGAAGTGAATTATTGCAGAAGTGAGAAAATGGTAAAATTGGAAAAGTTGACAATTGAACAACTGAAAAAAGAGCTGGATGCCCGGGAATTATCCACAGTGGGAAGTAAAGCCAACCTGGTGGAGAGACTGCGATCGGCGTTGCAGGAAGAAAGTGTCGACTGGGAGAGTTATGAATTCGGGGTGGAGAAGCCGTCGACATCCACTGAGCCAGCGTTCGATATGCAGCAAATTCTCGCGGCTATGAGTGCTTCTCTGAGTCAGAAACTGATGGAAAATTCCACTTCTCTGAGTCAGAAACTGATGGAAAATTCCACTTCTCTGAGTCAGAAACTGGAGGAAAATTCTATTTCCCTGAGCCAGAAGTTGGAGACGGTAGAAGAGATGCTAGAGAACAATCGAGAAAGCTTGAGAGACATCCAGCAAGCCGTTAACGATCGATTCCAGAATGTCGAAGAGAAAATCGAGACACTGGACAAGAAGGTTCTAGATCTCGAGAATAGTCAAGAAAAGAGAATCGAGTCACTGGAATCGAGGTTCGACATGAAGGTTCTGGAACTCGAGAAAACTATCCAGAACGTACAGCATCAAGGAATCGTCGTACCGACTGCAGCATCAAAATTCACAGCTCCCAACTTCGACGGCAAGAGCGCTTTTAACATCTTTAAGCTCCAGTTCGAGACAACAGCGGAACGGAATCAATGGGGAGAGGAAGATCGTGTGGCTGCCCTAGTAATTTCCCTTAAAGGTGAAGCAGCTGACGTTCTACAGACCGTCCCGGAGACCCAGAGAAGGAACTACACAGCCATATGGGATGCTCTTCATCGAAGATACGGCAGTGAGCACATGCAGGAGATGCACAAGCTGGAACTTAAAGGACGCAAGCAGCGTGGAAACGAGACCATCCAACAGTACGCTGCCGACATCGAGAGGCTGTCTCATCTAGCCTACGCGGATGTTCCAGTTGATGTGGTGGAAAAACTTAAAACGGATTCTTTCATCCAAGGGCTAAGGGACCCCGATACGCAACGAAGTTTGATTCTCCTGCCGAAGACATCTTTCAAGGAGACAGTTGCCAGCGCTCTCGCATGTGAAACATCGCTCTTGATATGCCGACCTTCCATCAAATTACGGCGCATATCCCAAGATCAGGATAGTTCCAGAACAACAACGGCGAGTAGGAGTGGTTCATTCCCGGGTAGATGCTACATCTGCGACCAGCAGGGGCACATTGCGAGGAACTGCCGTCTGCGAAGGAAGCGTTCGAGGTCTAGTTCGCCAAAAAGAGACCAAGGGAGTGAACGCGAACGTGGAGGTGCAAAAGGTGCACCTAACAATCCGTTAAACTAAAACGAGTCAGTGCAGAGGGGCATGCGCTGGCTCCCACATTTGAGTGCCCCAGCATCCTCGTATCCCGAATATGTAGAGGTGCGACCAGCCTAGTAATCGAGGGAACGATGGACGGGCGACGATATCTGCTGACGTTGGACACGGGCGCAACTCATTCAGTCATCCGAAGCGGATTGGTTTCTGACATCGAACCCTTTTCCGAGGTAAGGCTTCGTACAGTAACTGGTGAGAAGGCGGATGTTAATGACGAGCGTACCACTGACCCGTAAACGTGGAACAAACTGTCAGGTAAACGAGCGGTCGAGGTGAAAAGAGAGGGAAGCCGGGGTGAAAGGAGAAAGAGAAAAGCGTTAATTTCGAATGGAAGGAGAAATATCTTTTTTTGAGTTTTTATTTACTTTGTTTCTTTTGTAATTAATAAATATAATAATACTGCAGAAATCTTTCAATTTCCATTCGAAACATTCTCAAAAAAAGTAATTTACGTTTCGACGAGATCCGGGTGGCTTGCAAAGACAGATAAAATGGCGAGCGATTGCAAAGCGTGCAACAGAACCAACGACCAGGATGACATGGTGCAGTGCGACCATTGCGACGGATGGTATCACTACGAATGTGTGGGAGTCAATGAAACCGTGAAGCAGAGGCAGTTTAAGTGTTCCGCTTGCACTAGAGTCAGACAGGGTTCCAACTCGAGATCACGTAGTGGGAAATCGTCGATTAAAAGTCGTCAGAGGTTGGTCGAGATTGAATTGCAAAAGCTCGAGGAGGAAAATCAACTGGAGACAGAAAGGCAGAAACGCTATTTAGAGAAGAAGTACGAGTTACTTAAGCAGAAGGAAGAATGCACTGAGTACAGTGGTGACAGTATCTCGCAGCGCCGTGTTATGGAGTGGGTAAATCAGAACAAAGAGGGAAACACGAAAACGTCTGATGAACTTCCAGAACGCCTACTCACTCAGAGTCATATAGCAGCTCGGAAGGGGTTGTGCAAGGAGTTGCCTATCTTTACTGGGAGGACAGAAGAATGGCCGGTTTTCATTTCGAATTATGAAAACAGCACAAGACTCTGCAATTATTCTGACGACGAGAATTTATTACGCCTACAGGGTGCTCTGAAGGGTGAGGCATACAAGGCGGTACGTAATCTATTGCTACTTCCTAAAACAGTACCAACAGCCATTGAAACACTGCGTATGTTGTTTGGCAGGCCAGAACACATTGTCATTGAGTTGCTGAACAAACTCAAGTTAGAACCGCCACCCAGGATGGAAAAGTTGAACACCATTATTTCCTTTGCTCTGGCGATAAAAAATCTGAGTTGTACAATGGAAGCGTCTGGTATGTCAGATCAGCTGAACAGTCTGTTAGTGCTACATGATTTAGTAGAGAAACTACCGCCGTCGATGAAAATGGAATGGGCTGACTGTGTTGGCATCGGGCATCAGCAGAACATCAAAGGGTTTGCAAATTGGCTTCATTCAAAGGCTGAGTCGGCTGCAGCAGTCTCCAGATATTTTGTTGGCCCGGAAAAGTTAGAGAGGCGATCCGCACATCTTCATGCACATGCGGAAGTTAAACCACCCCCAGTGCGAGACGTAAGGAAATCGCCTGAAGCTGGCTGCTATGCATGCAATGGACGTCACCGTCTTCTTAACTGCGGCGTGTTTGCGAAGATGAGTTGCCACGAAAAATGGAACGTAGTTCAAGGAAGGTCAGTTTGTAGCTCCTGTTTGAAACATCCGAGTAGGTTTAAATGTCGGGAACAGATGATATGTAACATCAACGACTGCAAGGAAAAGCATCACAAGCTTCTTCATGGACTGGCTGAGACTAAGACCGACACAGTAGCACACATAATGGGGTGTAAACACAAGAAAGAGACCTGGTTCCGTATTGTGCCAGTGAAGCTCTATGGAGAGGGTAAGGAGATATCGACCTTTGCCTTTTTGGACAGCGGGTCTTCGCTCACGATATTGGAGGAATCCATCGCTAAAGAAATTGGTCTTAAGGGTGTGCGTAAACCGTTATGTTTAAAGTGGACTGCAAATACCACTCGTTGGGAAGAAGACTCCCAGGTAGTACCTGTAACTGTTTCCGGAAGTATTGGTGAAGTCTTCCATCTACATGGGGTGAGGACAGTAAAGCAACTGGCCTTACCCATGCAATCAATTCGCCCGCATGATCTACAGAAGCAGTATCCCCACTTGAAAGACGTACCGCTACCGTCATATAACAATGCAAGATGCGGAATTCTCATTGGCCTTAATAATGAGAAAGTATGCTTACCTATAGAGGTCCGTGAAGGCAAATGGAATCAACCGATAGCTATAAAGACTAAGTTGGGATGGTGCCTGAGTGGCGGTGGTGGTGGTGATGCTGAAGACGGTGCTGTACACAATAGTTGCGAAATTTGCGAATGCAACAAAGACCTTCACGATGTTGTACGTGAGCACTTTAAACTAGAGGACCATGGAATATCTAGAAAAAAGCTGGTCTCGCAGGAGGAAATCCGAGCAAGAAATATTTTGCTTTCAACAACTAAGCCAATCAATAAACAATACGAATCCGGTCTCCTCTGGCGATTTGATGACTTCACTATGCCCGAAAGTTTTTCGATGGCCATGAAGCGTTTACATTGCCTCGAGAAAAAGATAGTCTGTAACTCATCAGCTTTAAAAAGCATCAATGAACAGGTAGAAAATCTCATTGCTAAAGGTTATGCGAGAAAATGCAATCCACAACACTTGGAAAAACACTCACCAAGGGATTGGTATTTACCCATATTTGTGGTGGTAAACCCGAATAAGCCAGGTAAACTTAGATTGGTGTGGGATGCAGCAGCGAAAGTACAAGGTACCTCTTTAAATAGCATGTTGTTGAAAGGTCCTGATCAAATGAGGGCCCTCCCAGAAATTCTTCACGGATTTAGAAATGGAAAGGTTGCTATCGCTGCTGATATTCAGGAGATGTTTCACCAAATCCGAGTGAGAAAAGAAGACAGATGCTCACAAAGGTTTCTTTGGAGAGGGGGACAAACGGATCGAAAGCCTGATATATATGAGATGGATGTACTTACCTTTGGGGCATCATGTTCGCCAAGCATTGCCCAATACGTAAAAGACATCAACGCCAAGAAGTTTATAGGGAAACATCCACGAGCGGTGGAGGCGATATTAGAACATCACTATGTTGACGATCTCCTGGATAGTGTTTGTACTAGCGAAGAGGCTATTACCTTGGCCAAGGACATTCGATTTATACATTCACAAGCAGGATTTAACATTAGGGGTTGGTTATCAAACTCAGTTGAAGTCATGCAAGCGATGGGCGAGACCGTTGAGCAGAATGGACGAACACTCGACCTTGAGAGCAGCAGTAGCATTACAAAGGTCCTGGGGCTTTGGTGGAAACCAGGTAAAGATATATTCACGTTTTCCCTTAGTCTCCTTCAAACACAGGAACGCATTTTTAATGGCAGTAAGGTGCCAACGAAGAGGGAACTGTTACGAATTTTAATGTCGATATTCGATCCACTGGGTTTCCTTACCTTTTATATGGTAAAGCTCAAGGTTCTACTGCAAGACGTATGGAGGAATCATATAGATTGGGATGAGGAGATCTCTGGGCGTCTTATAGAAAAATGGGAAGATTGGAGACGTCTCCTACTCAAGGTCGAAGAGGTTTCCATTCCCAGATGCTATACAACCCTAATGTTTTCCAAGGTTCAGCTGCACATATTCGTAGATGCCAGCGAAGATGCCATGGCCACTGTGGCATATTGGCGTTTTAGCGATAACATCAAGGTCCGCTGCGCACTTATAGGGGCAAAAAGTAAGGTCGCCCCTTTATCGCCAATCTCCATACCAAGAATGGAACTTCAAGCTGCCCTTATCGGCGTGCGATTTGCTAACATGATTGAGCAGAGTCACAAATTCATGATTGAGAAACGAATATTCTGGTCGGACTCCAAAACTGTTTTGCAGTGGTTACGATCTGACGCCAAGCAATTTCAGCAGTATGTAATGTTCCGAGTGGCCGAAATCCAAGAGAAGAGCAATATTGAGGAATGGCGTTGGGTGCCCTCGAAATTAAATGTGGCTGACGAGGCCACTAAATGGAGTAGAATTCCGAATTTTAACGAGAAGAGCCGTTGGTTTAAAGCCCCACCGTTTTTATATGAACCGGAAGAAAATTGGCCATTGGAGCGGTCGCCCGTGGATAGCACTAAAACTAAAGTGACTAAAGAAATCAGGTCGAAGTATTTGATGGTGGTTGTATCAGCCTTCGACGATCCCTTTATCGACGTTTATCGTTTTTCGACTTGGAAGCGAATGCATCGAGTGATTGCTTGGGTTATGCGAGCAGTGAATAATTTCCATAATGGACGAAATAAAAGGGCACCTTTTCGAGATCCGCTGACTTCAGAAGAATTAGCTTCAGCCGAAGTAGTCATTTGGAAGATAGCTCAAGAACAGGAATTTGCGGAGGAGCTAGCTGCAATACGAAAGAAAAGGCCATTGCCAAAGTCCAGCCCACTGTTCAAGTATTCTCCATATTTTGACGAGGATGGAGTTTTACGGGTAAGGGGTCGATTTGACTTTGCAGACTACGTGGATCAATCGATGAGGCGCCCGATTATATTGTCAAGAAAGAGTAGGGTGAGTTTTTTATTGGTCCTATCTTATCACTGTAGGCTTAGACACTGCAGCAGTGAAACAGTTGTCAACGAGATCAAACAAAGGTTTTGCATTCCGGGCCTGAGAACATTAATAAGAACAGTTCGAGGGAACTGTTTTATATGTCGACAAAGAGACGCTAATCCGAGATGTCCAGAAATGGCTCCTTTGCCAAAGGCTAGGCTCGCGGCCTTCCAAAGACCCTTCACGTTTGTAGGAGTTGATTACTTCGGGCCCATAATGGTAATGCAAGGGAGAAATACCGTCAAACGCTGGGGCGTGCTATTCACTTGCCTCACCGTTCGGGCTATACATGTTGAGGTAGCCCACTCTCTAACCACTGACTCTTGCATAATGTGTGTGCAAAACTTCATGGCACGACGAGGTATTCCACAGGAAATCTACTCGGACAACGGGACAAATTTCGTTGGAGCCGAAAGGGAGTTAAAGGAGGCCCTCAAAGAAGTAAACCAGTACGTTATCTTGGAAAAATTCAGCTCGCCACAAACTAAGTGGAATTTCAACCCACCCTCGGCACCTCATATGGGTGGCTCCTGGGAACGCCTAGTAAGGTCAGTGAAGAAGATATTTAAAGAGGTAGTTCATAACCAAAGGTTAAATGATGAGATGCTGTTGTCAACACTAATCGAGGTTGAAGGTATCATAAACTCTCGTCCTTTAACCTACATATCCTTGGAGAGCGATAACGATGAGGCACTCACTCCCAATCACTTCCTTTTGGGTTCTTCGTCTGGAGCAAAACCGATCGGGAAGTTCAAGCCAACAGATCTTATGTCCAGAAAGCATTGGAGAAGATGTCAGCAAATTACCGCTTTATTTTGGAGAAGATGGATTAGAGAATACCTACCAACACTCACAAGGCGCACTAAGTGGTTTCGGAGAGTGGAGTCAGTTGCACCAGGAGACATCGTTATAATAGTGGACGAGAACTTACCGAAGTACTCGTGGCCAAAGGGGATTGTTCTTACCGTGAAAGCTAATCAGGATGGCCAAGTCAGGAGAGCAGTTGTCAAAACTGCAAGCGGTGTATACGAACGTCCAGTGGTGAAATTAGCTGTGCTTGACATCATAAAGAAGAGTGCGGAAGCCGTTGAAGAGGATTTCCACACTGAGGGGGAGAATGTTAATGACGAGCGTACCACTGACCCGTAAACGTGGAACAAACTGTCAGGTAAACGAGCGGTCGAGGTGAAAAGAGAGGGAAGCCGGGGTGAAAGGAGAAAGAGAAAAGCGTTAATTTCGAATGGAAGGAGAAATATCTTTTTTTGAGTTTTTATTTACTTTGTTTCTTTTGTAATTAATAAATATAATAATACTGCAGAAATCTTTCAATTTCCATTCGAAACAGCGGAAGTTAAGGGAAAGGTCCAGAAAAGAGTTACGATGGGGACCATCGAGTTTCAGCATGATTTCATCGTTGCGGACATCACTGATGACATCATAATCGGCGTCGACTTTATGATTAGGCATGGCTTCACATTGGATCTCAACCAAAAAGTGATGAAGTATGGCAACTTGGAACTCCCATTAACCATAGATAATGGACAGGGTAACAAGGTCAGGCGAATAGTCGTGCAAGCGCGCCAAACAGTTCCCCCGAATGCAGAAGCTGTGGTTTGGGCAAAGATAGAAGAGGATGCGGGAACAAGCCGAATGTGGGTGGTCGAACCCGACAAAAGAAATCGACCCAGCGATATAGTTGTTGGAAGGGCTCTCGTGGAACCCCGACAAGACCAATTGGTTCCAGTACGAGTCCTGAATCCTGCCAGTACACCTAGGACAATACACAAGGGAACAACGATCGCTCAATGCCAAGAAGCTGCCGCCATTATGAACTGCGAAGAATTGAAACATCAGGAAATCCAGAAAAACAAACCGTTCTTGAAAACTATGGTCAGAGAATGGACGCAACATCTAGTGGAGAAGCATAAAAGCAAAGCACTCTCCCTGCTTCGTAAATATTGGACAGTTTTTGCAGATGGTAAGAACTGTGGAAGAACATCAATTGTGAAGCACAGAATAGACACAGGGGACTCTAGACCGATCCGGCAACCACCGAGGAGGGTACCTTTGTCGAAAGAAGGAGAGGTGATCAAACTAATCGACGAGATGGAAAAGGAGGACGTGATCGAACCATCTGCGAGCCCATGGAGTTCGCCAGTAGTGCTAGTTAAGAAGAAGGATGGAAGCACCCGATTCTGCGTGGACTATAGGAAGCTGAACGACGTCACGAAGAAGGACAGCTATCCTTTACCGAGAATCGACGACACCTTGGACACACTATCTGGTGCAAAGTGGTTCTCGACGCTGGACTTGCAAAGCGGATACTGGCAAATAGAGCTTGACCAGCAAGACAAGGAAAAGACCGCGTTCACCGCCGGGGGAGAGTTGTGGCAATTTTCTGTGATGCCCTTCGGTCTTTGCAATGCACCAGCCACATTCGAGAGACTGATGAACCGGGTGCTAAGAGGACTTCACTGGAGGACTTGCCTTGTCTATCTGGATGACATAATTGTCATGGGCAAGGATTTCGACGATCACCTTAAGAAGCTTGAAGAGATACTGGAACGTATTCAAGCAGCCGGATTGAAATTGAGCCCGAAGAAATGTTCGCTCTTCCAGAACAAGGTGAAGTACTTGGGACACGTGGTGACTGCAGAAGGAGTCCATACAGATGAAGAGAAAATCTCAGCGGTTAAGGAATGGCCGCGGCCGAAGAATCTTCATGAGTTAAGGTCATTCCTGGGACTTTGCACGTATTACAGGCGATTCATCCCAGGGTTTGCAAACGTTGCCAGCAGTTTGCACGAGCTCACCAAAAAGAATCGGCCATTCAAGTGGGAGAAGCCGCAGGAGGAAGCATTCATTCACCTGAAGGAATTGCTCTGCAGTGCGAAGATTCTTGCATATCCTGTCCCGGGAGAAAAGTTTATTTTGGACACCGATGCGAGCGGACATGGAATCGGCGGAGTACTCTCTCAAATGATTGACGGGCGAGAACGGGTCATCGCTTACTACAGTAGGATCCTATCGAAGCCGGAGAGGAACTATTGTGTAACTAGGAGGGAACTTTTAGCCGTGGTTGACTGTGTCAAGCATTTCCACAAATATCTCTATGGCCAAGCTTTTCATCTTAGGACGGACCACGCAGCGTTGAGATGGCTGCTGCAGTTCAAAAACCCGGAAGGCCAGCTTGCTAGATGGATAGAGAGAATCCAGAGTTATGACTTCAGTATCGAACACCGGAAGGGAAGCAGTCATGGAAATGCGGATGCATTATCGAGGCGACCTTGCGATGTTGAATGCAAACATTGTTCACGCGCCGAGACCAAGGAACAGGTCACCGACATTCGTTGTTTCCAGGTGCTGCCAGATGATTCCTGGACTGTCGAGAAGGTCGAAAGGAAGCAGCGAGAAGATGCCGATCTGGCAGTCATCATCGACTACCAAGAACGAGGTTTTCGACCAAGTTGGCAGCAAATATCCAGTGAAAGCCCAATCGTGAAAGCTTACTGGGCTCAATGGCAGAGTTTGAAGCTGAAGAACGGTTGCCTCTACCGCAGTTGGGAAAGTGAGAACGGGAACATTGTAAACGATCTGCTGGTAATTCCGAAAGGACAAATCGAAGAGGTCATCCGAGAATACCACGAGGGACCAAGCGGGGGTCATCTTGGTGTTAACAAGACTGTAGAAAAGATCAAGAGACGTTTCTACTGGGTAGGATGCCATGAGTCGGTTACGCGTTTCATTCGCAGGTGTGAACAGTGTGCGAAGGCAAAGGGTCCAGTTAGGAAAACTCGAGGAAATATGCAGCAGTACAATGTTGGAGCACCGTTCGAACGTATCGCAATGGACATTGCAGGCCCATTCCCAACGAGCAACGCTGGAAACAAGTACGCGCTAGTGGTGATCGATTACTTCAGCAAGTGGCCTGAGGTGTTTTGCATCCCGAACCAGGAAGCCAAAACCATTTCGGATGCATTCGTGAATAACTGGGTTTCGCGTTATGGAGTACCAATGGAACTGCACTCAGACCAAGGGAGAAACTTCGAGTCGTCGGTGTTCAAAGAACTCTGTGACATGCTAAGTATCAGAAAGACGCGGACAACACCATTACACCCACAATCTGATGGCATGGTCGAAAGGTTCAACCGGACGATGGAGGAATACCTGAGAAAAGTCGTCGTCGGAGATCAGAAGGACTGGGATGAACATCTTCCCCTTTTCTTAATGGCATACCGTTCGGCACAGCACAATTCAACGGCAACAACACCCGCCGAAGCCATTTTTGGAACTGGTCTCCGACTTCCATCGGACTTGAAGTTCGGCGTGGTACTACCGACAACTAGCGGCAGGGAAGACTTCGTAACCGAAAAGAAAGAACAGCTGAACTCTATCCATCAGTTCATCCGGGAGCGACTGAACTTGGTCAGCGATAAAATGAAGGCGCGATACGACTTGAGGGCGAATACTTCTGGATTCGAGACCGGACAATTGGTATTGCTGTACAACCCACAACGGAAAAAAGGCTTGTGCCCCAAATTGCAATCAGCCTGGGACGGACCATATGAGGTCATCAAGAAACTCAATGACGTGGTATACCGGATACAGCAGATGGGAAACAGACGGGCGAAGTATAAAATTGTCCACGTAGAGAGGTTAGCACCATATTACGGAGAAGGGTCCAATCGCTTGTTCGAGGACGAACAAGTTCAGGAGGAGGGCA
Source organism: Eumerus sabulonum (assembly GCA_951905685.1). Classification (NCBI taxonomy): domain Eukaryota; kingdom Metazoa; phylum Arthropoda; class Insecta; order Diptera; family Syrphidae; genus Eumerus; species Eumerus sabulonum. Next base: position 130,676,778 of record OX645060.1, on the reverse strand, counting down.
GTGTTGCGGAGATGCAAGCGGACCGTTAAGTTCGAAAACTCTCTGGAAGCGGGGATGGGAAGGATGTCAACTTCCAATGGAATTGTCAGAGCGTTCTAGAGATTTCCTATGGGGAACTTCCAACGGCGAACGTTCGAGACGGTGGACCGAGAGCTATATAAGCGCGAACACTCGCCCTTGACATTCATTCAGTTTGTGGTATAAAACAGCGTGTGACAAGTCGGTGTGATCAACCAAGGTGAAAAGAAAAGCTTTCAATAAAGGTTTGTGTATTGTGTAATAAAGTTTAAAGTGGATTGTACTGTGTAATAAAGTTTAAAGTGGATTATATTGGATAATAAATAAAAGTGGTGAAGCTACACAGATTATTGATCTGTGGTGAAAGAAATAAAAGTGTGTGTGTGTTTAAAATTGGGAAAACGTAGAAAATTGTAGTTTATCGCAATCCAGCGGTGCGAACCCTATTTGGAGTGGGGATTGAATAAATTCGTAACAATATCTTAAGTACTAGAAAATTCCTTACTGACCCCACACGAGTACTCTAAGATAAACAAGATCGCTATATCTAACTTATGTCTTGTGAGTACTTTTTCCCGAACAGGTGTATCCGGAATCTCAAAAGCCCTTTAATATAACATAATATTTTATAAATTATTGGTAATTCAAACGTTTTAAGAAAATTTAAATATTTAAAAAGTGACTAAGTGGCAACCATGGGAGTAGAAATAACGAACGCATACATACAAGCACGAACATTCACGTCGCCAATTGTTTTGTGTAGGTAACATAGAATACATGACAAAATCGTAGAACCATCGATCAGCTGAAAAGCCATATGCTGATTACCTGATTACAAACTGAATGTCGGTAAACAGACATTTATTTTGCACTTGATCAGTTGGCGAATATATCTTGTCACGGTGGTATTTCGGGCGAATCCTTTCTTCTTTGTTATCTTCCAAACTACGCATTGCTTCCGATATCTGTGGTGAGTTCATTGTTCATCTCCTTTGTTAAAAGTACTTTCAATTTGTTATCATATGTCGGTGCTTTTTGCTTGCGCTTTAGTTTTGAAATATTGTGAACTATTTTATTTACGGAAATATGTACATACATATATAGAATATAAACTGGTTTTCCAAGAAGGAATCGGTTCCGCGCTTTTGTTTTTGAAATATGTATTAAATTGTGTCGTTTACCTCTCATATCCGAAAGAAATATATTTAATCTTAACAAATTGCGTTCTATTTACTTAGATATTCAAAATTATACAACTAATCGCTGTTATCGCTCAAAGGTGACACTGCACGCCCTGCACGACTGACAATTTTTACAAATTGTACTGTTTGACTGTTTTGCTCAGCTAATGAATTAATGTTTAGTATCTAGTACACTCGTAATCAGAAAAATGCGTCCACCACCATCGATTTTTCTCAAAAATTGTATGAACTTTTTATTTAATTGACTGTTTGGCTCAATATGTCCTACCAGGTCGCATTGTCGTATATCATGTCGCCCACGAATTATATAGAAAATTTGAAAAAATAAATATCAATAAAACGAAAACGTTTCTTTGGCTGTCGTTATAGATATTCTTAAAATGACTAGCTTCTTTTGTGTCCATGCATATTTGTTTAGGTTTTTTGTTCAGATCATTACTAGCTACTTTAAAGAATTTAACACGTCACCTATCAGGAGTCGTATTCGAATTAACGTCCGATATCACTAACTAACGAGAGCACTGTGGCGCAGTGGGTAGTGTGTTGGCCTCTGACGCCGATGACACGGGATCGAATCCCGACACAGCCATGTCATCGAACGTGTTTTTCACGGTGTTTCTCCTCAGCGGGGTTCTGACAAACCCCTCGTAGTAAAATTGTCATGAAAAGCTTCTCGAAATTCGCCTTTCGGAACCGGCAATAAACTGTAGGTCCCTTTCACCTATGGGAAAATGAAATCACACACAACATGGGTGATTGAGAGAAGCTCGGCTCAGGTTCTTCATGGACTGTAACGCCAACATACATCACTAACTCGAATTCACCTATGTACGTATGTATATCAGAAGGACGAAATTTATTATTCAATTTATTAAGAGTCCAATCGTATTGAATCAAGACAATCATTCTAACTTCTTCTTTGGTGGCGTTACAGTCCATTGACGACCAGAGCCAAGCTTCTCTCAATCACCCATGTTGTGTGTGATTTTTTTTTTTTTTTCACACAGGTGAAAGGGATCTACAGTTTAATGCCGATTTCGAACGGCGGCGTGAGTCGAGAAGCTTTTTCATGGCAAGTTTACTACGGGGGGTTTTGCTAGTACCTCGCCGAGGAGGAACATCGCGAAATAAACTTTCGATGGCGTTGGTGTTATCAGGATCCGAACTCGCTCATCGTGCGCCAGAGTCCAACATACTAACCACTACCCAAAGGTAAAACGGGACCCTATTACTCAGACTTCGCTTTCCCGACCGTCTGTCACCAGGCTGTATCTCATGAACCGTGATAGTTAAACAGTTGAAATTTTCACAGATGATATATTTCTGTTGCCGCTATAACGACAAATACTAAAAACAGAATAAAATGAATATTTAAGGGGGCTCCCATACAACAGATATGATTTTCATCCAAGATATCCCCTTGGTCACATACTGACAAGGTTAGTCGACAATATCCCACAACCGGTAGCAAACTTCCCAGATTTGATCCCTTTTGTGTCATTGATGTATTAATCCTAGCTGCAACCTTTTTCCTGTAATTACGAACACTTACTTAGGTGGCGCTACAGTCCGTGGTGAACCTGGGCCTCAACCAACAAGCGTCTCCAGCTGGCACGGTCTTTGGCCAGCTGTTTCCAGCGCCGTACACCCAGTTGGTTAAGGTCCCCTTCCACCTGCGTGCGCCAACGTTGATGCGGCCGTCCTCTACCGCGCCTTCCTTCCGGGGTGGATTCGAAGACTCTTCGGGTCGGAGCTGTATTTTCCATGCGCTCTACATGGTCTAGCCACCTTAGACGCTGTTTCCGTAGACGTCGTACCAGGCCGATGTCGCTGTACAACCCGTACAGTTCTTCGTTATATCTTCTCATCCATACACCGTTTGAACACACGGGACCGTAGATAGTGCGCAGAATTTTCTTCTCGAAACGTCCAAGGGCATCTTCATCCGCTTTTGTTAAGGTCCAAGCCTCTGCGCCGTAAAGGAGGACTGGGATCATTAAGGTCTTATCTAGTGTCACCTTGGTTTTCCGAGAGAGGGCTCTACTTCTCAATTGCCTCTTGAGCCCAAAGAAACAGCGGTTGGCAAGAGTGATTCTGCGTTTTATCTCAGCGCTGGTGTTGTTGTCGCTGGTCATCAGTGAGCCAAGGTAGACGAATTCCTTGACCATTTCAAAGTTATATCCGCCCATGGTGACGTTCTGGCCAATACGTCGGTGTTGTCCGTCTCTTTTAGATGAAAGCAGATATTTGGTTTTACCCTCATTAACCTTGAGACCCATCTTAGCCGCTTCTAATTGAAACAAATCGTACCTCTTTTGTTGGCCAGTGACTCTTGCACGACCTTTTCAAGCACGATGTTGAAAAAGTTGCATGACAGCGCGTCACCTTGCCTAAGTCCTTTTTTAACATCAAAGCTATCGGTTTGCTCATTACCGACCTTAATGGAGCAGCGAGAATTCTCCATTGTCATCCTGCACAGTCGGACGAGTTTGGCAGGGATGTTAAAACTAGACATGGCTTTGTATAGCTCATCTCTATACACGCTGTCATATGCAGCCTTGAAATCGACGAAGAGGTGGTGAGTGTCGATTTGATATTCCTGGGTCTTCTCCAAGATCTGTCGTAGAGTAAATATTTGGTCTATTGTGGATTTACCTGGCCTGAAACCAGCCGATCAGGTTATCCACAAACGGTTTCAGGCGTTCACACAATATGGCAGAGAAGATCTTATATGCGATGTTAAGGAGACTTATTCCCCTATAGTTGGCGCAGTTATAGGGGTCTCCTTTCTCATGGACCGGGCAAACGATGCTGAAATTCCATTCGTCGGGCATGCTTACCTCCGACCATACCTTGCAAATGAGATGGTGCATGCACCTTACCAGGTCATCTCCAGCCGCCTTAAGAAGCTCAGCAGGCAGACCGTCTGCGCCCGCGGCTTTATTAGACTTAAGTCTGGATATCGCTATTTTGACTTCGTCTAGGTCGGGTGGACTGAATTCTGTTACATCGTCGTCCATTACGAATGGCTCGTTCTGCCTGACACCGGTATCTCGTAATTACGAACAACCAATAATAAATACCCTTTAAACTTTGATGATCCCTATTGTGTCACTGCTAAGTTAATCCTTGGTGCAAACCCTTTCGTACAATTGCTATTCCCCTCCTTTTCCACCCTGATAGGTAAAGATATCAAATGTTGCAACCAATTCAATGGTTGTGAAATTAACTTTCGATCATATCCCACAACCAAGCAAGCATTGATCCCTATTGTGTCCTTGATATATTACTCCTAGCTGCAAACCTTTTCCCCTTACTTCCCATTATTGTTGTTCACCTTTTCACATCCTTGCTGTCAAGTAAGATAATTGATTTGAATTCAATGGACACTTTGATGATCAACTATCTCATCATGGAGATTTTTGATCATCATAATCTGCCTGCAACAAAGATCTGTCATCATACAAAAAATGTGATTTAATGTGATGACTGATGAGGTAGCATACAACGTCTCTTTCATATTTATATATACAGATGGTACGGAACCCTTTGTGCGCGAGTCCGACTCGCACTTGGCCGGTTTTTCATCTACATAAACCATATTCAAATTACATACTACATTCTAGATTTTTAAAATGATTTTCTTTAAGGAAAAAATGGGAACTACACATAAAAATTGTTTTTCTTCCCTAATATGACGCTAGATGGAATTCCGTAAAGCATCTCTTCTACTTTTCGCTCTACTAATTGGTTTCCTGACTATTTTAACGGAAGCTAAGTACTCAGCAAAGGAAGATGAAAGGATAATTGCGGCCTTCCGACAACGGCTAAGGCCACCGCACAATCACGCTAAAGTGGCAAGACAACTTGTTCACAATGTAAATTGGGCTTCAATTGGAACCATTTCAACTGACGACAAACTGCATGGCTTCCCGATGGTTAACCTTATTTCAATTTCGGACAGCGCGGAAGGTGGCCCGTCAACTGGAAAGGTATTTTTTCTCATGACAGATCTCGATTTTACGGGCAAAGACATTAAGAATCACAATAATGTGACGCTGTTGTTCTCACAAGAGCAACGTGGAAATTGTTCGGAGATTGATGTGGATCCCATGGAACCTCTGTGCTGGAGAGCAATCATTAGTGGCAGTGTTCAAGTGGTATGAAAAGACTTGCAGGCCGTGTTTTTTCTATTCTTCCCTCAAACGCAATATTTTGTTTTCATTTCGAATTGCAGTTGGACAAAAATGCCAAGGACTACGAATTCGGAGTGAAAGCTTTTATGAGTCGACATCCAGCCGCAGCTAATTGGATTAAACGTAAGTTATTGTGGCAAAGTTGATACAAGTATAATACAATTCTTTGCTCAGGTCATCACTTCTACTTGTTTTTCCTTGCCATCGAGCACATTTATGTATTGGACTTTTACGGCGGTGCGAAGGAAGTTTCCGTTAAAGACTATTACAGTGCTAAGCTGGACGGCGAAGACTCAATGGAGTTGTTTGAATATAACCTTGTGGACGATTTTAAAGACTTGTAGATATACAATTGATTATATAACATACGTATGTATACATTTTAAAAAATAAACGTTGAAAAGGATTCTTGATATTCGGCACACCCTCATCTTAGAATCAATAATGTTGCGAGTGTAGCTTGCTTTGCTTGCTCTGGTGGCGTTACAGCCCGCGAAGGGCTAGAACTAAGCTTCACTCAATCACCCATGCTGCGTGTGGTTTATTATTTTTTTACACAGGTGAAAGGGACTTACAGTTTAGTGCCGATTTCCAACGGCTTGAGTCGAGAAGCTTTTTCATGGCATACTACGGGGGGTTTTGCCAGATCCCGCCGGGGAGGGACGCCGCGAAATAAACATTGATGGCTTTGGTGTTATCGGGATCCGAAGTCGCTCATCGTGCGTCAGAATCCAATACACTAACCACTGCACCACGGCGCACCTATGTATATATGTATATGTATATAGAATCTCCGAATTTGGACGATACCAATATCCACATGAGATCTAAGAGCGTCAAATGCATCCCAAAAAAGTCTATTTCGTGTAAGTTTTGAGCTGCCGGAATCATCGGTCCATACTTCTTTGAGAACGACGTTGGCCAGGCCATCACCATCAACGGCGAGCGCTATAAGTCAATGGTTACCAACTTCTTTTGGCTTGAATTGGATGATATGAACACCAACGACATGGGGTTTCAAAAGGATGGCGCTACGTGCCACATAGCTCACGCCACATTGGAAAGTCTGCACGAGCGATTCGAGGGCATGGTCATATCACGTGGAGGTAATGTGAACTGGCCACCGAAATCGTGCGTTTCGATCCCGTTAGACTTTTTCTTGTGAGGTTTTCTGAAATCGCAGACCTATGCCAATAGGCCACGAACCCTAGCGGTCCTCAAAGCCAATTTAACCCATCCCATCGGTCAAATTCAGCTAATTTATGCGCCAGAGTCAGAAAATTTGATATTTCGGATGCGCGCCAACCCAGATAAGCCACGTCGGACATTCGAATGATGTTATATTCCATACATAATGGCATCGGTAGGCCTTTCAAACGAATAAAAAACGTCGATGATATCTCACACACACTTTGTTTTATTTAAATTTAAAGATAAAAAGAGCTTAATGAAAGGCCCAGTAGATCAACCACATTTACCTCTGTGTATGTAAATCCACCGTTTTAACCTTTCCACTAAGTTCTAGGATTTCAAGGAACTTAAATCACACTGTTTGTCGTCATAAGCGGACACGTAGCGAAAATGTTGATATAGCCCAACCAGACAGAAAAAAAAAAAAATAGGTTAGGTTAGGTAAGTGGGTGCCATACTGACGAAAAGTCAAGGCTCACCTAGACTACGTGCAGTCCATTGTGCCCAATTCTATTTTAACCTGTAGAAACCCAGATGAGGATATGAATCCTAATATTCTGTTCAGCCCAATGTTACTTACCTCCTCTAGTCCCAAAAGGAAGTGTCTTCCTAGGTATACGTTCCGTGTTCGGGTTAGCGCCGGGCATTCGCACAGCAGATGAGGAATGGATTAAATTTCCTCTTCGTCCCTGCAGCTTCTGCAGATATCCTTGTGGAGCTGGCCTAGCCTGGCTGCATGGTGCCCAGTGAGGGCACCGACTGCCAGACGACTATTCCCACGATTGAACTTCAGCAGATTTTCTGTCCTTTTATTATTATAGACGGGCCAAGTCGATCTCGCCGTTGCGCATGTATCTAAGTGACATCATCGGTTATTGGCCTTCATTAAGAGCTCCGTCTCTATCTCTCTGTAGAGCGCACTGAGTGGCGTTTTGGCTTCGGTTGCGATCTGCGCGAAGTTTGCACCTGATCCTAGCCTAGCTAGCTCGTCCGCCCTCTCGTTTCCAGAGATATTCACATGACCCGGTACCCAGCAGAATGTCACCTCGTTAACATCCGATATCTCTTCTAGCCTCTCTTTGCAGAGTTTGACGAGCTTGGATCTTATCCATATGGCCGGCAGTGCCTTAATTGCTGCCTGGCTGTCAACATAGATAGTGATCATTTTTCCTGAGAGATTCTCTCCTCTAATCAGGTCTACCGCCTGCTTTATTGCGAAGACCGCGGCTTGGAAAACACTGCAGCCATCATTAAATCTATAGGAGCGATGTACATTTATCCCGAGATTCAAAATAGACCCCGGCACCTGTGACGACATCCATCTTGGATCCGTCGGTGTAGATTGCCAGTTCATTTTCCGTGCGTGACATATCACCGGTTCATTCTTCCATTCCTTTTAATAGAGAATCTATTCTCACAGGAAGGAAGTCGGGTGACATAATCCGTTTCGGTTCTGAATCTCGAGATGGCCCATCAATCCAGGACTGATGCGTGGCCGTAAATACTCCTTATCCAGAGACCGGATTCTTGTAGTCTTAGCGCAGCTCTGGCTGCGATGCTCTCGTAGTATATGTCCAAGGGTGGGAGGTTCAGCATAGCTTCATGAGCCGCCGTTGGTGTGGACTTCATAGATCCCGTCACAGCCAGACAGCCTGCCCTTTGAGCCTTTGACACACTTTGAAGATGGCATTTCTTCTCAAGCGCCTTCCACCGAACTATAAACTAGAATAGGTCTTACCACCGCATTGTATGGGTGGTATGGGTCTGAGGCCCCATAACTTTCCAAAGGCTACTCTGCACGAATATAGTGCGACGTAAGCCTTTTTGATTCTTTCATCAATATTTACTCTTCAGGTAAACTTGGAGTCCAAGATTATGCCAAGATATTTGACAGATTTTCCAGGGATCAGATCGATACCATTCATACGGGGGTAGGTGTATCTTGATACAGATCAAGGCCTCGCCCTTGACCCAGTTATCATCAGCGCATATCGCTGAGGACCTGCGGAAATTTTCCAGAAATTAAGATGGCAATGTCGTGGGCGTAGGCCGTGACGTTAAAACCCTCTGCCTCTAGAATCTTAACCATTCCATCGACCACAAGGAGCCACAGGTGGAGTGATAGAACGCCACCTTGTGGTGTACCTTTACTTACACTCACCCTTCCACTTGCTCTATCCATCGCCCAGTTTATTATACGAGTACCATTGGGTATGAAACCCACCCTAACTTCCCTCCACGCTTGTGGAACATAACCCATCCTGAGGCACCATGGAAGAATGACTTCACATGGTTCCCGCAACATAATCGGATAAATACCATCCATTCGCAGCGCCTTGTAGGGATCAAATGAATTGATTGCCCAAAGGATCTTTTTCTCAGTATCAATCTTATCGATTGTCTCATGTTTTATACATTCCCTTGACATGGCGTCCACCGAATTGAAGGTCCCTGCATTTTCGCAGCCACTTTAGTAGGAAATCAAGCACGCTCTCGTTTGAGTCTGCCCAGCTACCAACAGATCTCCTTATAGAGGATATCTGCATGGGAGCTTTGGCAAGGACCTTTCTCATAGCCTTTTTGGCTATGAAACGGATTCGAACTATAGACCTTCCGCTCGACGGGCGATGATGTTAACCAATGCACCACGGCCACCCCCATTTTTTGCAAGATTCCAGCTAAGTCTAGAGATGCGAAGCCGCTCCGCTATTCTAGCATTCCACCATGGTGGGTGGTTTCTTTCACTAGGTCGTCTGGTAGGACATGCCTTCTCGAAGGACCGGTTCAACTTGCTGCTCAGGTCTATTATCATCTTATCGATGTCTTCCGTGGAGTTGGGGTTTCCTTCCCGATGTCGGTTAAGGGTCCCACTCAGCTCCGTATTAAACCTCTGACAATTCGCCTTCCGCGGGTTTCGAAAGACCTTCCTGTCCGGCCTACGGAAATTCAAGTCAAGGAGGATCCAACAGTAAACAGAAAGTGAGCTTTGTCAGATACTCTCCAATGTAAGATTTCCTCAGTACCGTTACCAGTTACAGGTGTTATGTCTAGAACTTCCCTTCTGTTACTAGTAATAAAAGTTGGTGAATTACCCTGATTACATATAACTAGGTAAGTAGGGCGCCGTGGCGCAGTGGTCAGTGTGTTGGACTCTGGCGCACGATGAGCGAGTTCGGATACCGATAGCACCAACGCCATCGAATGTTTATTTCGCGACGTTCCTCCTCGGCGGGGTACTGGCAAAACCACCGTAGTAAACTTCCCATGAAAAAGCTTCTTGACTCACGCCGTTCGGAATCAGCATTAAACTGTAGGTCCCTTTCACCTGTGTGAAAAATAAATCACACACAACATGGGTGATTGAGAGAAGCTTGGCTCTGGTCCTTCATGGGCTGTAGCGCCACCAAAGAAGAAGAAGAAGAAAGTAAGTACTAAGGACATAACTGAACAAAGCCTCACTCCTACTATTAGTTTAGAGCTACCCCAAGTAGTGTAATGGGCGTTAGCATCACACCCTACGACTAAGTTCCTCTTACCTTGTACGGCCATTGCGATCAGTATTCTCGTTTCCTTAGAGGCGACGTCCGTTCCATCCACCACCGTCTGGTCACCCGAGCTGAAATTATTTAGCATTAGTACGTGGAGTTCTTTGTTAGTAACGATACAAGATCTAACCTTGCCTTCGCTACCGTTATAAAAGAGGCTGTATTTCGATGAACCTACTCCCCTAACCCGATTATGGAGGATCCATAGTTCTTGGATCAGAGCCACACCAAGCTGCTCCTTGTTTAGAAGCAGTATGAGGTTGGCTGATGCGGCCTTACTGTGATGGAGGTTTATTTGCACTACCTTCATTTGTAGTAGTACACTCCTTCACCACAGCTGCCATAACGCCAGGCTGCACTTTCTTCGTGAGTCTTAAAGGAAACTCACGAGCCCCGAAGAATAAGCGCATATGCCTGTCCTTTTTCATTATTTCCGGCGGATCCTCGATAACGAAGATTATACTTTTGGTAACGTCTTCGTTGCTTTCAAGAGCGACTACTTCCCAGTCATACATAGGGACCGCTGGGTTCTGTGCCCTGAGAAAGCCGAGGATCTCGCTTTTATCAATGTCTTTATCCAGTACACTCATTTTGGCTTTAGGCCTCTCCGGTACCTCGTCTAAGGGGGCTGCCTTTAGTGCAGCGCCTTCCCAGAGCTTAAAGGTGGGAATGATCTTCTTCACAAAATCATGCGAGAGCTGGTCACTGCAGTCCAGCCTACTCACACCTCGCATTCAGTTTGTGAGACCAAACGTTGGCGCAGCTTTTACAGTATCCCCTCGAATGTGGTCGAAGATCGCTCTAGCTAAGGCTTTTTCGATCATCTTCCCCTGATCGAAGGTATACTGGCCGCTCGCCCTGCCGAAATCTATCACAGCTAGCGGTAGAGCATTCCGAGCAGTCCCGCCGAACTGCACCGTAGTGTTGACCCTCACTCTATTTGCTGGGTTGTTGGCTTCCTCCTGGAAGAAAAACAAAAAAAAAAATAGGTAAGTAGGTTAGTTCAGCAGGCGGCCGCACGCTCTATTTAAACTAGGGTCATTCTGAAGAGGGCGCCACACAGGCCACTTGCTGGAGTAATCGGTCACCACCAGCGCGTATTTGTTTCCAGCGTTGCTCGTTGGGAATGGACCTGCGATGTATATGGCGATACGTTCGAACGGTGCTCCAACATTGTACTGCTGCATATTTCCTCGAGTTTTCCTAAGCGGCGCCTTTGCCTTCGCACACTTTTCACACCTGCGAATGAATCGCGTGACCGATTCATGGCATCCTACCCAGTAGAAACGTCTCTTGATCTTTTCTACAGTCTTGTTAACACCAAGATGACCCCGCTTGGTCCCTCGTGGTATTCTCGGATGATCTCGTCGATTTGTCCCTTTGGAATTACCAGCAGATCACTTTTCCAACTGCGGTAGAGGCAACCGTTCTTCAGCTTCAAACTCTGAAATTGAGCCCAGTAAGCTTTCACGATTGGGCTTTCACTGGATATTTGCTGCCAAATTGGCCGAAAACCTCGTTCTTGGTAGTCGATGATGACTGCCGGATCGGCATCTTCTCGCTACCTTCTTCTGACCTTCTCGACAGTCCAGGCATCTTCTGGCAGCACATGGAAACGAGGGATGTCGGTGACCTGTTCCTTGGTTTCGGCACGTGAACGTTGTTAGCATTCAACATCGCAAGGTCGCCTCGATAATGCATCAGCATTTCCATGACTGTTTCCCTTCCGGCGTTCAATACTGAAGTCATAACTCTGCATTCTCTCTATCTATCTAGCAAGCTGGCCTTCCGGATTTTTGAACTGCAGCAGCCACCTCAACGCTGCGTGGTTCATCCTAAGATGAAAAGCTTGGCCATAGAGATATTTGTGGCAATGCTTGACACAGTCAACCACGGCTAAAAGCTACCTCCTAGTTACACAGTAGCTCCTCTCCGTCTTCCATAGGATTCTACTGTAGTAAGCGATGACCCGTTCTCGCCCGTCAATCATTTGAGAGAGTGCTCCTCCCATTTCATGTCCGCTCGCATCGGTATACAAAATAAACTTTTCTCTCGGGACAGGATATGCAGGAATCTGCGCACTGCAGAGTATTTCCTTCAGGTGAATGAACGCTTCCCCCTGCGGCTTCTCCCACTTGAATGGCCGATTCTTCCTGGTGAGCTCGTGCAAACTGCTGGTAACGTTTGCAAATCCTGGGACGAATCGCCTGTAATATGTGCAAAGTCCCAGGAATGACCTTAAGTCATGAAGATTTTTCGGCCGCGGCCATTCCTTAACCGCCGAGATTTTCTCTTCATCTGTGTGGACTCCTTCTGCAGTCACCACATGTCCTCGCTTTGGAAGAGGGAACATTTCTTCGGGCTCAATTTCAGTCCGGCTGCTTGAATACGTTCCAGTACTTCTTCAAGCTTCTTAAGATGATCGTCGAAATCCTTGCCGAAGCAAATCCTTGCCAAGACAAAGCAAATCCTCCAGTGAAGTCCTCTTAGCACCCGTTCATAAGTCTTTCGAATGTGGCTGGCGCATCGCAAAGACCGAAGGGCATCACAGAGAATTGCCACAACTCTCCCCCGGCGGTAAATGCGGTCTTTTCCCTGTCTTGCTGGTCAAGCTCTATTTGCCAGTATCCACTTTGCAAGTCCAGCGTCGAGAACCACTTTGCACCAGATAGTGTATCCAAGGTGTCGTCGATTCTCGGTAAAGGATAGCTGTCCTTCGTCGTGACGTCGTTCAGCTTCCTGTAGTCCACGCAGAATCGGGTGCTTCCATCCTTCTTCTTAACTAGCACTACTGGCGAACTCCATGGGCTTGCAGATGGTTCGATCACGCCCTCCTTTTCCATCTCGTCGATTAGATGATTACCTCGCTTTCTTTCGCCAAAGGTACCCTCCTCGGTGGTTGCCGGATCGGTCTAGAGTCCCCTGTGTCTATTCTGTGCTTCACAATTGATGTTCTTCCACAGTTCTTACCATCTGCAAAAACTGTCCAATATTTACGAAGCAGGGAGAGTGCTTTACTTTTTTGCTTCTCCACTAGATGTTGCGTCCACTCTCTGGCCATTGTTTTCAAGAACGGTTTGATTTTCTTCATTTCCCGGTGTTTCCCATCTTCGCAGTTCATAACGGCGGCAGCTTCCTGGCATTGAGCGATCGTTGTTCCCTTGCGTATTGTCCTAGGTGTACTGGCAGGATTCAGGACTCGTACTGGAACCAATTGGTCTTGTCGGGGTTCCACGAGAGCCCTTCCAACAATGATATCGCTGGGTCGATTTCGTTTGTCGGGTTCGACCACCCACATTCGGCTTGTCGCCGCATCCTCTTCTATCTTTGCCCAAGCCACAGCTTCTGCATTCGGGGGAACCGTTTGGCGCGCTTGCACGACTATTCGCCTGACCTTGTTTCCCTGTCAATTATCTATTGTTAATGGGAGCTCCAAGTTACCGTACTTCATCACTTTTTGGTTGAGGTCCAATGTGAAGCCAAGCCTAATCATGAAGTCGACGCCGATTATGAAGTCATCAGTGATGTCTGCAACGATGAAATCATGCTCAAACTCGACGGTACCCATCGTAATTCTTTTCTGGACCACACCCTTAACTACCGCCTTCTCACCAGTTACTGTACGAAGCCTTACGTCGGAAAATGGTTCGATGTCAGAGACGGCGATTTCTCACCATGTGCCCCTGTTGGTCGCAGATGTAGCATCTCCCCGGGAATGAGCGACTCCTACTCGCTGTTATTGTTCTGGAATTACGCCGCAATTTGCTGGAGAGAGATGTGTCTTTGGTTCTACATTCAAATGACTAAGCCAACCATACTGTATGGCGCTGTTGTATGGTGGAAAAGATCTAACAAAGGGGTGCCATGAACAAACTGAACAAATTACAATGGATACCGTGTATCTGCACAACTGGAACTATGAGAACGACTCCGACTGCAGGGTTGGAAGCAATAATAAACATTCCACAATTACACACTGCCATTCAGGCTGAAGCTGCAAAACAAGCCATTCCTTTACAGAGAACCTATATTTTATTATAAAGAAGGAGACCTGGATGGACATTTGGAGATTCTTAAAAGGGTGCACAATATTTGGAAGCTGACCCGAATGAGTGATCTGATGTCTCTTGAGTTGAATTTTTCTTTCGAAATAACCCAAAATCCGCTCCGCTGTCCTGCTTATGGTCCAGCTTTCGGCTCCGCACAGCAAGACTGGAAGCATGAGAGTTTTGTAAAGCATGACTTTGGTCTTTCGAGTGAGGAGTTTTGACCCCAATTGCTTGGACAAGCCGAAGTAGCAGCGGTTGCCAAGGGCGATTCTATACCGGATCTCCACTGTGGTGTCATTTGTGGAATTTACGTTTGCCCCGAGGTAGACAGACTCCTTAACTACCTCGAAATTGTAGCTGTCAATTGTTATATTTTGTCCCAGGTGGTGAGCGACGGACTGGTTTTTGTTTTGCTTGACAGCATGTACTTCGTCTTGTCCTCATGGACCTTAAGACCAACTCGTTTCGCCTGTTCTTTAATCGCCGTGAATGTTTCCACAATGCCACGGCGAGAACACGCGATGATATCGATATCCTCCGCGTATCCTAGCAGCTGGATGGACTTGTAGAAGATAGTGCCTTCCCTGTTGATGCCTGCCCGTCGCACTATCTGCTCCAGCACCAGGTTGAAGAAATCATATGACAACGCATCTATATCCTTGCCGAAATCCGGTACATGCTTCCAACGGTTCCGAAGTCCTAGAACCTAGTTGCATGGTGCATCGCGTATTTTTTAGCGTGGCGCGACACAACTGGATCAGTTTTCCCGGGATCCCGAATTCGGCCATCGCACCAAACAGTCCTTCACGATGAATGCTGTCGTATGCGGCTTTGACATCGATGAAAAGATGGTGTGAATCGATTTGATACATCATGATTCGTTGGTCTTTTCCAGGATTTGTGGAAGTGTGAAAATTTGGTCTATAGTCGATTTTTCAGGCCGGAAGCCGCACTGTTAGATGCTTATTAGTGCGGTGCAAAATGGCTTTAGACGTCCACACAGTACACTGGACAGGATCTTGTATGCGACATTGAGCAGGGATATACCTCTATAGTTCTTGCAAGAGGTAGGATCGCCTTTTTTGTGAATGGGGCATATAGAGCTGGTATTCCAGTCGTCGGGCATGCTTTCGTCTTCCCAAATTCTGCAGATGATCTGGTGCATGCTCCCTACCAGAACATCCCCGCCAGCCTTGAAGAGCTCTGATGGCAAGCCATCTGAGCCTGCGGCCTTGTTATTCTTCAGCTTCTGAACAGCTGTGCCGATTTCTTCGATACTGGGTGGGAGGACTACTTCAGCGGCTGGAGTTGGGATTTCCTCGGTCCCTATCACTCTCTCTTGGTCATGCTCGTAAAGCAGCTGCTGGAAATGCTGCTTAAATACATCCCCTATTCCCTGCGGGTCGGTGACAAGACTACCCTCGCAGTTTCCAAGAGCCTGGGTGCCCTTTTTGAAGCCTCCTGCAAGGCATTTGGCTTTCTTATTAAAGGCTCGTGTTTTATGCTTATCCCTAGACTCCTCGATATCTTTGAACTGGGGTGCTGCAAAGATTCTTTTCTTTGGTCGCAGTAGTTTTTTCTCCTCCCTTCTTCTGGCTCGGTACTCTTCTTGCGCTGCCCTGGTTTTCCTCTGTAGCGCCTTTTGGTTCGCCTCGTCGGTTGCTGCCTTTTTCTGCTCACACTCGCCATCATACCACGGGTTTCTTGGTACTAAAATGGCTGAGCGGCAATGCAGCCACATATTATTGGCATTTGTGTTCGACGTAGGATACCGTAGAGTCTTTCGCTCAGCTGCTCCCTGTAGACTCTGGCAACCTTTGGTGTGCTCAGGTGCCCAATGTCGAACCTCCTCCTGATGGGCTGGTGCAGCTTTCTGACATTGGACAGGCGAGCTCTGAATCTTGCTGTTACGAGGAAGTGGTCAGAGTCGACATTTGCCCCTCTAAATGTTCGTACATTCAGGATGTTTGATGAGTACCTTGCGTCAATGAGCACATGGTCGATTTGGTTTGCGGTTCGACCGTCCGGAGGTCGCCAGGTTGCTGCGTGGATTCGCTTACGAGGGAATCTTATGCTTCTTATCACCGCATTACGAACTGTCGCAAAGGCCGTGAGTGCTTTCCGATCACTCCGCCAAGGGTGTTCTCCTTACCGATTTTGGCGTTGAAGTCCCCGAGTACGATTTTAACATCGTACTCCGGACAAGCTCCGTAAGCTTTGTCCAGGAGGTCATAGAAGTCCTCCTTGATAGGGTCTTCAGCCTCTTCGGCAGGGGCATGTGCACATATGAGGCTGATGTAATAAAATCTGCCTCTGATGCGGATCACAACCAGGCGATCACTTATGGGCTTAAAGTCAATGACTTTCGACCTTAGCCGCTTTCCCACGACAAGCCCGCATCCCAGTAAGTGCAATCTTTTGTGACAGCTGTAATAAATGTCACAATTTTTCTTCCTCATCATACCGTTTCCTATCCAGCGTATTTCCTGGACCGCAGTAATATACGCCTTGTACTGCGTGAGGATTCTTTCTAGTTTATGAGCAGCTCCGAGAGTATACAGGGTCCTGACATCCGAGGAGCATACTCGCAAATCCTGTTGCTTTTTCGTGCGTTGTCGTCGTCGAGTATCCGTCCGTGTATCCGAGGCATCTTGCTCATTCATAACTTTATGTTTTTTTTACGTGGGCGGATTGTTAGCCTGCCGCGAGGAGGCCGTATGTTAACTTGACCCGGGCATTTAAACAGGGATCGTTGCTGGCATCTCGCCAGGTTGAGTGCGATCAACTACCTTACCCTGTATGTCCGAGCCCATGCCCTGGGCTGGGTGATAGGGGCATGCAACTACCACCTTTATAAATTGGGTCTCAGCAGTACGGATATAATATGTAATCGATCTAGCAATGCTAAAGAAACCATAGAGCATATATTAACTGCCTGCCCAAGCCTCGCCCGAGAAAGATCCAGTATGACGAAACAAAGCAACAGTAACAGGGGACGATTTTCAAGAAATCCCATCTAGAGATGTTGTCAAATTTTTGAAGGCAGCACTTAAATTCTAGGGGAGGGAGGGAGCGAGCAAACAGAGCAAAGAAGTTGATCGCGTTTAACATGGCCAACGCCAGCTTCGATCTCTGTCCCTGCTCAATCCAAGTTGACACACAGCCTCCGCGTGGCCCCCCCTGGATAGCTACCCTGGCACCCGCCAGGTAGTGAACCAATGTGTGCAGCGACCCAACCCTTGTTCCTGGGGAAAGAGGAACCTGGCCCTCCAGGTTGGAGGTTGTGCTTAGGGGTAACATCCCTATCACGTAAAAACCTACTTGTTCCGAAACGACAACAAGCCTCGGATACGGACGGATACAAAGCTGACGACCCCTGCAAACGACTAACGGACTTGAGAGTCTGCACCTGGAATGTGAGGTTCCTTAACAGACCGGGTGCAGGCGATCAATTGGAGCAAACCCTCAACTGCTATGAAGCAGATATAACCGCACTCCAAGAAGTGCGATGGGATGGACCAGGCAAAAAACGGATGAAAAACTGCGACATCTACTACGGGAACTGCTACAAGGAGAACAAACAGCGCCTATTCGGGTGCGGATTCGTTATTAGAGGAAGACTCCGACAAAAAGTCTTAAGCTTCCGAGATGTAAGCGAACGCCTCATAACAATCCGCATCAAAGCTAAATTTGGAAACATTAGCTTAATATGCGCTCACGCCCCAACGGAAGAAAAGGACGATCGACTCAAAGAAGAATTCTACGATCTCCTAGACAGAACATATGCCCAATGTCCCAGCTACGACACAAAAATAGTCCTAGGAGATTTTAATGCAAAACTGGGCAAGGAGGACATATTTGAGTCGATCATAGGAAAGCATAGCCTCCATAACACCACATCCGACAACGGATTAAGGCTAATCGATTTCCCAGCGGGGCGTAACCTCCTTGTAGCAAGCACGCGATTCCCCCATCTCAACATCCACAAGGGTACCTGGCGGTCTTGTGATCAATCGACCACCAACCAGATTGATCATATTGCGATCGACGCCAGACACTCCTCCTGTATTCTCGACGTACGAACCTTCCGAGGGGCCAACATCGACTCGGACCACTACCTTGTTGTAGCCAAGGTACGAATGAGGATATCAAGAATGCTTAGGAGTCGAGTAGGACAACGTAAGTTTGACGTTGGAAAGCTACAATCGCAAGAGACAGCCAGAATCTTTGCCGATCGTGTCTCCTCAAAGCTCTCTCAAAATCCGCCCAGAGCAGCACAAACAATAGAGCAGGAATGGGCTCATTGCCAGAGCGCCGTCAGAGATGCTGCCTCAGAGGTGCTGGGTTTCAAACAGCCACCACCTAGAAACCCCTGGTTCGATGAACAATGCGAACAAGCCCATGCAGCAAAACAAGAGGCATATAAGGCCGTGCTGCAACGACGGACGAGAGCTGCTCGCGGAATCTATGAGCAGAAGAGAAGAGAGGAACACACGCTTTTCAGAAGAAAGAAGAGAGAGCACGGAAAGCGTGAGATCGAGGAGATGGATCGTAAGTTTTACAACAAGGTAAAACGAACATGCCATGGCTACAAAGCCAGAGTGGCGGCCTGCAGGGATGAAAATGGAGAACTGGTAGTAGAGTCGCAGTCGATGCTGAGGATTTGGAAAGACCACTTCTGCAGACTGTATAACGGCGATGATAGACAAGATACCGCTGTCAGGCAGAACGACCCATTCGCAATGGACCGCGAAGTAACAGAATTCAGTCCACCCGACCTAGACGAAGTCAAAATAGCGATATCAAGACTTAGGTCTAATAAAGCAGCTGGCGCAGACGGCCTGTCTGCTGAGCTTTTTAAGGCGGCTGAAGATGAGCTGGTAAGGTGCATGCACCATCTCATCTGCAAGGTATGGTTGGAGGAAAGCATGCCCGACGAATGGAGTCTCAGCATCGTTTGCCCGGTCCATAAGAAAGGAGACCCCTATAACTGCGCCAACTATAGGGGAATAAGTCTCTTTAACATCGCATATAAGATCTTCTCTGCTGTATTGTGTGAACGCCTGAAACCGTTTGTGGATAACCTGATCGGCTCTTATCAGTGTGGTTTCAGGCCAGGTAAATCCACAATAGACCAAATATTTACGCTACGGCAGATCTTGGAGAAGACCCAGGAATACCAAATCGACACTCACCACCTCTTCGTCGGTTTCAAGGCCGCGTATGACAGCGTATATAGAGACGAGCTGTACAAAGCCATGTCTAGTCTTAACATCCCTGTCAAACTCGTCCGACTGTGCAGGATGGCAATGGAGAATTCTCGCTGCTCCATTAAGGTCGGTAATGAGCAAACCGAGAGCTTTGATGTTAAAAAAGGATTTAGGCAGGGCGACGCGCTGTCGTGCAACTTTTTCAACATCGTGCTTGAAAAGATCGTGCAAGAGTCACGGGCCAACACAAGGGGTACGATTTATTTCAAGTCCACGCAATTGCTTGCGTACGCCGACGATATTGACGTAATTGGACGAAAACAGCAAAACGTCAATGAGGCTTTCGTGAGCATTGAGGTAGAAGCGGCTAAGATGGGTCTCAAGGTTAATGAGGGTAAAACCAAATATCTGCTTTCATCTAAAAGAGACGGACAACACCGACGTATTGGCCAGAACGTCACCATGGGCGGATATAACTTTGAAGTGGTCAAGGAATCCGTCTACCTTGGCTCACTGATGACCAGCGACTACAACACCAGCGCTGAGATAAAACGCAGAATCACTCAATTGAGAAGTAGAGCCCTGTGTCGGAAAACCAAGGTGACACTACATAAGACCTCGATCATCCCAGTCCTCCTTTACGGCGCAGAGGCTTGGACCTTAACAAAAGCGGATGAAGATGCCCTTGGTCGTTTCGAGAGGAAAATTCTGCGCACTATCTACGGTCCCGTTTGTTCAAATGGTGTATGGAGGAGAAGATATAACGAAGAACTGTACGGGTTGTACAGCGACATCGGCCTGGTACGACGTCTACGGATACAGTGTCTAAGGTGGCTAGGCCATGTAGAGCGCATGGAAGATACAGCTCCGACCCGAAAAGTCTTCGAATCCACTCCGGAAAGAAGGCGCGGCAGAGGACGGTCGCCTCAGCGGTGGCGCACGCAGGTGGAAGGGGACCTCAACTGGGCGTGCGGCTCTGGAAACAGCTGGCCAAAGATCGTGCCGGCTGGAGACGCTTGTTGGTTGAGGCCCAGGTTCACCACGGACTGTAGCGCCACCTAAGTAAGTAAGTAAGTACTTAAATCCTAGACCAAAAAAGATGGTATAATAGACCTTTTTGGTCGCAGTACTAGTGTCTTCGTTGGACACACCCCGATTCTTGTTAGGGGTTGCTTTACTTCTTCAATTCCAATATTAAAAAAAAAATCGCAGATACTGAGGGGTTTATTTTACCAATGGAAGCTGTCTCACCTTTTTTTTGGTTCACTGTATATCGAAGACACGCACCACTTTAAACAATGACCCAGAGGAACATTAACATTATCAATACATAGACATTTATATTATCGCCTAAGAAGAGAGCGCAAGTGACATTCTGAGTGACAGTTTATAATTCTTCGGGTTGATTTCGGTCGAGCTTTCCGTATGCATATGCAATTTCTGACGTCTCACGCTTCTTGATGGCATATTTCATAAAACAGTCGTACTAGTGCAGAAGGTATTTTAACTGTTTCGCAAAAATTGACATACACCACAAGTATGTCCGGAGTAAAGTGCAAGAATTGTGGATCAACTGATATCGAGGTTGACAATGCTCGTGGCGACGCCGTCTGTACGAATTGCGGCTCGGTACTTGAGGATAATTTGATCGTATCCGAAGTACAATTTGAAGAAGCTGGTCATGGCTCCGCTGCCATGGTCGGTCAGTTTGTGTCGGCCGATTCAACAGGAGGTGCTACAAACTACGGATATGGGAAGTTCCAAGTTGGCTCGGGGAATGAATCCCGCGAGGTTACGATCAAAAGGGCTAAGAAGGAGATCACCCATTTATGCCATCAGCTGCAGTTGAACCAGCACTACATCGATACATCGTTGAACTTCTTTCGAATGGCCCTCATGCGCCACCTGACCCGTGGTCGGAAGAGTACGCATATTTATGCTGCATGTGTCTACATTACCTGTCGTACAGAGGGAACTTCTCGTGAGTTGAAAATCTAGTAGAGTAAAATGTTTGGTTTTTTTCTTTTTTTGTTTTTAATTTATACAAAGTCGTCTTTAATGGTTTCCAGATCTCCTTGTGGATATCAGTGATGTGCAACAAATCTGTTCATATGAGTTAGGAAGAACATATTTGAAGCTGTCGAACGCATTATGCATAAACATTCCTTCAGTTGGTAAGTCATATATTTGTTCGTTTTAATTGTGATGTGCTAATCATTTACGGCGAATGGTTCTGGTTTGGTTTTTTTTTTTTTTTTTTCTCTATGAAATTCATTTGTCATTCATATTGAGCACGCTGAAAGTGATAACTCAACAGCTCAAATGGAAAGGTTTACCCCCCTGTTCACATTCGTCTCAGTTCGAATCCCGACTAGTTTGCCAGTTCTTCTGTTTTTTATATCACTACTTACTCAGTTCAACTTGAAAAGAAAGCTGTTTCTATAATGCCTCTAGTTTTCTGTTTTATATTCCCTACTTTGGATCGTTCGGAGGTTGGTATGTGCATGAGTTTTTAGTCATAAGAACATCAAAAAAATGAAAATCGACTGAGTTACTTGTTTCTTGAATTTGATTTGAGCGAAGTATTCACTGCAATGTCCATATGTACAAATGTAGGTAAAAATAGTATGTATGGTGGGCATGCTATCTGCTGAGGCACTCATACGAAAATACTATTTTGTTGTGTACCTACACTAAATTACAAATGAGACCAGACAGCTCGTTTTGTTTTTTCATTAACTGCAAATACATTTTGAGTATTCGGACACTCCGCTTTGCAAAAATATCAGAATCATCTTGAAAAATGATGCAGATCCGATATGAAGGGTAAAAAGAACTCAATAAAAATGAGGGAGCGAAGCGGCAATCCCGATCGCTGACGTGGTAATTTTACTCCCGGACCGTGGCATTCCTATTTTTGTCATTACTGCTGTGCAATTTGGTCCCTTCTTAACCTTCTCTTCAAAGTCTTGTTTTTGAGTAAGGCTGAACCTACACCGAGGCCGACAAAACGTTTTTTCTTGTCGTGTACGACAAGAGTCAACACACACCGAATGGGACGCAACACGACAAAACACTCTTTTCGGCCGCGCCCGTTGCTCCGAAGTCCATTTTATACAGTATTGCATACAGCCAACCCACACCGATCGCAACAAAAGTGTTGCGAACACGTGTCGTTGTCGAAAAGTATACATTACCTTAGTGGTCAACCCACACCGGACGCAATAAACAGAGGACGACACGACAAAGCAAAAAGACATGTCGAAAAGACATTGCGAATTTGTAAAGCGAAGATGATGAAGTCTGATGCTCTTTGGCATTGTAGTACGGAGGTACTTTACCTTCTTCTTCTTCTTAGCGGGCGCTACAGTTCGGGGTGAACCTGGTCCTCAACCAACATGCCCCTCCATATAGCACGATCTACTAGCCTTTTCCATTGCCGCACCCCCAGTTGGCTGAGGTCCCCTTCCACCTGTGTGCGCCATCTTAAGTGTGGCTGTCCTCTGCTTCTTCGTCCCTCGGGGTTGGATTCAAAGTCTCTTCGGGCTGGAGCTGTGGTGTCCATTCGCTCTACATGACCCAGCCATCTTAGGCGTTGAATCCGTAGACGCCTGACTAGGCTCATGTCGCTGTACAGCCCGTAAAGTTCGTGGTTGAATCTTCTCCCCCATCCCCCGTCTGCGTTTATAGGCCCAAAAATCACACGCAAAATCTTTCTCTCGAACCGGCCAACGGCCTCCTCATCCGCTTTTGATAGTGTCGATGCTTCTACGCCGTACAAAAGGACCGCGATGATAAGATTCTTATATAGAGTCAACTTTGTCGTTCGGGAGAGGGCTCTATTACTCAGTTGCCTCCTGAGCCCAGAGAAACAGCAATTGGCAAGAGTGATTCTGCGTTTGATTTCGACACTGATGTCGTTGTTCCAGGTCACTGCGGAGCCAAGGTAGACGAAGTCCTTAACTACCTCGAACTTATATCTGCCTATACAAACGTTCTGGCCGGGACGTCGGTGTTGAGCGTCCTTTTTTGATGACAGCATATATTTAGTTTTGCCCTCGTTTACCGCCAAACCGATTTTCGCCGCCATCTCAATACTCGCAAACGCCTCATTGACATCTCGCTGTGATCTACCTATTATGTCAATATCGTCGGCGTATGCAAGGAGTTGCGAGGATTTGAAATAGATTGTGCCTCTTGTATTGGCCAGTGATTTTTGCACAATCATTTCCAATATGATGTTGAAGAAATCACACGACAGCCCATCGCCCTGCCTAAATCCTTTTTTGATAACAAAACTATCGGTAAGGTGTTCACCGATTCGGATGGAGCAGCGAACATTCTCCAAAGTCATCTTGCATAGTCTGACGAGTTTAGCAGGTATGTCAAAGGTAGACATAGCGTTGTATAGCTCGTCTCTAATTAAGCTGTAGTATGCGGCTTTGAAGGCGACAAATAGGTGGTGAGTGTCGACTTGAAATTCATTGTTTTTTTTTCCAGGATCTGCCGTAGTGTGAAGATTTGGTCGAAGGTGGACTTCCCTGGCCTGAATCCGCACCGATAAGGACCTATCAGCTTATTTACAAAAGGCTTCAGGCATTCACACAAAACGGCAGAGAAGATTTTGTAGTCGATGTTAAGGAGACTTATTCCTCTATAGTTGGCGCAATCAGAGGGGTCTCCTTTCTTGTGGATCGGGCATACGATGCTGAGACTCCATTCCTCGGGCATGCTTTCCTCTAACCATATCTTACGGATGAGCTGGTGCATGCTCCCAACCAGGTCATCCCCAGCTGCCTTGAAGAGCTCAGCAGACAGTCCGTCTGCGCCAGCAGCTTTATTCGACTTGAGCTTCGATATAGATATAGGAGGTACTTTACCGCCTACTGATAATAGTCACGCTTCTCTCTTGATCGTGTGGAAGTTTGGTGATTTCAGCAATTATATAGGATTTTCCAATAGGGAACTGACAACTTTGAATTCAATTTGTGAACGAACCCTTTCACTAATCATGGAAATGTTATTGTCAATTCATTCAGTAGACTCAACATTTTCATCAAAGTACACGAACGAGCAACGTCTGCAAATTATAAAAATTTTCTACCGAAAATCGGAGTCGGTGGCCGCAACTTTAAGAGCCGTTAAGTCCAATTTTCGGTCGTAATTCTCGCCCTAGTAGACAGACAATAACAAGTCTAGTGTAAAAATTAGAGTCTACGTATTCGTTGTGTGATGTTGCCGTGTCAGTGAGACAACGGGTTGGTCGAAGTGTCGAAAATATCGTTGCCGTTCGGGCGTCCATAGCAAACGATCCAAATCAGCCAATTCCACGGCGTTCTCAAGAATTGGACATAGTTCAGACCACATTATGGCGTATTTTGCGTAAGGATCTTGGTTTACACCCATACAAGATCGGGCTTACTCAAGAATTGAAGCCGATGAACCATTTGAAGCGACGTGCGTTCTCCGATTGGGCTCTGGAGAAGATGCGTCAAGATGATGAATTTCATCGCAAAATCATCTTCAGTGACGAAGCTCATTTTTGGCTCGATGGGTTCGTCAATAAGCAAAATATGCGTTATTGATCGGGTGAAAATCCACATGTGCTTCATGAATCACCACTTCATCCACAAAAAATAACTGTTTGGTGCGGTTTGCATGCCGACGGCGTTACTGGGCCATATCTTTTTCGTCCACGATAACGATCGTCACGTTACTGTGAATGGCCAGCGTTATCGCGCCATGATTACCGATTATTTTTGGCCCGAATCGGAAGATATGGACATGTCGTCCATGTGGTTTCAACAGGATGGTGCCACAAGCCACGCAGCACACGTTACAATCGATTTATTGAAGAGTAAGTTTGATGATCGTTATATCTCAAGAATAGCCTCTAGACTATTTTCTTTAGGGCTACGTTGAGTCATTGGTTTACGCCAACAAACCGACGAAGTTGGAAGAGCTCAGAGCCAACATTGAACGCGAAATAGCGGCCGTTTTGGCGGAATGTGTGGTCAAGTCATCGAAAATTGGGTCCAACGAAGTCGAGTTCCATTCATAAATGTTTTGATTGTACTTCAAGCCGATAAAAAAGTTTTTGAAATATCTCGAATGGTTTGGCTTTTATTTAAAAAAAAAGTTGATCAAGTCCTTATTGGACAACCCGATAGTACGGTGGTACACTACCACCTACTTTTTGCCAAATCATCACAATTCCCACTTAGAAGCACAATACAACTTGTTGGGTACTCGCCTTCAACAGGTACTGCGTATCGCATACTAGTGGGGAAAGTGTTCACCAAGGTTGCCGAGAAGTAGGGTTTATCGACCCATTATCCTTTTGAAGAGGTTTCTGAACTCAGATTGCCACCAAAATAACTATTTTTATATTAAAAATCAATAAAATAAATATTAAATAAAAAGCGTTGGTGCTAAATCTGTTGACGCGTAGAAGCTACTAATTTGGATGAAGCAAAGGAGCGCAATTTATAATTATATTGAATTAGACGACATTTCAAACGGCGATGACTGAATTTGTTTTTTTCAACCCACACCTAGCGCAACAAATTGTCGGAAACATTTTGCTTGTCGGTAAGTGTTGGGGTTGGTGTGAGTTAGAATGAAAAACGTTTTCTTGTCGTGCTAAAAAAAAAAAACGTTTTGCCGTCTTCGGTGTGGGTTCAGCCGAAGTGAAGTTTGTATCCTGCACTCTCGCGAATCGGTTCACATGCATATGCTTACTCATCCAGTTCTGGACAGATAGAACTGGACTCGTCAAACTCAACCCCGCAGAAAATGCGTGGATTTCTACACTGACGGGTCTAAAACCAAAGACGGGGTGGGCAGTGGAGTATTCTGCAAACAACTTAAGCTCTATAAAGCTCTAAAATTATAAGATCACTGCAGCGTTTTCCAGGCGGAACTGTTGGCAATAAAAGAGGCTTTGTCTTGGCTGAAGTGGAACGTAATATCCACCGCGGATATTCACATTCTCACAGACAGTCAAACAGCCTTAAAGTCGTTGGAGTCCTATGTGTACACATGTACAGTCTCGACTGTCGCCGATCTCTTAACGAGATGGCAGAACAGTTCAACATACAGCTTATCTGGGTACCGGGACACAGCGACATTACAGGTAATGAAAAAGCCGACACACTCGCCAAACAAGGAACGACGCTACAATCAATCGTGGCTTGTGAGGGAGTACCCCTTACAACCATTAAACATAATCTAGCCAATCTCGCAAGGGCCGAGACGAACCTGAGATGGACCCAGGCACATACCTGAGTCATCACCAGGCAAATCTGGCCTCGGCTTGACAGCCAACGCACAAGGAGTATAATCTCCCTAAAAAGAACTGACACCTACAAGGTCATTGGTGTCATCATGGGACACTGCCTCGTTGGCAGTCACGCACAAAAACTAGGAATAGTTCCGAATGATTTCTGCAGAAGCTGTCAGGACGAGGAGGAGGTCGAATTCATTCACCACCTTCTCTGTGCCTGTCCAGCTTTTTGCAACATCAGGAAACGTTACCTAGGCTCTTACTTCCTTAACGGTCTGACAGAAAGTAGGGATGCCTGACCTTCTTAACTTCTTAAGAAACACAAAATGGTTCCACGAATAGGGGGTAAAACCCCCTCGTAGCTGCACAACGGGCCTCCCTGGCCTATGTGCATTCTTCTCAATTCTGGGAAGGCTACAAACCTACCTACCTACCTACCTAACAGTTCTGGATCATTATTTTCCTGTGGTATCGATTTCTAGATCGCACTTTTATTGAAAAGGTGGGCCAGCTTTCACATCTATTGGTTCAATATTTTGTAGTGTACCCACTAAAACCAAACACTTCCCTCATATCCGAACAAAACACTTCCCACACATTGCATAATGCACACGACACGATAGCGTCACATGACACCAAGAGATACACGCGGGACTGCACTCGCCAAAGCGCCGACACGGTATGAAGACAGGCAAAAAGGAACGTAAACATTACTACGTTCACTGCACTGTGTGTCACCAGCGACGTTCAATACGACAAAGAATAACTCGTAATGTGTCATTTGGTGAAGCGACCCTTTGTGGAGTCAAGTGTACTGCAATTGAATTATGACCCGTGACCTAATATTAAAATCCAAAATGCATTGGAAATGCTATCGGGAAATTAGTAATCAGAATTAATTTAGAAGCGAAATTGCTCGGCAAGTATATTTAATTCTCGAGGAGTGCCAGGAAACAGGCACCCTGTCTGTCCAGTGGCGTTCCACGCCTGACACTAAGTTAGGTCGACCCTTTTCTATTGGGAAGTTATTTCAAAGAAAAGCACACACTGTATTATTGATTCCACAGCCACATCAGAAATCCCAATCTTGCATGGCAACCTTGCTATGCTGATGCAGCTTCATTACAATTTGTCCAACGGCCAAATTGTAGTTGTAATTCGACGTAATTTACCTCTTATTGGGAAATCATTACATTAAATTGGTTAAATTCGTTCTCTCTTGAACGATATAAGGAAAGAGGAGATCATTTCACAATCTTACATACACTCACGGCTTTACATTCTCCTGTCCAAAACATATTTCACATATTTTTCGGTAGATAACAAGCCTTACTCGTAAGCATGTTATCAGGGTAGCAGAAAAAATATGTAACCTATTGAAAACGCCCGTCATATGGTTATATATTTTTCTACTTAATTGTTTCCGACATATGTATTCTAAGATCTGTTCCTTCATGGATAAGTATTTTATATACTTGTAGTCATGGGATCTTCTTATCGGGCGCTACAGATCGGGGCGAACCTGGGCCTCAACCAATATACCCCACCAAATAGCACGATCATTTGCTAACCTTTTCCATTGCCGCACACCCACCCAGTTGGCTGAGATTGTCTTCCACCTGTGTGTGCCATGTTAAGTGTGGCCGTCCTCTGTTTCTTCGTTTCTCGGGGTTGGATTCAAAGGCTCTCCGGGTTGGAGCTGTGGTGTCTATTCGCTTTACGTCGTCTAGCCGTCTTAGGCGTTGAATCCGTAGACGCCTGACTAGACTCATGTCGCTGTACAGCCCGTAAAGCTCGTGGTTGAATCTTTTAATCCAACCCCCGTCTACATTTATAGGACCGAAAATCACACGCA
The DNA here is from genome assembly GCA_951905685.1 of Eumerus sabulonum. Taxonomy (NCBI): domain Eukaryota; kingdom Metazoa; phylum Arthropoda; class Insecta; order Diptera; family Syrphidae; genus Eumerus; species Eumerus sabulonum. Next base: position 130,648,227 of record OX645060.1, on the reverse strand, counting down.
AAATCTTTCTTTCGAACCGACCAATGACCTCCTCATCCGCTATTGATAGTGTCCATGCTTCTGCGCCGTATAGTAGGACCGGGATAATAAGGGTCTTGTATAGAGTCAACTTTGTCGTTCGGGAGAGGACTCTATTACTCAATTGCCTCCCGAGCCCAAAGAAACAGCAATGGGCAAGAGTGATTCTGCGTTTGATTTCGGAACTGATGTCGTTGTTCCAGGTGACTGCGGAGCCAATGTAGACGAAGTTCTTAGCTAACTCATATTTTTTTCTCCTTTTTCGTTTAGGTTAAGTTAGGTACAAGTGGTTGGCATAAACCACACGTAGGCCGGAGTCGGCCCATTGTGATACCACATGGATCATTACCCTGATCCGCTACCTGCGAACCAACCGGTGATTCTGATGAAACGATAGAGTTGAGCTATTTTTAGGTTTGCTAGCTCATTTAGATTTTCATAGAAGGGTGCGCCGAGGTAGATCCTCCTTCGGTTCGCAAAAGAGGGACATGAGCAGAGAAGGTGATGTATTGATTCCTCTTCCTCCTCTTCCACGCAGCCGCGGCAAAAGTCATTGGAGGGCAGCCCTAGTCGGGCGACGTGTTTTCCAATGATGCAATGACCCGTAATGACACCCTCTAGAGTGCTCAAAGTAGCCCTTTTGGTTGCTACTAGGTCCCTTGTTCGTCCTAGGTTTAACTTAGGCCAGATTTGTCTAGTGATAAAGCCGATATTACTCTCATTCCATTGGAGGTTGGTCGCCTCTATGGTTCGAAGTTTTATCATGTGCCTTACCGTACTTATTGGTGTTTCAACGTGCCCGAGGGTAGGAAGACTGAGTGTGCTTGACCCTAACTTTGCGAGTTCGTCGGCCGCGCAGTTTCCTGGAATATTTCTATGCCCGGGAACCCACAGTACTTTAATGTTGAACTGTTCAGCCATCTCGTCTAGAGATAGGCGACAGTTTAGGGATGTCTTTGATTTGTGCGTTACCGCGGTCCGGGATTTTATCGCAGCTTGGCTATCGTGCAAATGATAATATCCTTAGCGGATATTACATTGATCCTGAGCCATGGAAGGGCCTCCGTTATCGCTGTTAATTCTGCCTGATTTGGGAGTCTGAATGATAGGTTGAGGTTAAGTTCCTTGGAGAAGACTCCATTACCTACACCCGACTCCATCTTGGAGCCATCAGTATAGAGGGAGATCGAGTCCGTTGGTATAACTTTTCCTTCAGCCCATTTATCCCTGGATGGAAAGGCAACTTCGAAGTTCCTAGTGAACACATTCTGCGGGATTATGTGGTCTGTGTCCAAGGGTACTTTGAAGTTCTTAAGAATGGTAGTATGTCCTTTTTGTAATGTTGGCCATTTTCCTATGCCCCTAATTCGTAGGGCCGCGCAGGCAGCAACTTGCTTGCTGAAGAGGTCCAACGGTGGAAAATGTAATAAGATATTTAGGGCCTCCGTGGGGGTTGATCTGATCGCTCCGCTTATATATAAACAGGCCGATCTTTGTACCTTCCCCAGAAGGTTTCGGTAGACTGCCTTGTCCAGAGCAGTTCACCAGACTACGATGCCATATAGGAGGATGGGCCTTATGACTGCTGTGTAGAGACATTGCATAATGCTTGGTTGGAAACCCCACCTTCTGCCCCCTACTTTCTTACAGCTGTAGAGGGCAGTGGTTGTTTTCTTGACACGATCAAGAATGTTAAGTTTCCAATTCAGCCTCCTGTCAAGGACTAGGCCTAGGTATCTAGCCTGTTCTTTGATTATTAGTTGGGTTCCATCCAACCTCGGTGGGTTGAAGGGCGGAATTTTATATTTATTGGTAAACAGTACTAGGTCGGTTTTTTTTAGGATTGACCCCAACATCACAGTACCGGTCCAGGTTTCTACTGTACGCAATGCACCCTGCATTAGGTCGCTTAGAATGTTGGGAAATTTTCCTGTGGCGGCAATAGCAATGTCATCTGCATAGGCGGTCGCAGCGTACCCTTCCTATTCTAGCGACAGTAGTAGTTCGTTGACTACCACATTCCAGAGGAGAGGGAAGAGCACTCCACCCTGTGGTGTACTTCTGCTGACCATTCTAGTCGAGACGGCACCAGCGAAGTTGGCTTTGACTACTCTCCTTTTTCGTTTACTGCCAAACCAATTTTCGCCGCCTCCGCCTCAATACTCGTGAACGTCTCATTGACATCTCGCTGTGTTCTTCCGATTATGTCAATGTCATCCGCGTATGCAAGGAGTTGTGAGGATTTGAAATATATGGTGCCTCTTGTGTTGGCCATTGATTTTTGCACAATAATTTCTAAGAAGATCTTGAAGAAATCACAGTACAGGGCATCGCCGTGTCTAAATCCGTCTTTGACCTCAAAACTATCGGTCAAGTGTTCACCGATTCGGATGGAGTTGCAGGGATGTCGAAGGTAGACATGGTGTTGTATAGCTCGTCTCTAATTACGCCGTGAGTGTCGACTTCAAACCACATTCATTCATTGGTTTTTTCCAAGATCTGCTGTAGTGTGAAGATTTGGTAGATTGTGGACTTACCTGGCCTGAAGCCACACTGATAAGGACCTATTAGCTTATTTACAAAAGGCTTCAGGGGTTCACTCAAAACGGCAGAGAAGATTTTGTAGGCGATTATAAAGAGACTTATTCCTCTGGATCGGGCAAACGATGCTGAGACTCCATTCCTCGGGCATGCTTTCCTCTGACCATATCTTACAGATGAGCTGGTGCATGCTCCTAACTGGGTCATCTCCAGCTGCTTTGAAGAGCTCAGCAGACAGTCCGTCTGCGCCAGCAGCTTTATTCGACTTGAGATTCTATATGGCGATCTCAACTTCGTCGATGTCAGGCGGAGAGACATCGTCGTTAAGATATGGATCATTCTGCCTGACAGTGGTATATTGACTTACATCGCCGTTATACAGTCTGCAGAAGTAGTTTTTCCATATTCTGAACATCGACAGCGATTCTACTACTAGGTGGCTTTATAACCTTCTCATGCTCGCTTTATTTGTTGATAAAACTTTTACGTCACGCCTGCAGTAACACCTCTCCAAATTCTTAATCGCGCGCTTCTCGTGCTCTCTTTCTTTCTCCTGTGAAGCAAATGCTCCTTCCTTCTTTTTTACTCGTAGAGCTTACGAGCTGCTCTTGTTCTTCTATGCCGCGAGGCTTTGTATGCCACCTGCTTTGCTGTGTGAATCCTCCTGCACTCGTCATCGAACCAGGTGTTTATTCGCGGTTCGATGCTTCTTCTGAAGCAGTGCTTTTCTGAGCTTGTTTACAAAGGTTTCATTGTTGTTCTATTGCCAGCGTGGAGGGTTGTGATGTATTGGGGAGCTTAAGGGAGACGCGATCGGTAAAAGCACGAGCGGTTTCTGGCGATAATAGGTTTCCGACGTCATAACTTTGTATTCTTGCTCTATTCCGTTGCGTGCGTGATATCCGTAGGCGCATCTTGGCGACTACAAGATAGTAGTCCGAGTCGATGTTAGCTCCTCGGAAAGTTCAAACATCAAGAATAGTGGAGGAGTGTCTGACGTCGATCGCAATGTGATCAATCTGGTTAGTGATTAATTGATCTGTGACCAAACATACATTTCTATTTACATCCGAGCTGTTTCCTTTTGTCTATTCCGGTAATAGTTTGTGACCAAGGTTAGGTACTGCCAAAATCAGGACTAGATTGGTCGACTATTAAAGACACTTGTCTCTAAAATTCACTCTTTTGATATTTTCTAAGTGTTCCTCATTTTATTTAGTTACGTGCCGTGACGTACGCCAAATGCAGAAGGGACGTAAACGTCCTTATCCATGAATATAAAATATATATGCCAAATGATAAATGGCATTATTTTATAGGTCTTCCTAACATATCGTCTGCTTTATTGAAATATTTAGATCTGGCATCGCACAAAGCGCAGTCGATAGTGTGCTGGCCTCTGACGCCGATGACACGGGATCGAATCCCGACGACAGCCATGTTATCGGATGTGTTTTTCACGGTGTCAATCAGTTGTGCAGACTTGAAATATACCCTAATAGGGTAAAAAGTCTAAATACATGGTTTGACTGGAGCTGCGAAGAGGTTATCAGGTTGAGAGAGATAAGTTTTCATAATTATAAGGCAAACACCACTGAGGAAAATCGAAAAAGATATATACAAGACAGAAATGACTGTAACTCCCACATTAGACGAGCCAAATTTCTACACGACCAAAAACTGAGGCGTAAAATCCTGCAATGTCCCAAAGGTTGCTACCTTTAGTCTTTCGTTAAAAACATCAAGAACTCCGTCTCGTCGTCTATACCCACGTTTATTCACAATGCCCACTTTGCAGCGAACTCGCAGCTCCCCAAATCATCTTTGTCACCGCCTGTTCTGGAGTACGTTCATTCCACCATGGGACAAATTCACTTCCGTACTAGTACAGTTGCAAGGGTTCTTAAAGAACTTGACATACACAAATCCGCTGATCCAGATGGTATTGCCCCAATAATTCTGAAAGGTGTTCTTCTACGCTGGCAAAACCACTGCGTAAGCTTTTTCATCTTTCCTACTCTTCTGGGCTCTATCCGAGTAGGTGGGAAACAGCATTTGTCCAGCCCATTCCCAAAAAAGGCGAATCTTCTCTCTTACTTCCATGGTCCCTTCTTTCCAAGGCTATGGAAACGCTGATAAATCGTTAGTTAATGAAATATCTCGAGTCGCAGAAACTCCTCAATGACTGGCAATACGGTTTCCGCGCCAACAGATCCACTGGTGATTTGACAACATATCTCGCCGAAAAGTGAAAGCACTCGCTTCACCAAGCAGGTGGAAGCAAAATTGTTGCACTGGATATTTCGAAAGCATTTGACAGAGTTTGGCATGAAGTCCTTTTGTCGAAAATGCGTGCTTTTGGGATCGATGAGTCTCTTCTTCAATGGATTGGAAGCTACCTTTTAAATCGTTAAATTCAAGTCCTTTTGGACGGATACTCACTTTGTAAATGCTGGTGTTCCCAGGGCTCCGTTTTGTCTCCGACACTCTTTCTCATTTTTATAAATGATCTCTTGTCTGTTACTTCTAATCCAATCCACTCCTTCGCTGACGACAGTACCCTCAGCTTTTTATATTCGTTCACTTCTTTACGACCCTGCACTTCGGCTGTAAATAGTGAGTGGCAGCGTATGTTAAGCTCATTCAATTCCGATATTGACAGCATCATCTAATGGGGTAAAAACAATTTGGAATTTAATGCATCCAAAACACAATGCTGTCTTCTGTCGTTAAAGCGTAACACTGACCCAATGCCATTATCCATGAATATCACTTGTATATCAGAAACCAACAAGCTTTCCATCCTGGGTATGTGTGTTGCTCACAATCCTCATTGCAGCGACCACATATTCAGTGTCGCCAAGAATGCTGCGAAATGCCTAGGCTTCCTATACAGATGCAAGAAATTTTTCTCACCCTTAGATCTGGCTACAATCTATAAGGCGTTCATTCGCCCCAAATTAGAGTTTAACGCTCATGTCTGGTCCGGTGCTTCCAAGACCTCAGTGCACCTACTAGACAGAATACAAAAACGCGCGATAAAACTGATAGGTGACTCCAGCATTACCAAAATATTAGACTCGCTGGAACACCGCAGGAATGTTACCTGCTTCTCCCTGTTTTATCGTTACTTCCACCAAAAATGCTCTGATGAAATGGCCAGTTGCATTCCGCCCCTTCAACGTTTCTCCCGCAATACACGTTCTCTAGGAATGCTCACCAATATACCCTGAAGCCCGCTTTCGGACGTACCGTCAAATATAGAGAATCTTTCATCAACCGAACCACACGAATCTGGAACTCCCTGCCGGCTTCAGTGTTCCCCCTCAATGCAACATGCAAACATTTAAGATCAATGTCCATCGGCATCTGCTCTATCCCTCTTCCTTACTACCTTCTGCCCGCACTGTGTCGCCGACATAATAAGGTTATTAGACCTTGAGTGCGCGCAAATTATTTAAAAAAAAATAAAAAATAAAAAAAATTGACGAAGTAACATTCCTGCCAAACTCGTCAGACTGTACAGGATGACTATGGAGAATTCTCGCTGCTCCATTAAGTTCGGAGGTGAACTAACCGAGACCTTCGATGTTAAAAAATATTTTAGACAGGGTGACGCACTGTCATATGATTTCTTTAACATTGTTCTTGAAAAGATCGTGCGGGACTCTGCGGCCAATAAAAGAGGCACGATTTACTTCAAGTCTACACAATTGCTTGCCTACGCAGATGACATTGAGCGAGACGTCAATAAGGCGTTCGCAAGCATTGAAACGGAAGCGCCTAAAGTGGGTATAAGGGTAAATAGGGACAAGACGCGCAACACCGACGTCTTGGTCAGAATGTCACCTTCGGCAGCTATATTTTTGAAGTAGCCAAAGACTTCGTCTACTCTGAGATAAAACGCAGAATAACTCTTGCCAACCGCTGCTTCTTTGGGCTCAAGAGGCAACTGAGTAGTAGAACCCTCTCTAGAAAAACCAAGGTATCCCTCTACAAAACCTTAGAGAGTTAGAGATGTAAGGGGGTGAGACAAAGTCGCCTGATCACTGCGACCACGGGTGGGCCTATTGTGATGTCCTCCACTTACAGTTCACTCAAAAATCCTGGGTTAGTGATAAAACTTAGTATGCTTTTGAGTGAGCTAGCAGCGATTTCTGCTGCTTCAAGATAATACTTGCCTAAGTGACGGTGACGTATACTGACAAGGCAGTTACAGTGGCACAGTATGTGCTCTGCTGTTTCTTCGTCTTCATTACACATTCTGCAAGTGTCATCTTGGCTTGTCTGATACCTGCCCTTGGCTTGTCTGATACCTGCCGCCTTGGCTTGTCTGATACCTGCCGCTTGTGACCATTAGTGATCAGTCGTGTTCTTTAACCAACTGTTTATGCAGCATTTGGTGGTGCTGATGGGTAGCCGCAGAAAGGCCGTGACATCATCCGCCTTTTCGTTGCCTGTATGGCCGCTGTATCCAGGTATCCAAATGAGATGAACTCTGTTTGTGCTGGCCAGCTGGTGAAGTAGCTGTAGGCAGTCCCATACCAGTTTGGAGGTGATTTCATAGCTCTTTAGGGCCAGAAGTGCAACATTGCTGTCAGAGAGAATGTAAATGTTTTTGTTAAATATATTTCTGTTTATATTTTCTCTGAGGCAGAGTTCTATAGCAAATATCCTACCACACGTAGGATCCACGATTGAAGGAGGGTCTATCCTGTTCCCAATTTTGTCGGTTGGGGAATGTGACCTTGTAGTTTTGGCTGAAGTTGTATCTGGGGAGACAGTTGTCTGTGAGAGATATCTTTAGGATTTCATGCCTGTTTAGTTCGGTGAGGATATCAGGGTGAAAGAGCCTACGGTTAGAGTCATCCTCCACGATCAGTCTGTGGGCGAAGACCATTGCTTCTTTCTTCAGTTGGAGATGAAGAAGTGGCAGGTCCGTGATGACTCCTAGTGCTGCTGTGGGGGTTGTTCTCATGGCCCAGGTGATACAGATACAAGCTAGTCTTTGCAATTTGTTGAGCTTGGCTTGCACTGATACTTGTTTTGTTATGTGCCACCAGACGGGCGCAGCATATGTGAGGATTGGTCTGGTGATTGCTGTATATAGTCAGCGGGATATTTTGGGGTTTGTGCCCCAGTTTTTGCCAGTGAGACTTTTGCTGGTCCATAAAGAGATCCTGGCTTTCTCAATGGTCTTTGTAATGTGAGAGTTCCAAGTGAGCTTTTCGTCTAGAGTTATCCCTAGGTATTTGACTTTTTGATAACTCCATCGCTTCACCAAAGAGGGTAGGTTTGGTAAGTTTGTGCCTATTCCTCCTTTTGGTGAAGGCGACTATAGTGCTTTTTCTTGGGTTGACCTTTAGTGCAACCTTTATGCACCAGTTTGCAACAAGGTTTAGTGCCCGTTGGACGAGTTCCGAGATTGTGTTTTCGAATTCGCCTCTAACCAGGACCACTATGTCGTCAGCATAGCCTTGGACATAGAAACCATTGTTGCTGAGTATGTTAATCAGTTCATTTACCACGATGGACCACAGGAGAGGTGAGAGAACCCCGCCTTGAGGGCATCCTTTCGCGGCATTTACACCATTGCCTAGTGAGGTGCTTATTTTCCTATTGCTTAGCATGTATTGAATCCAATTGCATGTGGTGTTATCCACCCCTGTGCTGAGGATGCAACGTTTTATTTGGGTGTAGTCGGTGTTGTCGAAAGCACCCTCAATATCGAAAAAGCGACCTATCGCAATTTCTTTGTCGCTCAGGGATTTGATTGCTGTTAGCTCCTAAAGAGCATCCGTGGTCGACTTTCCAGGCTGGTAGGCATATTGGTTTTTGTGAAGTGGCGATCTTTTCAGGGCACAGTGCCTGATATGCCTATCCAGATTTTTTTCCATTGTTTTTAGGAAGAAAGAGGTAAGGCTTATCGGTCTGTGGGTCTACGGCCTATTTTGGGAATGAATTTTACCGTTACCTGTGTCCAGCTCGTTGGTATGTATCCCCATGCATAGCTGGTTCTAAAGATGTTGATAAGCATGGGGCTAATTAGCGCACTTCCTTTCTGAAGGAGGGCTGGGAAGATGCCATCCTCCCCCGGGGATTTGTACGGGTCAAAAGAATTAATGGTCCATTTTATGCTTCCCTCGTGGAAAATTGTTCATGCTCTCTTCCAGACCTCCCTGTTAGAGAGATTGGAGGGAATGATGTTGGAGTCTGGGAAGTGCGTACTGGTTAAGATTTTGAGTACTTCTGTACCATTTTTCGCGTAAGCGCCATCTGCTCTCCTCAACAGTCCAATTTGGTTAGTGTGCTCTTTGGCAAGAACTCTGTGGATGCGAGCGCTGCTCTGTATGTCTGATAGAATACTGCAGAACTTTTTCCATGAGTCTCTTTTGACTCCTCTAATCTCTTGGTTGTAGTTGGTGAGTGAGGCACGGTACTGTGACCAGTCACCAGTTCGTTTTGCTCTGTTGAACAGTTTTCTGGTCAGTGCTCTTAGCTTGGCCAGATTGCTGTTCCACCACGGAGTGGTACGACTTGACTTTCTCTGGGCAAGCGAAAGCAAGCAAGCAAGGCAGATAGGATGGTAGCATTAAGGCTGTCACAGCTGAGTTCGAGGCTGTCTATGTCCCTGATGCTATTGGGACAGTTTCCGATCGATTGAGCGATTTCTATGCTATATGTGTCCCAGTCTGTCGCTCTCGGTTGTCTGTATGTTCTGGTAATTCTATCTCCTACTTTTATGCCAAAACAGACCTGTCGATGATCCGACATCGATGTTTCTGTTGAGACATGCCAGTTTAGGATAGAGTTGCCTATGAACGGAGTGGTTAGGGTGAGGTCTAGTACCTCTTCTCTGATTCTATTCATAAAGGTGGGACTATTTCCCCGGTTTATGATTATCCCGGTCCTTTTCTATGGCGCTGAGGATTGGACGTTATCAAAAGCGGATGAAGAGGCTCTTGGGCATTTCGAGAGGAAAATTCTATGTGCAATCTTTGCTCCCGTTTGTGTAAACGGAGAGTGGAGGAGAAGATTCAACCAAGAACTGTACGGGTTGTATAGCGACATTGGTCTAGTTAGACGTCTTCGGATCCAACGTCTAAGATGGTTGGGCCATGTAGAGCGAACGGACATCACCGCTCCGGCCCGAAGAGTCTTCGACTCCAACCCCGGGGTTGGAGGTGACACGCACAGTTGGAAATGGACCTCAACCTGAACCTGGGCGTGCGGCACTGAAAGCAGCTGGCCAAAGATCACGCCGGCTGGAGAGGCTTGTTGTCTGAGGCCTTGGTTCACCCCGAAATGTAGCGCCATCTAAGTAAGTAACAGTTGACAGAATACCCTCAATATTAACGAAGTGATTGGCATTGTATACTTGGATTTTTGTTTTCGCTACAATAGATACGGTACTTAAACGACACAAAGTTACTTACTTACTTACTTACTTATCAGGCCTGCGATCCATGGAGGATCTGAGCCTGAGCTATTGCTGCCTTCCATCCTTGACGGTCCCGGGCACGCTGCTTCCAGTTGTCAAGACCAAGATGTCTTACATCCGCGATTACTTGGTCTTTATACCGGAGGTTCGGTCTTCCTCTTCTTCTCGAACCAGGAGGTTCGGAGTCGAAGACCCTCTTAGCTGGAGCGTTGATGTCCATGCGCTCGATGTGGCCGAGCCATTGTAGTCGACGTATCCTTGCCTTCCGGACTACATCCACATCTTGGTACAGCTCGTAGAGTTCGCGGTTGTGTCTTCTTCTCCATTCACCTTCCTCACAGACAGGACCAAATATCCGGCGCAGAATTTTTCTTTCGAAAGAACCCAAAATCAGCTCCGCTGTCCTGCTTATCGTCCAGCTTTCGGCTCCGTACAGCAAGACTGGCAGAATGAGCGTTTTGTAAAGCATGACTTTGGTCTTTCGAGTGAGGAGTTTTGACCCCAGTTGTTTGCACAAGCCGAAGTAGCAGCGGTTGCCAAGCGCGATTCTATGCCGGATCTCCACTGTGGTGTCATTTGTGGAATTTACGTTTGCCCCGAGGTAGACAAACTCCTTAACTACCTCGAAATTGTAGCTGTTAATTGTTACATTTTGTCCCAGGTGGTGAGCGACGGATTGGTTTTTGCTTGACAGCATGTATTTCGTTTTGTCCTCATTGATCTTAAGACCAACTCGTTTCGCTTGTTCTTCAATCGCCGTGAATGCTTCCACAATGCCACGGCGAGAACACGCGATGATGTCGATATCATCCGCGTATCCTAGCAGCTGGATGGACTTGTAAAAGATAGTGCCTTCCCTGTTGACGCCTTCCCGTCGCACTATCTGCTCCAGCACCAGGTTGAAGAAGTCACATGACAGCGCATCTCCTTGCCGAAATCCGATGCATGTTTCGAATGGTTCCGAGGTCCTAGAACCGAGTTGCACGGTGCATCGCGTGTTTTTTAGCGTGGCGCGACACAACTGGATCAGTTTTACCGGGATCCCGAATTCGGCCATCGCCCCAAACAGTTCTTCACGATGAATGCTGCCGTATGCGGCTTTGAAATCGATGAAAAGATGGTGTGTATCGATTCGAAACTCGTTGGTCTTTTCCAGGATTTGTCGAAGTGTGAAAATTTGGTCTATAGTTGATTTGCCGGGCCGGAAGCCGCACTGGTAGCTGCCGATTAGTGCGGTGCAAAATGGTTTTAGACGTTCACACAATACGCTGGACAGGATCTTGTATGCGACATTGAGCAGGGATATACCTCTATAGTTCTTGCAAGAGGTAGGATCGCCTTTTTTGTGAATGGGGCATATAGAGCTGGTATTCCAGTCGTCGGGCATGCTTTCATCTTCCCAAATTCTGCAGATGATCTGGTGCATGCTCCCTACCAGAACATCGCCGCCAGCCTTGAAGAGCGCTGATGGCAAGCCATCTGAGCCTGCGGCCTTGTTGTTCTTCAGCTTCTGAATAGTTGGGCCGACTTTTTCGATGCTGGGTGGGAGGACTACTTCAGCGGCTGGAGTTGGGATTTCCTCGGTCCCTACCACTCTTTCTTGGTCATGCTCGTTAAGCAGCTGCTGGAAGTGCTGCTTAAATACATCCACTATTCCCTGCGGGTCGGTGACAAGATTACTCTCGCAGTTTCGAAGAGCCAGGGTGCCCTTTTTGAAGCCTCCTGCAAGGCCTTTGGCTTTCTTGTAAAAGGCTCGTATTTTATGTTTATCCCTAGACTCCTCGATATCCTTGAGCTGGGAGGCTGCGAAGATTCTTTTCTTTTGTCGCAGTAGTTTTTTCTCCTCCCTTCTTCTGGCTCGGTACTCTTCTTGCGCTGCCCTGGTTTTCCTCTGCAGCGCCTTTTTGTACGCCTCGTCGATTGCTGCCTTTTTCTGCTCACACTCGCCATCATCCCACGAGTTTCTTGTCGGGGGTGGTAGGTACCCTAAGGTGGTTTCGGCTACTTCCTGAATGGCTGAGCGGCAATGCAGCCACATATTATTGGCATTTGTGTTCGACGTAGGCATACCGTAGAGTCTTTCGCTCAGTTGCTCCCTGTAGACTTTGGCAACCTCCGGGGTGCTCAGGCGCCCAATGTCGAACCTCCTCCTGATGGGCTGGTGCAGCTTTCTGACATTGGACAGTCGTGTGTCTGACACGACGACACAAAGGCATAGAAGTAAAACAACTAAGTCCTTTAACTAGGTTAATGTTTTTCAATATATTAATGAATATTATAAAAGTAAAATGCTTAACTAGTTTTGAAAACTACTCCTTTCACTTTTCTGATAACTTTTCTTTTACGAGTATTTAAATGAGATTACAAAAGGCTTCAGCTTTTTATGCATACTTATAAAATACTATTCATATCATATAAAAATGTAAAATCATGTAGAATAGGTATAAAAGTGTGTTAAAGAAACAAATTACTGAACTTACTGAAGCTGTGCAATGAAAAATGTGTGTAGTATGTTATTGTATAATTGAATTATGCTCGAGGCAATGATACGAGGTCTTTATGGCTCGTCACCCTTGCTTGTTGCAAGCAATACAAAACAAAGATAAAATAAGAATTATAAAAGTAAAATTCATTAATGAATGAATATAAAAAAATATGTATTTGTGCTACGGTCATGTGGGGGAAATCAAGTTTCAAAAGCAAGATATTTTTGGTGCGCCAGAAAAAAATGAGAAGACCTTCTCCCCCTCGAGTGACAGTGAATTTTCGGAAGAAGAAATCGAGCAGCAAATCGAAGAGAGTGCAACCGAACAAGAATACTTTTCAGATGAATTATTTGAAGAAGGAGAGGTAGAAGGGCAGAATCATCAACTAATTAGCTTCAGAAAACAAACCTTATTTCTAGAAAACACTAAGAAGATAAACCTAGTCACAGTATCCGCTGGCCTGACTCAACGAGCTCTCGCCATTGAAAAAGAACTGGATGCTTTCTTTCAAATGACCAACATTCCTATGATTGATAACATTTTGAAGTACACAAATATGTATATCAATAAGCTGAGAGTTGACCACCAATATTCTAGAGATCGGGACTGTAAGAACATTGACATGGCTGAGTTTATGGCGTACATGGGTCTATTATATTTGATCGGTATAAAAAAATCAAACCATGCAAATGTGAAGGAGATATTTTCCAGTGACGGTACTGGAATCCAGATAATAAGAGCTGTCATGAGTTACAAGCCCGTTACCGTTGCCTGAGATTCGATGACAAGAGCATCAGGATCGAAAGGAGGACACCTGATAAACTGGCAGCGATACGTGACTTCTTCCAAGCTTCCGTCAACAACTGAGCATAAATGCTCAAACATTTTATACAAATTTGCCTGTCCAGCAAAGGCTCCCAAGCATCGAAGAGTTTTTCCGAAAAATTTGGCGTTCGGCTTGATGAAAAGAACATTTTATTTTCAGATCAAGTCTCAGAAATTTACCTCAAGATGTCAGTTCTTTTCTCAAAGCGAATTACCGTCAATCAGCGATAATAGATGAAAGAAAAAACCCTCTGAAAACCGGTGTCTGCCGTTTATGCGTATTGGAAAGAAAAAGAACTTCAGCATCAATGAAGTGTTGCCGTTGCCAATTGTTTACGTGCAAGCGCCATTCTGCAGTTGAGGTGGTTTGCAACAATTGTAAAAATGATGGAGCTGATTCTGACCAATAGACGTTTGAAATATTCCATTTAAAAAAAAAGTGTGTATCTGAAGTACTGCCTTGCGCTTTGTTTTTGAAAACCAAATAATTTTTTTATAACTACTGTATATGTATCTGTGTTGGACTCTGGCGCACGATGAGCTAGTTCGGATCCCGATAACACCAACGCCATCGAATGTTTATTTCGCGACGTTCCTCCTCGGCGAGGTACTGGCACAACCCCCCGTAGTAAACTTGCCATGAAAAAGCTTCTCGACTCACGCCGTTCGGAATCGGCATTAAACTGTAGGTCCCTTTCACCTGTGTGAAAAATCCGTCATCAGACGGATATTCTGGCAACGGTATTTTTTTATTACTTGCAGTCTACTTCAAGTGCAACTTACCTTAAAAGGCGTTTCGTTTCATTGAGCGGGAGCCTAGACAAAATTGTTTTCGAATGGTTTTGTGCAGCTCGAAACAAAGGATTTCCTATTTCTGGAACCGCAATTCGACATAAGGCAGCAGAAGCTGCAAATCGTTTAGGAGTCACAGATTTTAAAGCATCTGCAGGTTGGCTGGATAAGTATCGGAAACGTCACGGTATTTCCTACAAAAACGTGAGCGGAGAGGGTGGAAATGTTAATCTTGGGGATGTGAAACATTTTCTTCAATAGCTATCTACAATAACAGCCGGTTTTTTTGAGCATTACCCACAAAGACAATGGCTTTGAAAGGTGAAAAATGCACAGGAGGAAAGCTTTCAAAGGAGAGGTTCACTATTTTGCACTGTGCCAATATGGCAGGAGACAAAGAAAACTTTTAGTTATTGGAAAATCTTGTCGCCTAAGAGCATTTCGTGGCCTCAAACATGATCAGTTACCTGTAGACTGGAAGCACAACAAAAAAGCATGGATGTATGTATGTTGGCGTTACAGTCCATGAAGGACCTGAGCCGAGCTTCTCTCAATCACCCATGTTGTGTGTGATTTCATTTTCCCATAGGTGAAAGGGGCCTACAGTTTATTGCCGGTTCCGAACGGCGAATTTCGAGAAGCTTTTCATGACAATTTTACTACAGGGGGTTTTGTCAGAACCCCGCTGAGGAGAAACACCGTGAAAAACCCGTTCGATGACATGGCTGTGTCGGGATTCGATCCCGTGTCATCGGCGTAAGAGGCCAACACACTACCCACTGCGCCACGGTGCTTGCATGTATGGCCCAAGAAATTATGATAGAGTGGCTTCGTTTATTCGACAAAAAAAAAATGAAACTACAGAAGAAAAAAATGTTGCTCTTTGTTGACAACGCTGCTTCCCATCCTAAATACTTGAAACTGGAAAATATGAAAGTTGTTTATATTCCGCCAAACACCACATCGATCTGCCAGCCCTTGATCAAGGTGTGAAAAGCATCTCATTGCCCGTATGGATAGCTCACAATCCATCACCACCAGTGAGAAAAGATGAATTCGATCCTGAAGATGATTTGCCTCTTTCGAATTTAAGGGCAATTTTCAAGCTTCTTACAGAATGCAGATTGGAAGCAGAACCCGAACATTTTGTCCTAATGGATGAATCTGTAAATGTGGAAGATGACTTCGAGATAGTATGTACCAGAAGACGTTGCAGTTCCTGGTGAAATTGTTGAAACAGAAAGGGACGCAGAGGATGATGATAAGGACCAGGTAGAGCCCTTAATTAATTCATATCAAGAAGTTAATAAATGAATACCTACTACATTAGTTTCGAAAAATAATGTTTTTTTATTCTTTTAGTTTACTTTGAAAGTAAATGAAGACTGACTACAAAAATGATCCTGTGAAGTATAGTCTATAGCAGGGATGGTGAACCTATGACCCATTGCTAAGCAACCATTTAGATTTTCTTATTTGGGGGGATAATTTATATTCATGTCTGTTATTCTCGATAGTTATGCTAGAGTTAAGACCAGTAGAATCGGTAACGTACCAGCGAAACTAAAGATTCTTAGAACCAACCGTTCTTAGATACAAGTTCCAGGCCATATCAAGCTGAATAGTTTGATAAATCATACAATGGACACAAGCTGATTGATCTTGCTACGGGGCGAAATCTCCTAGCCAGTACACGCTTACCGCACTTCGATATACAAAAAGTCAGTCAGATCAATCAATTACTAACCAGATTGATCACATTGCGATCCACGTCAGACACTCCTCCATTTTCTCCTATTCTTGATGTTCGAACTTTGCAAGGAGCTAACATCGACTTGGACCACTATCTTGTAGTAGCCAAGATGCGCCTACACAGCGGAGTAGAGTAAGAATACTAAGTTATGACGTCGGAAAGTTGCTATCGCCACAAACCGCTCGTGCTTTAACCGATCGCGTCTCCCAATACACCTTAGCCCTCCACGCTGTCAATAGAACAACGTGGACCCTTTGCAAACAAACCCCGAAAAGCACTGCATCTGAAGTTTTGAGGCTTCAAGGCTCCACCACGAAGAAACACCTGGTTCGATGACGAGTGCAGGAGGATTCGTACAGCGAACCAGGATGCATATGAAGCCTCGCTCCATAGAAGAACAAGAGCAGCTCGTGAGCTCTACGAGTTAAAAAAAAGGGAGGAGCATAAGCTTCTCAGAAGAAAGAGCGTAAGAAGACCGCGATTGAGGATTTGGAGAGGTAAAGATAAAGCAAACATGCCAAGGCTACAAAGCCATAACGGAAGCCTGCAGGGATGAGAACGGACACCTAGTAGTAGAATCGTAGTCGATGCTGAGAATATGGAAAAACCACTTCTGCGGACTGTATAACGGCGATGTTAGTTAATATGCCGCTGTCAGGCAGAATGATCCATTTTTCAACGACGAAGACCGCAGGGAATTCCGTCCCCCTGACCTCGACGAGGTTAAGATCGCCATATCGAAACTTAAGCCGAATAAAGCTGCTAGCGCAGACGGACTGTCTGGAGAGCTCTTCAAGGCAGTTGGGGATGACCTGGTTAGGAGCATGCACCAGCTCATCTATAAAATATGGTCAGAGGAAAGCATGCCCGAGGAATGGAGTCTCTGCATGGTATGCCCGATTCACAAGAAATGAGACCCCTCTGACTGCGCCAACTACAGAGGAATAAGTCTTCCTAACATCGCCTACAAAATCTGCTGTGCCGTTTTGTGTAAACGCCTGAAGCCTTTAATAAATAAGATGGTAGATCCTTATCAGTGCGGATTCAGGCCAGGGAAGTCCACCATCGATCAAATCTTCACACTACGGCAGATACTGAAAAAAAACCCATGAATTTCAAGTCGACACCGACCACCTATTTGTCGACTTAAAAGCCACGTACGACAGCGCAATTAGAGACGAGCTATACAACGCTATGTCTACCTTTGACATCTCTGCTAAACTCGTCAGACTATGTAGGATGACTTTGGAGAATGCTCGCTGCTCCATCTGAATCGATGAACACCTTACCGATAGTTTTGTTGTCAAAAAAGGATTTAGGCAAAAAATGAGCATTTTGGGGCAAATGAGCGTTAGTGACCCACGAGCTAGTAATAAAAATATATTAACAGAATTTGACCCACGTCTTAAAAAGGTTCGCTATCCCTGGTCTATAGTATAGCAGGGAACAGTGGAAGTATAACGGAGAAGAAGTAGAAGTCGTGAAGGAGTACAAATATCTGGGGGTTTATCTGACCAGAAACCTTTGTATGAAAAGACACTTAAGGGAGAAACTCAATAAGTGTAAAACAGCCATCAACATCACCTGGAAGAACATTTTGAACAACGCAAGCATTGCTCAAAGCAGCAAATTTAGGGTCTTCAAAGCTGTATCTTAGTCTGTTATGTTCTATGCAGCGGAAGTATGGGGAAGTAAACAATATGTGGACGTCGAGAAGTTACAGCGTTATTTTATTAAGAGGCTCTTCAGGCTCCCTCACAATACGCCTAATTTCATGATCATGCTAGTTTGTCCAGACGTTAAAGCTGTAAATGGACTACATTCTGAAGGTTTTAAGCTGGCAGGACAACAGGTTCCCGAAGAAAGCGGCCCTACAAGCAATAAGAAAAAGAACTGGGTGGTACTCGGAGTGGTTAGAGCTGGCGCGGAGATGCGGTGTGGAACTGAGCTACGAGGATAGAAACCTGAAAACTGCACTACAACAGATCATAGAGGAGCAGGCTAGGCAGAAATGTATAGAGGATGCAAGAGGGTCTCTACACCGAATGACATACAGTCAATTGGACTACAAACTGAGGAGGAATAATTACTTCAAGGACGAGTTTAGCATCTAGGAGATTTCGATGATGTTCAAACTTCGTGGGGAACTCTTAAAGCTAAACTTTATTCCTCACAGAGAAGATCTGCCTATACTGTGTAACTTATGCAATTTAAGTGAACGAGAAGATAGCATGAACTTTGTGGGAAGATGCCCGATTCTCAGGGAAACAAGAAAAAGTATCTCCGGTAAAGACCTTTTGTCGGAAGCGGAAATGATAGGGCTACTCAACGAAATGAACGTTTGTAAAATGTATACATATTGTGATATAGCGGCAGACGGCAATGCCATGTGAACTGATTTGTAAGTTTATTTTGTAAATTTTATAAGGGAAATAAAATCTAAAAAAAAAATCAGGGTTTCCCTTGAACGGACACCTCCCTTAGGCGGACAAAAAATGTTGCACCATTGCTGTCCGTACAAGAGAGATTTCACTGTACATATTTCAAAAAGCCAAAATATTTTGCAGTGCGATTAGGGGAAGAAGTCAAAACATGGCCTTGGTCCCTGACTTATTAATGGGCTGATAGCAAGTAGTTTCTTGATGCATCAAATATGTATATGTATGCTCGAAAAAAAGTTTCTTCCTAATGAAAAACTGATTATAGTCTTCAACAATTCTAATTCGGAAATGTATTGTGCGTTGGAATAAAAATGTTTGCTTTCAAGTATAATTTCTCTAACATGACTGTAACTCGTTCGTTTGCATAGTTTTCAAAACCTACGATTGTATACTCTACATATAATAGCTTTAACAACTTCTCACCTTGTTAAACACCAGATATAATTCTTTTGTTCATAACTAAATATGATTTGCGTTTGATTTTAATTTTGTTTTTAACATCATTTACAGTTTGTCAAGAAAATGTTTGCAAAACGTAAAAATAAAAATAAATGATTTCCAAAGAATATATTTACCAAGATAGCAAATGACCTTTTCTTGGCGTGATAACGTCTTATAAATCGATGAACACCAGCCGCACGTACGAAAAAGAATGACTCATTGTCACGTTCCGCCCGAGTTGAGCGTGCAAGCGAGAGCGCGAAACAAGCGATAGAGAGGCACCTATTTTGCCTATGGGATAGAATTTTGTTTGCATAATTAGGGGGAATGAACAATTTTGCGATGACGTAGGCATACTTTTGGGAGTATTACTTTCAGTAATCCAGGTGATACATACATACATACATGCATACACCCTAATTCTGTTTTTAGACGACAAATACGATTCTGAAAAAAATCGTATGAAAAAGTCTGGAGTTTGTATGTATGTTGAATATACATATACATACATATGTACATATGTATGCATGTGCCCATTTCCAAACCGAAAAAAAAATGCTCACGGCCAAATACTTATGAACGCGTGCGTTTAATAATTGCTCGTTGGGTAGCGCACACTCACGAGCAGCTCATGTGTGTTTGCGTTACCTTACCAAAATCACAACACTGTCCGTGCAATCTCATATGTATGTATCGGCTGTCGTCCGAACACCGTAATCAACCAGCGTCGGGTGCGGTTAGTACTTAGATGGTGGACCACTTGGAAACATCGCGTGTTGTTCATTTTTCATCAATGTTTTCTAATGACGTTAATCGTCCGTAAGCCGACTTTACAGACAACCAAAATATTTTTTTATAACTAATCCATTTTCACATAAACTCTTTGCCGTAATGTAGAAAAAAAAAGCATATGTAACCCAAAACCAACAGAAATTTTACAAAACCTATCCAATGCTGTTTTTTTTTACTGTCAAATAATTCCTTGGAAACGAGCATACAGGCCGAGAAATCTCTTTAATAATAGTAAAAATAAAAACCGACCAAGTGCGAGTCAGACTCGCCCACAAAGGGTTCCGTACCATCTGTATAAATAAATATGAAAGAGACTATATATGTATGTTACCTCATCAGTCATCACATTAAATCACATTTTTTTTGTGATGACAGATCTTGGTTGCAGGCAGGTTATCGGCATATTACTTTGATAATCAAAAATCTTCATGATGAGATATTGTTGATCATCAAAGAGTCCATTGAATTCAAATCAATTATCTTACTTGAAGGCAACGATGTGAAAAGGTGAATAACAATAATGGGAAATATGGGAAAAAGGTTTGCAGCTAGGATTAATTAGGATTAACACTGGGAAGTTTGCTACTGGTTCTGGGATATTGTCGACTAGCCCTAGTTCAGTATGTGACCAAGGGGATTTTTTTGGATGAAAATCATGTCTGTTGTATGGGAGCCCTCCTTAAATGTTCTGTTTTTAGTATTTGTTGTGGTAGCGGCAACAGAAATACATCATCTGTGAAAATTTCAACTGTCTAACTATCACCGTTCATGAGATACAGCCAGGTGACAGACGGACGGACAGCGAAGTCTTAGTAATAGGGTTCCGTTTTACCTTTGGGTACGGAACCATAAAAAAAGGAACCTGTCACATTAGCTGTAATTTCATTGCGTTCTGGAGTTGTGTGTCAGTTTGTTAGTCATTTACGATTTCAGTGTCCAGAAAATTTAAAAAAAGTAATCTTGAATATGCCAGGCAAAGGGTTAAGTGATGATGTAATGCAATTGGTGTATTATAACTACCACAAAGGAAAATCCACTAGGGAATTGGCTGAAATGTTTTGTATAAAATTAAGAACTGTGTGCAACGTTATAAGCCGTGCTGAAAAAGAAGGCAGACTAGATCTGAACCAGTCAACAGGCAGGCCAAAAAACTAACAGCCAGGGACGAAAGAAAAATTATAAGACGTATTGAAGAAAACCCTCATACCAGCACCAGAATATTAGTCACGGACTTAAGAAACGGTTACGGAGTTCAAGTGTCTCATGAGACAGTTAGAAAAACTATACTCAAGCACAAGTACACATCAAGAGTCGCTAGAAAAATAAAAACCATTACTCTCACCGTTGAATATTTGTAGAAGAGTCAGTTTTGCAACAAAGCACATTGGTCTTCCGGTAGAATATTGGAACGATGTTGTATTTTGTGACGAGTCTAGTATAAAGCTTTACTACCATGCAGGACCGCCGAGAGTATGGCGAAAACCGCTTACAGCCCTCGCCAACAAGAATATCATCCCAACAGTAAGATTCGGGAAAATGTCAGTGATGATATTGGGCTGTTTCTCAAGCACAGCATTTTGCAAAGAATTGTTTTTTTTTTTTTTTTTAAATAATTTGCGCGCCCTCAAGGTCTAATAACCTTATTATGTCGGCGACACAGTGCGAGCAGAAGGTAGAAATGAAGGGGATAGGGGAGATGCCGATGGACATTGATCTTAAATGCTTGCATGTTGGATTGTGGGGGGAAAACCGAATCCGACAGGGAGTTCCAGATTCGTGTGGTTCGGTTAATGAAAGATTCTCTATATTTGACGGTACGTCCGAAAGCGGGCTTCAGGGTACATTGGTGAGCATTCCTAGAGAGACGTGTATTGCGGGAGAAATGTTGAAGGGGCGGAATGCAACTGGCTATTTCATCAGAGCATTTTTGGTGGTAGTAACGATAAAACAGGGAGAGGCAGGTAACATTCCTGCGGTGTTACAGCGAGTCTAATGCTGGAGTCGCCAATCAGTTTTATGGCTCGTTTTTGTATTCTGTCTAGTAGATGCAATGAGGTCTTGGAAGCACCGGACCAGACATGAGTGTTAAACTCTAATTTGGGGTGAATGGACGCCTTATATATTGTAGCCAGATCTTAGGGTGAGAAATATTTCCTGCATCCGTATAAGAAGCCTAGGCATTCCGCAGCATTCTTGGCGACACTGAATACATGGTCGTTCCAATTAAGATTGTGAGCAACACTCATACCCAGGATGGAAAGCTCTTCAGTTTCTAAGATGCAAGTGCCATTCATGGATAATGACTGCGGGTTAGTTATACGCTTTAACGACAAGAGACAGCATTGTGTTTTGGATGCATTCAATTCCGCTCTATTGTTTTTACCTCATTGGGTGATGCTGTCGATATCGGAATTTAATGAGCTTCACATACGCTGCCGCTCATTATCTATAACCGAAGTGCAGGGTCGTAAACTAGTGAACGAATATGAGAAGCTGAGGGTACTGTCGTCAGCGAAGGAGTGAATTGGATTAGAAGTAACAGACAAGAGACCATTTTTAAAAATAAGAAAGAGTGTCGGAGACAAAACGGAGCCTTGGGGAACACCAGCATTTACAAAGTGAGTATCAGACTTGAATCCGTCCAAAATAACTTTTCGAAAGGTAGCTTCTCATCCATTGAAAAAGAGACTCATCGATCCCAAAAGCACGCATTTTCGACAAAAGGGCTTCATGCCAAACCCGTGATTCAAGATATTTTATAAGCTGACGGTTGATCAGTGTTTCCATGACCTTGGAAAGAAGGGACTTTAGTGCAATGGGTCGGTAGTTGGAGGGAGAAGATGATTTGCCTTTTTTGGGTATAGGCTGGACAAATGCTGTTTTCCCCCTACTCGGAAAGAGCCCAGAGGAGTAGGAAAGGTGAAAAAGCTTATGCAGTGGTTTTGCCAGCGTAGAAGAACACCTCTTCAGAACTATTGGGGCAATACCATCTGGATCAGCGGATTTGTGTATGTCGAGGTCTTTAAGAACCCTTGCGACTGTACGAGTGCGGAAGTGGATTAGTCCCATGGTGGATTTGACGCACTCTAGTACAGGCGGAGACAAAGCACAGCTGGCAGCTGAGAACTGGTTGCGAAATGGGCTGCAAGTAGGTTAGCTTTGTCTAAGGGGGTGACAGCTGGAATGTCATTGTGGATGAGCGTCGGTATAGACGACTTAGTTGAGTTTTTTACGTTTTTTTACAAACGACCAGAAACTTTTGCTACCTTTGGGACATTGAAGGATTTTACGCCTTAATATTTAGTCGGATTGGAATTTAACCCATCGAATGTGGGTGTTGCAGTCATTTCTGGCTCGTATGTACTTTTTTCGGTTTTCCTCAGAACTGTTTGCCTTGTAGGCCCGAAAACTTAGCTCCCTGAGCCTAATAGCCTCTTTGCAGCTCAAGTCAAACCACGTATTATCCTTAGGCCTAGTGCCTTTAATCTTGCTGGGAATAAAATTAGCTATGCCGATTCGGATAATATTTGCGATAATATGTATCAGTTGCGGCGTCCACGTCGTAGTCGAGGAAGCATAACGACCAGTTAAAGATCCGAAAGAAGTTGTTAAGGCCGCACCAGTTGGCTTTCTCGTATAGCCATAGCGTTCTCTTAGGAGCTTTTTCTTTAACTGGATGGTGGGAGTTCGAGAATTTTGCTGATATCATGCAGTGGTCAGACAAGCGTAGGGGTTCCAATACATCGATCGTGTATTTGTCAGGCTGAGAGGTAAGAAACAAGTCCAGTGTGTTGGCGGTATGACCAGCAACATCGGGGATACGTGATGGCTCATTCACAAGTTGAGTTAGTTGATTTAACTCAGCAAAAATTTCAACATACCTTCCTTCGGGTGTTGTCTGTCCAGAATGTCGAAGCCACTGAGAATTGTGTGCATTGAAATCGCCCGCTAAAACGATTTCAGTGCGAGGGAACAGGGAAACAATTCTTTGGATGGAATCAGACAGTGCGTCGAATACATCAAATGTTGCATTCCTGTCTAGATTGGGGCTTCTATAAAGAAAACAGTAGTGAATGGAGTGCTTACGGAATATGAATTTAAGCTATATGAAATTAAATTCCGGGGTGAATGTTTGGCTATACTGTGGAAGTAACTGGTAAGCAATGTCACTACGGACATAAATGGCGAGACCGCGGTGAGAAACGAATAATGGCACTAAGCTGTATCCAGGAAGACTGAAATCCGAAGGATCAGACTTTTCATCGACCTGTGTTTCACAAAGTGCCAAAACAGCCGGTTTGCGGCGAGAAAGATGGATATACGTGGCTAAGAAATTCTTTCGTAACCCACGAATATTGCAGAACTGCACACAGAAATCCCTCATCAATGCAAACTACAAAACATGTATAGATACAAAACCGTTAAAGCGGAGACCGCGTAAGTGAAGTTCTATCACCGGATTTGCAAAAACAAACTATGCCCTTACGACAGTAAAATTTGCTCCACCAGCAAAGAACAACACACGCGACCCGCTACGCGTCGGTTGCGTTAGCACTCAATCAGTGAGTGTGTTGAGTGCAACCACTGTCACGAGGGGTGAGGGAGGTAGGAGTACGGCCCAGCGCTGCTGCCGACCAGGTGTTCGGTTACGGCACTTTCACGATTTTTTTTTTTTGCCCGCACTACACTGCAGAATAACTCTTGCCAATCGCTGCTTCTTCGGGCTCAAGGGGCAATTGAGTAGTAGAGCCCTCTCTCGAAAAACTAAGGTTTCCCTCTACAAAACTTTATTCATCACGGTCCTCCTCTACGGCGCTGAGGCTTGGACGGTATCAAAAGCGGATGAAGAGGCTCTTGGACGTTTCGAGAGGAAAATTCTGCGTGCAATCTTTGGTCCCGTTTGTGTAAACGGCTGTACAGCGACATCGGCCTGGTTAGACGTCTTCGGATCAAAACGTCTAAGATGGCTAGGCCATGTAGAGCGAATGTACATCGACGCTCCGGCCCGAAGAGTCTTCGACTCCAACCCCGAGGGACGACGCAGCAGAGGACGACCGCATTTAAGGTTGCGCGCACAGGTGGAAGGGGACCTCAACCAACTGGGCGTGCGGCACTGGACCCGGCTGGCCAAAGATCGGGCCGGCTGGAGAGGCTTGTTGGTTGAGGCCCTGGTTCACCCTGAGCTGTAGAGCCATCAAAGAAGAAGAAGAAGTTAATACGAAAATGGAATTATGGAGAAGGTTTTAAAAAAAACGTTATTTTACTTAGTAAATATATGCTTTTAACATGATCTTTTCATTTCTACGTTTTGCAAACAGTTCCTTGACAAACTGTATTAAACTTACAAAACTATGGTTGCAAATATTGAATATATAGTTATTTATTCATTTATTTAAGAAAAATTGTGTACTTTATATACTTTGTTAAATATCGTATGCTTTACGGGTATATTTTGACTTTTCATCTTTCCTGCTTACGAATATTTGTAGTAAGGTAATAGGTAGGTAGTACATACCTTTCTTTTGTTTGCGTTTTATTAGAATTTAGAATTTGCTTTGATTGCCATTTCATTTTTATTTTTTGTGAAGATAAAAAAGAAAAAGGAGTAAATAGACAAAAAACAAAATAGGAAGAGTATACGTATGCATGGTGCAAAAGCCACATTGCAGCACCCGATCAAGATTTTTCTGGCAGCTGAATATAATTTTCTTAACCTAAACTGCAAGAGGTTTAACAGAATAAGATTCCTTATAAAATGATACGTAATTGTAGAACACGTTCCGTGTTTTTTTTTCTTTGTCTTCTTGTGCTTCGTCTTATTTCAAAACTTAGTCAAATATCAAATGCAAATAAAATCAGAGAACTAGTTAATCGTTTCCTAGTTCAAACCCATATAATCAAATTCGATTCCGTCTAATTCAATGGCAGTGCTGCTGCTGCTGCTCCTTCATCAACATTGCCAGATGGAGTGGTGCAATGTGAATTGATTGGACTATTCAGAGGCGAGTTGGTAGTAGGTCCGTAGAATATCAATTCAGGTATTTGTCCACCTTGAACTCCCGTACCGTTTGTACTTTCTGACGAGCATTGGAACTGAAATGTCACATTTTTCATGCAAACTTCGGACATACCCTCCTGTCCGAAGAAACTGAGCTCGTTACCATCGAGAATTACCGAAGCAGTATAGTAGCATTCCGGCTCGATTTGAATTGGGTTTTCGAAAAATACGTGGAAGGTGTTGCTCGATCCGTCAGAAAAGAATTTCGTATCGTTTTCGGCGAGTGTTCGTCCAAGACGTTTCAATTCGATTTTAACACTGTAGTTAGCTGCTCCAGTCGATGAACCATACAATCCAAAACCGACAATGAAAATCCTACGATCCACTGAGAATTGAATAGAATCACAACGTCCGCGATAACGCCATTGATTCGATCGATAGGCACACGATTGAAAGCGGTGACAGACTTGGGTTTTTAGTCCGGCACGACTTTTAATCGGAAAGTTCAGGGTTGGCTTGGTCTTGGCGGTGAAGTTGAGAAATATATCGATAGTTTCCTGGGACGTAAGAACACCAGTTTGGGCGACGCCATTGGCAAATTCTTCAAGTGTCATTGTGGGTATTCGAATTAAATGCAAAGCCGGTCCTAGAACAGTTCTTTTGTTTTGGGCTGTTGGATCGATTTCCATTTTTTGACATGCGTTTAGGGCCCAATTAAGAGCTGCCTCGAAGAGATGGATTTCCTTACAATTTAGCGTTTCACGCGACAGGATCGATTCGAAAGTCTTTAAATCAATGTCTACGAAGCCTTCGGATTTAATAGCCATTTCCGCCTAAATACAAGAGCGGAGTTATAATGAAAACAATTCGACATTATATAAATGAGATCTTCTTACCTGTGCATCTATAACTTCCCAGCATCTCTGCATCAATTCTGGCTCCTCGAATAGACGGGATTGACTGAGAAGTAGACAGGCGTTTTTTGCCGTCAAACTAACTTCCAAATAATTGACGCATGCACGCGCCAAATGCGGTACAATATATTTCTTGGCTGCGTACAATGTTGCTAGAATGTTATCAGGTTCCAATTGAATTTCATCACAATATAAATATCTGTTGAAAAATAATTACAGGCAATCATTAAAAAAGGAAAATTGTATGCGAAACAAAATAATTTGATATTAGTCCGATAAAAATATTGGTCAGAATAAAAAGAAGCCTTTACAGGGACGACATTACTTCAATAAGCATATGGTTGGCGCGTCTTCCTCATATTCATTACATTAGAAATGCAACATTGCTTATAACAAATACTCGAAAGCCATAAAAAATAGCACCACTAATTAGGGCTTACCTTAATAGAGTAAGAAATGCTGATGGCTCAACGTCGGGCACTTTAATTTCCTGCTTATTTTCGGCCAAGCCGCCGTAGAACATTGCGTAAAACACTGAGCTACCGGTTGCGAGGATATATTTGTGTGCGGGAACCGTCTGGATATTATCTAAACGGAGTATACATAACTAACTCGATAACAATTCAGAAAAAAAAAAGAAAAGAAAATAACCCCACCTTCCGAGCCCACTACGAATTTAACGTCAGACATCAGTTCATTATTGAACATAGCAGCATTCCGCTCCAATACGGTAGCTTTGGTAGCCTGCCAATTTGGATCGGCTGTGTCGACTGCATTAGACGAACCACCACTCGCTGGTAGACAAAACGATGGCGAACTGCTCAACGCACCGGGCGAAGCCAACGGTGACGATGGCGCACTGATTGGCTGAGTAATTTGAATATTATCCCGTTGGTGATGGTGTGGCGGTTGCTGCTGCTGATGCGTTGCAGAATTGTGTGGAGGCGACAATAATATTCCTCCATTATTGATTGTTTCCACTGCAAATAGAGAAAAGAAAAAATAACTTTACTTTTTGTATCAAATTAAGTACAAATTAGTTTCCATCACTTGATTTTGAGTGGTTGTGGTGTTTAAAATGAAACACAGGAAAAATTTGTTTGAAATTTCGCTTCAGAATGTATGGATTGTTTGCTTGTTGTTGGTCAGTGTAATATTCGACATGTTTGCGGGTTTGCCGCACCGTCATACGAGTAGTTTGCCACAAATCAAATGAATTACTAAAGCGCACAGTAAATAAGTCCAATCATCTCGTAAAACCAAGACTGTCTTTGAATCACATCCATGATGATTTGTGCCAACTAAACTGTTCAAATGCTGTGAGTGCGAGATAATTTCGCGCGGAAGGTTGTGTTGTATATTCTAGATTGATAACGAGAAAAGGTTTGTCATGCGTCAAGGTTACAATCAAACTGTATTCATTCAGACAACTACGACGCGGAGTGCACACGATGGTCATATCACATGTAAAGCTATATCATTATTGATTACGTCGGCGTCGGTTTTGCTTCATGGAAAATCGATAGTTGTACATCAGTATGCGTTCGTTGGCTTAAATCTTCTTAGATTGGTTTTGGGGATCTATAATCCCTTAACGAATGCAATCCATCAATCAAAACTGAATGGAAAGCATACCGCGAACGAAAAATATGTTTCTTATTGACTTACCATTCATCCAGGATTGAATTTGCGAGTGTGACATGCTTTCCTGGTTTCGTTTAATTGTTTTCAATGGGAGTCTTGCACTCGAATTTGGTGTTGCCATTCTATTCCCTCATCAAACTAATAACTGCCAAACACTTTTTACATAATTCTTATATATACGCCAAAGTAACTGAATGTACAAAACCTTATTGCTCCGACTTTTTGTTAAACGAAACCGCTGCAGATCAGATTATGTATTTATCTCTGCTGCAGATGACGAAAGTAGCCATTTTACGAAGAGACACAGAAGTAAGAATGTTTTGACAATTGAAGACAAAAGCAAATTAAACGTCGTGGTAAGATTGACATTAGGGGCATTGTTGCTTAAAGACACCGTGAAATTGTAATAGATTTATGGTGTATGCATTGGATGTGTTTTTGGTTTCTGTTTTAAGCGCGGTTCACATTGAACGATTTATCGAGCGATTTGCTTGACAATCGTGGTTGGACGACAAATTGTGTATGCAAAACCAATGTGAACGCTCTAGCTACAAGTCGGTAGGATTTGTAGTCAGGAAGTTGAAAATTTCCAACTTTTTGCTTGACAGCCGTGGTTGAACGATTTATCGTTAAGTGTGAACAGTTGTCGTACAACTTCAGAGCATTTTTTCACTTTTGCTTGTGCGTTCAGAGAAACAACACCAACTTTGAGCGGAATGAACGATATGACTTCAAACAAAGAAAAATAATTTTGGTTTGATTTTTTCATATGAGGAATTACTTTTCTAAGAAACTCATCATACGTTACTATCAATTCGCAAATTTTCGTGAAATTCTCTTAACAATTACCGACGAGAAATTATTACGTTTTCCGACCCATGATTTAATCCACATTCGCTTTATTTTTCTTCATTTTCGAGTATTTCATCAATAATCATCCCTGTAACCAGAGCATGCGCCGCCATGTTAATACTTCGAAATTTCTATCGCAAGTGAAGTCGGTCAACAAGTTGTTTGGTGTGAACTTACTTACTTACTTAACGGGCGCTACAGTTCGGGGTGAACCTGGGCCTCAACCAACATGCCTCTCCACCTAGCACGATCTTTCGCTAGTCTTTTGCAGTGCCGCACGCCCAGTTGGTTGAGGTCCCCTTCCACCTGTGCGCGCCACCTTAGGTGCGGCCGTCCTCTATTTCTTCGTCCCTCGGGGTTGGATTCAAAGACTCTACGGGCTGGAGCTGTGGTGTCCATTCGCTCTACATGGCCTAGCCATCTTAGGCGTTGGATCCGTAGACGCCTGACCAGACTCATGTCGCTGTACCTACAACCCGTACAGTTCGTGATTGAATCTTCTCCTCCAACCCTCCTCTGTGTTTATGGGACCGAAAATCGAACGCAGAATCTTTCTCTCGAAACGACCAAGGATTTCCTCATCCGCTTTAGATAAAGTCCATGTTTCTGCGCCGTATAACAGGACCGGGATAATTAAGGTCCTATATAAGGTCAACTTGGTTGTACGAGAGAGGGCTCTACTTCTCAGTTGCCTCTTGAGCCCAAAGAAGCAGCGGTTGGCAAGAGTAATTCTGCGCTTGATTTCGAAACTGGTGTCGTTGTTCCAAGTCACCACGGAGCCGAGGTATATGAAGTCTTTAACTACCTCGAACTTATATCTGCCAATATGCACGTTCTGTCCAAGACGTCGGTGGTAAATGTCCTTTTTCGATGACAGCAGATATTTAGTCTTGCCCTCATTAACTGCCAAACCAATTTTTGCCGCCTCCATCTCAATACTCGCAAACGCCTCATTGACATCTCGCTGCGATCTACCTATTATGTCAATATCGTCGGCGTATGCAAGGAGTTGCGAGGATTTGAAGTAGATTGTGCCCCTTGTATTGGCCTGTGATTTTTGCACAATCATTTCCAATACGATGTTGAAGAAATCACACGACAGCGCATCGCCCTGCCTTAATCCTTTTTTGACATCAAAACTATCGGTAAGGTCATCCTGCATAGTCTGACGAGCTTCGCAGGGATGTCAAAAGTAAACATGGCGTTATATAGCTCGTCTCTAATTACGCTGTCGTATGCGGCCTTGAAGTCGACGAATAGATGGTGCGTATTGACTTGAAACTCATTGGTTTTCTCCAGGATCTGCCGTAGTGTGAAGATTTGATCGATGGTGGACTTCCCTGGCCTGGAATGGCTTGTTTACGAATGGCTTCAGGCGTTCACACAAAACGGCAGCGAAGATATTGTATGCGACATTAAGGAGACTTATTCCTCTATAGTTGGCGCAGTCAAAGGGATCTCCTTTTTTGTGGATCGGGCAAACAATGCTGAGACTCCATTCCTCGGGCATGCTTTCCTCTGACCATATCTTACAGATGAGCCGGTGCATGCTCCTAACCAGCTCACCCCCAGCCGCTTTGAAGAGCTCAGCAGACAGTCCATCTGCGCCAGCAGCTTTATTCGACTTGAGTTTTGACATGGCAATCTCAACTTCGTCGAGGTCAGGGAGACGGAATTCTCTGCGATCTTCGTCGTTAAAAAATGGATCATTCTGCCTGACGGCGGTATGTTGGTTGTCATCGCCGTTATACAGTCTGCAGAAATGGTTTTTCCAAATTCTCAGCATCGACTGCGATTCTACTACTAGGTATCCGTTCTCATCCTTACAGGCCTCCGTTCGGGCTTAATAGCCTTGAGACATTCGTTTTATCCGCTGATAAAATCTTCGAACGTCGTGCCTGCAATAGCACCTCTCCAAGTTTTCAATCGCCCGCTTCTCGCGCTCTTTCTTTTTTCTCTTGAGAAGCTTATGTTCCTCCCTTCTCTTAAGCTCGTAGAGCTCCCGAGCCGCTCTTGTTTTTTTGTGTAGTGAGGCTTTGTATGCCTCCTGCTTTTCCGCATGAATCCTTCTACACTCGTCATCGAACCAGGTGTTTCGTCGTGGTGGAGCTTTAAGGCCCAGGTTTGGTGTGAACGCTACGCATTATTTGGTCGTCAAGCAAATCGCTTGATAACTTCAATTGGGCCACTCTGTAGGAGTTTTTTTTTTTTTTTTTAAATAACTAAAAAATAATTTAACTTTTTGGATTTCACGAGCTAAGCACATGTGTACATTTGATTTTCGATTTTTTTTATTATGTTGGTACACATGTCCCTAATATACGTTTGCATGTTGGCATAACCAGTCATTTTGTTTGTTTTATTCAGGTATAAGGCAGGGATAATGATAGTATAAAGCAGTGGTTTCCAATCTTTTTCAGCCCGCGGCGCACTTACAAGTTTAATATTTCGTCACGGCGCCCCACCTTAGCTATTTGAACGAACGTCACAGTTCGGGGTTAACCTGGGCCTTAACCAACATGCCCCTGCGGTTTACAGCCTCAGCTTCTGTCAGAAGCGTATAGAGTTCATCGATGTCAACATTCGCTTTCCAGATGGTAACCTTAAGAATATCTTTGACACTCTTCACCATTCGCTTCCAATATCCGCCCCACCAGGGCCCTCTTTCCACACTGAAACGCCAGACTATTCCACGATTGTTGAGAAACCCATGAAAGAATTCGCTCTTAAAGATTTCACCAACTGATTTCACTTCCGTGGCCGCCTTTTTAAATGTCTTAGCGTTGTCTGAATTAATTACGTTAGGAATACCACTCCTCGCCATAAACCGTCTCAATGCCAATAAGCAGCTTCCAGTGATGAGGTCCAAAGCCAACTCCAAATGTAAGGCACGTACAGCGGCACATGTAAAAATCATAACGTAAACCTTACGTTTTATATCTTCATCCTTGGCCGTATATGGTGGGCCAGCGAAATCCACCCCAACTGTTTCAAAAGGACGGGACGCCTTTATTCGTGACAGCGGTAACGGAGCAAAACCTTCTGCAAACTCGACATTCAGCAATGACCCTCTTGATGACCTGACGTCCACTTAGCATCCAACATTTTTCTCGCATTCTTGCTTCTCCTCCATGAAGCATTAAAGTGTGGTATGTAGTAGGTCGCATTAAGTTTGTTCTAAAAACATGCCTTCGGCAGTATTATAGGACTAACGACGTTTTGGGACTCATCAAGTTGTTCTTGTTTTTGTTCAACAAACGCTTTTTTAAGCACAGAAATTGAGATTTGAAAAATACGCAGTGCGCATGTCACAGGTTTGACATTTTTTTTTATTTACCTAGTTCTCGCTGGACTGATGTGTCAAAAGAGAGGCAAAGTGAAAGTTTAAAAATTCAGTTTACAAGCAGCGCGAAGCTTATTTTATCTTTAATATAATTATTATCTTTTAATCTACCTAACTTACGGCGCGGCGCCCTTCTTTACTTTATACGGCGCACCCTTTGGGAACCCCTGGTATAAAGGTTAGACGTGTTTTGGTGTTCTTGGGGAGTTTTGTGACAAACGGATCAAGATCAAAATTGCTTGGCCAAAAACAATACCGTAATCATGCCCCGGCCACCGTATTTACTGGGCTTGGCCCATGGCTTTTTTTTCTCTTATCAAAACGGATATGAGGATACGATTCAGGAAATTACTTACTTAACGGGCGCTACAGTTCGGGGTGAACCTGGGCCTCAACCAACATGCCTCTCCACCTAGCACGATCTTTCGCTAGTCCTTTCCAATGCCGCACGCCCAGTTGGTTGAGGTCCCCTTCCACCTGTGCGTGCCACCTTAGGTGCGGCCGTCCTCTATTTCTTCGTCCCTCGGGGTTGGATTCAAAGACTCTACGGGCTGGAGCTGTGGTGTCCATTTGCTCTACATGGCCTAGCCATCTTAGGCGTTGGATCCGTAGACGCCTGACCAGACTCATGTCGCTGTACAACCCGTACAGTTCGTGATTGAATCTTCTCCTCCAACCCTCCTCTGTGTTTATGGGACCGAAAATCGAACGCAGAATCTTTCTCTCGAAACGACCAAGATAAAGTCCATGTTTCTGCGCCATATAACAGGACCGGGATAATTAAGGTCTTATATAAGGTCAACTTGGTCGTACGAGAGAGGGCTCTACTTCTCAGTTGCCTCTTGAGCCCAAAGAAGCAGCGGTTGACAAGAGTAATTCTGCGCTTAATTTCGAAACTGGTGTCGTGGTTCCAAGTCACCGCGGAGCCGAGGTATATGAAGTCCTTAACTACCTCGAACTTGTATCTGCCAATATGCGTTCTGTCCAAGACGTCGGTGGTAAATGTCCTTTTTCGATGACAGCAGATATTTAGTCTTGCCTTCATTAACTGCCAAACCAATTATTGCCGCCTCCATCTCAATACTCGCAAACGCCTCATTGACATCTCGCTGCGATCTACCCATTATGTCAATGTCGTCGGCGTATGCAAGGAGTTGCGAGGATTTGAAATAGATTGTGCCTCTTGTATTGGCCTGTGATTTTTGCACGATCGTTTCTAATATGATGTTAAAAAAAGCACACGACAACGCATCGCCCTGTCTAAATCCTTTCTTGACTTCGAAACTATCGGTCAGTTCTGCACCGATTCGGATGGAGCAGCGAGCATTTTCCAGGGTCATCCTGCATAGTCTGATGAGCTTAGCAGGGATGTCAAAAGTAAACATGGCGTTATATAGCTCGTCTCTAATTACGCTGTCGTATGCGGCCTTGAAGTCGACGAATAGATGGTGCGTATCGACTTGAAACTCATTGGTTTTCTCCAGGATCTGCCGTAGTGTGAAGATTTGATCGATGGTGGACTTCCCTGGCCTGAAGCCACACTGATAAGGACCTATCAGCTTGTTTACGAATGGCTTCAGGCGTTCACACAAAACGGCAGCGAAGATCTTGTATGCGACATTAAGGAGACTTATTCCTCTATAGTTGGCGCAGTCAAAGGGATCTCCTTTTTTGTGGATCGGGCAAACAATGCTGAGACTCCATTCCTCGGGCATGCTTTCCTCTGACCATATCTTACAGATGAGCCGGTGCATGCTCCTCACCAGCTCACCGCCAAGCGCTTTGAAGAGCTCAGCAGACTCTCCATCTGCGCCAGCAGCTTTATTCGACTTGAGTTTCGACATGGCAATCTCAACTTCGTCGAGGTCAGGGAGCCGGAATTCTCTGCGATCTTCGTCGTTAAGAAATGGATCATTCTGCCTGACGGCGGTATGTTGGCTGTCATCGCCGTTATACAGTCTGCAGAAGTGGTTTTTCCAAATTCTCAGCATCGACTGCGATTCTACTACTAGGTGTCCGTTCTCATCCTTACAGGCCTCCGTTCGGGCTTTATAGCCTTGAGACATTCGTTTTATCCGCTGATAAAATCTTCGAACGTCGTGCCTGCAGTAGTATCTCTCCAAGTTTTCAATCGCACGCTTCTGAGCTCCTTCTTTTATTTTCTTGAGAAGCTTATGTTCCTCCCTTCTCTTAAGCTCGTATAGCTCACGAGCCGCTCTTGTTTTTTTGTGTAGTGAGGCTTTGTATGCCTCCTGCTTTCCCGCATGAATCCTTCTACACTCGTTATCGAACCAGGTGTTTCGTCGTGGTGGAGCTTTAAGGCCCAGCACTTCCGTTGCTGTGCCCTTCAGGGCTTGTTTGCACAGGCTCCATTGTTGCTCTACTGGCTGAGTGGAGGATTGAGGTGTATCGGAGAGCTTAAGGGAGACGCGGTTGGCAAAAGCACTGGCGATCTCCGGCGATAGTAGCTTTCCGACGTCATAGCTTGGTGTTCTAACTCTACTCCGCGGTGTTCGTGTTATGCGCTGACGTATCTTGGCTACTACAAGATAGTGGTCTGAATCGATGTTCGCTCCTCGGAAAGTGCGAACATCAAGAATAGTGGAGGATTCAGGAAATAAAGATTAAAAAAACCGGCCAAGTGCGAGTCGGACTCGCGCACGAAGGGTTCCGTACCATCTGTATATACATATAAATATGAAAGAGACTATGTATGTATGTTACCTCATCAGTCATCACATTAAATCACATTTTTTGTATGATGACAGAACTTGGTTGCAGGCAGGTTATCGGCATATTACTTTGATAATCACCATTGAATTCATATCAATATCATTCATATCAACAGTAAATATGGGGAAAAGGTTTGTAGCTAGGATTAATTCATCAAAGACACAAATATATTGTCGACTAACCTTAGTTCAGTATGTGACCAAGGGGATTTTTTGGATGAGAAATCATGTCTGTTGTATGGGAGCCCCCCTTAAATATTAATTTTGTTCTGTTTTTAGTATTTGTCGTGGTAGCGGCAACAGAAATACATCATCTGTGAAAATTTCAACTGTCTAACTATCACGGTTCATGAGATACAGCCTGGTGACGGACGGACGGACGGACAGCGAAGTCTTAGTAATAGGGTTCCGTTTTACCCTTGGGTAAGGAACCCTAAAAAAAAGATCGCTGGCTATACCAAAAAGCAGATATTAGATATGTGTGTTTCGAGGATTGAAAAAAAGCGTTGAAGCAATTGTGTCATATCTGAAGGATGAATAAATAAATATTTTTCGAAATAATTATGTCACGTTAATTCGTATATTGGCATTCAATTTAATAATATATTCCTTTCAAATATTCATTAAAGCTATTTACATTTTTTTTTCTACCACAGAAGTGTTAGTATAGATAGATACAATCACACATATATTTGCAGGGCTAGAAGTTATGCATTGAATAATGTAGTAGTTAATGAGATTCTGGTAAACATATCTAAGTATCATGAAGGTTTTCTCCTAGACAAGCTTAGGTTAGTGCTGTGATGAGCAGCTATGGAATACATATGTGTAGTTTCCATTTGTCCGATTATAACAACATTACGATTTTTCAGTGTGTTTTTATTCAATTTCGATCTTATTTGAATTTGGGATCACGCTAGCCAGGCAGCAGAAAATGTGAATATTGCTTATTGTCTAGATAATGTAACAGCCAATCATGCGCAGTCTTGACTTAGTTGATTTTGTTACCTTGACTTCGATGTCTTAGCTCTGGGAGGCCAATTGGTAAAATTGTTGATAAAACTATGGAAATCATTGAGTCTAAGTTCATGTAAACACTAAAGCTAAATATTGCACAAAACCGCTTGGAACCACTTGGAACTACTTGGATAAGGCTAGGCACAAAAAGAAGATCGATGTCACATGCAAGGAAAGGATGCCACTTGTATGGGTGCCCCATGTATGGGTGCATCATTGGATTATTTTGGTTTGAAGAGTTACTCGAATATCAGAAATCTTTCTCAAATAAACTAATTTAGGTTAGGTTAGGTTAACGTGGTAGGCATAAGCCACACGTAGGCTGAAGTCGGCCCATTGTGATATAACCTAGATCAAGTATTTTTTTTTTTTTTTTTTTTTTTTTTTTTAGAGACTCGCGCAGGTTCAAGTGGTTGGGGTCGTTGATATTCGTGGTTGTCCTAGGCCTAGATAAGACGAGAGCCGACCAAATTCCGCTTTGGTTATAGTCCGTAGTAATTCGTTCAAGCACTTTAGTATTGCATACGCAGAGGATGAATTTCGGATGACCATATACTGTGAGTGTTATGCCCGCAGGCAGTAGGTCTGGTCACTTTCCATTCACAACTGCGTTGCATACTTTTTATCATCCGTATAGGAATTACTCTTACTTGGCTATGAAGCGAATTTGAACTATAGACCTTGCGACCGGCGGTCGATGATGTTAACCACTGCACCACGGCCACCCCCAATTACCCTGATCCGCTACAACCTGAGAACCAAGCGATCAGGCGATGCTTCTACTGAAGCGATGGAGTTGGGCTATTTTTTGGTCTGCTAGCTCACTTAGATTGTCAAAGAAGGGCGCGCCGAGGTAGATCCTCCTGCGATTCGCAAAAGACGGACATGAGCAGAGGAGGTGGCATATTGATTCCTCTTCCTCCTCCTCGTCCATGCAGCCGCGACAGAAGTTATTGGAGGGTAGTCCTAGTCTGGCGGCGTGTTTTCCAATGATGCAGTGACCTGTAATGACACCCACTAGGGTACTTAAGGTTACCCTTTTGGTGGCCACTAGGTCCCTGGTTCGTCTTAGGTTTAACTTAGGCCACATTTGTTTGGTGATAAAACCGATATTGTTCTCATTCCATTGGAGGTTGGTCTCCTCAATGGTTTGAAGTTTTATCATGCGCTTTACCGTACTTATTGGTGTTTCTAGGTACCCGAGGGTAGGTAGGCTGAATGTGCTTGACCCTAACTTTGCGAGTTCGTCGGCCGTGCAGTTTCCTGGAATATCACTTTGATTTGTGGGTTACCGTGGCCAGGGACTTTATCGTAGATTGACTGTCCGTGCAAAGGATATAGCGGATATTACATTGCCATGCAGGGGCCTCCGTTATTGCTGTTATTTCTGCCTGATACACATTGCAGTAATTTGGGAGTCTGAAAGATAAGTTGAGGTTAGTTCCTTGGAGAAGACCCCACTACCTATAGCCGACTACATCTTAGAGCCATCGGTATAGAGGGAGATCGAGTCCTTTGGTATGACTTTCCCTTCAGCCCATTCCTCCCTGGATGGAAAGACAACTTTGGAAAGTCAGTGTCCATGGGTACTTTGAAGTGGTTTAGAATGGTGGTATGGCCTTTTTGAGATGTGGGCCATTTTCTTATGCTCCTCAACGGTGGAAGATGTAATAGAATAATCAGGGCCCCCGTGGGAGTTGATCTGATCGCTCCGCTTATGTATAAGCTGGCCGATCTTTGTACCTTCCCCAGAAGGCTCCGATTGACTACCTTGTCCAGAGCAGTCCATGAGACTACGACGCTATACAGGAGGATGGGCCTTATGACGGCTATGTAGAGCCAGTGCATAATGTTTGGTTGGAAACCCCACTTCCTGTCCACCACTTTCTTACAGCTATAGAGGGCAACAGTTGCTTTCTTCAGCCTCCTGTCGAGGACTAGGCCTAGATATTTAGCCTGCTCTTTGATTGTTAGTTGGGTTCCACCCAGCCTCGGTGGGCTGAGGGGCGGAATTTTATATTTGTTAGTGAACAGTACTAGATCGGTCTTCTTAGGGCTTACCCCAAGTCCACAGTACTGCATCCAGGTTTCTACTGTATGTAATGACAAGTTCTTAGACATTGTCTCTCAAACACTCGAATTCTTTCCATCAAGCTGGCACTCACATTGAACCAAACGGGACATCCATAGGCGATCATGGGCCTGACTAAAGCCATGTAGCAGATTATTTTCACTCTCTTATCAAGTTGGCTGCTATGAAATAGTCACCTTAATAGAGCGCAAGCTTCCCGGACCCTGGCCAAAGCAGCATCTATATGTTTATTAAAATACAGATACTGATCCAACCAGATTCCAAGGTATCTGACTACATTTTGGTTCGCCAGTGGACGCCCATCCGGTCCAGTAATGGAGAATTTTCGCCAGTTTTTCCTGGTATCCTTAGAGGCCCTAGACAATGGCGTTCTAAACAAAATAGTTTCCGATTTTTGGAAGTTGATTTTCAGTTTGCAATCATTACAAAACGTTTGAATTTTTCGAAGTCACGTTGCAAGAGAGTAACTATGACGTCAATCATTGGGCCTGTCCTGTACGCGACTAGGTTGTCTGCGTATGCTTTCGAGTGACGAAGCGAAGCTATCAGAACACTGACGTAGATGTTTAAAAGGATCGGCGAGTTCACCGTGCCTTGTTGCAGACCATTTTTGATAACCAATGTTTGAGATGTCACGTTCGCAATTTTTACAACGAACTTTGTTCCCATAAACATATAGATCATATACAGCAGTGGTTTACTTATGCCTGGTTAAGCCTGTAGTAAAGTCCCTC
Organism: Eumerus sabulonum; assembly: GCA_951905685.1. Taxonomy (NCBI): domain Eukaryota; kingdom Metazoa; phylum Arthropoda; class Insecta; order Diptera; family Syrphidae; genus Eumerus; species Eumerus sabulonum. Next base: position 130,609,371 of record OX645060.1, on the reverse strand, counting down.
TAACCATACGATGTCGAAGACTTTTTCCAGGTCAACCAGACAGGCACCCGTGCATTGGTTCTTGCGTCTGTTACATTGGATATCCGACACGAGTTTCCACGCTGCATGAATAGTACCATGCACCGCCTTGAAGCCGAATTGGTAATCCGGAATGATGTCTTTGTCCTCAATCCATTTTGAAAGTGCTCTGTGAATCATCTTCTCGAATACCTTGCTGATGCTCGGAAGGAGACTTATCGACCGGAGACTTGCCGGGTTGGACGAGTCTTTTCCGTTCTTGGGGATCGGCTGCTCCACCGCTGTTTTCTAACTCACCGGATAATATGCATCATTCAGTGCGTTGTTAAACAGGATAGTGTATGCCTCTATAGCCGTGGGTGGAAGGTGTCTAAGTACAATATTAGATATGCCCGCGGATTTCTTCTTTCTCAGAGATTCGAAGATTGTCTGAAGCTCTCCCGTCGATACAAAAGGGGTATTAAGCCCATCGTTGGCGACGACATTGTTTGTCGTGAAATCGTCACTGAAGCTGGTGAAACCATCGTTCTCGACTCGCCAATGTTCGATATCATTTCGGAGGTAGAAGTGGTGGAGCAGAACCCTGTTCTCCAGGTCGTGGTTCGGGCGAATGTTTTCATTCACCTTATACACTTCTTGAAAGACCGCCCGCACTGTCGCCACTTTCTCTTGTGAATCTTCGATCACAAAAAAGTCGTCAGCCAGAACATCGTTTTCGGGAGCTATGCTCATGGTTCGTAAAATTCGTTCATTGTTTGGCGTCCTCAGAAGCTTCAAATTCTGTATGTCATTTAGATTATGTCTCCGAAAAATTTTATTGATTTGCGGCAACATATTCGGGTTGTTGGACTACACATCCCGAATTTTGTTGTTCCAATACGACTTTACAGATATTCTATAATTCTCTTTTATCAATAGCTGGAGGTTTTTAATCAAAGATTTCAGTGTCCTAATCTCTGGATCATGTCTATCAGTAAACCGTCTGTACAAGAGTTTGGGTCTTGACCGAAATCTACTTTTCTGTCTGTGGAGTGCATCTATGGTCGCGTTTCGGTACACGTCCGTGGTATCGTTATGTGTTTGGCGTGGTATTGTTCTATCCATTGTCTGTTTGATTATCACGTCCATATTATTGAGATACCCATCAATTTCTGAATTTGACAGGTTTCTGTTGGATGGTGGAAAGTAGGCACTCGAAGTGTGTGCGCTCGTCAGGGATCTGGTGAAGCGTGGCCAACGCACTCTACTGTAATCGTAAAGGTGCATTTGCGCCTCAATTCCCCGAACTCATCTGGTATTTTGATTACGCCTCCAAGGCCGCAATGGTCTCACTGTCGTATTCCAAGGTCCGTAGACAGTTAGTAGACAAGACAACTTAAGAAATTCGCCAAATGCTTTGGAATATTGTGAAAAAGATTTTAAACCTCATAACTATATACCTATGTACATATGTATACAACTAATAAACATGGCAGATATGAATATTATTGATAAGCACTGCGATAAACATATTTTGGTTGCTATTTTGCAGACTTGCCTTTATCCAATTTTGCAAATAACAACTACCAATAAAACTGTTTCATACGCATACATGTAAGTACATATGTAATATGAGATTTGAATAGATTCAACTTGTTTGTCCATGGAACGAAATATCTCCGAACACATATAATTCAGTTTATAACACAATATGCAATAACAGTCGATAGGAAGTCGGCAACGAAATATCGATAAATTTATTTCCAAGGTGGGTATTCTCCAACCGGCGATAGTCTTCCGCACGCCTTCAACTCTTTATGGTTGGTCGTGGTGGTTGGTCGTGTTAAGGCGAGGTGAATCTAAATTGTAAACACATAAATCGATTTGCCAATCACTGGTCAGTCGATTCATCATCGTTTTCCATTTTAAAAATACTTGATTGTTTTGATGGTATTCAACTAAATTATGACAATCCGAATTGTCCGAAGATTTAACTTCCATTCCAGACAAAAAAAAAAAAAACAAGCATCTGCCTCTAGAAACCTGCTAAGTCTTATTTTTGTGTATAGTGTCATGATGCGTGGAACTTACTTTGGTCAATAACATCAATACTCACATTCCAAGCACGTCGTTGTTGAAGAAACGTTTCACGAGAAATGCACAGCAATTAACTATTAATGTTCTCTGCTTCAGACTTTATTAAGAAAGGAAGCGCGTGGCGTGCGATTAATAAAGTGACAATTTTAGTTATAGTTGCACGCTACCTGAACATTCACTGCACATTGAATGTCCGTCTTTAAGCAGTTTGACAGTTTCAACCTCTAATTACGTATACTGTCTAACCTTTTTAGCTTTTTAATTGAAAACAGTACACATAGCTTGAAAAGTACTTATGTAAAGGAAATTCAGTATGTATGTATGTTGGCGTTAGGGTCCATGAAGAACCAGAGCCGAGCTTCTCTCAATCACTCGCTATTCAAATATTAGTACTAAAATAAATAATGTTCAATAAATAACATTAACTTAAGAGCCTTAATTTTTTAGGGTTCCGTACCCTAAGGGTAAAATGGGACCCTATTACTAAGACTTCGCTATCCGTCCGTCTGTCACCAGGCTGTATCTCATGAACCGTGATAGACAGTTGAAATTTTCACAGATGATGTATTTCTGTTGCCGCTATAACGACAAATACTAAAAACAGAATAAAATGGATATTTAAGGGGGGGCTCCCATACAACAGACGTGATTTTCATCCAAAAAATCCCCTTGGTCACATACTGACCTAAGGTTAGTTGACAATATTCCTCAGCCAGTAGCAAACTTCCAGCTTTGATCCATTTTGTGTCTTTGATGTATTAATCCTAGCTGGTCCACTGTACGGTGGACAAAAGTTGAACAAAAAACTACAATTATTAAGCTTCAACGCCTTCAGAGACTAGCGTGTCTCGGCATCACAGGCGCTATGCCGTCCTGCCCTACGGCAACACAAGAAGCTCTCATTGGACTCGCTCCACTGCACCTTTTTATCAAGAAGGTGGCATTACGCAGTGCAATCAAAATCCTCTGATCGGGAACAAATATGCCATGTAGACCTGCAGGCCACATGTCCATATTACAACACTTTCCCGAGCTGGATATGATTACTACAGTCTCGGACGCATTGCCACACACCTTCACCTTTGACAAGAGATTTGAGATATTGATCCCAAATCGCTCAGCATGGGAAAACAGTGATCCCTTGCTGAATGTCAAAGGTCTTAGGTGGTACACGGATGGCTCAAAGATGGCTTCTGGCGTTGGCGCCGGCATCTTTGGACCAAAACGCAAGATCTCGAAGGCCCTGGGAATAAGCCCCAGCGTCTTCCAAGCAGAGCTGCATGCCATCCTAACATGTGTCAATCTAAATCTCAAGACTGGCATCAGAGGAGTAACTATCAACATACTCTCTGATAGCCAAGCAGCGCTTAAAGCACTGGGTTCGTACAGCACGAACTCAAAAACCGTCAAGGAATGCCATGACGCCCTGCAAGACCTCGCCAAAAGAAACACTGTTAAACTTTGGTGGGTGCCAGGACATAAAGATGTCAAGGGCAATGAAATTGCCGACCAATTTGCCAGAAAAGGTTCCAGCGACAAATACATAGGTCCGGAACCTTTCTGCGGCATTCCCGGGTCTAAGATAAATTACCTCTTGGACAAGTGGGAAAAATCGCAATATCTGTCCTCCTGGAACAGTTTTAGGGGACTCCGTCAATCTCAACGACTTATACGACCCCTGAACAAACACCCTATAGAGGGGATATCAGAAGACTAGTCAGCTATCTAACGGGACACTGCGGTCTGAGATATCATCTAAACAAAATTAGTCTCTCGTCTGAAACTGAGTGTCGGCCCTGTCTAGAGGACGATGAGACGGCAGAACACATACTATGTGAGTGTGCTGCTCTCTGCCATCTTAGGAAGCGCATCCTTCTCAGTGAAGTTATGACTCCTGAGGGGATCACCCTGGCTCCTACGAGAAGCATTCTCAACTTCATTATAGAGGTGGAGAGGCTACTCTGCTAATCGGCTAGCAGGCACGATAGACCGGCAAAGGTCGCAACGCCATATTGCTAATAGTAGCACTAGCCCCATGTATAAAAAAAAAAAAAATTAATCCTAGCTGCAACCCTTATTTCTATAATTACGAACAACCAATAATAAATACCCTCTAAGATTTGATGATCCCTATTGTGTCAGTGCTAAGTTAATCCTTGCTGCAAACCCCTTCATATAGTTGCTATTCCCCTCCTTTTCCATCCTGATATCCTGAAAATAGTCAAGCGGCGTTAGGTTAGGTTAGGTTAGTTGGGTGCCCTATTGACATGAAGTCAAGGCTCACTTAAACTACGAGGAGTCCATTGTACCCAGTTTGAAAAACTAACCCGAGGGGAACCTGTTAGTTGCCCGCTGAGCTGAACCACCCACATTCAATTAAGAATCTTGGCAGTTTGTTCAGCGTAAACGTAAATCTTTTTCGGGCCAGTGCAGGGCATTCACACAGTAGGTGACGAATGGATTCTATTTCCTCTTCGTCCTTACAGCTTCTGCACAAATCGTTGTAGGGCTGGCCTTGTCTAGCTGCATGATATGATATCATGCAGTGCCCAGTGAGGGCGCCGACTACCAGTCGTATATACCTTCTACCAAGATTTAGCAGACTTTCCATCCTTTTTTTGTTATAGACAGGCCATGTTAGCCTTGCCGTAGCGCATGTGTCTACTTGACACAATGGCTTGTTGGCCTTTCCTAGTAGTTCCACCCCTATTTCTCTGAATAGTGTGCTGAGTGGCGTTCTAGCCTCAGTTGTGATCTGCGAAGTATCTGGACCTGTTCCCAGTCTGGCTAGTTCGTCCGCCTTCTCATTTCCGGAAATATTCACATGCCCTGGTATCCAGCAGATGGTTACCTCATTAACATCCGATATTTCTTCTAGTTTCTCTTTGCAGAGTTTTACGAGCTTGGATCTTATCCATGTTGCTTGCAGAGCCTTAATGGCTGCCTGACATACAACATAGGTTTTGATTCTCTTATCTTAGAAATTCTCCTTAAGAATCAGATCCGCACCTTTTTTAATTGCGAAGATCTCAGCCTGGAAGACGCTGCAGCCATCATCAAGTCTGTAGGAGTGACATGCTTCCTGAGGTTCGAAGTAGACTCCGGCTCCTGTACCGGTATCCGTTTTGGATCTGTCAGTATAGATTGCCAGTTCCTCTTCCGTGTTTACCATACCACTAGCCCATTCCTCCCTGGAAGGAATCCTAATAGAGAATCTTCTCTCACAGCAAGAAAGTGGGGTGGTATAGTCCGTTTCGATTGCGGACATCAGGGTAGCCCATCGATCCAGGATTGATGCGTGGCCATGAGGACATCTTTTCCAAAGACTGGATTCTTGCATCCTTAGCGCAGCCCTAGCTGCAATGCTTTCACAGTACATGTCTAGTGGTGGAGGGTTCAGCATCGCTTCAAGGGCCGCCGTTGGTGTGGATTTCATAGATCCGGTCACCGCCAGACAGCCAGCCCTCTGAATCCTTGTAAGACTTTAAAGGTTGCATTTCTTCTTTAAGTGCTTTCCACCAGACAATTGGTCCATCGACTAAAATAGGTCTTACCACCGCGGTGTACAGCCAGTATACCACCTTTGGTTTAAGGCCCCATGTCATTCCGAAAGCTACTCTGCACGAATATAGTGCCACGCAAGCTTTCTTGGTTCTTTCATTTATGTTGTCCTTCGGCGTTAAATCGCACGATCCTGGAGGCCAATTAACGGGTCCGTAACGTGAAACTATGCGGTTACCAAACGTTTCCTTCAATAAACCAATCGTACCACGAGCTCTATGGCATGTTGCGCCGTCTTGTTGAAACCACAGCTCCTGCACATCATGGTTGTTCAATTGATGAACGAAAAAGTCAGTAATTATGGCTCTATAGCGATCACCATTGACTGTAACGTTCTGGCCAGCATCGTTTTTAAAGAAGTACGGACCGATTATTCCACCAACCCATAAAGCACACCAAACAGTCAGTTTATGTGGATGTAACTGTTCCTCAACATACACTTGAAGATTATCAACACTCCAAATACGGCAGGTTTGTTTATTGACATATCCATTCATCCAAAAGTCAGCTTCATCGCTAAACTAAAATTCGCTTATGAAAATGGTCCAATGGTACAGTGGCCTGTGATGACACCTACTAAAGTTCTTAAGGTTTCTCTTTTGGTTGCCATAAGGTTTCCCTTTCGGTTGCCATAAGGTCACTGGTTCATCCTAAGTTTAGCTTAGGCCAGATTTGTTTGGTGATAAAGCGGATGTTGCTTTCGTTCCATTGGAGATTGGTAGCCTCTATGGTTCGAAGTTTTATCATGTGCTTTACAGTACTTATTGGTGTTTTTAGATACCCGAGGGTTGGAAGACTGAGTGTGCTTGACCCTGGTCCCTTTCACCTATGTGGTTTGCTTAACTCTCTTGGGCCGATCTTTATTTTAGGGCTCACGATATAACGCAAAAAGGTAAAGCACTCTACTAAGCTGGTATGGAAAATGGCTGCGAGTTTCATTCAACGGGAAAACCGACGTACTGGCCGTCAGATGTCGGAAAAACTCGCGATTTAATTGACTTCTTTATCACGAAGGGAAACAGTGCAAACTACCTCAAAGTCGAAGAGAGCTTTAAACTTTAATCAAACCATTCTCCAGTTATACTAACGCAGCGCAGACCACCTAGATTAACTAGTAGGAGAACTAACTGGGAAAGATTCAAAAACTACGTTGAGGAAAGCACTGATCTCAGAGTACCGCTAAGAACATCACATGAATTAAAAGTCGAAGCTGATCGTTTTGTTCAAGCAGTGCAATACGCGGCGTCGAAGAGTACTCCACACGAAGATTGAATTCCGGTCAGTCAAAGGGTATCCTACCCGCCTGAAATAAGACAAATGGTGAACGAAAAACGGAGTGCGGAAGCGATGGCAACAAACTCGCGCGCCTCTGGTAAAAAACCCGATTAAACCACTTGTGTAATTCGCTCAAAAGGGCAATTAAAGACTACAAGAATGAACGTATCGGCATTTATCTAGAAAACTTGACTTCAGAGAAAGAATCAAATTAATCTCTTTGGAGAGCTGTAAAAAGAGCTAAAAAGCCGCAAATCCAGGCACCGCCAATAAGAAAAGGTCGAGGCGAACGGGCTAAGGAAGATAAGGAAAAACCAGACACCTTCGCCGGTTACCTACTTTTAAACCCATCCAGGGCCAACCGGTCTAGGATAACGACATTCGCTCGAATACAGAAACGGACTACCGACTACCAGCAGCCACGCTCTCGGAACTTAAAAAAGTATTAAAATCGTTTAAGTCGAACAAAGCCCGTGGTTACGATTTAATCACGGGAGACATTCTTAAAGCATTGCCGAAGAAAGCACTACTAAAACATCTTTTTCTCGTAAATGGGACACTTAGATTAGAACATGTACCAAGCCAATGGAAAGTGGCAGAAATTATCATGGTTCCGAAACCCGGGAAACCGCCGACTGAAGTTACGTCGTATAGACCGATTTCTCTTCTACCGATCATCTCCAAAGTATTCGAGAGGATTCTACTTTATCGACTTCAGCCAATTACTGAAGGTCTCTTACCGGATAATCAGTTTGGTTTCAGAAGCAAGCAGTCCACCATGGATCAAGTACATCGAATAACTGACGTAATCGAAAAAGCACTAGAACAAAAGTTAATTTGTTCAACCGTTTTTCTTGACATCTTAAGACATAACTTCACTGAGAAGGATACGCTTCCTAAGATGGCAGAGAGCAGCACACTCACAAAGTATGTGTTCCGCCGTCTCTTCGTCCTCGAGACAGAGCAGACACTCAGTTTCGGACGAGAGGCTAATTTTGTTTAGATGATATCTCAGACCGCAGTGTTCTGTTAGGTAGCTGACTAGTCTTCTGATATCCACCCTATTGAGTTTGAGTATGTCACTAGAGTGTTTGTTCAGGGGTCGTATAAGTCATTTAGATTGACGGAGTACCTGGACGCTGTTCCAAAAGGACAGGTGTTGCAATTTTTCCCACTTGTATAAGAAGAAATTTATCTTAGAACCGGGAATGCCGCAGAATGGTTCCGGACCTACATATATATTTATCGCTGGCACCTTTCCTGGCAAGTTGGTCGGCAATTTCATTGCCCTTGATACATTTATGTCCTGGCACCCACCAAAGTTTAACATTGTTTCTTTTGGCGAGGTCTTGTAGGGCGTCATGGCATTCCTTGACGGCTTTTGTGTTCGTACTGTACGAACCCAGCGCTTTAAGCGCTGCTTGGCTATCAGAGAGTATGTTGATGGTTACTCCTCTAATGCCAGTCTCGAGATTTAGATTGACACATGTTAGTATGGCATGCAGCTCCGCTTGGAAGATGCTGGGACTTATTCCCAGGGCCTTCGAGATCTTGCGTTTTGGTCGAAAAATGCCGGAAGCCATCTTGGAGCCATCCGTGTACCGCCTGAGGCCTTTGACATTTAGCAGGGGATCACTGTTTTCCCATACTGAGCGATTTGGGATCAGTATCTCAAATCTCTTGTCAAAGGTGAAGGTGTGTGGCAATGCGTCCGAAACTGTAGTAATCATATCCAGCTCGGGAGGGTGTTGTAATATGGACATGTGGCCTACGGGTCTACATGGCATATTTGTTCCCGAGCAGAGAATTCTGATTGCACTGCGTAATGCCACCTTTTTGATAAAAAGGTGCAGTGGAGTGAGTCCAATGAGTGCTTCTTGGGCTGCCGTGGGGCGGATTAGCATAGCGCCTGTGATGCCGAGGCACACTAGTCTCTAAAGGCGTTGAAGCTTAACAATTGTAGTTTTTTGCTCAACTTCTGTCCACCATACGGTGGACTGGTAGGTGACGATAGGTTTTACTATCGCGGTGTATAACCAGTGGACTACCTTAGGTTTAAGTCCCCAGGTTTTACCGTGCCTCGGCAGGCCCACATGGCCTTTAGTCGTTTTCATGAGTTTATTTTTTATGTTGGAGTTCCAGTTGAGTCTGCGGTCTAGATCTATAACTAGATACTTTACCTCCTCTGTAAATCCTATGTGTGTGCCATTTGGAGAGATTGAGCAGGGTTGTACCTTTCTCCTCTTTGTAAATGGGACTAAGATTGTCTTATTTGGGTTAATAGATAAACCCTCTCTGCCACACCAGTCAGAGATAAGTTGGAGCGCAAGCTGCATGCGCTCACAGGCAGTGATCTCGCACTTGCCCGTAACAATGACTACTAGGTCATCATCATATCCGATGACCTCGTAGCCCCAAGTGGTTAGCTTGCGTAGGAGATCCTCGATGACTATCGACCAAAGCAGTGGTGAGAGGACTCCCCCTTGTGGGCATCCTCTAACCGCCTAAACTGTCACTGAGACCTCCCCGCATGTGGCTGATATGATACGGCCATTTCTTCTTCTTTGGTGGCGTTACAGCCCATGAAGGACCAGAGCCAAGCTTCTCTCAATCACCCATGTTGTGTGTGATTTACTTTTTCGCACAGTTGAAAGGGACCTACAGTTTAATGCCGATTGTGAACGGCGTGAGTCAAGAAGCTTTTTCTAGGCAAGTTATACTACGGGGGGTTTTGCCAGTACCCCGCCGAGGAGGAACGTCGCGAAATAAACATTCGATGGCGTTGGTGTTATCGGGATCCGAACTCGCTCATCGTGCGCCAGAGTCCAACACACTAACCACTGCGCCACGGCGCGCTCGGCTATTTATCATCGCCCTACTCCAGTGATTAGTGGGATGGTCCACACCCTTGCAGGATAGTGCAGTGGTGATCGGATCATAGCCAGTATTATCGAAGGCTCCCTCTATATCGACGAAGGCGCAGACTGCGATCTCCTTTTGTGTGAAACTATTTTTAATGCGCGTCACCAAGTGGTGTAGTGCATTCTCGGTAGATCATTCTTTGCGATATGCATACTGGTTGGGATGCAGAGGGAGGTGTTGTTAGTGAGTAGGAATCTCACACTACTATGAGCACATGCTGTCGGTCCTCATACTGTCTTTTATCGCTCTAAATTCACTCTAATGCCCTCTTCAAATCAATTGTATTCTCTTCCAGATAGATGCATCCAACGACGTATCAACGTACGTACTTATATCTCATTAAAAATTCTCTAAGTGCTCTTGAGAATAAATAAGACAAATGAGTACGTGCTGGGAATTATAAGCATAACACTTAAAATCAAATAAGCCCCTAAATATTTCATAACGCAGAAGTTGTAAAAAATAGAAAGAAAAAATTATTGGAAAAATGATACAATAGAAACGACGATTTTTGTACGTTTTCAACTTGTGAAACCGAATAAGGTCAAGTGTGTTATTACGTCTATGATTGATTGTAAAATGATTGTTTAAAGACTGATGCGTTTGACTTGGACGCAAACTATTAGCGATACGTTTCCCTTATCTACTTTTGGAGAAGTATCGACCTTTTTTATTTCGTAAGTTAAAATGGTATGTGTAATATGCTGAAGCATGACGAACATTGGCAGATGAAACGAACTAAGATATTGTTTTGCTGTTAGTGACGCAACATGGTGAAGATTTCCTTTCATAATCCTCACCTTGGGTCAAATATCCGACACATTGAGTAGTATCAAAAATACTTCTTTGAGTTGTATGTACGAGCACATTACCTTGTGAATCATAGTCAAAAATTCAAGTTTTTATCTAGGCCCACAAACCACTATCTTATACTGAAATGAAATGGAAGTTTCGTTGATAGTTTTTAGAACTGTTTGTAAACATCAAGGCTTTCTGCTTGAAAGTAAAGAGTGTGCAGTATTTTTAAGATAGGTACTTTGAAGTTAAGCTACGTAAGTTTTCTTCTATCATGTATGTATGTGTGTATGTTGGCGTTACAGTCCATGAAGAACCTGAGCCGAGCTTCTCTCAATCACCCATGTTATGTGTGATTTCATTTTCAGATAGGTGAAAGGGACCTACAGTTTATTGCCGGTTCCGAACGGCGAATTTCGAGAAGCTTTTCATGACAATTTTACTACAGGGGGTTTTGTCAGAACCCCGTTGAGGAGAAACACCGTGAAAAACACCTTCGATGATATGGCTGTGTCGGGATTCGATCCCGTGTCATCGGCGTCAGAGGCCAACACACTACCCACTGCGCCACGGTGCTCTCTATCTTCTATCATATGAATGTATGCGTGACCTCATTATAAAACTAAGAGGAGAAGGAAAAACGTATTCTGAAATACAAAAGTTGTTAGCTTGTACTCCAACAGTAACAGCGAATGCCCTAAAATATGAAGAAAGGCGGAAACTCGAGGAAGAAAAAGAAAAAAGAAAGCAGTAGACGATAGGCGTATTGTCCGATACTCCAAGCTTTATCCTAGTGCTTCTTCTTTCGAAATAAAAAAAAAACTCGAGCTTCCTGTAAGTGCGGTGACGGTTCGCAGACGTGACCTAGATCAAGATTTACATGCACAAAGTCCACGGAAAGTGCCTCTTCTGACAAAAAAAAAAAAAAAAACACATCAAGAGCCGCATCGAATTCGCCAAAAATCACCAATGTATGTGGACCAATGAAAGTAAATTTGTTCTTCTTGGAGGCACTGGTTCCCGGCAGTATATTCGCCGTCCGCCCAATACAGATTATCAGCGCAAATATATTGTAAAAACAGCCAAACATGGAGGGTCAAAAATATTAGTTTGGGCATAATATTCGTACTACGGCGTAGGGCCTATACACCTCATAGATTGCATAATGGATCAACAAGTCTATGTTGGTATTTTAGAGAACACCATGCTACCCTACGCCGAGTATGAAATGCCTTTGAAATGGGTCTTCCAGCAGGGCAACGACCCGAAGCATACGAGTCGAGCAGCTAAGGAATGGTGTCGGGTTAATAAAGTTGAGGTTATGCCTTGGCCTGCACAGTCGCCTGAGCTCAACCCTATAGAAAATCCGTTTGGTGATATCAAAAAAGCTGTAAGGGAGAAGAAACCATCAAATAGTCGGGAGCTTTGGGTGATAGTGAAGGGTGCTTGGACGAAAATCCCAGAAGAGCGTTGTCAAAATTAAGTGGACTCTATGCCGCGTCGTTGGGAAGCTGTGTTAAGTAATAAGGATTTCACCACCAAATATTAATAACGAGTGCCTTTTTAAATAATCTTGATTTTGATGTAAATGATGTTAGTACTACTATTTTTTTGAGCAATGAATTTTCCATGCCAATTTAGTTTTTATTCTATTTTATTGAGAAAGTAATGCATTTATATAAAATATTCAATTATATTCAAGTTTTGTATAGTATAGTAGTAGTATAGTATCTTTATTTCAGATTTTCTTTTCATAATTTACATGGCCTGAATTACCGCACATTACCTTACACAGAGATTTGATACATATTATTATATCTTTCTACTGAAAATAATTTAAAATATTTAAGGTTTATTTCTGGCGATAATAAAAAAAATAATATAATATAATATTAAGGAAACAGATTATGCACTAAAGGATTATCAGCGTACCTACAGCGTTCGACAAATTTTGCGTGGAGTTTAGCAATTCTATTCAAGATCAATTCAACATTTGCCTTTTTATGCAATTTAGTTGTAGAGTAATGCCATGGAAGGTCAAGCATCATTTTCAAAAGTTTGTCTTGCGCTATTTGTAACTTTGAAATATGGGTTGTGGCACAATTTCCCCAGACTTGGCACCCGTATAAAATTATTGATTGGAATATTGCTTTATGTATTATTCTTTTGTTTTCAAATGAAAGTAATGACTTCCTATTTATAAAGGGATATAAAAGTCTTGTCCTTATGCTAATTTTATGCAAAGTTTGTATGATGTGCTCATTAAACAAGAGCTTCGAATCGAGATGAATCCCTAGGTATTTGACACACGAATTCCATTCAATTAATATATTATCGATCCGCAAAGGACTTGAAGGAATATAGCAAGATTTTCTTTTTCTAGTGGAAAAGATGGCTTGCATTTTTCCCTATTAAGTTTAATTTTCCACATTGTGTAATGCATGCTAAGTATCCCCACCCCTCAATGTTGAGAGCAAATTCATGAGATGAGAAAATTGCTGTGTCATCTGCATAAATAGCCATATCACAAAATGGGAGTTTGGGGAGATCTGAGGTAAACAAACTGTACAATATAGGACCAAGGACAGAGCCTTGGGGAACACCAGAATAGAAATATTTAATTGCAGATAAACAAGTGTTGACAGACACAATAAACGAGCGTTTAGAAAGGAAACTTTGCACTATTTTACATAAATACGGAGGAAAATGTAGACGCAGTAATTTGAAGACAGGACCATTATGCCATACAGTGTCAAATGCTTTCTCAATGTCAAGAAGGACCATGCCAGTGGATTTGTTTTCAGAACGTTCTTTTTTGACATGCTTACAATTTCTCAAAACCTGATGCGTCGTGCTGTGAGAAGCTCTAAACCCGAATTGTTCATTTGGAAGGATATCATTATCATCCATAAATTGAAGCAGTTTGTCCTTCACAATTTTTTCTAACATTTTGCTCAGGCTGCTAAGAAGACTAATGGGCCTGTAACTTTCAACTTTATCAGGTGGTTTTCCATTTTTATGTATGGGAATCACTTTAGCCATCTTCCAAGCATCCGGAAAGTATTTGACTTTTAGGCCAGCATTTATAATAATGCTAAGGAACCCAAAACCAGCTTGTGGTTATTCTTTCAGATAAACATTTTGTATCTTATCAAACCCAGGTGTTTTATTTGTTTTAAGACAGGCGATTTGGAATTGGATATCATCGAAAGAAACAAACGCACTCTGTGGTGTCTCTCCGCAAGACATGCTAAATTCGTTTAATTTATTACTTACTGCATCGATTGTGATAGGGTCACTTAGATGATTAGACACCGAATGGTTCTTAGCAAAATTAGAAGCTAGTACATTTGCTTTGTCACTGTCACTAAATATCCCACGTTGTAAAGGTGGAATTTGTCTATTCTTATTTTTTATAATCCTGGCAATATTCCAAAAAGGTTTTGCATTCTTGTCCAGTTTCTGAAGTTTACTATTCCAGGACTTATTACGAACTTCATGAATAAGTTTTAAAAGCGCTTATTAAGACTTTTCATCTCATTTTTATAACTAGGATGTCGGTACCTCTGCCAATTTCTTCTAGCTATGTTCCGGACTTTAATTAACTCTAATACATATTTCGGCAGTTTAAAAATGTGATAGTTTTTTGGAATTTTTAGTACAGAAGCATCTATCGAGCTAAGAACTAGCTGCGAGAAATACAATATAGCGTTATCCACATCTTCTTTAGAGTTAACGCCTTCAAGATGCGGGAGAATTACGCAGAGTACTAGTTATTTTACGATACAATTTCCAGTTTGCATTTTTAAAGTCTAATACAAATTCAGTCTTACATTCTCGTACTCCTACTATTTTAACAGGAAAAAAATATTAACGGTATTTTTTTGGAAATATTTGTATTCTTTGCTAGAGGACACTACTATTATTTTGAACACAGCTGCATTTTCGCTACTATTGCGAAATTGGACAGTTTACGAGGAAAGAGCCTTTTTTAAGTTCAAAACACGGCAATGGTTCCTTACCGTACTTTCATTATAGCAATTTCGATTTTAAAGATAAGCCACACTCTGGTCGTCCAATTACTACAAGAAGTAATGGAATTTAAAACCAATAGGAAAAGGTAAATTTGTGAAGTGTGGTACAAAACAAGCAATAGAGATGGTATTTATTTAAGACATTCCAATGTACAATAAGAAAAATACACGTTACTGTGTCCCAACTATTACGAAAGGAACAATTTCGTGTACTATCCAAACAAAAAGCGCTATTTATTTATATTGAATGACAATCACGTTCTCTGGAGCCCATTTGAAATGTCTCCAAATCCAAAACCGAGTTGCGTTCCTGCTGCCCATCAACAAAATGCGTGCTCATTTGAAGGTTACGATGCACTTCCATTGGTAGTTCATACGTACATATATTAAATATATTAAGCAAACTTACATTAACTAATTATTAATTGAAAAAAAGTGGCTACTTACTATTATTGTAATTGTTTTGTATGCCCCAGCTGTCCGTATTGCTGTTCCTATTGCTGTAACAATCACCACTATTCCGTCGTCTGTTAATATTATTGGTAGTATTAGCACTATAGTTAGCACGTATCATTTGTTGATTTTCATGATTCCCATCACATACATAGTTATGGGCATATGCACTGCCCCAGTGCACGTTGAAGTCTTCCTCGTCCAGCGTTAGGAAGTGATCGAGTACTTGAACTCCACGTTCAAGCGGTGCATGAAATTTGTTGATCAATTCGACGCATTGTCTGCCAAATTGTGAGATATCTGCTTGACCTGTTGCCCAATAGAATAAGTGACGTCCCAAATGACTGCCCAGGTGATTTGCGAATGCTTCAATCATTTTGTCAAGGCCAACATCGCGTCATCACAACGCTTGCTTGCTCTTTACACATTCAATTCTCAAATCAAAGTCAAATCAGTGAAAATAGTAATTAGGTATAAACAAATTAACAGTCGGTCACTTTCACCAAGCACGAATCTGAGACAAAAACAATGGAAAACAGAAATAAGGAAACGAAACCAAGGAAGAAAAAACAGAACAACAACAACACACGCTCATGGTTGTGCCGCTCAATGTTGGGAGAATACTTTCTTTCGATCTTACGTAAGGCGGCATGTAACGCGCGACGATAGATTCTCCGAGTAGCGCTTAACTATTATTTCTCACACGATGTTCACTTTTCCATTACCGGTTACGGCTTGCGGCTTGTCATTTTTATTTTGTTTTTCAATTCCTCTATCCCAATCATATTATGCATTAGGTTACTTAATACCTTAAAGTCATGAGTCTTGAGAATTAGTTGGTCAGTGATTTTGAAAATGTGTACTTGACACTTCATTGTTTCACAGCAAAGTAGCTAATAACAAGTTCGTTGACAAATCATTTTATCTGGGTCAGTTGGACCCTTAGCATTTTAAATTGGATTTTGTGATGGTTTTCGTAACATTTTTTTTTTTGAGAAATACCTAGCTTTAATTGCAAACGGGTTTTGTGTCATGCTTCCGTCGATTGGATGTCTGCAGACAAACTGTTATTCATGCTATAATATTCGTGGAAATAATACTGAAACTAATTTGTACTCCCAACCTTTACTGAAATTTGGCTGACATAATCATAAAAAATGGGTAACACCTGGCACATTGTATATTACCCTTCTGTTGGGCCAAGTGACTTCCATATGGATGCCAATGCGAATGTCAATTTATTTCCAAAATTTTCGTTTGTGTCTACATATGTTTGGGATATTATACAGGGTGCTCCACGAGCAGTGTGCCAAAAAGCTAGAGCGTGTAGGTCTGGTCAAGACAAGAAAAAAAACGTATGGGAGGGGGTCTACACCCCCACCCCTCCATTTAACCGGTGGGGGCAATTTTCTAATAATAAAATTACTTAATTTGGAAAAAAAAAATTAAAATTAACGGTTACATCCAAAATACCCTGATATAACTTTTTGTAAAGTCAGAAACCTCTTCTTTCATCTTGTTTTTAAACGAAGCTGCTTTAAGTAATAGTTTCTGAGAAATTAATTTTCAAACTCAAAATTTCGATGAAAAAAATTTCGAACTAATTTTTTTCAAAATTGTATGTAATTAAGTGAGAGCACCGTGGCGCAGTGGGTTAGTGTGTTGGCTTCTGACGCCGATGACACGGGATCGAATCCCGAGACAATTTGACATGTCATCGAACGTATTTTCACGATGTTTCACCTCAGCAGGGTTCTGACAAAACCCCCTGTAGTAAAATTGTCATGAAAAGCTTCTCGAAATTCGCCGTTCGGAACCGGCAATAAACTGTAGGTCCCTTTCTCCTATGGGAAAATTAAATCACACACAACATGGGTGATTAAGAGAAGATCGGCTCTGGTTCTTCATGGACTGTAACGCCAATATACATACATACAAGTAGTTAAGTACTAATGTTTTTTTTTCAAAAAATCATTTCTCTTAATAGTTTTTAGATAAAAAACTAAAAGCAAAAATGTCTTCTAGTTTTTGAGAAATTAAAAAAAAACCCAAACCACTTTTTTCTAAGAAAAACCTTTTTTTCGGTTTTAACGCTCCTGGACTTGTAGGCAAATTAATGTATGAAACATTGATCTCTCTTTTATTATTTTTAAAATATTCGGAGTTTTATTATAATGAGTTTTTAATATGATCCCCATTTCTTAGAAGGCAAAGATTATATCTCCTTCTAATGGCTGCACATATGTAAGTCTATGCTTAATAAATTTTCCTACAATTTGACTCCAGCGACTTCAATCCGTTCTTTCAGTTGTTCCAAATATACAATTTCCCATTCGGCTTTCAAAAACCGGGACCTAATTACAGTTTGTCCAACAATACTAAGCCAAACATTACAGCTAAAGCTGTGTTGTGATTTATTTTGTTTTTTATTGTGTGAATTGGTGCTACTCCAATGATGCAAATTGTGGAAGTTAATAACCCCATCTCTGGTAAACTGTGCTTCATCCGTCCAGAATATTCTTGCAAAATAGTTTCGTTCAGTTTCATCTCGAAGCAGTAATGATCGACAAAATTCTGCTCTCAAAAACTTGTCGTTTGAGGTGAGTTCCTAAACTGGCGTAAAACGGTACAGGTGTAAGTTTTCGGTATGAAGCACTCTCTATACTCTAGATTTGGGCACTCCAAGCATAATAGCTATCCTCCTTGTACTAAGGGAGGGATTACGTGGGAGCAAATCCAAAATTCTTTCATCTAAGATTGCTGATCCATCTGTAATTGATCTTACACTTCTTCGATGCTTTAGCACTCCGTGCTCTCGCAGACGTCGGCGGATTCTTGAAAACATGCTTCAACTGGGACACCCCCGATTGGGATATCTTTCAGCATAGAGTCTTTCGGCTTCACGATCTCGATCATTAGCTAAACCGTAGCAGAAGTGCATGTCCGTTAATTCTTCTCGAGAGTATGATTTTGACATCGTAATGTGTTGATGAGTTAACATCCAATTTGGAAATGGTTTTTTTTATTAAAAATGCGATGCCTTTAATTTTCAATAAAGAAAATTTGCGGTTTTATTGTCTTAAGGTCCTAGCCGGTAGAACCCATCGGCGGCGGGCGGACCCAGACGAAATTGGCAGGTCATTTTTCAGGCGTGTCACTTTATTGTATCCTCATAAAACTCCGAATTTGTAAAAAATAATAAAACAGAGGTCAATGTTTCACACATTAATTTGCCTACAAGTCCAGCGGCGTTAAAACCAAAAAAAAAAAGGTTTCTCTTATAGAAAAGTGGTTTTGGTTTTTTTTTTATTTCTCAAAAACTACAAGACATTTTTGCATCCGGTTTTCTGTTTTTAACTAAACACCAATAAGAAAATTGAATTTTTGAAAAAAATGGTACTTAATTACATATAATTTTGAAAAAAAAATTAGTTCGAACAATTTTTTTTTTCAAAATTTTGAGTTTGAAAATTAATTTCCTTAAAACAGCTTCGTTTAGAAACAAGATGAAATAAGAGGTTCCTGGCTTTACAAAAAAAGTATATCGCGGCGTTGTGGGTGTAACCGGTGATTTTTAATATTTTTTTTTCCCAAATTAAGTCAATTTGGAAAATTGCCCTCCCGACTGGACGGGGGAATAGACCCCCCCCCCCCCCCCCCTCCCCTCATCCGATTTTTTTCTTGTCTTGACCAGACCTACATGTTCTAGCTTTTTGGCACACTGCTCGCGGAGCACTCTTAATCTATCAAAGTGACAAATTTTCGGAAAATATGAGTAGGTACACTGCTAATATGCTCCCGCTATTACAGCTCAATTTGACAAGGCTAGCACTTGCTATTCCACAACAGGCTCTCTCTTTTGCTTTGAAAAATGACGTTCATATTTGAAAAGGGCGGTAATACAATCAACTCGTTTTGTTATATTGGAGACAACTAGTTGTGTTTCTATAGAAACAATATTCCTGTCGGAAAGGAAGGATAATGATCTAGGAGAATTATGAAGCAAATGAAGGATTATGGTTTTTGAGGCTAAGAACTTGAAAACTTGAAAATATGTTGCGTGGTTGTGGATAACATCAATATAACGCCAATTAATATGAAGATATGATGAGGCGAAGACCATTAGGTATGAATCGAAATCGATTCTACGAACGTTGGGCTGCTCTTTTATAAAAAAGCAAATCCGCGGTCTCTCTTAATAGGAGCATGAAAAACCGTCCTACGGAATTGATATTTATTTGTAAAAACTAAACATCGAAATCTACTTACAGATTTTATTATTTCATTAAGAAATCCTGTTTCAGCGTAGATACCCATAGCAGTACCGACAGATCTAATATGACATTAGATTGAAGCCCTTCATCATTAACTCCAAAATTACTTTGGTGTTATTAGAAAATTACAGCCGGTAGTAAAAACACAGCCGGTAGTAAAAATTAGGAATATTGCAAAGGAAAACGTTCTGTAATTCGAGTAATTATTAACTGAAGGATCTGGCTCTGTTATTGTTAGCTACTTTAATGATTGAACTACAATTGTATGTGGATTGTTGACTCTGGACTTTTGCACATACATATGTATGTAATTGAAAAATATGCTGAGTTAGACGCAATTAACTCCTTTCATTTTAAATCAGCTAAAAAAGGCAAAACTTAACGCGAAAAACTCATAGATACATCAATGTAATCGTATGTACATATGTAATAGTCACCGAAATAAACCGATGCGTATATGGAATACTTTACTCGAGCTCTTTTTGTGTCACTTTCTGCAAAATATGCATATGCAGTGTCATCATTTTATTCGTTAACTTCTACAAATTTTTCAATTTCAAGTTTCCAGTTTGCAATCTTAATATAAATCATTTGTGAGCAGAAATACACACGATACATCCTTCAAATATCCAAATGAACTTCATTACCTCACCCTTTCTATGTCAATGCAAAAATTGAACATAGTTTGTTCAAATAAACAACTTAACAAAATTAAATGTGCACAACATGTTCCAACTACTGCCAATAATAATTCAATAAACAATTACCATTGCTTATAGTCGGGGAATAAGTCGCCAATATCTACTAGATATTAAACAAAGAACAAGCTTAGAATGAACTTTCTGTGGTGGTAACTTAACTCGCTTACTACAAACAACAACTTACAAGCGATATACAAATTCAACGGTCATGAGCGGGTTTTAGATACATATTTTCAGCGCAAGTCACATGTAATCAATTATTGACTTGCTGTCTACAGTCAACAGATGCCTTGAACGTGGCCGAGGTTTTTCAGTCGAATCTTTCACTTTGCAGAGTACACATTTTCGGGTCACCGATTATATAAGTCAACTTGATATCTTATGAATGTGCATTTACATACATACATTTGTTTATATGTCGGACTACTTTCACTTTCACGTATATCCGTGCATACCGTGCATCCGATTACAGTACATTTAATAGATACTGGTTGCACTATCAATTTTTTTTTTTTTTTATTGATAACGCATAACAGAGGCGAACGCGATCGAGACACACTTCGACGAACGATTTGTTAAGCTAAGGTGTTTACGCGCCAGGCGACAATTTGAAAATGAATCTACTCGATTCCCATACGCTCGCACTTGTACGCGGCAGTGATTTTCCTCTACCACCTCTCAGGTAAATACATACATACATAGACATGTCACGTATTAATCGTATCTGTGAAGCGGCCACTATTGCTTGTGCTATCGTTTGTAGTCGTCGCGGGCACCGTGAAGAATAATAAGAATACCTGTTACCAGTACGGTGACATCTTACCAAAAACTACAAACAAGTTGCTTGTGAGAAGATACAAACAGATCTGTACATCTTTCAATCATTTCGTTGATTACTTTGCACTTTATTTTCGAAGCCACGATTGATGTTGCTGTACTCAAAGGGTTTGTTTGGTGTGGAGAACAAAAAAAGAAAATTTGGAATTTTCGTTCTGGTCAAGTGAGTTTTATGAAACATGGATCAATGACAACTCAGTAAGTGGCATTGAGAATATGATTCTTGGGTTTGGTAATAGAGAAGAAATGTAAGCACTAACGACAGGTGGTTGGTGAGTTTTAGAAACACGAATTTGATATAATGGCACGTCTGGTTGGAAGTCGGATGTCTTTGAGTAGTAATTTAATAGCAGTTGCCCTTGGTAAGCGAGGTTAAATGTGATAGTAATGGACTAGAGGCTAGTTATTTTTTTACTCATCTAACTTAAACGAAATTATTCTCAAATAGCTTTTACATGATTGAAAGGTGTTTACCTGGAAATTTTCATCTTTTACCGCATTAGCGCTTGTAGAAATCTTATTTTTTTATATACATATAAGGGGTTGTTGGATATCGCAATTATTGCCAAACAATATGTAATTATATACAGTCATGAAAATAATAGTGGAATCAAAGGTGTGCATAATACTTAAAAGTCAAAAACTGCATAAGTAGGTTGAAAGACCTAAGGCTTGAGATATGACAACATCGGTGTGAATATACATATGTCAAATCATTCACACATTTTTATTGTGTTTCTACATACATATTTGTGTCACTTACAGGTTCTTGAAGTACATATTTACATATATTGATCAACAAATGAAATTAAATCGTGAAATCAACAACAGTGTATCGATCACCTCGCTTCGACTTAAACATTATCTCAAGCCACTGTGTTCCGCTGTTTAGGAACTCGATCGTGGTCACACTTCACTATGTACAAGACGAATTTCGTGAAAGTCGTCCAAAATCGTTTTGAACTCATATTGCAAGGTACGCATGAGGATATCAATAATGCTTAGGAGTCGAGTAGAACTACGTAGGCTTGACGTCGGAAAGCTACAATAGCAAGAGACTGCCAGAATCTTTGCCCATCGTGTCTCCTCCAAGCTCTCTCAAAATCCGCCCACAGCAGCACAAACAGTAGAGCAGGAATGGGCGCATTGCCAGAGCGCGTCAGATACGCTGCTACAGAGGTGCTGGGTTTCAAATCGCCACCACATAGAATCCCCTAGTTCGATGAACAATGCGAACAAGCCCATAACGCAAAACGAGAGGCATATAGAGCCATGCTGCAACGACGGACGAGAGCAGCTCGCGAAATCTATGAGCAGACGAGAAGAGAGGAACACACGCTTTTTAAAAGAAAGAAGAGAGAGCACGGAAAGCGTGAGATCGAGGAGGTGGAGAGATGCTTCCGCAGGAATGACGCCCGTAAGTTTTACAATAAGGTAAAAGGAACATGCCATGCCAGGGATGAAAATGGAGAACTGGTAGTAGAGTCGCAGTCGATGCTGAGGATTTGGAAAGACCACTTCTGCAGACTGTATAGCGGCGATGATAGACAAGATAACGCTGTCAGGCAGAACGAGCCATTCGTAATGGACGACGATGTAACAGAATTCAGTCCACCCGACCTGGACGAAGTCAAAATAGCGATATCAAGATATTAAGTCTAATAAAGCCGCGGGCGCAGACGATCTGTCTGCTGAGCTTCTTAAGGCGGCTGGAGATGAGCTGGTAAGGTGCATGCACCATCACATTTGCAAGGTATGGTCGGAGGAAAGCATGCCCGACGAATGGAATTTCAGCATCGTTTGCCCGGTCATTAGAAAGGAGACCCCTATAACTACGCTAACTGTAGGCGAATAAGTCTCCTTAACATCGCATGTAAGATCTTCTCTGCCGTATTGTGCGAACGCCTGAAACCGTTTGTGGATAGCCTGATCGGCTCCTAACAGTGTGGTTTCTGGGTCCGAAGACCCAGAAATATCAAATCGACACTCACCACCTTTCCGTCGATTTCAAAGCTGCATATGACAGCGTGTATAGAGATTGACATCCCTGCTAAACTCGTCCGACTGTGCAGGATGACATTAAAGAATTCTCGCTGCTCCATTAAGGCCGGTAATGAGCAAACCGAGACCTGTTATGTTAAAAAAGGATTTAGTCAAGGTGACGCGCTGTCATGCAACTTTCTCAACATCGTGCTTGAAAAGATCGTGCAAGAGTCAGTGGCCAACACAAGAGGTACGATTTATTTCAAGTCTACGCAATTGCTTGCGTACGCCGACGACATTGACAGCGAGACGTCAAGGAGGTCTTTGTAAGCATTGAGGTAGAGGCGGCTAAGATGAGTCTCAAGGTTGATGAGGGTAAAACCAAATATCTGCTTTCATCTAAGAGAGACGGACAACACCGACGTATTGGCTAGAACGTCACCATAGGCGGATATAACCTTGAAGTGGTAAAGGAATTCGTCTACCTTGGTTCACTGATGACCAGCGACAACAACACCAGCGCTGAGATAAAACGCAGAATCACTCTTGGCAACCGCTGTTTCTTTTGGCTCAAGAGGCAATTGAAAAGTAGGGCTCTCTCAGAAAACCAATGTGACACTATATACATAAGACCTTAATCATCCCAGTCCTCCTTTACGGCGCAGAGGCTTGGACCTTAACAAAAGCGGATGAAGATGCCCTTGGTCGTTTCGAGAGGACAATTCTGCGCACTGTCTACGGTCCCGTTTGTTCAAACGGTGTTTGGAGGAGAAGATATAACGAAGAACTGTACGGGTTGTACAGCGACATCGGCCTGGTACGACGTCTACGGATACAGCGTCTAAGGTGGCTAGGCCATGTAGAGCGCATGGAAGATACAGCTCCGACCCGAAAAGTCTTCGAATCCACTCCGGAAGGAAGGCGCGGCAGAGGAAGGCCGCATCAACGGTAGCGCACGCAGGTGGAAGGTGACGTTAACCAACTGGGCGTGCGGCGCTGGAAACAGCTGGCCAAAAACCGTGCCAGCTGGAGACGCTTGTTGGTTGAGGCCCAAGTTCACCACGGACTATAGCGCCACCTAAGTAAGTTGCAAAACTTTAATGTCGATCCCGCGATACACGCGTCTCCCGGAATGCTCATGAATTGAATTTGCAGCCCGTTTTCGGTCGTACTATATACCGAATATAAATTCTTTCCTCAACCGAACCACACGAATGTGGAACGCGCTACCTCGTTCGGTCTTCTCCCCTCAATACAATATGCAGATATTTAAGACCAATGTCAATAGGCAGATCTTCTCCCTCTCCCTGTTACCTTCTGCTCGCACAACGTCCTCTTAATAAGGTCAAGGGTTCGAAAAAATGCATTCACAGCTCATTAAGTCATAAATTAGAAATAAGAGATGGGAAACAATACAGAAAACCTCGATTGGATAAAGTGCTTGTGTAACTATCAAAGTCTAACCCTTTTTGGTTCAGAAGATTTAAAAAATTTGTCAAATTGGCCAATGATCGGTCGGACCGTTAGCTATAGATTAATTATCATAGGTCTTTCTAGAACGAGTCACAGGAAAAATGTTTGATTTGGCGACTCGATAAACGCCAAATGACCAACCAATTAACACACAAAAGACGCATTGACTGAATGCGTACGGAATGCTTTATGCATACTTTCATCATGAGTTTTGTCTAATTGATCGTGTGTTCGGCGGAAGGCGTGCTATAAACCACGTGCATATATTGGATCATGTGATGCTGCCGTTTGCCGAAGTGGAAATGGTAGTTTATGCAGGGTAAAAACCCCAAGCATACTTCAAAATATTATAAAAAATTGTGGGTTCGGCCCCATAAAGCATATTAACCCTTTTAATACAAAATTATCATTTTTCAAATAAAAACAAAATCTAATATATATTACTGATTACTTACTTACTTACTTACTTATTAGGCCAGCGATCCATGGAGGATCTGAGCCTGAGCTATAGCTGCCTTCCATCCTTCCATCGATATGGCCGAGCCAGTGTAGTCGACGGATCTTTGCCTTCCGGACTACATCCACATCTTTGTACAGCTCGTAGAGTTCGCGGTTGTGTCTTCTTCTCCATTCACCTTCCTCACAGACAGGACCAAATATCCGGTGCAGAATTTTTCTTTCGAAAGAACCCAAAATCAGAATCTTGTGCTACTTATCACCGCATTACGAGCTGTCGCAAAGTCCGTGAGTCGGAAGCCGTTAACTGTTGTTGGATCGTGGAGGCTGTGCTTTCCGATCCCTCCGCCAAGGGTGTTCTCCTTACCGATTTTGCGATTTTGGCGTTGAAGTCCCCGAGCACGATTTTTACATCGTACTCCGGACAAGCTCCGTAGGCGTTGTCCAGGAAGTCATAGAAGTCCTCCTTGTTAGGGTCTTCAGCCTCGTCGGTAGGGGCGTGTGCACATATAAGGCTGATGTTATAAAATCTGCCTCTGGTGCGGATCACAGCCAGGCGATCACTTATAGGTTTAAAGTCGATGACCTTCGACCTTAACCGCTTTCCCACGACAAATCCGCATCCCAGTAAGTGCACCTTTTGTGACAGCTGTAATATATGTCGCAATTTTTCTTCCTCATCCTACCTTCGCCTATTCAGCGTATTTCCTGGACCGCAGTAATATCCGCCTTGTACTGCGTGAAGATTCCTTCTAGTTTATGAGCAGCTCCGGGAGTGTACAGGGTTCTGATATTACAGGAGCATACTCGCAAATCGTGATCCTTTTTCGTGCATTGTCGTTGAAACTGCATATTGACAGTGTTTGTTTCGATTAAGGAATTGTTCAGAAATCAATTCACTCGCGATGTCAAAAATCGTATGTTTTAAACAATTCCAGATTTAGGAATATCTTGACGTGGAAAAAACCTCAAACGTTTCGGATATATGTATGTATTAAAATCCGCCCGTGCCAATTACGAATTGTAAATTAAACTTTATAAAAGAATTTGATTAGAAAATGGATTTCGGGATTTTTTTTATAACAAAGTCTTAAGAATATTTTATAGGGGAAACCAAAAGAAGAAAGAAGAGAACTGCTCAACCAAAAACTCAAGGAACAGGGCACGTGGAATAAATGAATAATGGACGAACAGTAGAAAAAGCTACTATCGCCAGAAACCGCTCGTACTTTTACCGATCGCGTCTCCCTTAAGCTCTCCAATACACCTCAATCCTCCGCGCTATCAATAGAACAGCAGTGGAGCCTTTGTAAACAAGCCCTGAAAAGTTCTGCATCAACAGATAAAGCGAACATGTCAAGGTTATAAAGCCAGAACGGAAGCCTGCAGGGATGAAAACGGACACCTAGTAGTAGAATCGCAGTCGATGCTGAGAATATGGAAAAACAACTTCTGCAGACTGTATAACGGCGATGTTAGTCAATATACCGTTGTCCGGCAGAATGATCCATTTCTAACTGACGAAGACCACAGAGAATTATGTCCCCCTGACCTCGACGAAGTTAAGATTGCTATATCGAATCTGAAGTCGAATAAAGCTGCTGGCGCAGACGGACTTGTCTGCTAAGCTCTTCAAGGCAGCTGGGGATGACCTTATCTGCAAGATATGGTCAGAGGAAAGCATGCGCGAGGAATGCATCGTATGTCCGATCCACAAGAAAGGAGACCCCTCTAATTGCGCCAGCTACAGAGGAATAAGTCTCCTTAACATCGCCTACAAAATCTTTTCTGCCGTTTTGTGTGAACGCCTGAAGCCTTTGTAAATAAGCTGATAGGTCCTTATCAGTGCGGATTCAGGCCAGGGAAGTCCACCATCGACCAAATCTTCACACTACGGCAGAACCTGGAAAAAACCAATGAATTCAAAGTCGACACTCACCACCTATTTGTCGACTTCAAAGCCGCATACGACAGCGCAATTAGAGACGAGCTATACAACGCTATGTCTACCTTTGACATACCTGATAAACTCGTCAGACTATGCAGGATGACTTTGGAGAACACCTTACCGATAGTTTTGATGTCAAAAAAGGATTTAGGCAAGGCGATGCGCTGTCGTATGATTTCTTCAACATCATATTAGAAATGATTGTGCAAAAATCACTGGCCAATACGAGAGGCACAATCTATTTCAAATCCTCGCAGCTCCTTGCATACGCCGACGATATTGACATAATAGGTAGATCACAGCGAGATGTCAATGAGGCGTTTGCGAGTATTGAGGTGGAGGCGGCGAAATTGGTCTGGCGGTAAACGAGGGCAAAACTAAATATATGCTTTCATAAAAAAAAGGACGCTCACCCCCGACGCCTTGGCCAGAACGTTTGTATTGGCAGATATAAGTTTGAGGTAGTTAAGAACTTCGTCTACCTTGGCTCCACAGTGACCTGGGACAACGACATCAGTTCCAAAATCAAACGCAGAATCACTCTTGCCAAACGTTCTTTCTTTGGGCTCAGGAGGCAACTGAGTAATAGAGCCCTCTGCCGAACGACAAAGTTGACTCTATATAAGACCCTTATAATACCGGTCCTGTTGTACGGCACAGAAGCATGGACACTATCAAAAGCGGATGAGGAGGCCCTTGGTCGGTTCGAGAGAAAGATTTTAAGCGTGATTTTCGGGCCTATAAACGCAGACGGGGGATGGAGAAAAAGATTCCACGGCGTTTACGGATTCAACGCCTAAGATGGCTTGCCGGCCATGTAGAGCGAATGGACACCACAGCTCCAGCCCGGAGAGTCTTTGAATCCAACCCCGAGGGTCGAAGAAGCAGAGGACGGCCGCATTTAACATGGCCCACACAGGTGGAAGGGGACCTCAGCTAACTGGGTGTGCGGCAATGGAAAAGGCTAGCAAAAGATCGTGCTAGTTGGAGGGGCATGTTGGTTGAGGCCCAGGTTCACCCCGAACTGTAGCGCCCTTTAAGAAGAAGTAGACAAAATTAGAGTGGAAAAACTCAGGAAAACATGTCACTATATCCTTCCTCACTTTGAATCTTTACACGCGTAGATACGGAAAAACCCAACAACCGTTAAAGTCACTGCAACAATTGATACCAACTCTGACAGCTTATAAGATCGTCCCCCTTGATCAAGTCATTTTTATGTTCGGTTACTTGTATGATATAACGCAGATCACGTAGGGACTAAATGCAGTATTTACTGTTAATCCAGATTTAAACTTTTCCACCTCAATTCAATTCAATTCATCTATTTCATCTACCGAATACAATAATTCTTATAGACTAAATCAATTGTTTACAGTTAATTCTATTGCACTTGTATGGTCATATGATTACAGCGAGTTTGTTTTTAGAGATAAGCCTAGAATCAGATAAGTCTAAATAATTACAGAAGTCGTTATATGTAGAACAACATCTATTACTTACTTACTTCCTTACTTATCAGGCCTGCGATCCATGGAGGATCTGAGCCTGAGCTATAGCTGCCTTCCATCCTTGACGGTCCCGGGCACGCTGCTTCCAGTTGTCAAGACCAAGATGTCTTACATCCGCGATTACTTGGTCTTTATACCGGAGGTTCGGTCTTCCTCTTCTTCTCGAACCAGGAGGCTCGGAGTCGAAGACCCTCTTAGCTGGAGCGTTGATGTCCATGCGCTCGATGTGGCCGAGCCAGTGTAGTCGACGGGTCCTTGCCTTCCGGACTACATCCACATCTTGGTACAGCTCGTAGAGTTCGCGGTTGTGTCTTCTTCTCCATTCACCTTCCTCACAGACAGGACCAAATATCCGGCGCAGAATTTTTCTTTCGAAAGAACCCAAAATCAGCTCCGCTGTCCTGCTTATCGTCCAGCTTTCGGCTCCATACAGCAAGACTGGCAGAATGAGCGTTTTGTAAAGCAGGCCTTTGGTCTTTCGAGTGAGGAGTTTTGACCTCAGTTGTTTGGACAAGCCGAAGTAGCAGCGGTTGCCAAGGGCGATTCTACGCCGGATCTCCACTGTGGTGTCATTTGTGGAATTTACGTTTGCCCCGAGGTAGACAAACTCCTTAACTACCTCGAAATTGTAGCTGTCAATTGTTATGTTTTGTCCCAGGTGGTGAGCGACGGATTGGTTTTTGCTTGACAGCATGTATTTCGTTTTGTCCTCATTGATCTTAAGGCCAATTCGTTTCGCCTGTTCTTCAATCGCCGTGAATGCTTCCACAATGCCACGGCGAGAACACGCGATGATGTCGATATCATCCGCGTATCCTAGCAGCTGGATGGACTTGTAAAAGATAGTGCCTTCCCTGTTGACGCCCGCCGGTCGCACTATCTGCTCCAGCACCAGGTTGAAGAAGTCACATGATAGCGCATCTCCTTGCCGTAATCCGGTGCATGTTTCGAATGGTTCCGAGGTCCTAGAACCGAGTTGCACGGTGCATCGCGTGTTTTTTAGCGTGCCGCGACACAACTGGATCAGTTTTACCGGGATCCCGAATTCGGCCATCGCCCCAAACAGTGCTCACGATGAATGCTGTCGTATGCGGCTTTGAAATCGATGAAAAGATGGTGTATATCGATTTGAAACTCGTTGGTCTTTTCCAGGATTTGTCGGAGTGTGAAAATTTGGTCTATAGTTGATTTGCCGGGCCGGAAGCCGCACTGGTAGCTGCCGATTAGTGCGGTGCAAAATGGTTTTAGACGTTCACACAGTACGCTGGACAGGATCTTGTATGCGACATTGAGCAGGGATATACCTCTATAGTTCTTGCAAGAGGTAGGATCGCCTTTTTTGTGGATGGGGCATATAGAGCTGGTATTCCAGACGTCGGGCATGCTCTCATCTTCCCAAATTCTGCAGATGATCTGGTGCATGCTCCCTACCAGAACATCGCCGCCAGCCTTGAAGAGCTCTGATGGCAAGCCATCTGAGCCTGCGGCCCTGTTGTTCTTCAGCTTCTGAATAGCTGTGCCGACTTCTTCTATGCTGGGTGGGGGGACTACTTCAGCGGCTGGAGTTGGGATTTTCTCGGTCCCTACCACTCTCTCTTGGTCATGCTCGTTAAGCAGCTGCTGGAAGTGCTGCTTAAATACATCCACTATTCCCTGCGGGTCGGTGACAAGATTACCCTCGCAGTTTCGAAGAGCCAGGGTGCCCTTTTTGAAGCCTCCTGTAAGGCCCTTGGCTTTCTTGTAAAAGGCTCGTATTTTATGTTTATCCCTAGACTCCTCGATATCCTTGAGCTGGGAGGCTGCGAAGATTCTTTTCTTTTGTCGCAGTAGTTTCTTCTCCTCCCTTCTTCTGGCTCGGTACTCTTCTCGCGCTGCCCTGGTTTTCCTCTGCAGCGCCTTTTGCCTGCCTTTTTCTGCTCACACTCGCCATCATACCACGGGTTTCTTGTCGGGGGTGGTAGGTATCCTAAGGTGGTTTCGGCTACTTCCTGAATGGCTGAGCGGCAATGCAGCCACATATTATTGGCATTTGTGTTCGACGTAGGCATACCGTAGAGTCTTTCGCTCAGCTGCTCCCTGTAGACTCTGGCAACAACATCTATTAACTGGCTCATTTTGACCGTAAACTGTACTGTGCGGTCTTAAAAGAAGAGTGGTCTATCTCGTAGAATCCTCAATGGAGCGTAGAGTCGAAATTTTTCTAGCAGTTCCGGACACACAATTTTAGAACACATGATGTCTCTCACCATCATCATTTCATATTGTTTTCTTCTTCTCGATAAAGGTGTTAAGTCAAAGAGAAGACATCTCTGTTCGTACGATGGCATGAATCCTTGCCACCTTAGTTTCCGAATCATGTAGCGAGTATATGACCTTTGAAACCTCTGGAATCTAGAGGACTGCATTGATTGATAGGGATTGAAAATAATAACGCAGTATTCCAGAACCGGACGAACGAGTGATACAAATATTGTTTTTAGAGTGTACGGGTCCGTAAACTCTACTATTTCTTTTAATAAAGCCCATCAAAGAGCATGCTTTACGAATGGTGTGGTCTATATGTGAAGAAAAAGTTAATTTTTCGTTCGAAGGTAGCACCTGGGTCGCTAACATCATTGCAAATACTAATTGCTTCGTTGTTGCAATAGTATTGTGTCACAATTGGAAGGGTTTTTTGGCGAAGGTTATTTGTTAACACTTTCAAATTTAAAGTCAGTTGATTATTAATAACCATTGACAGAATGAGTTCAGGTCATTTTGAAACATTGCAGCATCACTTGGAGAATTAATTGCCGCAAATAATTTAACGTCATCGGCGAAAAGCAAGCAATGGCAATGCTGTAACGAAGATACAATGTTGTTAATGAATATAATAAATAATAGCGGCCCTAAATTACTACCTTGAGGGACTCCAGATCTTGCATCGAAATATCGATCCTCAATACCACCAGTCAATATAATTAGTTTGAACCCAACAACTTTTACTTGTCTGATCTCTATCGAGTTAATGGCATCAACAACTTTATGAAAGGAACTCTGACCCAGTATATTATATAATTCTGATCTCATTAACTTAATGACAGAGTCCAACGAATAACTCTGCTTATATCGAGACTGCAACTAGTCTTTTTTTTTTTTTTTGTTGTTGTATGTTTCGTGCCGTCGTTCCTGCAGTAACATCTTTTTTTTTTTTTTTTTTTAGAGACTCGCGCAGGTTCAAGAGTTTTTATATTCTCTTATGATATGTTGGCACACACAACCTGAACGGAGTACAGTGGTTGGGGTCGTTGATGTTCGTGCACTACTCTCAGGGGTGGTTGTCCTAGATAGGACGAGAGCCGACCACATTCCGCGTTGGTTATAGTCCGTAGTAATTCGTTCAAGCACTTTTTAGTATTGCATACGCAGAGGATGAATTTCGTTTGACCATATACTGTGAGTGTTATGCCTGCAGCAGTACGTCTGGTCACTTTCCATTCTCAACAGCGTTGCATACCTTTTGGCGGTATAGAAACTACTTTTTCTTGGCTATGAAGCGAATTTGAACCATAAACCTTCCGCTCGGCGGTCGATGATGTTAACCACTGCACCACGGCCACTCTCCACGACGTTCGAAAATTTTACCAGAAAGTAAAACGAACATGCCAAGGCTATAAAGCCGGAGCAGAAGCCTGCAGGGATGAACACGGACAACTAGTAGTGGAGTCACAGTCGATGCTGAGATTGTGGAAGGACCACTTCTGCAGACTGTATAACTGCGATGATAGTCAAAATGCCGCCGTCAGGCAGAGCGAACCATTCACAATGGACGAAGACGAAGGAGAATCCCGTCCACCCGACCTAGACGATGTTAAGATATCGATATCGAATCTTAAGTCTTATAAAGCTGCTGGAGCAGACGGACTCCCCGCGGAGCTGTTTAAAGCAGTTGGCGATGAGCTGGTTAGGAACATGCACCAACTCATCTGCAAGATATGGTCGGAAGAACACATGCCCGATGAATGGAATCTCAGTATCGTTTGCCCGGTCCATAAGAAAGGAGACCCCTATGACTGCGCCAATTACAGAGGGATAAGCCTCCTGAACATCGCGTACAAGATCCTCTCTGCCGTACTGTGTAAGTACCTGAAACCGTTTGTGGACAATCTGATAGGTTCCTACCAGTGTCGTTTCAGGCCAGGGAAATCCACGATAGACCAAATATTTACACTACGGCAGATCTTGGAGAAGACCCATGAATTCCAGGTCGACACGCACCATCTTTTCGTCGACTTTAAAGCCGCGTATGACAGTGTTTATAGAGACGAGCTACACAGAGCCATGTCATGTTTTAACATTCCTGCCAAACTCGTCAGACTATGCAGGATGACTATGGAGAACTCTCGCTGCTCCATTAAGGTCGGAGGTGAACTAACCGACACCTTTGATGTTATAAAAGGTTTTAGACAGGGTGACGCACTGTCATGTGATTTCTTCAACATTATTCTTGAAAAGATCGTGCGGGACTCTGCGGCCAATACAAGAGGTACGATCTACTTCAAGTCCACACAATTGCTTGCCTACGCAGATGACATTGACGTTATTGGACGAACAAAGCGAGACGTCAATGAGGCGTTCGCCAGCATTGAAGCAGAAGCGGCGAAAGTGGGTCTAAGGGTAAATGGGGACAAGACCAAATATATGCTGTCATCCAAGAAAGAGGCACAACACCGACGTCTTGGTCAGAACGTCACCTTCGGCAACTATATTTTTGAAGTAGTCAAGGACTTCGTCTACCTTGGCTCGGTAGTGACAAGCAGCAACGTCGCCAGCGCTGAGATAAAACGCAGAATAACTCTTGCCAATCGCTGCTTCTTCGGGCTCAAGAGGCAATTGAGTAGTAGAGCCCTCTCTCGAAAAACTAAGGTTTCCCTCTACAAAACCTTAATCATCCCGGTCCTCCTTTACGGCGCTGAGGCTTGGACGTTGTCAAAAGCGGATGAAGAGGCTCTTGGACGTTTCGAGAGGAAAATTCTGTGTGCAATCTTTGGTCCCGTTTGTGTAAACGGAGAATGGAGGAGAAGATTCAACCAAGAACTGTACGGGCTGTACAGCGACATCGGCCTGGTTAGACGTCTTCGGATCCAACTTCTAAGATGGCTAGGCCATGTAGAGCGAATGGACATCAACGCTCCGGCCCGAAGAGTCTTCGACTCCAACCCCGAGGGACGACGCAACATTTAAGGTGGCGCGCACAGGTGGAAGGTGACCTCGACCAACTGGGCGTGCGGCACTGGATGCGGCTGGCCGAAGATCGGGCCGGCTGGAGAGGCTTGTTGGTTGAGGCCCTGGTTCACCCCGAACTGTAGCGCCATCGAAGTAATAAAGTATGTTTCGTGCCGGGGTGCACGTGTCATAAGTTCGTGTGAGAAATTTTGGCTTATTCTTTCAAGTAGTTCGTTTACACGAATTTGTGCAGTAGACGCTTTGAGTGCCTTTCGTTAAAATAGACTAGGCGGGAACCTCCAATTTCACGAACTAAAATGGTGTGACAATTTTTGGCGCTAAAGTATGAAAATCGTGCAATTGTTTTTCATAGATTATTGCTGCGATTTTGATGAAATAATATATTTGTAGAAAATCATTTTATTTGAATTGTTTTTTTCACACACATCTATTGCAAACTGTTCAATCTTTCGAGTTCAGCCCGCTTTAGTAAGAACGCTGGTTTGGAGTTAATTCCCAACAACCTTTCGGATGGAAAACTTGGATCGAAGAGGACTCCATCAATTTTCTTGACCCTCGAACACGCAACGTAGGCCAACCCGGCACTAAATTGACTTATCTCCAAGTCCACAACTGCTTTGTCGAATGTAATTCCTTGCGACCTGTGAATACTAATTTCATAAGACAGCGATAACGGAAATTGCTTCCTCGTGCCACTGACTGCTCCTTTTTTGAATGACTTTACGACCTGCGTTATAGGAATAGCGCCTGAAGCGAAAGTCGGTCCCGTGTAAGTTTCAAACTTGACCATGATGCCGATAGGAGCTTCGCTTGGTATGGAGTTCTCGACTCTGTTTTCGGTCGGACCATAAATAATGTCAATGACTGTGCCCATCGAGCCATTGCACAGTTCGCAAGAGGTCCACAGGTTCTGGCATAACATCACTTTAGCGCCAACGCAGAGTAACAGTTCTGCACTCAGTCCTTGCTCTCATTCTACTGGGGTGCAGGTCTGATCTTGCCGAATGAATGTGGTTGATCGCTGACACCAGGTTGTCGTAATATTGTTTGACATTTGTCAGCTCTTCAATATTCATTGACTCAAAGTTTCTAACGTCAGGAGTTCCAGACAGCCAAAATACGCCATGAACATGTGGGCTTCCGCTATGTTGATACTTGAAACGGTACCAATAGTCTATGATCGGATACTTCTCCAATACTTCCACAAACAGTTCCACTCTCTTGCCAAAGTAGCTGTCTGCAACTGGCGGGTTTTTTGAGAGCAATGGTTTCATGTCCCTTGCAACCTGAGCTTCAGACTTCCCAGTTGGATCGTATCCAAAATGTTTCGTTAGGCATGGCCACCAGAGATCTGCCGCGCTTAACGTCAAGAAAAATGTTGGAACACCAAGTTAGCTGACCATACTTTCAAGTTCTAAACGCTTCTGATACCAGTAAGACATTGTGCCTCTGATATTTGAATCGAAGTAGTTCTCTACTCTCAACGGTTCATCAGCGCCAGATTCTCTTTGGCTTGTTGTTGTAGATACTCAGGGGATCCATTGAAATTTGTCATGTTGGCGTAGATTAAGCCTTTGCTAGTTGCGTCGTGGCGTTGCATCGTGTTGAGGCAGAAGAATGGAAACCTCGGGTCTTGCGCAAACCTCTTGTCATTCAGCCCATTCCTGAAATGTGGGTTGATTTTCTCCAGAACGTGTATTATCATTGTAGTCAGCAGCACCAGAAGGGAACAGATGAGGAAAAGCTTTGACGATGTAACCAACAGTCGTGAATTCGTTGACCGGATTTGCTGAAGCTGCGGGCCCATCAATTACATTTTTTTTTTTTTTTTTTTTTTTTTTTTTAGAGACTCGCGCAGGTTCAAGAGTTTTTATATTCTCTTATGATGTGTTGACACACACAACCTGAACGGAGTACAGTGGTTGGGGTCGTTGATGTTCGTTCACTACTCTCAGGGGTGGTTGTCCTAGACCTAGATAGGACGAGAGCCGACCAAATTCCGCGTTGGTTATAGTCCGTAGTAATTCGTTCAAGCACTTTTAGTATTGCATACGCAGAGGATGAATTTCGTTTGACCATATACTGTGAGTGTTATGCCTGCAGCAGTACGTCTGGTCACTTTCCATTCTCAACAGCGTTGCATACTTTTTGGCGGTATAGAAACTACTTTTTCTTGGCTATGAAGCGAATTTGAACCATAAACCTTCCGCTCGGCGGTCGATGATGTTAACCACTGCACCACGGCCACCCCGAACAACCGCGGCTTGTCTCATATCACTTGATACGGGAAGTGCATTAATAACCACATCGTCACTGTCTTCAGCAACATCGGGCATTGAGTCGTTGGCAACACTTCCGTCGACATGTCTAAGTTGATCTTGAACGCTTCGTCTTCTGGTGCCGTCAAGGCGGACACCTGTCGTCTGACCTTGAAGTCTTTGTAACCTTGGGCTCCTTGCTTCCTAACCAGCAAGATGTTGACTGTATTAGGAACTCTAGGCAATCGTTTGCAATCGGTTGGAGATCTTGCTCGACGTTCAGCACGTTTCCTTTGTAACGGAATTGACCATTGACACCTTGACTGCGAAGCTGATAGACCCTGAGAACGGGTTGAATTCGTGCTACCAACATCTGCTCGACGACTGATAATGTCTTCTCTGGAACATCTCCTGGATCCATATTGTTTTGGGCAGTATACTTGGCACGAAACATACATACATTGTAGAGAAAGTATCCGATCATAGACTATTGAGTCAATGAATATTGAAGAGCTGACAAATGCCAAACAATATTACGACAACCTGGTGTCAGCGATCAACCACAATCATTCGGCAAGATCAGACCTGCACCCCAGTAGAATGAGAGCAAGGACTGAGTGCAGAACTGTTACTCTGCGTTGGCGCTAAAGTGATGTTACGCCAGAACCTGTGGACCTCTTGCGGACTGTGCAATGGCTCAACGGGCAAAGTCATTGACATTATTTATGGTCCGACTGAAAACAGAGTCGAGAACTCCATACCAAGCGAAGCTCCTATCTGCATCATGGTCAAGTTTGAAACTTACACAGGACCGGCTTTCGCTTCAGGTCGTAAGGTCATTCAAATGTCCTACGGCATTAGCATTCACAAGTCGCAAGGAATTACATTGGACAAAGTACTTGTGGACTTGGGGATAGGTCAATTTAGTGCCGGGTTGGCCTAGGTTGCGTGTTCGAGAGTCAAGAAAATTGATGGAATCCTCTTCGATCCAAGTTTTCCATCCGAAAGGTTGTTGGGAATTAACTGCAAACCAGCGTTCTTACTAAAGCGGGCTGAACTCGAAAGACTGAACAGCATGCAATAGATGTGTGTGAAAAAAACAATTCAAATAAAATGATTTTCTACAAATATATTATTTCATCAAAATCGCAGCAATAATCTATGAAAAACAATTGCACGATTTTCATACTTTAGCGCCAAAAATTGTCACACCATTTTAGTTCGTGAAGTTAGAGGTTCCCGCCTAGTCTATTTTAACGAAAAACACTCAATGCGTCTACTGCAAAAATTCGTGTAAACGAACTACTTGAGAGAATAAGTTAAAACTTCTCACACGAACTAATGACACGTGCGACCCGGCACGAAACATACATTTTTGCTGATTGGAATTCCATATCTCTGTCGGGCCAAAAACTTTTCACCTTACCCTCGTATGACCAAAATCAAGACTAGTTGCAGTCTCGATGCAAGCAGAGTTATTCGTTGAGATCGAGGGTGCGACTCTGTCATTAAGTTAATGAGATCAGAATTACTGGGTCAGAATTCCTTTCATAAAGCTCTTGATGCCATTAACTCGATAGAGATCAGAAAAGTAAAAGTTGTTGGGTTCAAGCTAATTATATTGACTGGTGGTAATGAGGTGGAAAAGTTTAAATCTGGATTAACAGTAAATACTACATTTAGTCCCTACGTGATCTGCGTTATATCATACAAGTAACCGAATATAAAAATGACTTGGTCAAGGGGGATGATCTTATAAGCTGTCAGAGTTGGTATTAATTGTTGCAATGACTTTAACAGTTATTGGATATTTCCGTATCTACGCGTGTAAGGATTCAAAGTAAGAAAGGATATAGTGACATGTTTTCCTGATTTTGTCCACTCTAATTTTTTTTTTTACTTCTTCTTAACGGGCGCTACAGTTCGGGGTGAACCTGGGCCTCAACCAACATGCCCCTCCAACTAGCACGATATTTTGCTTGCCTTTTCCATTGCCGCACACCCAGTTGGCTGAGGTCCCCTTCTACCCGTCTGCGCCATCTTAAATGCGGTCGTCCTCTGCTTCTTCGTCCCTCGAGGTTGGATTAAAAGACCCTCCGGGCTGGAGCTGTGGTGTCCATTCGCTCTACATGGCCGGCAAGCCATCTTAGGCGTTGAATCCGTAGATGCCTGACTAGACTCATGTCGCTGTACAGCCCGTAAAGTTCGTGGTTAAATCTTTTCCTCCATCCCCCGTCTGCGTTTATAGGCCCGAAAATCACGCGCAAAATCTTTCTCTCGAAACGACCAAGGGCCTCCTCATCCGCTTTTGATAGTGTCCATGCTTCTGCGCAATAGTGATTCTGCGTTTGATTTCGGAACTGATGTCGCTGTTCCAGGTCACTGCGAAGTCCCTAACTACCTCAAACTTATATCTGCCAATACAAACGTTCGGGCTAAGACGTCGGTGGTGAGCGTCCTTTTTTGATGACAGCATATATTTAGTTTTGCCCTCGTTTACCGCCAAACCAATTTTCGCCAACTCCATCTCTATACTCGCAAACGCCTCATTGACATCTCGCTGTGATCTACCTATTATATCAATATCGTCGGCGTATGCAAGGAGTTGCAAGGATTTGAAATAGATTGTGCCTCTTGTATTGGTCAGTGATTTTTGAACAATCACACAACAGCGCATCGCCCTGCCTAAATCCTTTTTCGACATCAAAACTATCGGTAAGGTGTTCACCGATTCGGATGGAGCAGCGAGTATTCTCCAAAGTCATCCTGCATAGTCTGATCAGTTTAGCAGGTATGTCAAAGATAGACATAGCGTTGTATGTCTCTAATTACGCTGTCGTATGCGGCGTGGAAATCGACAAATAGGTGGTGAGTGTCGACTTGGAATTCATTGGTTTTTTCCATGATCTGCCGTAATGTGAAGATTTGGTGGATGGTGGGCTTCCCCGGCCTGAATCCGCACTGATAAGGACCTACCAGCTTATTTACAAAAGGCTTCAGGCGTTCACACAAAGCGGCAGAGGAGATTTTGTAGGTGATGTTAAGGAGACTTATTCCTCTGTAGTTGGCGCAATCAGAGGGGTCTCCTTTCTTGTGGATCAGGCATACGATGCTGAGACTCCATTCCTCGGGCATGCTTTTCTCTGACCATATCTTACAGATGAGCTGGTGCATGCTCCCAACCAGGTCATCCCCAGCTGCCTTGAAGAGTTCAGCAGACAGTCCGTCTGCGTCAGCAGCTTTTTTCGACTTGAGCTTCGATATGGCAATCTTAACTTCGTCGAGGTCAGGGGGATAGAATTCTCTGCGGTCTTCGTCGATTAGAAATTATGCAATATTACTGGTTGGAAATCCTGAATCAGGTTAATTTTCTAACTATATTTCTCAAAACGACATCGATCAAATTCGAAATATTTAAGCCTAAAGGCCTATTCACACTATCCATCAGGCTACGGACAATCAACATCACATCAAAATATTTTTCTTTGTGTTTTAAATGGCCTGATTCACTTTATATGGTACCGACACATACACATCACCATCAGGAAAAGTTCACGAGAATAATTGATGGCAGCAGACTGTCGGTGAAGTGATGTGAAGGATGAGTCTGTATTTGCATACCGACAAGTGTGCATCCGAAAATATTCAAAAAATTTATTTTCATCATCAAGTAATTCTTTATATCTGTAATGTGAAATGGTCTCCATCATCTCTTTTTTTTTTTTATTTTTTTTTTTATTTTTTTTTATTTATTTCATGGCAAAGATCTTATAATTAAACATAATACAGTATCTATTTACATTAAATATCAATATACAATGTTCGCATGAAACAAAAGATACAGTCAGTTGTCCAAGTGACAAGAGGTGAATGTATCTATCAACTCCAGTATTCACATTAATTTAAAAAACAGTTGATGGGGAAATATAAAATTCACATAAAGATATATACAAAAAATTAAGTTAAATTATATGTGGGAAAAATAGGAGGCTAATAGAATAAAAATGCCAGATCATCCAAATTTAAATCTAAACAATCGGGTTGAAGAGGGTGTTAATAGTAGAATGGTTAAATAAAATAGCCATTTTTTAATGCCGCGTAAGAAAACCGTTCTCACTCTCTCGGATCTAAGATTCTCGGGTAATAAATTGAAAAAGCGAGGTGCAGTGACGATATAAAACCGGGAGAAATGTGTTTTGTGAATCGGTGGTATAGTCGCAAAGGTACTAGAATTTACACGTAAGTTCTAATTAATATGAAATCTAATATCATAAAAACCGGAATTACCAAAGAAAATTTTTAAAACTTTATAACAATATAAGTGCCTTAAAGGAAGAATATCAAGACGTCTGAACAGTTGGTCACTAAGGGTTCTACGATTTACTTTACACATGATTCTGACAGCACGTTTTTGTTTAATTAATAATTGGTTAATAGTACTGGGATAAGCACCGCCCCAGCAGAATAGTCCGTACTGAAGCTTGGAATTTATCAAACCATCGTAAACCAATTTTAAAACAGACATACCGCAATTTTGACTAAGATAATACAGTTGTCTCACTACTTTGTTTAAATATTGCTTTAGGTAGAATACATGATCTTTCCAAGTAAGTTTACTATCCACAATTATGCCTAGGTATTTTAGTTTATCCACACGTTCAATTGGAAAGCAGGCGTCATTGCAACTCACATTGTTTTGAAAACCGAGAAAACCACTTTGGCATGTTACTAAAGGGAATTTTAAGCAACAAGGTGAATGGTAATATAACGGAATAAATCGCAATTTTCTACTTTTAAATTAAAAATCATGAACTGCGTTTTGCTACTGATCACTAATTTATGTTCATTAAACCATCTTCGTAGAATATCTAAATCGTGATTTAAATCAACTGATAAGTTTAGGTAACTGGTGCCTGAATAGGTAAGAGTTGCATCATCAGCTAAAGCTGTTATTTTTCCTTTGAAGGCTTGGATAAATAAAGAGTTAATATAAATTATAAACAGAATGGGACCAAGAACAGAACCTTGTGGTACACCCATATTAATAGTTTTCGGTGAACTAAGACTGTTTTTGATTTTCACTATCTGTTTACGACCTCTAAGGTATGATGCAAACCAATAGTAGATGCAACCCCTAAAACCAGCTTTAAAAAGTTTATTTAGCAACAAAGTGTGATCTACAGTATCAAAGGCTTTGGTAATATCGATGAACAATGCAGAAGGTATTTCCGATGCATTCAAACTAAGATATAATTCACCAGTGAACTTCAATAAAGCATTTTCTGTCGATTTACCATTTCTGAAACCAAATCGTGAATTACTGAAGAAATT
Source organism: Eumerus sabulonum (assembly GCA_951905685.1). Classification (NCBI taxonomy): domain Eukaryota; kingdom Metazoa; phylum Arthropoda; class Insecta; order Diptera; family Syrphidae; genus Eumerus; species Eumerus sabulonum. The sequence goes on along the minus strand of OX645060.1, from coordinate 130,568,239 downwards.
TGTTGACTCTAAAAAAGATAAGATGCGGGATCTTATACCTCTTTCAAAAACTTTAGAAAAAGTCGAAAGGAGGGAAATGGGTCGATAGTTGTTCAGCACCGTAGTATCATATTTTTTATGTAACGGTGTTACAATAGAAGTTTTTAAGGTCTCTGGAAAAATTCCTTTCCGCACACAGCTATTAAAAACGAAGCATAAGACATCAGAAATTTGAAATGAAATGTTTGTTAAAACAAAACCAGATATCTGATCAGAAGAACACGAGTGCGATGTTTTCTTTTCTTTAACATGTTATGTACCCAAAACCTTTTACGTTTCGGCTCCTCTTCTTCCTCGTCTTATAATAGAGCTATAATAGCAAAATCCTCGTCGTCGAAATTAGAAAACATTTTACAAACTAGCTATGCAACTAACCGACAGCCAAAAGTTGAAACAATATGAATTGGTGGATACCTGACGGGAAAATGTGAATCAAACAAAAATTGATCGACAGCAGTCGGGCGATTGATTGTCGGTAGCCTGGTAGGTAGTGTGAATAGGCCTTAATTTGTATTTTTTTCTGAGTCAATGAAAGTTCATTATTTATTGTTTGTTTGTTAAGAACCTACAAGAGTACTTTCTGCTTTTTCCCTTTTTTTTTTTTTTTGTCGCAGTCTCTTTACGGGGTGGCCGTGGTGCAGTGGTTAACATAATCGACCGCCGAGCGAAAGGTCTATGGTTCAAATTCGCTTCGTAGCCAAGAAAAAGTAATTCCTATACGGACGAAAAGTATGCAACGCAGTTGTGAATGGAAAGTGACCAGACGTACTGCTGCAGGCATAACACTCACAGTATATGGTCAATCCAAATTCATCCTCAATACTAAAGTGCTCGAACGAATTACTACAGACTATAACCAATGCGGAATTTGGTCGGCTCTCGTCCTATCTAGGTCTAGGACAACCACCCCTGAGAGTAGTGAACGAACATCAACGACCCCAACCCCTGCACTCCGTTCAGATTGTGTGTGTAAACACATCATAAGAGAATATAAAAATTCTTGAACCTGCGCGAGTCTCTAAAAAAAAAAAAAAGTCTCAAGGGCAGAGAAATAGAAGGGATATTCGCGAATCGAATCACTCGTGGCAATCCCTTGGAGCAAGGTGTCCACATATTAAGAAAAGTAAACAAAGGCTGTATTGTACTTTTGTGACAATTGAATAGGTATGCATAGGCAAGAAATAGCTTTGTGCTTAACTCGATCATGTTTTGCATCAAGATATGTATGATTTAATGATACAAGTTCGCTACCACGTTTAACCGTTTACGCTTACGCTTTTGACTGCGTCATATAAGCCAAGGCCTAATGATGTGACGTTTTTTCCCATCGAAGCTTATACTTACAAATCATTTTTGCTTAAATGCATTTTGTAATTATGCATAAAGCATTTAGTATATCTAGTCGTCCGCCTGATCACCATCGCATCAATTTAGATCGTATCACTGAGGCAGTAATCTCAGGTTCATGTTTTTCAAGTCGAAGTGAGCAAGTACATTTAAAGTCTGACGATCTGTAAATCAGACTGTTGACTCCATTCATGAGTACATTGATATTATTCCGTATCAAGTGTTGAATAATTTGTTTTTTTCGCTTTTGCTTATATGCTTGTTGAGTGGGACCCATTAAGCATTACCTTCAAAAAACTCAATCTCATTAGGTTTGTTGTTTTTGTTTTTCTACAACGCAATTCGTTTTCGGTTACGATTTCCGCAACTAAAGCCCCTTGTTTGAGGAAATCAGAATCGACACTGTGATCGAGTGCTTAACTCGATCTGAACTGATCTGTTGTTGTATGGCCGACTGTTTTCAAAATACTTTGGGCGAAATGTATCAACTAATAGAGCGGTTGCCTTTCATCTTCCGTACTTTCAAGTTACACTCGCTCGGAGCAAACCAAAACAGCAGCGGTTAGTGGCCGCTTGTCAACGGAACGGGAGAGCACTTGAGAAACCATGATAGATTTGAAGCGAATCATGATTGGGTAAAGGGTTATATAATTTAGTTGGTCAAGAGATGAGTGGGCATGACTGTGTCATAACTGGAGTGAATGTGCGTTATTCGGATTTACTTAGTAAGACAGAGAGTGCGTGGGATATTAAGTAATAAAAATCATGTGTGGGTGAGTACTAGATACATTTAAATTTGGCAATTGTCAAGCAGACTAAATCGGATTGGTAAATTTGCGTAGAGCATTTGTTAATGTCTATTGAGTGTCTGAATGTCCGGAAGTTCAGACCGATTTAATTTATTTGGATCTCGGTGAATAAGTTTTAGGAAAGGATTTTCAAATGTAATACTTTCTATGCTTTCTAACCCAACCTAACCTACATTGTATTATATATTCTCTGGAATTAGGAAGGAACCCATTGCTCGACAACTATGATGGAAAGTGAATGATTGAAGATATCGACCTTTTTCATTCCAAGAAAAAATGTAAAGCCCTAGAGATCAAATAGTTAAAAGTAAAACGAAATTAAGGCTTTAGATTTCGGAAGTATACCTAGCCTGCTGCTTAAGTTTCGAGATATGACATCAGTGTGAATATGTCAACTCTGTCATGTTAAGCTGAACATTTTAAGTGGTAATTGTACTCAGAATGTTTTGCCATACGAGTGCTATTTGTGTTGTTTACTGGTACTTGAAATATTCATCTTGGGCAAAAAAACGGAGTTAAATCATGAACGTTTTCTTACTTTCCAAGTGAATCAATCTAGCAACAGTATGTCGATCAACTCGCTTCGATTTTCGGGAATGAAACTACCATGTTTGGCTGGTTTTCCGATTTCAATCGTGGTCGTACTTTGCGACAAGACGAATTTCGTGAAGGTCGTCTAAAATCGGCTGTTGTGAAAGAAAATACCGAAGTTGTGCGTGAACTGATATTGCAAGATCATCATGTGATGTACCGTGAGAGTAAGGCATCCATTTCATCGACATTTGGCAATTTAACAATCGTGCAAATGTTGAAAAAGATCGGTCGCATCAATCGGTTTTTCGGCTAAATGGATTCAGAATAGCGACTTAAACGTTCGCTACCAGCAAAGAATTCAAACGAGACGATACAGTGTCCTGCAGCTCTTTCATATCATACTGGAAGATACTATACAAGTTGATTCAATTACTCGCATATTTAGATCATTTCTACTTTATTAGGCGAAGTAAAGTTTTTTTTTTTTTCAAATATAGCATTCTAAAAATAACGTAGCAGTCGATGCTGAGAATATGGAAAAAAGCCGCGTAAAGTCTCGTCCCGACTCTGACGACCATATCCTAAATTAGGATTGAGAGCACGTTTCAAAACTTTTAAAGTTCCGTAGAGTTCAACGCAAAGAAATTGTAGATAAAATTTTCTCTTCGATCCGAGCTCGTATGTCGTGTTGGTCGATCACGAGAGTCTGCTAGCGTTTATATAAAATTTTCTCTAGAGGACTGCATTGATTGATAGGGATTGAAAATAATAACGCAGTATTCCAGAACCGGACGAACGAGTGATACAAATATTGTTTTTAGAGTGTACGGGTCCGTAAACTCTACTATTTCTTTTAATAAAGCCCATCAAAGAGCATGCTTTACGAATGGTGTGGTCTATATGTGAAGAAAAAGTTAATTTTTCGTTCGAAGGTAGCACCTGGGTCGCTAACATCATTGCAAATACTAATTGCTTCGTTGTTGCAATAGTATTGTGTCACAATTGGAAGGGTTTTTTGGCGAAGGTTATTTGTTAACACTTTCAAATTTAAAGTCAGTTGATTATTAATAACCATTGACAGAATGAGTTCAGGTCATTTTGAAACATTGCAGCATCACTTGGAGAATTAATTGCCGCAAATAATTTAACGTCATCGGCGAAAAGCAAGCAATGGCAATGCTGTAACGAAGATACAATGTTGTTAATGAATATAATAAATAATAGCGGCCCTAAATTACTACCTTGAGGGACTCCAGATCTTGCATCGAAATATCGATCCTCAATACCACCAGTCAATATAATTAGTTTGAACCCAACAACTTTTACTTGTCTGATCTCTATCGAGTTAATGGCATCAACAACTTTATGAAAGGAACTCTGACCCAGTATATTATATAATTCTGATCTCATTAACTTAATGACAGAGTCCAACGAATAACTCTGCTTATATCGAGACTGCAACTAGTCTTTTTTTTTTTTTTTGTTGTTGTATGTTTCGTGCCGTCGTTCCTGCAGTAACATCTTTTTTTTTTTTTTTTTTTAGAGACTCGCGCAGGTTCAAGAGTTTTTATATTCTCTTATGATATGTTGGCACACACAACCTGAACGGAGTACAGTGGTTGGGGTCGTTGATGTTCGTGCACTACTCTCAGGGGTGGTTGTCCTAGATAGGACGAGAGCCGACCACATTCCGCGTTGGTTATAGTCCGTAGTAATTCGTTCAAGCACTTTTTAGTATTGCATACGCAGAGGATGAATTTCGTTTGACCATATACTGTGAGTGTTATGCCTGCAGCAGTACGTCTGGTCACTTTCCATTCTCAACAGCGTTGCATACCTTTTGGCGGTATAGAAACTACTTTTTCTTGGCTATGAAGCGAATTTGAACCATAAACCTTCCGCTCGGCGGTCGATGATGTTAACCACTGCACCACGGCCACTCTCCACGACGTTCGAAAATTTTACCAGAAAGTAAAACGAACATGCCAAGGCTATAAAGCCGGAGCAGAAGCCTGCAGGGATGAACACGGACAACTAGTAGTGGAGTCACAGTCGATGCTGAGATTGTGGAAGGACCACTTCTGCAGACTGTATAACTGCGATGATAGTCAAAATGCCGCCGTCAGGCAGAGCGAACCATTCACAATGGACGAAGACGAAGGAGAATCCCGTCCACCCGACCTAGACGATGTTAAGATATCGATATCGAATCTTAAGTCTTATAAAGCTGCTGGAGCAGACGGACTCCCCGCGGAGCTGTTTAAAGCAGTTGGCGATGAGCTGGTTAGGAACATGCACCAACTCATCTGCAAGATATGGTCGGAAGAACACATGCCCGATGAATGGAATCTCAGTATCGTTTGCCCGGTCCATAAGAAAGGAGACCCCTATGACTGCGCCAATTACAGAGGGATAAGCCTCCTGAACATCGCGTACAAGATCCTCTCTGCCGTACTGTGTAAGTACCTGAAACCGTTTGTGGACAATCTGATAGGTTCCTACCAGTGTCGTTTCAGGCCAGGGAAATCCACGATAGACCAAATATTTACACTACGGCAGATCTTGGAGAAGACCCATGAATTCCAGGTCGACACGCACCATCTTTTCGTCGACTTTAAAGCCGCGTATGACAGTGTTTATAGAGACGAGCTACACAGAGCCATGTCATGTTTTAACATTCCTGCCAAACTCGTCAGACTATGCAGGATGACTATGGAGAACTCTCGCTGCTCCATTAAGGTCGGAGGTGAACTAACCGACACCTTTGATGTTATAAAAGGTTTTAGACAGGGTGACGCACTGTCATGTGATTTCTTCAACATTATTCTTGAAAAGATCGTGCGGGACTCTGCGGCCAATACAAGAGGTACGATCTACTTCAAGTCCACACAATTGCTTGCCTACGCAGATGACATTGACGTTATTGGACGAACAAAGCGAGACGTCAATGAGGCGTTCGCCAGCATTGAAGCAGAAGCGGCGAAAGTGGGTCTAAGGGTAAATGGGGACAAGACCAAATATATGCTGTCATCCAAGAAAGAGGCACAACACCGACGTCTTGGTCAGAACGTCACCTTCGGCAACTATATTTTTGAAGTAGTCAAGGACTTCGTCTACCTTGGCTCGGTAGTGACAAGCAGCAACGTCGCCAGCGCTGAGATAAAACGCAGAATAACTCTTGCCAATCGCTGCTTCTTCGGGCTCAAGAGGCAATTGAGTAGTAGAGCCCTCTCTCGAAAAACTAAGGTTTCCCTCTACAAAACCTTAATCATCCCGGTCCTCCTTTACGGCGCTGAGGCTTGGACGTTGTCAAAAGCGGATGAAGAGGCTCTTGGACGTTTCGAGAGGAAAATTCTGTGTGCAATCTTTGGTCCCGTTTGTGTAAACGGAGAATGGAGGAGAAGATTCAACCAAGAACTGTACGGGCTGTACAGCGACATCGGCCTGGTTAGACGTCTTCGGATCCAACTTCTAAGATGGCTAGGCCATGTAGAGCGAATGGACATCAACGCTCCGGCCCGAAGAGTCTTCGACTCCAACCCCGAGGGACGACGCAACATTTAAGGTGGCGCGCACAGGTGGAAGGTGACCTCGACCAACTGGGCGTGCGGCACTGGATGCGGCTGGCCGAAGATCGGGCCGGCTGGAGAGGCTTGTTGGTTGAGGCCCTGGTTCACCCCGAACTGTAGCGCCATCGAAGTAATAAAGTATGTTTCGTGCCGGGGTGCACGTGTCATAAGTTCGTGTGAGAAATTTTGGCTTATTCTTTCAAGTAGTTCGTTTACACGAATTTGTGCAGTAGACGCTTTGAGTGCCTTTCGTTAAAATAGACTAGGCGGGAACCTCCAATTTCACGAACTAAAATGGTGTGACAATTTTTGGCGCTAAAGTATGAAAATCGTGCAATTGTTTTTCATAGATTATTGCTGCGATTTTGATGAAATAATATATTTGTAGAAAATCATTTTATTTGAATTGTTTTTTTCACACACATCTATTGCAAACTGTTCAATCTTTCGAGTTCAGCCCGCTTTAGTAAGAACGCTGGTTTGGAGTTAATTCCCAACAACCTTTCGGATGGAAAACTTGGATCGAAGAGGACTCCATCAATTTTCTTGACCCTCGAACACGCAACGTAGGCCAACCCGGCACTAAATTGACTTATCTCCAAGTCCACAACTGCTTTGTCGAATGTAATTCCTTGCGACCTGTGAATACTAATTTCATAAGACAGCGATAACGGAAATTGCTTCCTCGTGCCACTGACTGCTCCTTTTTTGAATGACTTTACGACCTGCGTTATAGGAATAGCGCCTGAAGCGAAAGTCGGTCCCGTGTAAGTTTCAAACTTGACCATGATGCAGATAGGAGCTTCGCTTGGTATGGAGTTCTCGACTCTGTTTTCAGTCGGACCATAAATAATGTCAATGACTTTGCACAGTCCGCAAGAGGTCCACAGGTTCTGGCGTAACATCACTTTAGCGCCAACGCAGAGTAACAGTTCTGCACTCAGTCCTTGCTCTCATTCTACTGGGGTGCAGGTCTGATCTTGCCGAATGATTGTGGTTGATCGCTGACACCAGGTTGTCGTAATATTGTTTGGCATTTGTCAGCTCTTCAATATTCATTGACTCAAAGTTTCTAACGTCAGGAGTTCCAGACAGCCAAAATACGCCATGAACATGTGGGCTTCCGCTATGTTGATACTTGAAACGGTACCAATAGTCTATGATCGGATACTTCTCCAATACTTCCACAAACAGTTCCACTCTCTTGCCAAAGTAGCTGTCTGCAACTGGCGGGTTTTTTGAGAGCAATGGTTTCATGTCCCTTGCAACCTGAGCTTCAGACTTCCCAGTTGGATCGTATCCAAAATGTTTCGTTAGGCATGGCCACCAGAGATCTGCCGCGCTTAACGTCAAGAAAAATGTTGGAACACCAAGTTAGCTGACCATACTTTCAAGTTCTAAACGCAGGACCGGCTTTCGCTTCAGGTTGTAAGGTCATTCAAATGTCCTACGGCATTAGCATTCACAAGTCGCAAGGAATTACATTGGACAAAGTACTTGTGGACTTGGGGATAGGTCAATTTAGTGCCGGGTTGGCCTAGGTTGCGTGTTCGAGAGTCAAGAAAATTGATGGAATCCTCTTCGATCCAAGTTTTCCATCCGAAAGGTTGTTGGGAATTAACTGCAAACCAGCGTTCTTACTAAAGCGGGCTGAACTCGAAAGACTGAACAGCATGCAATAGATGTGTGTGAAAAAAACAATTCAAATAAAATGATTTTCTACAAATATATTATTTCATCAAAATCGCAGCAATAATCTATGAAAAACAATTGCACGATTTTCATACTTTAGCGCCAAAAATTGTCACACCATTTTAGTTCGTGAAGTTAGAGGTTCCCGCCTAGTCTATTTTAACGAAAAACACTCAATGCGTCTACTGCAAAAATTCGTGTAAACGAACTACTTGAGAGAATAAGTTAAAACTTCTCACACGAACTAATGACACGTGCGACCCGGCACGAAACATACATTTTTGCTGATTGGAATTCCATATCTCTGTCGGGCCAAAAACTTTTCACCTTACCCTCGTATGACCAAAATCAAGACTAGTTGCAGTCTCGATGCAAGCAGAGTTATTCGTTGAGATCGAGGGTGCGACTCTGTCATTAAGTTAATGAGATCAGAATTACTGGGTCAGAATTCCTTTCATAAAGCTCTTGATGCCATTAACTCGATAGAGATCAGAAAAGTAAAAGTTGTTGGGTTCAAGCTAATTATATTGACTGGTGGTAATGAGGTGGAAAAGTTTAAATCTGGATTAACAGTAAATACTACATTTAGTCCCTACGTGATCTGCGTTATATCATACAAGTAACCGAATATAAAAATGACTTGGTCAAGGGGGATGATCTTATAAGCTGTCAGAGTTGGTATTAATTGTTGCAATGACTTTAACAGTTATTGGATATTTCCGTATCTACGCGTGTAAGGATTCAAAGTAAGAAAGGATATAGTGACATGTTTTCCTGATTTTGTCCACTCTAATTTTTTTTTTTACTTCTTCTTAACGGGCGCTACAGTTCGGGGTGAACCTGGGCCTCAACCAACATGCCCCTCCAACTAGCACGATATTTTGCTTGCCTTTTCCATTGCCGCACACCCAGTTGGCTGAGGTCCCCTTCTACCCGTCTGCGCCATCTTAAATGCGGTCGTCCTCTGCTTCTTCGTCCCTCGAGGTTGGATTAAAAGACCCTCCGGGCTGGAGCTGTGGTGTCCATTCGCTCTACATGGCCGGCAAGCCATCTTAGGCGTTGAATCCGTAGATGCCTGACTAGACTCATGTCGCTGTACAGCCCGTAAAGTTCGTGGTTAAATCTTTTCCTCCATCCCCCGTCTGCGTTTATAGGCCCGAAAATCACGCGCAAAATCTTTCTCTCGAAACGACCAAGGGCCTCCTCATCCGCTTTTGATAGTGTCCATGCTTCTGCGCAATAGTGATTCTGCGTTTGATTTCGGAACTGATGTCGCTGTTCCAGGTCACTGCGAAGTCCCTAACTACCTCAAACTTATATCTGCCAATACAAACGTTCGGGCTAAGACGTCGGTGGTGAGCGTCCTTTTTTGATGACAGCATATATTTAGTTTTGCCCTCGTTTACCGCCAAACCAATTTTCGCCAACTCCATCTCTATACTCGCAAACGCCTCATTGACATCTCGCTGTGATCTACCTATTATATCAATATCGTCGGCGTATGCAAGGAGTTGCAAGGATTTGAAATAGATTGTGCCTCTTGTATTGGTCAGTGATTTTTGAACAATCACACAACAGCGCATCGCCCTGCCTAAATCCTTTTTCGACATCAAAACTATCGGTAAGGTGTTCACCGATTCGGATGGAGCAGCGAGTATTCTCCAAAGTCATCCTGCATAGTCTGATCAGTTTAGCAGGTATGTCAAAGATAGACATAGCGTTGTATGTCTCTAATTACGCTGTCGTATGCGGCGTTGAAATCGACAAATAGGTGGTGAGTGTCGACTTGGAATTCATTGGTTTTTTCCATGATCTGCCGTAATGTGAAGATTTGGTGGATGGTGGGCTTCCCCGGCCTGAATCCGCACTGATAAGGACCTACCAGCTTATTTACAAAAGGCTTCAGGCGTTCACACAAAGCGGCAGAGGAGATTTTGTAGGTGATGTTAAGGAGACTTATTCCTCTGTAGTTGGCGCAATCAGAGGGGTCTCCTTTCTTGTGGATCAGGCATACGATGCTGAGACTCCATTCCTCGGGCATGCTTTTCTCTGACCATATCTTACAGATGAGCTGGTGCATGCTCCCAACCAGGTCATCCCCAGCTGCCTTGAAGAGTTCAGCAGACAGTCCGTCTGCGTCAGCAGCTTTTTTCGACTTGAGCTTCGATATGGCAATCTTAACTTCGTCGAGGTCAGGGGGATAGAATTCTCTGCGGTCTTCGTCGATTAGAAATTATGCAATATTACTGGTTGGAAATCCTGAATCAGGTTAATTTTCTAACTATATTTCTCAAAACGACATCGATCAAATTCGAAATATTTAAGCCTAAAGGCCTATTCACACTATCCATCAGGCTACGGACAATCAACATCACATCAAAATATTTTTCTTTGTGTTTTAAATGGCCTGATTCACTTTATATGGTACCGACACATACACATCACCATCAGGAAAAGTTCACGAGAATAATTGATGGCAGCAGACTGTCGGTGAAGTGATGTGAAGGATGAGTCTGTATTTGCATACCGACAAGTGTGCATCCGAAAATATTCAAAAAATTTATTTTCATCATCAAGTAATTCTTTATATCTGTAATGTGAAATGGTCTCCATCATCTCTTTTTTTTTTTTATTTTTTTTTTTATTTTTTTTTATTTATTTCATGGCAAAGATCTTATAATTAAACATAATACAGTATCTATTTACATTAAATATCAATATACAATGTTCGCATGAAACAAAAGATACAGTCAGTTGTCCAAGTGACAAGAGGTGAATGTATCTATCAACTCCAGTATTCACATTAATTTAAAAAACAGTTGATGGGGAAATATAAAATTCACATAAAGATATATACAAAAAATTAAGTTAAATTATATGTGGGAAAAATAGGAGGCTAATAGAATAAAAATGCCAGATCATCCAAATTTAAATCTAAACAATCGGGTTGAAGAGGGTGTTAATAGTAGAATGGTTAAATAAAATAGCCATTTTTTAATGCCGCGTAAGAAAACCGTTCTCACTCTCTCGGATCTAAGATTCTCGGGTAATAAATTGAAAAAGCGAGGTGCAGTGACGATATAAAACCGGGAGAAATGTGTTTTGTGAATCGGTGGTATAGTCGCAAAGGTACTAGAATTTACACGTAAGTTCTAATTAATATGAAATCTAATATCATAAAAACCGGAATTACCAAAGAAAATTTTTAAAACTTTATAACAATATAAGTGCCTTAAAGGAAGAATATCAAGACGTCTGAACAGTTGGTCACTAAGGGTTCTACGATTTACTTTACACATGATTCTGACAGCACGTTTTTGTTTAATTAATAATTGGTTAATAGTACTGGGATAAGCACCGCCCCAGCAGAATAGTCCGTACTGAAGCTTGGAATTTATCAAACCATCGTAAACCAATTTTAAAACAGACATACCGCAATTTTGACTAAGATAATACAGTTGTCTCACTACTTTGTTTAAATATTGCTTTAGGTAGAATACATGATCTTTCCAAGTAAGTTTACTATCCACAATTATGCCTAGGTATTTTAGTTTATCCACACGTTCAATTGGAAAGCAGGCGTCATTGCAACTCACATTGTTTTGAAAACCGAGAAAACCACTTTGGCATGTTACTAAAGGGAATTTTAAGCAACAAGGTGAATGGTAATATAACGGAATAAATCGCAATTTTCTACTTTTAAATTAAAAATCATGAACTGCGTTTTGCTACTGATCACTAATTTATGTTCATTAAACCATCTTCGTAGAATATCTAAATCGTGATTTAAATCAACTGATAAGTTTAGGTAACTGGTGCCTGAATAGGTAAGAGTTGCATCATCAGCTAAAGCTGTTATTTTTCCTTTGAAGGCTTGGATAAATAAAGAGTTAATATAAATTATAAACAGAATGGGACCAAGAACAGAACCTTGTGGTACACCCATATTAATAGTTTTCGGTGAACTAAGACTGTTTTTGATTTTCACTATCTGTTTACGACCTCTAAGGTATGATGCAAACCAATAGTAGATGCAACCCCTAAAACCAGCTTTAAAAAGTTTATTTAGCAACAAAGTGTGATCTACAGTATCAAAGGCTTTGGTAATATCGATGAACAATGCAGAAGGTATTTCCGATGCATTCAAACTAAGATATAATTCACCAGTGAACTTCAATAAAGCATTTTCTGTCGATTTACCATTTCTGAAACCAAATCGTGAATTACTGAAGAAATTTGTTGACTCTAAAAAAGATAAGATGCGGGATCTTATACCTCTTTCAAAAACTTTAGAAAAAGTCGAAAGGAGGGAAATGGGTCGATAGTTGTTCAGCACCGTAGTATCATATTTTTTATGTAACGGTGTTACAATAGAAGTTTTTAAGGTCTCTGGAAAAATTCCTTTCCGCACACAGCTATTAAAAACGAAGCATAAGACATCAGAAATTTGAAATGAAATGTTTGTTAAAACAAAACCAGATATCTGATCAGAAGAACACGAGTGCGATGTTTTCTTTTCTTTAACATGTTATGTACCCAAAACCTTTTACGTTTCGGCTCCTCTTCTTCCTCGTCTTATAATAGAGCTATAATAGCAAAATCCTCGTCGTCGAAATTAGAAAACATTTTACAAACTAGCTATGCAACTAACCGACAGCCAAAAGTTGAAACAATATGAATTGGTGGATACCTGACGGGAAAATGTGAATCAAACAAAAATTGATCGACAGCAGTCGGGCGATTGATTGTCGGTAGCCTGGTAGGTAGTGTGAATAGGCCTTAATTTGTATTTTTTTCTGAGTCAATGAAAGTTCATTATTTATTGTTTGTTTGTTAAGAACCTACAAGAGTACTTTCTGCTTTTTCCCTTTTTTTTTTTTTTGTCGCAGTCTCTTTACGGGGTGGCCGTGGTGCAGTGGTTAACATAATCGACCGCCGAGCGAAAGGTCTATGGTTCAAATTCGCTTCGTAGCCAAGAAAAAGTAATTCCTATACGGACGAAAAGTATGCAACGCAGTTGTGAATGGAAAGTGACCAGACGTACTGCTGCAGGCATAACACTCACAGTATATGGTCAATCCAAATTCATCCTCAATACTAAAGTGCTCGAACGAATTACTACAGACTATAACCAATGCGGAATTTGGTCGGCTCTCGTCCTATCTAGGTCTAGGACAACCACCCCTGAGAGTAGTGAACGAACATCAACGACCCCAACCCCTGCACTCCGTTCAGATTGTGTGTGTAAACACATCATAAGAGAATATAAAAATTCTTGAACCTGCGCGAGTCTCTAAAAAAAAAAAAAAGTCTCAAGGGCAGAGAAATAGAAGGGATATTCGCGAATCGAATCACTCGTGGCAATCCCTTGGAGCAAGGTGTCCACATATTAAGAAAAGTAAACAAAGGCTGTATTGTACTTTTGTGACAATTGAATAGGTATGCATAGGCAAGAAATAGCTTTGTGCTTAACTCGATCATGTTTTGCATCAAGATATGTATGATTTAATGATACAAGTTCGCTACCACGTTTAACCGTTTACGCTTACGCTTTTGACTGCGTCATATAAGCCAAGGCCTAATGATGTGACGTTTTTTCCCATCGAAGCTTATACTTACAAATCATTTTTGCTTAAATGCATTTTGTAATTATGCATAAAGCATTTAGTATATCTAGTCGTCCGCCTGATCACCATCGCATCAATTTAGATCGTATCACTGAGGCAGTAATCTCAGGTTCATGTTTTTCAAGTCGAAGTGAGCAAGTACATTTAAAGTCTGACGATCTGTAAATCAGACTGTTGACTCCATTCATGAGTACATTGATATTATTCCGTATCAAGTGTTGAATAATTTGTTTTTTTCGCTTTTGCTTATATGCTTGTTGAGTGGGACCCATTAAGCATTACCTTCAAAAAACTCAATCTCATTAGGTTTGTTGTTTTTGTTTTTCTACAACGCAATTCGTTTTCGGTTACGATTTCCGCAACTAAAGCCCCTTGTTTGAGGAAATCAGAATCGACACTGTGATCGAGTGCTTAACTCGATCTGAACTGATCTGTTGTTGTATGGCCGACTGTTTTCAAAATACTTTGGGCGAAATGTATCAACTAATAGAGCGGTTGCCTTTCATCTTCCGTACTTTCAAGTTACACTCGCTCGGAGCAAACCAAAACAGCAGCGGTTAGTGGCCGCTTGTCAACGGAACGGGAGAGCACTTGAGAAACCATGATAGATTTGAAGCGAATCATGATTGGGTAAAGGGTTATATAATTTAGTTGGTCAAGAGATGAGTGGGCATGACTGTGTCATAACTGGAGTGAATGTGCGTTATTCGGATTTACTTAGTAAGACAGAGAGTGCGTGGGATATTAAGTAATAAAAATCATGTGTGGGTGAGTACTAGATACATTTAAATTTGGCAATTGTCAAGCAGACTAAATCGGATTGGTAAATTTGCGTAGAGCATTTGTTAATGTCTATTGAGTGTCTGAATGTCCGGAAGTTCAGACCGATTTAATTTATTTGGATCTCGGTGAATAAGTTTTAGGAAAGGATTTTCAAATGTAATACTTTCTATGCTTTCTAACCCAACCTAACCTACATTGTATTATATATTCTCTGGAATTAGGAAGGAACCCATTGCTCGACAACTATGATGGAAAGTGAATGATTGAAGATATCGACCTTTTTCATTCCAAGAAAAAATGTAAAGCCCTAGAGATCAAATAGTTAAAAGTAAAACGAAATTAAGGCTTTAGATTTCGGAAGTATACCTAGCCTGCTGCTTAAGTTTCGAGATATGACATCAGTGTGAATATGTCAACTCTGTCATGTTAAGCTGAACATTTTAAGTGGTAATTGTACTCAGAATGTTTTGCCATACGAGTGCTATTTGTGTTGTTTACTGGTACTTGAAATATTCATCTTGGGCAAAAAAACGGAGTTAAATCATGAACGTTTTCTTACTTTCCAAGTGAATCAATCTAGCAACAGTATGTCGATCAACTCGCTTCGATTTTCGGGAATGAAACTACCATGTTTGGCTGGTTTTCCGATTTCAATCGTGGTCGTACTTTGCGACAAGACGAATTTCGTGAAGGTCGTCTAAAATCGGCTGTTGTGAAAGAAAATACCGAAGTTGTGCGTGAACTGATATTGCAAGATCATCATGTGATGTACCGTGAGAGTAAGGCATCCATTTCATCGACATTTGGCAATTTAACAATCGTGCAAATGTTGAAAAAGATCGGTCGCATCAATCGGTTTTTCGGCTAAATGGATTCAGAATAGCGACTTAAACGTTCGCTACCAGCAAAGAATTCAAACGAGACGATACAGTGTCCTGCAGCTCTTTCATATCATACTGGAAGATACTATACAAGTTGATTCAATTACTCGCATATTTAGATCATTTCTACTTTATTAGGCGAAGTAAAGTTTTTTTTTTTTTCAAATATAGCATTCTAAAAATAACGTAGCAGTCGATGCTGAGAATATGGAAAAAAGCCGCGTAAAGTCTCGTCCCGACTCTGACGACCATATCCTAAATTAGGATTGAGAGCACGTTTCAAAACTTTTAAAGTTCCGTAGAGTTCAACGCAAAGAAATTGTAGATAAAATTTTCTCTTCGATCCGAGCTCGTATGTCGTGTTGGTCGATCACGAGAGTCTGCTAGCGTTTATATAAAATTTTCTCTTCGATCCGAGCTCGTATGTCGTGTTGATCGATCACGAGAGTCTGCTAGCGTTTATATAAAATTTTCTCTTCGATCCGAGCTCGTATGTCGTGTTGGTCGATCACGAGAGTCTCCTAGCGTTTATATAAAATTTTCTCTTCGATCCGAGCTCGTATGTCGTGTTGGTCGATCACGAGAGTCTGCTAGCGTTTATATAAAATTTTCTCTTCGATCCGAGCTCGTATGTCGTGTTGGTCGATCACGAGAGTCTGCTAGCGTTTATATAAAATTTTCTCTTCGATCCGAGCTCGTATGTCGTGTTGGTCGATCACGAGAGTCCACAAGCGTTTATACAAAATAAAATTTCTCTCTTCGATCCGAGCTCGTATGTCGTGCTGGTCGATTACGAGAGTCCACTTGATATATTTTTCTAACCAAAATTTCATTTTTGTATGCTGCATGTCGTGTCGCGAAAACATGTCGATCGCAAAATTTTTGAAACGTGCTCTCAATCCTAATTTAGGATAAAACCACTTCTGCAGACTGTATAACGACGATTTTAGTCAATATACCGCTGTCAGGCAGAATGATCCATTTCTAATCGACGAAGACCGCAGAGAATTCCATCCCCCCGACCTCGACGAAGTTAAGATTGCCATATCGAAGCTCAAGTCGAATAAAGCTGCTGGCGCAGACAGACTGTCTGCTGAGCTCTCCAAGGCAGCTGGGGAAGACCTGGTTAGGAGCATCATCTGTAAGATATGGTCAGAGGAAAGCATGCCCGAGGAATGAAGTCTAAGCATCGTATGCCCGATCCACAAGAAAGGAGACCCCTCTAATTGCGCCAACTACAGAGGAATAAGTCTCCTTAACATCGCCTGCAAAATCTTCTCTGCCGTTTTGTGTGAACGCCTGAAGCCTTTTGTAATTAAGCTGATAGGTCTTTATCAGTGCGGACTCAGGCGAGGGAAGTCCACCATCGACCAAATCTTTACACTACGGCAGATCCTGGAAAAAACCAATGAATTCTAAGTCGACTTCAAAGCCGCATACGACAGCGTAATTAGAGACGAACTATACAACGCTATGTCTAACTTTGACATACCTGCTAAACTCGTCAGACTCTGCAGGATGTCTTTGGAGAATGCTCGCTGCTCCTTCCGAATCGGTGAACATCTTACCGATAGTTTTGATGTCAAAAAAGGATTTATGCAGAGCGATGCGCTGTCGTGTGATTTCTTCAACATCATATTAAAACTGATTGTGCAAATACAAGAGGCACAATCTATTTCAAATCCTCGCAACTCCTTGCATACGCCGGCGATATTGACATAATAGGTAGATCACAGCGAGATGTCAATGAGGCGTTTGCGAGTTTGCAAATGCTTTCATCAAAAATGGATGCTCACCATCGACGTCTTGGCCAGAACGTTTGTATTAGCAGATATAAGTTCGAGGTAGTTAAGGACTTCGTCTACCTTGGCGCAGCAGTGACCTGGAACAACGACATCAGTTCCGAAATCAAACGCAGAATCACTCTTGCCAATCGCTGTTTCTTTGGGCTCAGGAGGCAACTGAGTAATAGAGCCCTCTCCCGAACGACAAAGTTGACTCTATATAAGACCCTTATCATTCCGGTCCTGTTGTACGGCGCAGAAGCATGGACACTATCAAAAGCGGATGAGGAGGCCCTTGGTCGGTTCGCGAGAAAGATTTTGCGCTTGATTTTCGGGCCTATAAACGCAGACGGAGGAAAAGATTCAACCACGAACTTTACAGCGACATGAGTCTAGTCAGGCATCTACGGGTTCAAAGCCTAAGATGGCTGGGCCATGTAGAGCGAATGGACACCACAGCTCCAGCCCGGAGAGTCTTTGAATCCAACCCCGAGGGGCGAAGAAGCAGAGGGCGGCCGCATTTATGATGGCGCACACAGGTGGAAGGGGACCTCAGCCAACTGGGTGTGCGGCAATGGAAAAGGCTAGCAAAAAATAGTGCTAGTTGGAGGGGCATGTTGGTTGAAGCCCAGGTTCATTCCGAACTGTAGCGCCCGTTAAGAAGAAGAAGACTAACGTAAGCAATATGAATTATATATGTAGGTCACGACAAACAGTTATAATTTGAAGATCATGAAAGACTGCCTTACTCGATTTAGAAGCAAAAAAAAAAAAAATTAAGTAAGTAGTATCGGAATGTATATGGGGGCGCAGTGGTTAGTGTGTTAGACTCTGACGCACGATGTGCGAGTTCGGATCCCTATAACACCAACGCTATCGAATGTTTATCTCGCGGTGTCCCTCCTCGGCGGGGTACTGGTAAAATCCCCGTAGTATACTTGCCATGAAAAAGCTTCTCGACTCACGCCACTCAGAATTGGCACTAAACTGTAGGTACCTTTCACCTGATCGGCACTAAACTGTAGGTCCCTTTCACCTGTGTGTAAAATAACTCACACACAACATGGGTGATTGAGAGAAGCTTGGCTTTACCCCTTCATGGGCTTTAACGCCGCGAAAGAAGACAAAGACATGGTGACTCAGGTGACGCGATTAGATGGAAAGAGTCCTTGACTACTATAGCCACAACTGTCGGTCGAAGACAGGCAGTTAATCGAGCCGACTAATGTTTATTGAGATCCCGTGCAAAATAATTCTGAGTGTTACTATATGTACATACATATGTACATATGTACTCTTAAAACCTAATAAATCCTTCAACTCTTTTTAGGGTTCCGTACCCAAAGGTAAAACGGAACCCTATTACTAAGACTTCGCTGTCCGTCCGTTCGTCCGTCCGTCTGTCACCAGGCTGTATCTCATGAACCGTGATAGTTAGAGAGTTGAAATTTTCAAAATGAATATTTAAGGGGGGCTCCCATACAACAGACATGATTTTCATCCAAAAAATCCTGCCTGCAAATAAGATCTGTCATTTGATGAGGTAACATATATACATAGTCTCTTTCATATTTATATATAGAGATGGTACGGAACCCTTCGTGCGCGAGTCCGACTCGCACTTGGCCGGTTTTTTTTTTTTTTTTTTTTTTTTTTTTTTATCAAAATACTATAGATTTCGTGCGGTATTGACTGCGACCGTAGTGACCATGATTTGATTGCAACTCATTTACGTCTAAATCATTAAACATCACGCTAATTAGAATCTTACATACATATATGTACGTACATACTCGTACGTATGTACGATAGCTTGTGACTGCAAAAAGTCTAACATCGAAGCTTCTTGTTGACTTTTCAATTACCAGTCTAAGTGCTAACAAATATGTTTGAATCTCAGATCTGTGTATTTTGAATAATTTGGAACATATGGTAAATGACCTAACACTCTTTCACTTCTTGATTCGACAACTTTAGCTAGAACGTCTGCGTTTATCCAATTCATGTATCAAATCCAAAAATATCTAGTCCCATATACGTTGATAGCTAGCTTTACCTTGCTTTTGACATACATATGTTTCTTAAATCAATGCTCAGCTTCGAAGTCGTGCGCTGTTCGATGGTTCAGCGCCTACCAAATCTATGTCAAGTGCTTCATGTACATTAACACAAGCACACGTCGACAATGCAATTCAAATTTTCTCGGCAATTATTATGCTTTGCTTTCTTTGGGAAGCCAATCCTCCAATCATTAAACATCAAGCATCGCCGTGTGTCTTCTCAATGTCGCAGACTTTGAACTTTTAAGCCGGTTAATAAGTTAGTACAACAAGCTTTCAGCTCATAGCTGAAGACACGTGCTCGCCAACATCACGGTAGTCCAAACCACCGAAGCAGCCGCTCAAGGCTATTCATCTTTTGCGTGTGATCGTGAGGCCTTTTGCCATATGCGTCCGAATCTCTAATATCACAAACCTACGAATAGGCACTTGAACAAGCAGGTGGTAGAATTGTGAACTCACGTCTCTATAGCATCGACTTTGGTCCATTAACCGAGTTGACTTGCCTCGCTCAATATCACTTGCTGTAATGGTATAATTATGTTGCCATCGCTATTGCTTGTTTGCAGTGGAATAGGACAAACTGGTTGCATCGAGTTATCAAAGGAATTTCAAGAATCTCCCAAGCGACATGTTCGGCGCCTTAATTCTGGTGCTAGTTGAATAGTACGACGACAAGTGGTAAAGCGTGCGGGGAGTAATAAGTAAAGAAAACTGGTTACACGGCGATTAGTGATGTGCTGACTGCTGACGGCTCTACGGAAACGCATTGGCTGAGTTCAATGTCATCTTCAAGGGCAATATTGCCTTTGTTTTTGTTTTCTCAATCAGAGTGGCTTTCCTATTTGCACATGTGACGACTTCCATGCAGAGTTGTGGGGTAGGTTATGGAATTATGCTTTGAGTTTTTTTTTTTATTGAGGCGCTTATTAAGCTTTTTTATTTATTGTTACCAGCTTTTTCTGGAATGGTTTTGTTTGAAGATCTCATTAGAACGATGTTTATTTTAGGCTAGCATGTACTATGTACATAGACATACATATGTAGAGTAAATAGTATTTATTAAAGGAAAGAAAAACAAAATCAAACACAACTTCAACTAGTTCGGCTGCTGAACTACCGCACTTGACTCACCCCCCCCATGTCGATCAACATCGTTCTTATATACCCTGGCGTCACGCGACAGACTGCTAACGTTCGCCACTGCGTGTGCATTCGGTGCAATCGTACGATGCATTCGATTGCTATCGTTCTCCAATGGTATTGCGTTTGATGCAATCACACGATGTCACGCCAGTATCGTTCGAATCTACTTTTGTTGTTGCGTGGTTTTCAAGTGAGTGCAACAGCTCGCCCATCCTGACTTAAATCTCGGCCTCGAGACTTCCACTGCCTGCAGGGTCGTCGTCATCTATGTCTTCATCGTCCCCACATTCATCTGGATCTTCGTTGATGCTCGCAAAATCTTCACTCGGTAGCTCACACCAACGTCTCATTTTGTCAACTTTCACTTCTGCCAGTAGCCTTCCAATTGTTTTGCATCCACCTTCGCCAAATCCATTAAGATTACGATGATCCTCCTCGTACGCAATGCCCTTCTCGTCCGCAACTGACTGCCTCAGAGTAACACAGTCGCTACCCAAATCTACAAATGTAGTAATGCCATGTCCATCGACTTACGCCTCCTTGATATATTCACTTTTGTCTTCCCTCAATAGCATCTGACGAGGTCTGTTGTCCTTGTTTACTGTGCCTCCCATTGGTCTTCTTACCGGTACGTCGCTCCTCGTTGCTGGACAGTTTCTTCTATTATGTCCTTGCTGTAGACAACCAAAACATTTCGCCCCATTACTTCTGTTTGTCGAGCGTCCGGTTCCCTGTTGGCACAAGCCGTGTTGTTGCGCAGCCTCTGTCGTTGAGGTTATGTTCCGACTCCTAATTGATGCTTGGCTGTTGCTGTTTCGCAACCCGACGATCCATCGCACGCGCTTTAATATGTCCTGGACAGATTCCGGCTGTATTGCTCTAAACGCTTCTCCGCACTCCGTGTCTGATATACCTCTAACGATGTATTTGACCAAGGTGCGCTCCTCCACTCGCCCCCTTGAAGCAATTGCTTTCATCTGATAGATGAATTCTTCTAAATCTTCGTGGGGTTTCTGTTTCTTACTCCGAAGAAGATCATGTAGATCCGCCTCGTCGTCGGTTGTTGGGAAATTATCGGCAAGGTCCACAACAAATTCCTCAAGTGTTGTGTGCATGGAACAGTTGCCCCAAATTTTTGTTGCCCCGACTAGCTTTGACACGGCTGCCATCATTACCAGTCGCTCGTCTAACTCGTAGATGTCTCTCACATCCTTCAATTTCCTCATCCATGAAGCTGAGGACAGCCCCACAGGGTCCTTTGGATTAAAGTAGGGGATTAAATCTGCTATGTCCCTCACAGTGTACGTATTGCTGGAGGGAGGTTTCTCATCTGTTAAACGTGTGGGTCACCAGTTGAGCGAAGCCGCGTCATCCTTGCTCAAATCTTGAACTGTTGACATACTAGCGTGGCACTCCGCTTGATCTTTTAAGCGCTTCAGCTCGGCTCGTAATTTCACGTACCCCTTTCACTATCGCCTCCTGTTGCCTCGATCAAGCGCTGCAGCATCTTATCCTTTATCCCGCCTTTTCCAACCCCCTCCTTTTCAGTTCCTCTCTCAGCTGGTCACGTGTCCAATCGCGATAATTTCCACCTTCCATTTCACACTTTTAAACTTGCAAACTGTCGCGGTAGGTTCAGAATCTCCTCTAGATTCCCTGTATCCCACTTCTGAATATTGTAGAGTTTTCAAGTGAGTGCAACACATATGTATTTAAATAAGCCCATCCGTTCAATTATAAATGTTTGCATGATCGCATTTTATTGGAGAAGGTTTTTGCTTTACACTCAGTTCGCTTCTCGTAGGAGCCAAGGTGATCCCCTCACGAGTCGTAACTTCACTGAGAAGGATACGCTTCCTAAGATGGCAGAGAGCAGCACACTCACATAGTATGTGTTCCGCCGTCTCTTCGTCCTCGAGACAGAGCAGACACTCAGTGTCGGACGAGAGGCTAATTTTGTTTAGATGATATCTCAGACCGCAGTGTTCTGTTAGGTAGCTGACTAGTCTTCTGAGATATCCACCCTATTGAGTTTGAGTATGTCACTAGAGTGTTTGTTCAGGGGTCGTATAAGTCGTTTAGATTGACGGAGTACCCGGACGCTGTTCCAAAAGGACAGGTGTTGCAATTTTTCCCACTTGTATAAGAAGAAATTTATCTTAGAACCGGGAATGCCGCAGAATGGTTCGGGACCTACATATATATTTATCGCTGGAACCTTTCCTGTCAAGTTGGTCGGCAATTTCATTGCCCTTGATACATTAATGCCCTGGCACCCACCAAAGTTTAATATTGTTTCTTTTGGCGAGGTCTTGTAGGGCTCCATGGCATTCCTTGACGGCTTTTGAGTTCGTACTGTACGAACCCAGCGCTTTAAGCGCTGCTTGGCTATCAGAGAGTATGTTGATGGTTACTCCTCTAATGCCAGTCTCGAGTCTTAGATTGACGCATGTTAGGATGGCATGCAGCTCTGCTTGGAAGATGCTGGGACTTATTCCCAGGGCCTTCGAGATCTTGCGTTTTGGTCCAAAGATGCCGGAAGCCATCTTGGAGCCATCCGTGTACCACCTAAGGCCTTTGACATTTAGCAGGGGATCACTGTTTTCCCATACTGAGTGATTTGGGATCAGTATCTCAAATCTCTTTTCAAAGGTAAAGGTGTGTGGCAATGCGTCCGAGACTGTAGTATTCATATCCAGCTCGGGAAGGTGCTGTAATATGGACATGTGGCCTACGGGTCTACATGGCATATTTTTGATAAAAAGGTGCAGTGGAGTGAGTCCGATGAGTGCTTCTTGGGCTGCCGTGGGGCAGGTTAGCATAGCGCCTTTGATGCCGAGACACACTAGTCTCTGGAGGCGTTGAAGCTTTTGACGATAGGTCTTACTATCGCGGTGTATAACCAGTGGACTACCTTAGGCTTAAGTCCCCAGGTTTTACCGTAGGTACGTCGGCAGGCCCACATGGCCTTAGTCGCTTTCATGAGTTTATTTTTCATGTTGGAGTTCCAGTTGAGTCTGTGGTCTAGGTCAATACCTAGATACTTTACCTCCTCTGAAAATCCTATGTGTCTGCCATTTAGAAGGATTAAGCAGGGTTGTACCTTTCTCCCCTTTGTAAATGGAACTAAAATTGTCTTATTTGGGTTAATAGATAAACCCTCTCTGCCACACCAGTCAGAGATAAGTTAGAGCGCAAGCTGCATGCGCTCACAGGCAGTGATCTTGCACTTGCCCGTAACAATGACTACTAGGTCATCAGCATATCCGATGACCTCGTAGCCCCAAGTTGTTAGCTTGCGTAGTAGATCATCGATGACTATAGACAGTAGTAGTGGTGAGAGGACTCCCCTTTGTGGGCATCCTCTAGCCACCGATATTGTCACTGAGACCTGAGAACGAAGTCAGACTGATAGGGCGATAGGATTTAGGTTGCTCACTTGGCTTCCCAATCTTGGGGATGAAGACAAGATTGATCTCTCTCCAATTTTGGTATATATCCCAGGTTGAAGCAAGACCTAAAAAGAACTATCAGTGGTGATAGAGTTGTATTCAAGTCATTCTTTATGCAGAAAAGACACCGTCCTTGCCTGGGGCCTTGTAGGGTTTAAATAAACCAATTGCCCATTTGACACTATCCGGGCTGAAGAGTCTATCAGAGAGGCAATTTGATTTGCTGTCGATGTTATCTATGACGTTAATTTGAACGTCAGAGGACATCGAGTAAGGAGTAGAACCAGGGAAGTGCACCTCGAGCAAAGTCTCCAGGGTTTCCCTGCGATTGACGGTGAAGGTGCCGTCTGATTTGCGAAGCAGCCCGGGCCCATTTGTGTGCCCCGATATAGCGCTTTATGGAGTCGAGCCGCATTTGAAAGCGAGTCTATGTTCTCGCAGTGTTGCCTCCAAGACGTTCTCTTGGATTTCCTAATTTCGAGGTTGTTTTTAGTTACAGCAGATCTATAATCAGTCCAACTATTATACCGTTTAGCTCTGTTAAACAACGATCGACGAAGAGGTGGTGAGTGTCGATTTGGTATTCCTGGGTCTTCTCTAAGATCTGCCGTAGCGTAAATATTTGGTCTATTGTGGATTTACCTGGCCTGGAACCACACTATTAAGAGCCGATCAGGTTATCCACAAACGGTTTCAGGTGTTCACACAATATGGCATAGAAGATCTTATATGCGATGTTAAGGAGACTTATTCCCCTTTAGTTGGCGCAGTTATAGGGGTCTCCTTTCTTATGGACCGGGCAAACGATGCTGAGATTCCATTCGTCGGGCATGCTTTCCTCCGACCATACCTTGCAAATTAGATGGTGCATGCACCTTACCAGCTCATCTCCAGCCGCCTTAAGAAGCTCAGCAGACAGGCCGTCTGCGCCCGCGGCTTTATTAGACTTAAGTCTTGATATCGCTATTTTGACTTCGTCTAGGTCGGGTGGACTGAATTCTGTTTCATTGTCGTTCATTACGACAATGAAACAGAATTTCTTCCCTAACTAATTCTTTTATTAGTAACAATCAATATTATCTACCTTCTTCCAAGTTAGATGATGACGACTCTAACCAATGGCAATTTATCTCCCACAAATGATCCCGCCGCCCCGCTGTTTGACCATGCTGGCCCTTGTACGAGCCAGTATGCTCACACAGCTGGTCGGCGGGAACGCAACTATCCCGCCTCCAACCCTGCCAACTACGACTTTTCACAATATAATCAGAATTATATTGTGCGAAAGTCCTCTCTCTCACACAAAGCAGTATTTGCTGTTCTTTAATGGAACCTGAACGGCTACTACAACAATTTACATGAACTTCAAACCTTAATTCACGAAAAATTCCCAGGAATTATTTCCCTTCAAGAAACTCGCTCTATCACCTCCATCCCACTCAAGAGATATCAAGCATAGTTCCATAACACTGACATGACCGAATCGGCCAAACAGGGTGCTGGTTCACTGGTACACAAATCAATACCACACAAAATACAGCAAGTCAATGACTTCTTTCCATTTCAAATGGAACTCAACCTTACCATTATATCCCTTTGTATTCCCCCCAAACAAAATTTTACCTCAGATGACATACATAACATCGTTAATTCCTTCGATGGGCACATCCTTCTGACGGGCGATTTCAATGCATGGAGTCCTCTATGGGGTTCGCCAACCATCCATCAATAAAAGAGGAAAGATTATAGAGGATTTCTTATTCAATTCTAATCTTATGATCCTAAATACCGGACAACCAACGCGTTTTCCACCCATAAGACGTTTACACATATTGATCTCTCTTTAGCTTCACCCCAGCTAGTGCTCAAATTAACATGGTCAGTACTCCCAGACCTCGGATATAACGGACCGGATTTATGTTTGACGACCCTTGCAAGAAACGAAAAAAGGACAATGATCTCCGGCTTTGTACGTGGAATGTTAGGTCCCTAAACAGGCCACGTGCAGCCAAACAATTTACGGACGCCCTAGAGCGCTATAAAGCGGACATAATCGCCATCCAGGAAATGCGATGGAACGCACCGGGTATAAAGCGGATGAAAAACTGCGATATTTACTACGGCGACTGCTATAGGGAGAGAGGACAACGATTGTTCGGATGTGGATTTGTTGTTCGAGGTGGACTAATGCAAAAAGTCCTAAGCTTTCGGCATGTGAGCGAACGCCTGATAACAATCCGTATCAAGGCTAAATTTTTTAACATCAGCCTGATCTGCGTCCACGCCCCCACGGAAGACAAGGATGACTCTGCCAAAGATGAGTTCTACGATCTCCTAGACAGAACGTATGCCCAATGTCCCAGCTATGACATCAAAATTGTACTACGAGACTTCAATGCTAAGCTGGGTAAGGAAAGCATCTTTGAACGAGTCATCGGCAAACATAGCCTACACGACACCACCTCCGATAACGGACACATGCTGATTGATCTTGCTACGGGGCGAAATCTCCTTCTAGCCAGTACGCTCTTCCCGCACCTCGATATACACAAGGGCACCTGGCGGTCTTTTGATCAATCGACTACTAACCAGATTGATCACATCGCGATCGGGGTCAGACACTCCACGACTATTCTTGATGTCCGAACTTTACGAGGGGCTAACATCGACTCGGACCACTATCTTGTAGTAGCCAAGATGCGCCTACGGATATCACGAACGCAGCGGAGTAGAGTAAGAATACAAAGTTATGACGTCGGAAAGCTACTATCGCCAGAAACCGCTCGTGCCTTTACCGATCGCGTCTCCCTTAAGCTCTCCAATACACCTCAACCCTCCACGCTGTCAATAGAACAGCAGTGGAACCTTTGCAAACAAGCCCTGAAAAGCTCTGCATCCGAAATTTTGGGCTTCAAGGCTCCACCACGAAGAAGCACCTGGTTCGATAACGAGTGCAGGAGGATTCACACAGCAAAGCAAGATGCATATAAAGCTTCGCTGCATAAAAGAACAAGAGCAGCTCGTGAGCTCTACGAGTAAAAAAGAGTGGAGGAGCATAAGCTTCTCAGAAGAAGGAAGAAAAAGCACGCGAAGCGCGCGATTGGGGATTTGAAGAGGTGTTACTGCAGGCGTGACGTTCGACGGTTTTATCAACAGATAAAGCGAACATGCCCAGGTTATAAAGCCAGAATGGAAACCTGCAGGGATGAGAACGGACACCTAGTAGTAGAATCGCAGTCGATGCTGAGAATATGGAAAAAGCACTTCTGCAGACTGTACAACGGCGATGTTAGTCAATATACCGCTGTCAAGCAGAATGATCCATTTCCAATCGACGAAGACCGCAGAGAACTCCGTCCCCCTGACCTCGACGAAGTTAAGATTGCCATATCGAAACTCAAGTCGAATAAAGCTGCTGGCGCAGATGGACTGTCTACTGAGCTGTTCAAGGCAGCTGGGGATGACCTGGTTAGGAGCATGTACCAGCTCATCTGTAAGATATGGTCAGAGGAAAGCATGCCCGAGGAATGGAGTCTCAGCATCGTATGCCCGATCCACAAGAAAGGAGACCCCACTGATTGCGCCAACTACAGAGGAATAAGTCTCCTTAACATCGTCTACAAAATCTTCTCTGCTGTTTTGTGTGAACACCTGAAGCCTTTTGTAAATAAGCTGATAGGTCCTTATCATTGCGGATTCAGGCCAGGGAAGTCCACCATCGACCAAATCTCCACACTACGGCAGATCCTGGAAAAAACCAATGAAACCAATGAGTCGACACTCATACCTGCTCAACTCGCCAGACTATGCAGGATGACTTTGTAGAATGCTCGCTGCTCCAACCGAATTGATGAACACCTTACCAATAGTTTTGATGTCCAGAAAGGATTTAGGCAAGGCGATGCGCTGTCGTATGATTTCTTCAACATCATATTCGAAATGATAGTGCAAAAATCCCTGGCCAATACAAGGGGCACAATCTATTTCAAATCCTCGCAACTCCTTGCATACGCCGACGATATTGCCATAATAGGTAGATCACAGCGAGATGTCAATGAGGCGTTTGCGAGTATTGAGATGGAGGCGGCGAAAATTGGTTTGGCGGTAAACGAGGGCAAAACTAAATGTATGCTGTCATCAAAAAAGGACGCTCACCACCGACGTCTTGGCCAGAACGTTTGTATTGGCTGTTTCTTTGGGCTCAGGAGGCAATTGAGTAATAGAGCCCTCTCCCGAACGACAAAGTTGTCTCTATATAATACCCTTATCATCCCGGTCCTGTTGTACGGCGCAGAAGCATGGACACTATCAAAAGCGGATGAGGAGGCCCTTGGTCGGTTCGAGAGAAAGATTTTGCGCGTGTTTTTCGGGCCTATAAATGCAGACGGGGAAGGAGGAAAAGATTCAACCACGAACTTTACGGGCTGTACAGCGAAATGAGCCTAGTCAGGCGTCTACGGATGCAACGCCTAGGATGGCTGGGCCATGTAGAGCGAATGGACACCACAGCTCCAGCCCGGAGAGTCTTTGAATCCAACCCCGAGGGACGAAGAAGCAGAGGACGGCCGCCCTTAAGATGGCGCACACAGGTGGAAGGGGACCTCAGCCAATTGGGTGTGCGGCAATGGAAAAGGCTAGCAAAAGATCGTGCTAGATGGAGGGGCATGTTGAGGCCCAGGTTCACCCCGAACTGTAGCGCCCGTTAAGAAGAAGAAGTACTCCCAGACCCTCATGGTAGCGACCACTTTCCAATTTTGATTAAAATTACCCTCCATACCCACGTGCGAGCCAAACAACGCCTACCGAAATACATTACTGACAGAGCTGACTGGGACTCTTTCCAAGCTTACATCAACATCTCCCCAATCAGTAAGTTCCCCTAAACATCCCACAGCAAATGCCGAAGCAACTAAACAAAGCTGTTGGAAGAAGTTCAAAAAACACCCCGTCGATAAAGACCTGATAGAATATCGCAAAGCGAATGCGGCATTCCGAAAAGCTGCGAGGTCTGCCAAAAAAGAATGCTTTGAGAATTTCACAGCAAATATCAACACCCAATCATCTTCCAAAAAACCTTGGGCGGATGTAAGAACACTGACACTGCTGAACACTTCGCTAAGATATGGTCCAATTACTCAGCCGACTCCTGTTTTCCTCCTGAGTTTCTTCACCAAAAAAACATTGCAAGCAAACTTAGACACCTTCCTCAAAACTGTTCTTCCTCAGCTACCCTCATTGAGCGCCATATCACAAGAAAAGAATTTGATACCCAACTCTCTGCCGCAAAAGGTAAAACGCCAGGGTACGACAGATTCACCTACACCATGCTCAGAAACTGCCCAAATAGCTGCAAGTTACGTCTTCTATTACTATACAATAACATCTTCACCCAAGCTGGAAAACATCCTTGGTTCTTCCTATACCCAAACCAAACAACAACCCCACGGAAGTGGGTAGATATCGCCCTATTTCCCCCCTCCCTTGTGCCAGCAAAATATTGGAAAAAATTGTTGCTAAAAGGCTCAGCTGGTTTTTAGAGTTTAATGATCTCTTGGATAGTAGTCAGATGGCTTTCCGCCCTGGTTTAGGTACACTAGATACCCTATTGCATATTTTACAATACACAGGAACCAAATACATACTCTTGGTACGAGTACATAGTTGGCTTTACTTTCATCGGATTGGGAATGCTTGTAGCTTCATGCAATTCGGTCAGAATGATAACCATGGTACATAGTATGCCACATGAAAACACTGGAACGACTAATCGACAAATACATGAGAGATGAGATTGGTGATAGCTACTTATCACAATCACACAACGCATACATAAAGGGTAGATCGATAGATACCGCTCTTCACAGGGTGGTCTACATGATAGAAAAGGCACTCAATGCTAAGGAATATGCCCTGGGGGCCTTTCTAGATGTTGAGGGTGCCTTCAATAACGTCAGTACTGAGGCAATAATGTCCAGCCTACGGATGGCCCACATAAATTCGAGAATCTGTAGATGGGTTGAACAAATGCTTAGTATTCGTATAGTAAACTCGTCTATAGGAGGAGCAAATGGAAGGGTGAGAGTCAACCGAGGCACACCCTAGGGGGGTGTTCTATCGCATCTCCTGTGGCTCCTCGTAGTCGACGAATTGCTAAAGCTCCTAGAGACACAGGGTTTCAACGTCACGGCCTATGCCGATGACATTACCATCCTGGTACCTGGGAAATTTCCTCAGGTCCTCAGTGAAAGACTAAGTTATGCGCTGCTATTGGTGAATAACTGGGTCAAGGAACGGGGCCTAGGGGTAAATCCAACTAAAACTGAGATTGTCCTCTTCACACGAAAAAGATCAATACCTAATTACACATAACCACGTATAAATGGTATCGACCTGATTCCGAAGAAATCCGCTAGGTATCTTGGAATAATTCTAGATTCCAAGCTTAGCTGGAAGGACAACATAAATGAAAGAACCAAGAGAGCTTACGTGGCACTATATTCGTGCAGGGTAGCTTTCGGAAGGCCATGAGGCTTTACACCAAAGGTGGTATACTGGCTATACACCGCGGTGGTAAGACCTATTTTAGTCTATGGATCAATTGTCTGGTGGAAAGCACTTGAGAGGAAATGCAATTTTCAAAGTCTGGCGGTGACCGGATCCATGAAATCCACACCAACGGCGGCCCTTGAAGCGATGCTGAACCTTCCACCACTAGACATATACTGTGAAAGCATTGCAGCCTGGGCTGCGCTAAGGATGCAAGAATCCAGTCTTTGGAAAAGATGTCCTTATGGCCACGCATCAATCCTGGATCGATGGGCTATCCTGAGGTCCGACCGAAACGGACTATACCACCCCACTTTCTTGCTGTGAGTGGAGACTCTCTATTAGGATTCCCTCCAGGGAGGAATGGACCAATGGTATGGTAAACACGGAAGAGGAACTGGCAATCTATACCGACGGATCCAAAACGGATACCGGTACAGGAGCCGGAGTCTACTTCGAATCTCAGGAAGCGTGTCACTCCTACAGACTTGACCGTGGCTGTAGCATCTTCCAGGCTGAGATCTTCGCAATCAAAAAAGGCGCGGATCTGATTCTTAGGGAGAATTTCTCAGGTAAGAGAATCAAAATCTATGTTGTAAGTCAGGCAGCCATTAAGGCTCTGCAAGCAACATGGATAAGATCCAAACTCGTAAAACTCTGTAAAGAGAAACTAGGAGAAATATCGGATGTTAATGAGGTAACCATCTGCTGGTTACCAGGGCATGTGAATATTTCCGGAAATGAAAAGGCGGACGAACTAGTCAGACTGGGATCAAGCGCAGATACTTCGCAGATCACAACTGAGGCTAGAACGCCACTCAGCACACTATTCGAAGAAATAGGGGTGGAACTACTAGGAAAGGCCGATAAGCTGGACGATAAGCAGGACAGCGGAGCTGATTTTGGGTTCTTTCGAAAGAAAAATTCTGCGCCGGATATTTGGTCCTGTCTGTGAGGAAGGTGAATGGAGAAGAAGACGCAACCGCGAACTCTACGAGCTGTACCAAGATGTGGATGTAGTCCGGAAGGCAAGGATCCGTCGGCTACACTGGCTCGGCCACATCGAGCGCATGGACATCAACGCTTCAGCTAAGAGGGTCTTCGACTCCGAACCTCCTGGTTCGAGAAGAAGAGGAAGACCGAACCTCCGGTATAAAGACCAAGTAATCGCGGATGTAAGACATCTTGGTCTTGACAATTGGAAGCAGCGTGCCCGGGACCGTCAAGGATGGAAGGCAGCTATAGTTCAGGCTCAGATCCTCCATGGATCGCAGGCCTGATAAGTAAGTAAGTAAGTCGGTGCCCTCACTGGGCACTGCATGATATCATATCATGCAGACTAGGCCAGCCTTACAACGATTTTTGCAGAAGCTGTAGGGACGAAGAGGACATAGAATCCTTTCGTCACCTACTGTGTGAATGCCCTGCACTGGCGCGAAAAAGATTTACGTTCCTCGGGAACTATTTCTTTTCTTGTTTAGAGGAGGCAAGAGACATTAAACTGAACAAACTGCTAAGGTTCTTAATTGAATGTGGATGGTTCAGCTCAGCGGGCAACTAACAGGTTTCCCTCGGGTTAGCTTTCAAAATGGGCACAATGGACTCTTAGTTGTCTAAGTGAGCCGTGACCTCATGTCAATAGCGCACCCAACTAACCTAGTATGCCCTCAGCTGACCATCCTTGACTACTTCAAGCATACACGCAGCTGTTAACAGGGGTTGTGCTTCTCTGGGGATCTAGACTGATGTTTGAAAGGTATCGAATGGCTTGATTTTCTTTTACTGTCCTTCAAAGAATTAATTAAATGAATGAACCCATACACTGCTGCCCACTGTAATCGATCCATCTGACGTCGTTGATGGCTTCGTAGTTCGACATTTCTTCCATAATTGTTGTTTTTGTTGATATAGCTGCATCGTTAACTCACTCCCAATTGTTCTTGAGCATCACACAACCATGCCCCCTTTTTTGTTGCAGATCCTTGTATATACATAATGAGATTTGCTAGCCGATTGCAGTTTGGCCAAAAAACACATGAGGTCTCAAATACGGCTCTGCGGATAGTACAAAGAATGAAAAAGGACTCGATACATTCAGGGCGCCGACCCACCGGCTTGTGTGGTGCCGGTAAGTTTATTAAAATCCATCCCAAAATCTTAATTCCTACCATGTACTCATATCTCTTGCAGCTCTTCTAATAGCAGCCCGAATGCATGAATTCAACCGCACAATAAACGATATTGTTCGTATAGTGAAGATCCATGAGTCCACGTTGCGTAAACGTCTGGTCGAGTTCGCCGATACACCAAGTTCAGCTCTTACTCTTGATGAGTTCATGTCTGTTGACTTGGAGGCAGAACAGGACCCACCCGCCTTCAAAGCTGCACGTAAAAAGGATCGCGAACGCATAAAAGATGTAAATATAAATAGTATATTCGACATAGGATGTACATATATCAAGTATTTATATATATATTCCAGATTGGAGAAGCCGAACTAACTCAACTGCAGCGAGAAATCGACATGCAACTTGAAAGGGATATGAAGAAGATCACCAAAGGTCGAATGAGGACTATATGCGGTGATGAATTTGAGGAAATTGACGAAAAGAATTTTATAAACGAAGCCAATATCGAAATTCTGAGTGAGTGTCTGGCTGAGGATCCTGACGACCCAGATGATCCATCGGCGTCTGTGATAGGGATTAAGCCTGATATCGTGTCAATGTGCACGCCTTCAGTAAATGATGTGCCGGAGCAGGAGGCTGAAAATAACGTTGAAGAAAACGGTGAACTAGATCTCGAAGGACTCGACGATGATGAGATCAATAAATACATTCTTACGCATGAGGAGGCAAAATACAAAAACGATATGTGGATAAAACTTAATGCCGAGTACTTAGAAGAGATGAAAGCAAAAGAAGAAAGACTGGCAAAAGAACGGGAGGAAGGTAAGCCTGAAAAGAAGAAACGACCACCGCGTAAGAAACATATTGGTCCGTCTAGTACACCCGGGGAGGCTATCAAGAAGATGTTGCAGGAAAAGAAGATTTCGAATAAAATTAACTATGACATTCTGAAGACGCTGACTACAGGGGGTAAATGCGACGATGAAATTGGAGAAAGTACGAATGGGAAAACGGATGTGGTTGAGTCGAATCCTTCAACGCCAGCTCCGACGCTGCTGTTTACACGGTAAGTTTTGGCTTTAACTTACTTACTTACATACTTAGGTGGCGCTACACTCCGTGGTGAACCTGAGCCTCAACCAACAAGCTGGCTCGGTCTTTGGCCAGCTGTTTTCAGTGCCGCACGCCTAGTTGGTTAAGGTCCCCTTCCACCTGCGTGCGCCATCGTTGATGCGGCCGTCCTCTGCCGCGCCTTCCTTCCGAAGTGGATTCGAAGACTCTTCGGGTCGGAGCTGTATTTTCCATGCGCTCTACATGGCCTAGCCACCTTAGACGCTGTATCCGTAGACGTCGTACCATGCCGACGTCGCTGTACAACCCGTACAGTACAAACAGGACCCTAGATAGTGCGCAGAATTTTCCTCTCGAAACGACCAAGGGCATCTTCATCCGCTTTTGTTAAAGTCCAAGTCTCTGCGCCGTAAAGGAGGACTGGGATGATCAAGGTCTTATATAGTGTCACCTTGGTTTTCCGAGAGGGGGCTCTACTTCTCAATTGCCTCTTGAGCCCACAGAAACAGCGGTTGGCAAGAGTGATTCTGCGTTTTATCTCAGCGCTGGTGTTGTTTTCGCCGGTCATCAGTGAGCCACGGTAGTCAAATTCCTTGACCACTTCAAAGTTATATCTGCCCATGGTGACATACTGGCCAAAACGTCGGTGCTGCCCGTCTCTTTTAGATGAAAGCAGATATTTGGTTTTACCCTCATTAACCTTGAGGCCCATCTTAGCCGCTCCAAGGTTGGCAAGGATATTTAAAACTAAACATGGCTTTGTGTAGCCCATCTCTATATACGCTGTCATATGAGGTGGTGAGTGTCGATTTGGTATTCCTGGGTCTTCTTCAAGATCTGCCGTAGAGTAAATATTTGGACTATTGTGGATTTACCTGGCCTGAAACCATACTGATAAAAGCCGATCATGTTATCCACAAGCGGTTTCAGGCGTTCACACAATACGGCAGAGAAGATCTTATATGCGATGTTAAGGAGACTTATTCCCCTATAGTTGGCGCAGTTATAGGGGTCTCCTTTCTTATGGACCGTGCAAACGATGCTGAGATTCCATTCGTCGGACATGCTTTTCTCTGACCATACCTTGCAAATGAGATGGTGCATGCACCTTACCAGCTCATCTCCAACCGCCTTAAGAAGCTCAGCAGGCAGACCGTCTGCGCCCGCGGCTTTATTAGACTTAAGTCTTGATATCGCTGTTTTGATTTCGTCTAGGTCGGGTGGATGGAATTCTCCTACATCGTCGTCCAATACGAATGGCTCATTCTGCCTGACAGCGGTATCTTGTCCATCATCGCCGTTATACAGTCTGCAGAAGTGGTCTTTCCTCCTTACGCGGAGGCTGTGTGTCAACTTGGATTGAGCAGGGACAGAGATCGAAGCTGGCGTTTGCCATGTTAAACGCGATCAACTTCTTTGCTCTGTTTGCTCGCTTAAAAACACGCGATGCACCGTGCAATTCGGTTCTAGGACCTCGGAACCATTCGAAATATGCACCGGATTTCGGCACGGAGATGCGCTGTCATGTGACTTCTTCAACCTGGTGCTGGAGCAGATAGTGCGACGGGCAGGCGTCAGCAGGGAAGGCACTATCTTTTACAAGTCCATCCAGCTGCTAGGATACGCGGATGATATCGACATCATCGCGTGTTCTCGCCGTGGCATTGTGGAAGCATTCACGGCGATTGAAGAACAGGCGAAACGAGTTGGTCTTAAGATCAATGAGGACAAAACGAAATACATGCTGTCAAGCAAAAACCAATCCGTCGCTCACCACCTGGGACAAAATATAACAATTGACAACTACAATTTCGAGGTAGTTAAGGAGTTTGTCTACCTCGGGGCAAACGTAAATTCCACAAATGACACCACAGTGACGATCCGGCATAGAATCGCCCTTGGCAACCGCTGCTACTTCGGCTTGTCCAAACAACTGGGGACAAAACTCCTCACTCGAAAGACCAAAGTCATGCTTTACAAAACGCTCATTCTGCCAGTCTTGCTGTACGGAGCCGAAAGCTGGACGATAAGCAGGACAGCGGAGCTGATTTTGGGTTCTTTCGAAAGAAAAATTCTGCGCCGGATATTTGGTCCTATCTGTGAGGAAGGTGAATGGAGAAGAAGACACAACCGCGAACTCTACGAGCTATACCAAGATGTGGATGTAGTCCGGAAGGCAAGGATCCGTCGACTACACTGGCTCGGCCACATCGAGCGCATGGACATCAACGCTCCAGCTAAGAGGGTCTTCGACTCCGAGCCTCCTGGTTGGAGAAGAAGAGGAACACCGAACCTCCGGTATAAAGACTAAGTAATCGCGGATGTAAGACATCTTGGTCTTGATAACTGGAAGCAGTGGGCCCGGGACCGTCAAGGATGGAAGCAGCTATAGCTCAGGCTCAGATCCTCCATGGATCGCTGGCCTGATAAGTAAGTAATATGAGAATCAAATTCTATAGGGGGCTAGGGCTTAGCTACTCTCAATCACTTACATTGTATGTGATTTATTTTCCTACAGATGAAATGACAATTCATTGCTTACTCCGAATAGTCAATTTCGACAACTTTACAACTTCGCTCTTGTAAACAGAAATCCCATTTTTTTGCCTACACTAAAAAAGTCATTCAGTTAACTTCAAAGCAATCATAGCCCAGCGCAAGGCGGAAAAACTCACTCCAACGGGTGGCACATTATCTGGATTGGCTTGTTACAGCCAAGTTTCAATTTAGTTACGCCGTTTAGCTTTCTCACATATGCTGCGCCCGTCTGGTGGCACACAACAAAACAAGTATCAGCTCAAGTCAAGCTCAACAAATTGCAAAGACTAGCTTGTATCTGTATCACCGGGGCCATAAGAACAACCCCCAGGTTAGGTTAGGTTAGGTATATGGGTGCCCTTTTGACATAAAGTCAAGGCTCACGTAGACTACGTTGAGTCCATTGTGCCCACTTGTTTTGTTAAACCCGTTGATACCTATACATTTTCCGTCGAGCTGAACCAGCCAGACGAGGATAAAAATCCCAGTATTCTGTTCAGCCCAATATTACCTACCTCTTCTAGTCCCGAAAGGAAGTATCTTCCCAGGAATATATTCCTTTTTTGGGCTAGCGCCGGACATTCGCACAGCAGGTGACGAACGGACTCAATTTCCTCTTCGTTCCTGCAGCTTCTGCAAAAGTCATTGTAGGGCTGGCCTAGTCGAATTTCAGCAGATTTTCCGTTATTTTCTTATCATAGACGGGCCAAGTCGATCTCGCCGTTGCGCATGTATCTAAGCGACACCATCGCTTATTGGCTTTCACCAGTAACTCCGTCTGTATCTCCCTGTAGAGCGCACTGAGTGGTGCTTTGGCCTCAGCTGAGATCTGCGCAATGTTAGCACCTGATCCCACCCTAGCCAGCTCGTCCGCCCTCTCGTTTCCGGAGATATTCATATGACCTAGTACCCAGCAAAGGGTCACCTCATTTACATTGGATATCTCTTCTAACTTCTCCTTGCAGAGTTTGACGAGTTCGGATCTTATCCATGCTGCCTGCAGAGCCTTAATGGCTGCCTGGCTGTCAACATAGATGCTGATCCTTTTTCCTGTGATATTCTCTTTGCTGATCAGGTCCGCCGCCTGCTTGATAGCGAAGACATCAGCTTGGAAGACACAGCATCCACCATCGAGCCTGTAGGAGCGATGCATATCCCGAGACTCAAAGTAGACTCCTGCACCTGTGCCAACATCCATTTTGGATCCGTCGGTGTAGAGTGCCAGTTCACTTTCCGTGCGTACCAGATAACCGGTCCATTCCTCCCTGGAGGGAATTCTAATAGAGAATCTCCTCTCCCAGGAAGGAAGTCGGGTGACATAGTCCGTTACGGTTCTGAATCTCGAGACGGCCCATCGATCCAAGACTGATGCATGTCCGCGAGGACTCCTTTTCCAGGGACCTGATTCCTGTAATCTTAGCGTAGTTCTGGTTGCGGCGCTCTCGCAGTACATGTCCAGGGATGGGAGGTTCAGCATGGCTTCAAGAGCCGCCGTTGGCGTGGACTTCATAGATCCCGTCACCGCCAGACAGCCTGCCCTTTGAACCTTTGACACACTCTGAAGATGACACTTTTTCTCAAGCGCCTTCCACCAGACAATCGAGCCATAGACAAGGATAGGTCTTACCACCGCAGTGTACAACCAATGTACTAACCTCGGTTTGAGGTCCCATGTCTGTCTAAAGGCTACCTTGCACGAATATAGTGCCACATAGGCCTTTTTGATTCTTTCCTCAATATTTTCTCTCCAACTAAGTTTGGAGTCCAGGATTATGCCAAGATATTTGGCAGATTTTCCAGGGATCAAATCTATACCATTCATACGGGGGTAGGTGTATCTTGGTACAGATCTTTTCCTTGTAAAGAGTACTACCTCTGTTTTCGCCGGATTTACTCCCAGACCTCGCCCCTTGACCCAGCTATCCACTAACATCACTGCATAGCTTAGTCTATCGCTGAGGACCTGCGGAAATTTTCCAGAGACTAAAATTGCAATGTCATCGGCATAGGCTGTGACATTAAAACCCTCCGTCTCCAGAATCTTGGCCATTCCGTCGACCACAAGGAGCCATAGGAGGGGTGATAGAACGCCACCTTGTGGTGTACCTTTATTTACCCTCACCCTTCCACATGCTTTCCCTATCGTCGAATTTACTATACGAGTACCCAGCATTTGCCCAATCCAACTGCATACACCCGGGTTTATTTGGGCCATATGAAGGCTGGACACTATTGCCTCGGTACTAACGTTGTTTAAGGCACCCTCAATATCCAGGAAGGCACCTAGAGTGAATTCCTTGATACTGAGCGATTTTTCTATCGTAGAGACTACCCTATGCAGAGCAGTATCCACCGATTTTCCCCTTATGTACGCATTATGTGATTGTGACAGATAACCGTCCCCAATCTCTTCCCTTACGTACAAATCTATTGTTCGTTCCAGCGTTTTCATCAGGAAGGACGACAGACTGATAGGCCTAAAGTCCTTTGCAATAGTATGGTTGACTTTACCCGACTTGGGTATGAAAACCACCCTAACTTCCCTCCACGTTTGAGCACCAGGAGTAGATGCGCTTCAGCCATGGAAGAATGACTTCGCATGACTCCTGCAACATGATCGGAAAGATCCCATCCATTCCCGGTGCCTTGTAGGGGTCAAAAGATTTGATTGCCCACAGGATCTTATTCTCCGTAACAATCTTATCGACTGTCTCATGTTCAATACATTCCCTTGGCAACGTGTCCGCCGAATTGAAGATTCCTCCATCCTCGCAGCCAGGGAAATGACATTTCAGTAGTGAATCAAGCACGCTCTCGTTTGAGTCTGTCCACCTACCATCAGATCTCTTTATAGAGGACATCTGTGTGGGAGCTTTTGCAAGGACCTTCCTCAGACGAGCTGCACCCGTACATGATTCAATAGAGCCGCAGAAGCTTCTCCAAGAGTCCTTCTTTGGCGAATCTAATCTCTTTTTTGAGTCGCTTAACACTATCCCTATAGGTTGACCATTCAATGGCCCCCTCTTTTGCCAGGTTCCAACTGAGCCTAGAGATACGAAGCCGCTCCGCTATTTTAGCATTCCACCATGGTGGGTGGTTTCTTTTACTGGGTCGTCTGGTAGGACATGCCTTCTCAAATGACCGATTTAGCTTGCTGGTAAGGTTTAGTACCATCTCATCGATGTCTTCCGTGGAGTCGGGGTTCCCATCCGGAGGTCGGTTAAGGGTCCCACCCTCGTTAAACCTCAGCTCCGCGTTAAACCTCTGCCAGTTCGCCTTCCGGGGATTCCGAAATACTTTCCTATCCGGACTACGGACATTCAAGTCGAAGAGGATCCAACAGTGATCAGAAAGTGATGCTTTGTCAGATACTCTCCAGTTTGAGATCTCTGCAGTACCGTTAACATTTATAAGCGCTAAGACTTCCCTTCTGTTACTAGTAATAAATGTTGGTGAATCACCCCGATTACATATAACTAGGTTAGTACTAAGGACAAAACTGAACAAAGCCTCACCCCTACTATTGGTATTAGAGCTATCCCAAGTAGTGTGATGGGCGTTAGCATCACACCCTACGACTAAGTTCTTCTTACCTTGTTCGGCCATTGCGATTAATGACCTTGTTTCCCTAGAGGGGACGTCCGTGCCTTCGTCGTACGGTAGGTAAACTGAAGCCATCGTTAGTGCACCCTCCTTTCCCGTAACCTCCACCACCGTCTGGTCACCCGAGCTGAAATTAGTTAACATTAGTACGTGGAGATCTTTGCTAGCAACGATACAAGTTCTAACCTTGCCTTCGCTACTGTTATAAAAGAGGCTGTATTTCGACGACCCTATTCCCTTAACCCGATTATGGAGGATCCATGGTTCTTGGATCAGGGCCACATCAAGCTGCTCCTTGTTCATAAGCAGCATGAGGTTGGCTGATGCGGCCTTACTGTGATGTAGGTTTATTTGCACTACTTTCATTTTCAGTAGCACTGTCCTTCACCACAGCTGCCGTACCGCCAGGCTGCGCCTTCTTCATGAGTCTCAGGAAACTCACCAGCCCCGAAGAATAGGCGCATATGCCTCTCTTTTTTCATCGTTTCCGACGGATCCTCGATAACATATGCTCTTTGTGCCATCTTCGTTGCTCTCAATTGCGACTATTTCCCAGTCATCCATAGGGACCGCTGGGTTTTGTGCCTTTAGAAAGCCGAGGATCTCGCTTTTCTCGAATTCCATTTCCGGTACGCTCATCTTGGCTTTAGGCCTCTCTGGTACCTCGTCCAAGGGGACTGCCTTTAGTGCAGCCCCCTCCCACAACTTGAAGGTGGGTACGACCTTCTTCGCAAAGTCATGCGATAGCAGCACTAGAAGTCATCACGGATCTGCCACCTCTTCATCTCCAACTGAAGAAGGAAGCAATGGTTTTCGCCCATAGACTGATCGTGGAGGATGACTCTAACCGTAGGCTCTTTCACCCTGATATCCTTACCGAAATAAACAGGCATGAAATCCTAAAGATATCTGTCACAGACAACTGTCGCCCCAGATACAACATCAGCCATAACTACAAGGTCACATTCCCCAACCGACAAAACTGGGAACAGGATAGACCCTCCTTCAATCGTGGATCCTACGTGTGGTACACAGATGGCTCCAAAACGAACGAAGGCGTTGGGGCTGGAGTATACGGAGCAAATACAGGCACATGCATCTACGTCAGCATGGGCAGATATAAATCCGTTTTTCAAGCAGAGATATTTGCTATTGAACTCTGCCTCAGAGAAAATATAAACAGAAAAATATTTAACAAAAACATTTACATTCTCTCTGACAGCAAGGCTCCACTTCTGGCCCTAAAGAGCTATGAATTCACCTCTAAACTGGTATGGGACTGCCTACAGCTACTTCACCAGCTGACCAGCACAAACAGAGTTCATCTCATTTGGATACCTGGACACAGCGGCCATACAGGCAACGACCTACTAGCAAGGAAAGGCTCTGCATCACTATTTATGATGCCACGACCTTTCTGCGGCGTACCCATCAGCACCACCAAATGCTGCATAAACAGTTGGTTAAAGAACACGACTGATCACTACTGGTCACAAGCGGAAGGTAGCAGACAAGCCAAGGTGTTTCTCCCAACTTCATATTTTAGAAGAACGAAACAACTCCTCAAGCTTTCGAGGATTCAGATTCGCATAGTCACAGGTTTCCTTACTGGACACTCCCCAGTCAACAAACACCTCAAAACAATGGGCATTATACAAGATGACACTTGCAGAGTGTGCTGCTAGCTCACTCAAAATCATATAAAGTTTTACCACTAACTCAGGATTTTTGAGTGAACTGTAAGTGGGGGACAACACGATAGGCCCACTCGTGGCCGCAGTGATCAGGCGACTTTGTTCCACCCCCTTATCCTCTCTAGCTCTAACTCTACGCCGTTTAGCTACCTGTGTACATATATTGTGTTCGGTTGTTCATTGTGTCGGATAAGTCTTGCCTTAATGGTAGATCTGTTTTAAAAATTCCTGGAGTACTGTTGAGGGCGCAGGGGTTAGTGTGTTGGACTCTGACGCACGATGAGCGAGTTCAAATTCCGATAACACCAACACCACGCGTTAATCGGGCAGTCCATTCACTCTTCGTAAGCACACAATTCATTGCTGTTTTCTTTACAGAAGCCCAAACCTGGACAGAGGTATCACGTTCGACGCGTTTGATGCAGTGTCCGACTCCATCCAAAGAATTGTTTCCCTGTCTCCTCGCACTGAAATCGTTATTGCGGGCGATTTCAATGTTCACAATTCTCAGTGGCTTCGACATTCTGGACAGACAACACCCGAAGGAAGGTATGTCGAAATTTTCGCTGAGTTGAACCAATTAACTCAGCTCGTGAATGAGCCATCCCGTATCCCGGATATTGTCAATCATACCGCCAATACCCTGGGCTTGTTTCTTACCTCTCAACCTGATAAATACACCTTGGATGTATCATCTCCTCTAGGCTGGTCTGATCACTGTGTCATATGAGCTAAATTCCCATACTCACTCCACTCAGTTGAAGAAAAAGCTCCCAAAAGTATAATATGGGAATGTAAGAAAGCTGATTGGTGCGGCCTTAACAACTTCTTTCGGAGCTTTAACTGGTCGTTGTGCTTCCTCGACAACGACGTGGATGCCGCGGCTGGTATGATTACAAACATTATTAACATTGGCATAAGCAATTTTATCCCTAATAGGGTAAAAAGTCTAAAGCCGGTAGATAATGCGTGGTTTGAGTGGCACCTTTCCTACACTTCTGGGCTCTACCCGAGTAGGTGGAAAACAGCATTTGTCCAGCCCATTCCCAAAAAAGGCGAATCTTCTTCTCTCTCCTTCTTTCCAAGGTCATGGAAACACTGATAAATCGTCAGTTAATGAAATATCTCGAGTCACAGAAACTCCTCAATGACCGGCAGTACGGTTTCCGCAGCAACAGATCCACTGGTGATTTGATGGTATATCTCACCGAGAAGTGGAATCATTCGCTCCACCAGGCGGGTGAGAGCAAAGTAGTTGCACTTGATATTTCGAAAGCAATTGTCAGAGTTTGGCATGAAGCTCTTTTGTCGAAAACGGGTGCATTCGGGATCGATGACTCTCTTCTTTTATGGATTAGAAGCTACCTTTCGAATCGTTCAATTCAAGTTGTCTTGGACGGATTCAAGTCTGACACTCACTTTGTAAATGCTTGTGTTCCCCAGGGCTCCGTTTTGTCTCCGACACTCTTTCTCGTTTTTATAAATGATCTCTTGTCTGTTAATTCTAATCCAATTCACTCCTTCGCTGACGACAGTACCCTCAGCTTCTCATATTCGTTCACTTCTTTACGACCCGGCACTTCGGCTGTAAATAGTGAGCGGCAGCGTATGTTAAGCTCATTAAATTCCGACATCGACAGCATCATCCAATGGGATAAAAACAATAGAGTGGAATTTAATGCTTCCAAAACACAATGCTGTCTTCTGTCGTTAAAGCGTTACACTGATCCAATGCCATTATCCATGAATGGCACCTGTATCTCGGAAACCGAAAAGCTTTCCATCATGGGTATGTGCATCAGTGACAACCTTTGTTGGAATGATCACATATCTAGTGTCGCTAAGAATGCCGCGAAATGCCTAGGTTTCCTATACAGATGCAAGAAATTCTTCACACCCACCGATCTGGCTAAAATTTATAAGGCGTTAATTCGTCCCAAGTTGGAGTTCAACGCTCATGTCTGGTCTGGTGCCTCTAAGACCTCATTGCACCTACTAGATAGAATACAAAAACGCGCGATAAAACTGATAGATGACCCCAGCATTACCAAAACACTAGAATCGCTGGAACATCGTAGGAACGTATCCTGCCTTTCATTGTTTTATCGTTACTTTCATCATAAATGCTCTGACGAAATAGCCAGTTGCATTCCGCCACTTCACAACTTCTCCCGCGATACACGCCTCTCCCGGAATGCGCATGAATTCACTTTGAAGCCCGTTTTCGGTCGTACTGTCAAATATAGAAATTCTTTCCTTAACCGAACCACACGAATGTGGAATGCGCTACCTCGTTCGGTCTTCCCCCCTCAGTACAATAAACAGAAATTTAAAAAAAAAAATAAAAAAAAAAAAAAAAACACCAACACTATCGAATGTTCATTTCGCGACATCCCTCCTCGGCATGGTACTGCCAAAACTGTCCGTAGTACACATTTCGACTCCGGATTCTGCATTAAACTGTAGGTCCCTTTCTTACTTACTTACTTACTTATCAGGCCAGCGATCCATGGAGGATCTGAGCCTGAGCTATAGCTGCCCTCCATCCTTGACGGTCCCGGGCACGCTGCTTCCAGTTATCAAGACCAAGATGTCTTACATCCGCGATTACTTGGTCTTTATACCGATGGTTCGGTCTTCCTCTTCTTCTCGAACCAGGAGGCTCGGAGTCGAAGACCCTCTTAGCTGGAGCGTTGATGTTCATGCGCTCGATGTGGCCCAGCCAGTGACTACACTGGACGGATCCTTGCCTTCCGGACTACATCCACATCCTGGTACAGCTCGTAGAGTTCGCGGTTTTGTCTTCTTCTCCATTCACCCTCCTCACAGACAGGACCAAATATTCGGCGCAGAATTTTTCTTTCGAAAGAACCCAAAATCAGCTCCGCTGTCCTGCTTATCGTCCAGCTTTCGGCTCCGTACAGCAAGACTGGCAGAATGAGCGTTTTGTAAAGCATGACTTTGGTCTTTCGAGTGAGGAGTCTTATCCCCAGTTGTTTGGACAAGCCGAAGTAGCAGCGGTATGCCACGGCGAGAACACGCGATGATGTCGATATCATCCGCGTATCCTAGCAGCTGGATGGACTTGTAAAAGATAGTGCCTTTCCTGTTGACGCCT
Source organism: Eumerus sabulonum (assembly GCA_951905685.1). NCBI lineage: Eukaryota > Metazoa > Arthropoda > Insecta > Diptera > Syrphidae > Eumerus > Eumerus sabulonum. Next base: position 130,523,817 of record OX645060.1, on the reverse strand, counting down.
GCCCGTCGCACTATCTGCTATAGCACCATGTTTCGAATGGTTCCGAGGTCCTAGAACCGAGTTGCACGATGCATCGCGTGTTTTTTAGCGTGGCGCGACACAACTGGATCAGTTTTACCGGGATCCCGAATTCGGCCATCGCCCCAAACAGTTCTTCACGATGAATGCTGTCGTATGCGGCTTCGAAATCGATGAAAAGATGGTGTGTATCGATTCGAAACTCGTTGGTCTTTTCCAGGATTTGTCGAAGTGTGAAAATTTGGTCTAAAGTTGATTTGCCGGGCCGGAAGCCGCACTGGTAGCTGCCGATTAGTGCGGTGCAAAATGGTTTTAGACGTTCACACAATCCGCTGGACAGGATCTTGTATGCGACATTGAGCAGGGATATACCTCTATAGTTCTTGCAAGAGGTAGGATCGCCTTTTTTGTGGATGGGGCATATAGAGCTGGTATTCCAGTCGTCGGGCATGCTTTCATCTTCCCGAATTCTGCAGATGATCTGGTGCATGCTCCCTACCAGAACATCGCCGCCAGCCTTGAAGAGCTCTGATGGCAAGCCATCTGAGCCTGCGGCCTTGTTGTTCTTCAGCTTCTGAATAGCTGTGCCGACTTCTTCGATGCTGGGTGGGAGGACTACTTCAGCGGCTGGAGTTGGGATATCCTCGGTCCCTACCACTCTCTCTTGGTCATGCTCGTTAAGCAGCTGCTGGAAGTGCTGCTTAAATTCATCCACTATTCCCTGCGGGTCGGTGACAAGATTTCCCTCGCAGTTTCGAAGAGCCAGGGTGCCCTTTTTGAAGCCTCCTGCAAGGCCTTTGGCTTTCTTGTAAAAGGCTCGTATCTTATGTTTATCCCTAGACTCCTCGATATCCTTGAGCTGGGAGGCTGCGAAGATTCTTTTCTTTCGTCGCAGTAGTTTTTTCTCCTCCCTTCTTCTGGCTCGGTACTCTTTTTGCGCTGCCCTTGTTTTCCTCTGCAGCGCCTTTTGGTACGCCTCGTCGGTTGCTGCCTTTTTCCGCTCACATCATACCACGGGTTTCTTGTCGGGGGTGGTAGGTATCCTAAGGTGGTTTCGGCTACTTCCTGAATGGCTGAACGGCAATGCAGCCACATGTTACTGGAATTTGTGTTCAACGTAGGCATACCGTAGAGTCTTTCGCTCAGCTGCTCCCTGTAGACTCTGGCAACCCCCGGTGTGCTCAGGCGCCCAATGTCGAACCTCCTCGTGATGGGCTGGTGCAGCTTTCTGACATTGGACAGTCGAGCTCTGAATCTTGCTGCTACGAGGAAGTGGTCAGAGTCGACATTTGCCCCTCTAAATGTTCGCACATCCAGGATGTTTGACGAGTGCCTTGCGTCAATGAGCACATGGTCGACTTGGTTGGCGGTTCGACCGTCCGGAGATCGCCAGGTTGCTGTGTGGATTCGTTTGCGAGGGAATCTTGTGCTACTTATCACCGCATTACGAGCTGTCGCAAAGTCAGCGAGTCGGAAGCCGCTGTCTGTTGTTGTATCGTGGAGGCTGTGCCTTCCGATCACTCCGCCAAGGGTGTTTTCCTTACCGATTTTGGCGTTGAAGTCCCCGAGCACGATTTTTACATCGTACTCCGGACAGGCTCCGTAGGCGTTATCCAGGAAGTCATAGAAGTCCTCCTTGATAGGGTCTTCAGCCTCGTCGGTAGGGGCGTGTGCACATATAAGGCTGATGTTATAAAATCTGCCTCTGATGCGGATCACAGCCAGGCGATCACTTATTGGTTTAAAGTCGATGACCTTCGACCTTAACCACTTTCCCATGACAAATCCGCATCCCAGTAAGTGCAACCTTTTGTGACAGCTGTAATAAGTGTCGCAATTTTTCTTCCTATCCAGCGTATTTCCTGGACCGCAGTAATATCCGCCTTGTACTGCGTGAGGATTCCTTCTAGTCTATGAGCAGCTTCGGGAGTGTACAGGGTTCTGACATTCCAGGAGCATACTCGCAAATCGTGTTCCTTTTTCGTGCGTTGTCGTCGTCGAGTATCCGTCCGTGTATCCGAGGCATCTTGCTCATTCATAACTTTGTTTTTTTTTTACGTGGGCGGATTGTTAGCCCGCCGCACAACCGCCATTCTGGTCGGGGTTTTTTTTCCGCTGCATACGTTTGTTCACCTCCCAACGGTTGTTGAAGAGGCTATCCAGAGGGCGCCGCTAGGAGGCCGTATGTCAACTTGACCCGGGCATTTAAACAGGGATCGTTGCTGGCATCTCGCCAGGTTGAGAGCAATCAACAGCTTTACCCTGTACGTCCGAGCCCATGCCCTCTGTAGGTCCCTTTCACCTGTGTGAAAAATAAATCGCACACAACAACGAACCTAAGTGTAATGTTTAGTGCACCGTTCATTTTAATTCCATCTTTTTCAGAAGCAAACCAAGCTATTCAGTGGGTCAACTCGCTAGTAAGAGGCAAAAACTAGAAGCAGGTTTACCTGTTGCTACAGAAACTAAAGCCAAACAAGAGCCTGTAATTATTGAAAACGGTCAGGACAATTTAACATTACAATAGGTGATTACAATAAATTTCTCTCTTCACAGACGACCTCGAAGAGGAAGAGGATGTCGAACCCGAACCTGAACCAGAACAAGATAAGGAATATTCATCACTAAAGGATATGCTGAACAATGGCGAAGAGGACGACTACTATGGATACGACGAAGACAACTATTGAACTAATAACGATTACATTTAACATAACATACGTAGTCCTTCATACTTACGTTTTTCTGTCTATTACTCTTAGCATTAAGTGATTATATTTAGTGGATTCGATTTCTTGTTATCAAGTTATCGAAAATGAGTTTATTATAGCAATTTATTATTTATATACAAAGCTAGCAGATCGATGCTACTTACGCGACTCTTCAATAAAGAAAAAAGTAAATTGAACTCGTGTTAGTATGATTACCGTTAAGAATGTTTCATTTTTTATAATATGGTAAGCAAATAAAATAGTTGCTTACACAGGGGTAAGTGTCCAGTGCTCAGACCTCTTTGCAATCAATCCTACTGGTGATTGATGAATGTCTGGAGAAGGCAATAATGAGACGGTTGCTACCTTTTATTCATAAACACTCGCTTGTTCATAAAAAGCACTGGGGCGTTCGAACATTGTGATAACGAAAATCTATTTATGGATTTCAGTAAACTCATGGAAACTCTAGAGCGTATTCGAGTACGAGGAGTTCTTGCTGATTGGATTAGGCATTGTCCATCCTGTAGAACTTTCCGGGTGAAAATTAAGAACGTCTACAGCTGCGAGAGAAATATAGAAAACGGACTACCACAGAGTTCCTAATTGGGCCCACTACTATTTATATTATACACAAATTAACTGCTTGGAGTTTTTACAAACAACATCCCATTTCCCTACGCAGATGAAACAGCTACAGATGTTCGTCATTCGTGGTTGGACGTGGCTACAAAAAATCTTGCAGGAAGAATTGAATAAAGCAGTAAAGTGGTGCCATGATTATGGCCTCATAAGGCCAAAGAACTAACAAAGGCCTCGTAGGGGTAGCATCGAACATCTTGCGGCATTGTTAGTAAGTTCTATCCCCACCTCTTCGCGGGGCCGTCTGGAGATTTCCTATGGAAATTGCAGACGGGAAAAGCCGAATGGCGAGCTTCCTGCACCAAAAAAACAGGATTAGTCGGTTGGGCTACGGCCTGGTAAGCCGTAACCGTAAAAAAGGAGATGACAACGATTGTTCGGATGCGGATTTGTTGTTCGAGGTGGACTAAGGCAAAAAGCCCTAAGCTTTCGGCATGTGAGCGAACGCCTCATAACAATCCGTATCAAGGCTAAATCTCTTAACATCAGCCTGATCTGCGTCCACGCCCCCATGGAAGACAAGGATGACTCCGCCAAAGATGAGTTCTACGATCTCCTAGACAGAACGTATGCCCAATGTCGCAGCTATGACATCAAAATTGTACTAGGAGACTTCAATGCTAAGCTGGGTAAGGAAAGCATCTTTGAACGAGTCATCGGCAAACATAGCCTACACGATACCACATCCGATAACGGACACAGGCTGATTGATCTTGCTACGTGGTGAAATCTCCTTCCCGCACCTCGATATATACAAAGGCACCTGGCGATCTTTTGATCAATCGACTACCAGTGTCGACGTCAGGTACTCCCCCACTATTCTTGATGTTCGAACTTTCCGAGGGGTTAACATCGATTCGGACCAATATCTTGTACGGATATGACGAATGCAGCGGAGTAGAGTAAGAATACAAATTTATAACGTCGGAAAGCTACTATCGCCAAAAATCGCTCGTGCTTTTACCGATCGCATCTCCCTTAAGCTCTCCGATACACCTCAACCCTCCACGCTTTCAATAGAACAGCAGTAAAACCTTTGCAAACAAGCCCTGAAAAGCTCTGCATCCGAAATTTTGGGCTTCAAGGCTCCACCACGAAGAAGCACCTGGTTCGATGACGAGTGCAGGAGGATTCACACAGCGAAGCAAGATGCATATAAAGCCTCGCTGCATAAAAGAACAAGAGCAGCTCGTGAGCTCTACGAGTAAAAAGGAGTGGAGGAGCATAAGCTTCTCAGAAGAAGGAAGAAAAAGCACGCGAAGCGCGTGATTGGGGAATTGGAGAGGTGTTACTGCATGACGTTCGACAGTTTTATCAACAGATAAAGCGAACATGCCAAGGTTATAAAGCCAGAGCGGAAGCCTGCAGGCATGAGAACGGACACCTAGTAGTAGATCCGCAGTCGCTGCTGAGAATATGGAAAAACCATTTCTGCAGACTGTATAACGGCGATGTTAGTCAATATACCGCTGTCAGGCAGAATGATCCATTTCTAATCGACGAAGGCCGCAGAGAATTCCGTCCACCTGACCTCGACGAAGTTAAGATTGCCATATCGAAACTCAAATCGAATAAAGCGCAGACGGACTGTCTGCTGAGCTCTTCAAGGCAGCTGGGGATGACCTGGTAGGGAGCATGCACCTGCTCATCTGTAAGATATGGTCAGGGGAAAGCATGCCCGAGGAATGGAGTTTCAGCATCGTATGCCCGATCCACAAAAAAGGAGACCACTCTGATTGCGCCAACTTCAGAGGAATAAGTCTCCTTAACATCGCCTACAAAATCTTCTTTGTTGTGTCAACGCCTGAAGCATTTTGTAAATAAGCTGATAGGTCCTTACCAGTGCGGATTCAGGCCAGGAAAGTCCACCATTGACCAAATCTTCACATTACGGCAGATCCTGGAAAAAAACAATGAATTTCAAGTCGACACCCACCACCTATTTGTCGATTTCAAAGCCGCATACGACAGCATTCATCGTGGAGAACTGTTTGGTGCGATGGCCGAATTCGGGATCCCGGTAAAACTGATCCAGTTGTGTCGCGCCACGCTAAAAAACACGCGATGCGCCGTGCAACTCGGTTCAAGGACCTCGGAACCATTCGAAACATGTACCGAATTTCGGCAAGGAGATGCGCTGTCATATGACTTCTTCAACCTGGTGCTGGAGCAGATAGTGCGACGGGCAGGCGTCAACAGGGAAGGCACTATCTTCTACAAGTCCGTCCATCTGCTAGGATACGCGGATGATATCGACATCATCGCGTGTTCTCGCCGTAACATTGTGGAAGCATTCACGGTGATTGAAGAACAGGCGAAACGAGTTGGTCTTAAGATCAATGAGGACAAAACGAAATACATGCTGTCAAGCAAAAACCAATCCGTCGCTCACCACCTGGGGCAAAATATAACAATTGACAGCCAAAATTTCGAGGTAGTTAAGGAGTTTGTCTACCTCGGGGCAAACGTAAATTCCACAAATGACACCACAATGGAGATCCGGCATAGAATCGCCCTTGCAACCGCTGCTACTTCGGCTTGTCCAAACAACTGGGGTCAAAACTCCTCACTCGAAAGACCAAAGTCATGCTTTACAAAACGCTCATTCTGCCAGTCTTGCTTTACGGAGCCGAAGGCTGGACGATAAGCAGGACAACGGAGCTGATTTCGGGTTCTTTCGAAAGAAAAATTCTGCGCCGGATATTTGGCCCTGTCTGTGAGGAAGGTGAATGGAGAAGAGGACACAGCCGCGAACTCTATGAGCTGTACCAAGATGTGGATGTAGTCCGGAAGGCAAGGATCCGTCGACTACACTGGCTCGGCCACATCGAGCGCATGGATATCAACGCTCCAGCTTAGAGGGTCTTCGACTCCGAGCCTCCTGGTTCGAGAAGAAGAGGAAGACCGAACCTCCGGTATAAAGACCAAGTAATCGCGGATGTAAGACATCTTGGTCTTGACAACTGGAAGCAGTGTGCCTGGGACCGTCAAGTATGGAAGGCAGCTATAGCTCAGGCTCAGATCCTCCATGGATCGCTGGCCTGATAAGTAAGTAAGTAAGTAAGATCTTCCAACTGGATGGTTCTGAGGCCTGTTGGAAGACCCTAGCGACATCAAACGTCTCCTGTCATCATCTTATATTCAGCTCCTGTCATCGCTTTGTATTCAGGAAGTGTTGCCATTATTACGGGTCGAACCAGATGCACGACTTTCAGCTAGCCTCTTTGACCCCGCTGAATTCTGTGATCTGCATCACTTATTTGTATGATTATGCGGTAGGGGCCTTCCCAATCATGCTGCAGCCTAGGTGACTTCCCAGTCATGCTGCAGCTTAGGTGACTTCCCTTTTTGCCGATGGGGGTTGTATAGCCATTGTGAAATAAAACACGTGGGAGAACTCTTTTCTTATCTTTATTTAATTTCAACCGATCTTATCGGGTCGCAAGCGGGATGAAAACTGTTTCGAACAGTACTGATATATATTAATGATGAAGATTAAAACTTTAATTACAATATAAGCCAAAAGCGATAGACAGTTCCTTTCAAAAATATAAGTACAGTCGAGGGATCAATTAAGTTCTTCACAAGGGTTTGTTCAATCGAGGATTAATTTTCAACATCCTCCAACCGGCCCAGCTGACGAAGCTCTAAAGGATACAATAACTGTATGGCCCTCCTCATCCTTTTACCATCCTCAAAACGTACCTCACATGCTCGTACCCGGCCGTCACGCCCAGGAAAACAGGCTTCCACAATCGCCAACCTCCAATGAATCCTAGGAGTTGCTGCATCATATACTAATACAACGTCTCCCTGTCGAAGCTCCTTGGAAAATGTTTGTTTAGTGTGATGCGCCGATCTTAATAGGTAAAGATATTCCGTCCTCCATCTTTTCCACAAGCAGGCAGTATATTTGACCCTCGCCTTCCACTTGGCGCGGATCTCTGATGAACCGATTTGAGGATTTTGATCTTTACCCCCTGACTCATTTCTAACCGATTTGGAAAAACCTATCAGAAAGCTTTCCGGCGTAAGCGGGGTCAAATCCATTGGATCGTCGCTAATGTATGTTAGTGGCCTCATATTTATAATGCGCTCTGCTTCCGTCAATAGCGTATAAAGCTCCTCGTTATCAATCCTTGCCTTCCAGATGGAGATCTTTAATATATCCTTAACGCTTTTAACCAATCTTTCCCAGAAGCCCCCCCACCAAGGCGCTCTTTCTATACTGAATTTCCATATGATTCCTTGAACACTCAAAAAACCGTTGAAAACTTCACTGTTTAATATGTCTCCGAAACTTCTTGTCTCTTTAGCCGCTCTCTTGAAAGTTCTAGCATTATCTGAATATATGGTTTTGGGAGTTCCTCTCCGTGACATAAATCGTCTAATTGCTAATAAGCAACTTTCAGTGGTTAGGTCGAGAACCAGTTCCAAGTGAATGGCACGTACAACGGCACACGTAAAAATCATCACGTATACTTTATTTCTTTCGATATTATTCGTATACAGAGGGCCGGCAAAATCCACGCCAACCGTTTCAAAGGGTCTAGAGGCACAAAGTCGTTCTCTCGGTAAAGGTGCAAACGGTTGTGTTGCAGACTTACACCTTAACCTTTTGCAAACGCGACAGCTAGCAATGATTTTCTTGATTAGCTGTCTTGCACTTGGAATCCAAAATTCTTCACGCAGCCGCGCTAAAACAGTATTGACGCCTGCATGTAATGTTTTCTCGTGCACGTAAGTAATAATGAGTTTGCTTAAGTAGCTACCCTTCGGTAGGATGACAGGACTTGTAATATCTAGAGGTTCTTCTAGAAGCAGGAGCCTACTGCCAACTCGGACCAAACCCACGTTGTCCAAAAAGGGATTGAGATTTAACAGACTTGACGAGCGCGGTATCGGCTTGCCCATCTGTAAAGACAAAATCTCATTAGAAAAATTTAATTTTTGAAAATATTTCAACCAATATATTTTTGCATTTTGCATATCCAATGCAGTCAAAAATGTTCTATCCGGCCTCTTCTTACTAACAAAAGATTGGACTGCTCGTAAGACATAAGCAGTAATCCTTAAAAGTCTCTTCCAAGTACTAACATTTTCGTAAGGCAACAATGGTTCGGGTTCTTCCTCGGATGTCGTAGCCGTCGCCTCTAAAGTCGTCATTGTAATTTCCCTTTCTGGCACACGTTTTTCTAGAGGCCACTCATTTTTTTGTAGTTTCAACCACGATGGACCCCTTTTCCACAGTGCAGATTCCTCAAACTTATGAATTGACGTTCCCCTGGTAATCAAGTCTGCTGGATTTTCTCTCCCTTTGCAATGCAGCCAATCATGAACATCAGTGAGTTCTTGAATTTCGCGAACCCTATTGAAAACATAAGGTTTCCACTTCCTTGCGTCTCCTTGTATCCAATGCAACGTAATTTGGGAGTCAGTCCACAAATAATATTTGTCGAACGGTAAGTCTAATCTCTTAAAATAATTGTGTAAGCGTGCACCAATTAAAGCGGCAGTTAATTCCAATTTGGGTAAACTGAGATCATCGTTATTACTCCGTTTCAAGGGCGCCACACGTGCCTTTGCGCAGATAAATCTTACCTGGACTCCACCAACCGAATCTTCAGTTCGCAAAAAAGCTATTGCTCCAAAAGCCTTAAGACTCGCATCTACAAATATGTGTACTTCTGTTGCCTTTGTGTTGTTCCTTAAGCCAAGCCACCTGGGCAGTGGTAAATTTCCGATTTTATCAATATGCTTGGTGCAGCTGTTCCATTCGGCAGTAAATTCAGAATTTAAGGGTTCATCCCAATCAAGCTGCTTTCGCCACAATGTCTGGAAAAGGATCTTGAGTTTTACTACCACTGGGCTCAAATATCCCAAAGGATCATATATACGTGCTATCAATTTCAACACATTTCGCTTTGTGGCAACAGTATTTGTTTGCAACTTATCTGTATGCGAATTGATAGCCAGTTCATCGGTCCAAGTATTCCACTTTACGCCTAACACCATCTGCTCGCAAGTACTAGTTTCAATTCCGAGATCTCTTCTCACGTTCTCGTCGTTTGTAGCCCACTTTCTTAAATTCATGTGCGCGCGACTCAAGACGTTGTTGGCTTCTCTATAGAATTTTTTAGCCTCCTCTTTACTCTGGCAACTAGCAGCTAAATCATCAACGTAAAATCCTTGGCTTAATTTTGCACATGTTTCAGGAAATTCGCTCGCTGTAGCTCTGTTGTGTAACTGAAGTGTAGCTGACAATAAAAAGGGGCTACATGTCACCCCAAAGGTAACGCGGGTCATTCGATATTCCTCCAATGTCGGAAAACTATTAATTGATCTAGGTTGCTCTGAAAACCACACGAATCGATGGCTGTCGCGATCCTTCTCTGCTAGAACTATTTGAAGGAACGCCTTTTCGATATCTGCAACCAAACCAATTTCACCCAATCGAAAACGTAAGAGGACGGCAAGTATATCTGGAAGTAAATTGGATCCCGTCCATAAGCAGTCATTTAAGGAAAGATTACCTGGACTTCTCGACGACGCGTCAAATACAATTCGGATCTTCGTACTTGATTTCTCGGGCCGATATACAGCATGATGTGGCATGTAATACTCGTTGACAGTGTTGATTTCGTTTCGCGATACTGGCTCAGCGAAACCAGCGGCAATGAACTCGCGCATAGTGGTGTCATATTCGCAAAGCTTCAGCGGTTCTCTCAAAAGGCGTTTAGCAAGCGAATACACTCTGGAAATGGCATGCTCTTTGTTGTTCGCTAGCTGCACATCCAAGGTTTTCCAAGGTAATTCGGCTTCATATCTAGTAGCAGTTTTGCGGATACATTTTTTCTGTAGTTGCTCAGTGAACTCTTTCGCCTCGGTGACATCCTTTTGTATCCCCAGACTTTCTAAGCTCCAGAGGTTCTCAATGGCGAAACTGCAAAGAGTGGACACATTTTCAGACAAATATTCATTTTCACCTGAATTACATGGACCCTGGATTGTCCATCCAAAAATAGTATGCACCGCTGTTAATCTGTCAGATAATCTTCGATACTTCCCTGTGACCACTTTCCAGAAGTAGTCGGCTCCAATTAAGACGCTTAATCCTTCTTCTTGCAGCAGATCGGTTGCAACAGAGTCCGCAAGACAAAGTTGGTTTAGTTGGGGATTGCAATATGCAGGTGCTGGTAGAACATCGGGACAAATTTCAGGCACCACCAATGCTATTAGTTCAACTGATCGGTTGTCGAATTGGCTTTTTAAACAAATGTTGACCTTATCCCATTCCTTCGCATTAGAGACATTTTTATTGCCAAATGCTACGACTGACAAATTGACACGACCACTGGCGATCAGTTTCAGTTTCTTGACGATTGCTTCCTTAACGTATGTCCTTTGACTGCCACCATCAATCATTATGCGTGCGAACAAATCTTTCGGATTGGATTCCACCGGAGACGATACCAACACCCGTGCCGTTTGCAAGAAAATCCTTTTTGCACTGTACTCGTACACTTCGGGCACAATTAAATTTACGGCTGGACTTACCATTACTGCACTCTTACCCGTGTCCTGACTATTTGGTTTCATTTCATTTGTCGCGCTAAATAAAGATGTTTTATTTATGTCACATGTAGCCGTCGCGTGTTTGCGATTGCAGTTTTTGCAGGTTAGGTTTTTGGCACGGCAGAATTTCGCAGTGTGTCCTCTATATGTACATCGAAAACAACGTCCATCTCCTTTCAACATCTGTTTCTTTTCACCAATCGTTCGTGGATGAGTACACTCTTTTGTAGTGTGTTCTGGTGATTTACAAAAGAAGCATTGCACACTGATGGTAGGAGTGAAGAGGCCAGCTGCTGTTGATGGTTGTTGATGTTTCGCATGCGTTTTTGTTCCTTTTTCAACTGCTGCTCTTTCTATCGACTCGACTTCCTGTTTTAAGAATTGCAATATATTTTTTACTTGTTTATCACCATCGAACGAGCGAGTCGCGCTGGTATCAGAGGTACCACCATTGCCCTCTTCTTCTTTAACTTGTGTATCTTTATGTATGCGATGGTAATCAATTCTGAGTTCATTCGGCATGCATTTTAGGAGTATGGTTTTTAGCATTATATAATAATGCGAGGACGGGATACCTAATGCGGTGAGTGAGCGACTACACGCTATGACGGTGTTATATAGCTGTCGTAACCCAATCGCATCTGCTTTATGATGGACGGTTGGAAGTGTCATAAGCTGTTGCATCAACTTGTCAATCAGTTTCTCCTTGTCGCCAAATTCTTCTTGGAGGAGAGAGATAGCTCCATCGTAACATGCATCCGTGGGTGTGAAACCAGATATAGTTTTTGCGGCATTTCCCGTCAGCACCGACTGTAAATAATTGAATTTTTCAGCGCCCGAAAGAGTTTCATTTTCGTGAATGTTGGCGCGAAAATTTTCCCAGAAAGGAATCCATTCCTGATGTTCCCCAGAAAAGGTTTTTAATTTTAATTTAGGCAAGTTAACGCTCCGAGAGTTCGTTGGTACTACTACATGCGATAAATTTGGCTGGTCCGAACAAGGATTAAGGCGGCTCTGAACTCTCTCTAATCGTAATTTCAGTCGAGCTATCATATCTACCGCAATGTCTTCATACTCAGCTCTTTTTTCCGGATTCTTATCTTCGATGTTTTTCGTCTGCATATCCTTGTCGACGTTTACGAGACTTTCCCTGGCAGTAATGAGGCGTTGTAAAAGAGCTGCAAGTTCTTCTTCCATTACTTCGAGTTCAGACATTTCTTGGATATCTCTTATAGATATTCTGTTTGAGTTCAGGTATTCGGTAGCTTCGTTCACTAACTTCGTTATGTGACTGCGATAGCCGGCACGTGTTTGAAGCTCCATTCTATAACGTTTATGAACTTTGAGAGTTTTCACACTTGAATTAATAAAATCTGATCGGCCCACGAGTCCCGGGTTTCGGCACCAAAATGTGAAATAAAACACGTGGGAGAACTCTTTTCTTATCTTTATTTAATTTCAACCGATCTTATCGGGTCGCAAGCGGGATGAAAACTGTTTCGAACAGTACTGATATATATTAATGATGAAGATTAAAACTTTAATTACAATATAAGCCAAAAGCGATAGACAGTTCCTTTCAAAAATATAAGTACAGTCGAGGGATCAATTAAGTTCTTCACAAGGGTTTGTTCAATCGAGGATTAATTTTCAACAGCCATACCAAGTTTCCTTCCTGGAACCCCTGCACTGATGCCTTGCTGTCGTACCTGGTTTTCACCCGTCCGCTCGCTATCTTGATCTTTGCTCGAATTCTTTGATGGATGTCGATAATTCTTTCTTTATGGTACGCCACATAATCTTCGATGAATTTCAGTTAAGTAGATGCGGAGCCATTCTTTACTTTTCCAGGCAACCGCACAGTGTCACCAACATTTATTTCGGCTGTGATATGGCCCGTCGATCTATGGACTATGGTGTCGATCCCAACTCCGGTAGTCGTCCACCACTTTGTAAAGATGTTCCTTTAGCGTCCTGTTGAAACGCTCAACCATTTCATCGGACTGCGGGTGGAGGGGTGTCGTCCTTGTTTTGTTGATCCCGAGCAACTGGCATACCTCCTGGAATACTTTGGACTCGAAGTTTCTTCGCTGGTCCGAGTGTAGCTGTTTGGGTTGCTAAACCTGATCATCCAATTGTTGACGTTTTGCTTCACAACCGTCTTTGCATTTTGGTCGGGGATGGCGAACGCTTGAGGCCACTTACTAAAGTAGTCCATGGCAACTAGGATATATCGGTTGCCATTGTCAGTTTCCGGGAGTGGTCCTGCAATGTCAACGGCAATTCGTTCGAAGGGCGCACCTACATTGTACTGACGCATCTTCCCTTTAGTTTTGACATTAGGACCTTTGCTAGCTGCACACGTAATGCATTTTCGGCACCAGTTCTCGACGTCATCTCTTGCACCAAGCCATTAGAATCGTTCCCTTTTCTTGTCTAAGGTCATGTTTACTTCCAAATGACCACATGATATGCCGTCGTGCATCTCCCGGAGGATGTCCCGTACCTTTGAGTGCGGTACAAGAAGCTACATCCTGAATGTTTTCCCGTCTGGCCTTTCCCATTTGCGTTTTAAGATGCCGTCCTTGACATGGAATGAGTCCCATTGTGCCCAATATGCTTTCAGAGTAGGGCTTCTGTCGACTATATGTATCTCGGCCGTCAGGTTTTTCCATGTGTTCCTTCCACGCCAGTATGGGTTCGATATCTGGGTCTTCCTTATGGCTATTTCGGATTTCTTCTGTGTTCCAATTAGGACCTGGTTCGATCCAGTTAGAACCTGGATCGTTTAATCCATCTCGTAATTTGTCCCTCAGGATTCTTGAACTACAGCAACCATCTCAAAGCCACATGGTCCGTACACAAAAGGAATTTCTGTACATACAAGTATTGGTGGAAGTGCTTCGTTGCCAGAATTCGTGCCAAGAGTTCCTGTCTGATCCTTGCTGAAGTAGGCGACCACCTTTTTTTCGCCATCATACATCCTGGAAGGGACAGTTCAACACCGACATTACTAGCGCGTGCATCTACGATAAAGGCTTGCTGCAAGCTCCTCTCGTACTCGTTTGTCGATTTAATTGATTTTCCCTTCTCCGTCAACTGATACAAGCTCTTCGCGGTCTTCAGAACGGTCTCCTTAAGCGCCACTAGTCTAGATGTAGGAACTCGTTTCGCCAACTTCACTCCAGTTGTTGTCAACATTGCAGAAACTGACGAACATTTTGCAATCACCCCTCATCGTCTAAGTCTTATACTGCAATTCCTCGGATTCATCAGTGGCACTGGAACCATGTTGTTCCTTGTTTCAACGAGAATCTACCCAATGATGTAATTTTGGAAGTTCGTTTGGTCTTCGAGCTCTATTAGGAAGAATCGGTGGCCTTCGGAATCACCCTCCAAACTTGTTCAGAGTACTCTCTCTTAATTGGGTGACAGGTTACGTCTTTGTCGATTACTGATTTGAGACTGACATCGGTTTTTCTCTTGTACTGCATTGGAATTTCGACGTTACGATATCTCAGTACTTGCATTCCATTATCTAATGTTATATAGTGCATCCTCATGAAATCGACTCCAATGATGCACTCGTCGCAAATGTCAGCTACCAAAAACGCATAGAAGAAGATTAGATCTTCAAGCGAACTTCTCCGTAAACTTTTGCCGATTCTCCAGTAGCGGTCTTCAGACAGTAGCAGCTCGTGTTATGCGACCATGATTCTTCGGCGTAACTGGATCCTGTAAACTTGCTGTATGTGATCGTCGCCAAATCGCATCTCCAGACCCTTACGAGATACCCATAGTCACGCTGATCATTGTCCGGAAGAGTTTGTAGCATTTCCGCAGCTGACCCTCTAAGTGCAAGTGTTAGTGCAACCGCATGATCCTCGTCGGTCCAATTATTCGTAAAAGCAGCAGCATCGAATTGTTTCTTGAATATTGGCCGTGATGTTTGGCTATCATAGGCTGGAGGCTGACTTTCTTTTCGGACTCATAATGGTACTTATTCAAACTTTCTGGTTCTTCACATGTTCTAGTTCTTTCGCAAACTCCTCCAACTTCTGCTCACACTTTCCTTTGACGATTCAATGGTTTCCATGGAAATGGAATCTCTTGGAAATTGTTTTCGAGAAAGTTTTTGTGCCCATCGAGTTTTGTATCTAGTCTCTTACTCTGTTCAACGAACTTGGCATCTATACTTACTTACTTACTTATCAGGCCAGCGATCCATGGAGGATCTGAGCCTGAGCTATAGCTGCCTTCCATCCATGACGGTCCCGGGCACGCTGCTTACAGTTGTCAAGACCAAGATATCTTACATCCGCGATTACTTGGCCTTTATACCGGAGGTTCGGTCTTCCTCTTCTTCTCGAACCAGTGACCGAGCCAGTGTAATCGACGGATCCTTGCCTTCCGGACTACATCCACATCTTGGTATAGCTCGTAGAGTTCGCGGTTGTGTCTTCTTCTCCATTCACCTTCCTCACAGACAGGACCAAATATCCGGCGCAGAATTTTTTCTTTCGACAGAACCCAAAATCAGTTCCGCTGTCCTGCTTATCGTCCAGCTTTCGACTCAGTACAGCAAGACTGGCAGAGTGAGCGTTTTGTAAAGCATGACTTTGGTCTTTCGAGTGAGGAGTTTCGACCCAAGTTGCTTGGACAAGCCGAAGTAGCAGCGGTTGCCAAGGGCGATTCTATGCCGGATCTCCACTGTGGTGTCATTTGTGGAACTTACGTCTGCCCCGAGGTAGACAAACTCCTTAACTACCTCGAAATTGTAGCTGTCAATTGTTATATTTTGTCCCAGGTGGTGAGCGATGGATTGGTTTTTGCTTGACAGCATGTATTTCGTTTTGTCCTCATTGATCTTAAGACCAACTCGTTTTACCTGTTCTTCAATCGCCGTGAATGCTTTCACAATGCCACGGCAGGAACACGCGATGATGTCGATATCATCCGCGTATCCTAGCAGCTGGATGGACTTGTAAAAGATAGTGCCTTCCCTGTTGACGCCTGCCCGTCGCACTATCTGCTCCAGCACCAGGTTGAAGAAGTCACATGACAGCGCATCTCCTTGCCGAAATCCGGTGCATGTTTCGAATGGTTCCGAGGTCCTAGAACCGAGTTGCACGGTGCATCGCGTGTGTTTTAGTGTGGCGCGACACAACTGGATCAGTTTTACCGGGATCCCGAATTCGGCCATCGCCCCAAACAGTTCTTCACGATGAATGCTGTCGTATGCGGCCTTGAAATCGATGAAAAGATGGTGTGTATCGATTCGAAACTCGTTGGTCTTTTCCAGGATTTGTCGAAGTGTGAAAATTTGGTCTATAGTTGGTTTGCCGGGCCGGAAGCCGCACTGGTAGCTGCCGATTAGTGCGGTGCAAAATTGTTTTAGACGTTCACACAATACGCTGGACAGGATCTTGTATGCGACATTGAGCAGGGATATACCTCTATAGTTCTTGCAAGAGGTAGGATCGCCTTTTTTGTGGATGGGGCATACAGAGCTGGTATTCCAGTCGTCGGGCATGCTTTCATCTTCTGAAATTCTGCAGATGATCTGGTGCATGCTCCCTACCAGAACATCGCCGCCAGCCTTGAAGAGCTCTGATGGCAAGCCATCTGAGCCTGCGGCCTTGTTGTTCTTCAGCTTCTGAACAGCTGTGGCCGACTTCTTCGATGATGGGTGGGAGGACTACTTCAGAGGCTGGAGTTGGGATTTCCTCGGTCCCTACCACTCTCTCTTGGTCATGCTCGTTAAGCAGCTGCTGGAAATTCTGCTTAAATACATCCACTATTCCCTGCGGGCCGGTGACAAGATTACCCTCGCAGTTTCGAAGAACCTGGGTGCCCTTTTTGAAGCCTCCTGCAAGGCCTTTGGCTTTCTTGTAAAAGACTCGTGTTTTATGTTTATCCCTAGACTCCTCGATATTCTTGAGCTGGGAGGCTGCGAAGATTATTTTCTTTCGTCGCAGTAGTTTTTTCTCCTCCCTTCTTCTGGCTCGGTACTCTTCTTGCGCTGCCCTGGTTTTCCTCTGCAGCGCCTTTTGGTACGCCTCGTCGGTTGCTGCCTTTTTCTGCTCACACTCGCCACCATACCACGGGTTTCTTGTCGGGGGTGGTAGGTATCCTCAGGTGGTTTCGGCTACTTTCTGAATGGCTGAGCGGCAATGCAGCCACGTATTATTGGCATTTGTGTTCGACGTAGGCATACCGTAAAGTCTTTCGCTCAGCTGCTCCCTGTAGACTCTGGCAACCTCCGGTGTGCTCAGGCGCCCAATGTCGAACCTCCTCCTGATGGGCTGGTGCAGCTTTCTGACATTGGACATTGGAATGTTCGCACATCCAGGATGTTTGACGAGTGCCTTGCATCAATGAGCACATGGTCGATTTAATTGGCGGTTCGACCGTCCGGAGATCGCCAGATTGTTGTGTGGATTCGCTTGCGAGGGAATCTTGTGCTACTTATCACCGCATTACGAGCTGTCGCAAAGTCAGCGAGTCGGAAGCCGTTATCTGTTGTTGTATCGTGGAAGCTGTGCTTTCCGGTCACTCCGCCAAGGGTGTTCTCCTTACCGATTTTGGCGATTTTTACATCGTACTCCGGACAAGCTCCGTAGGCGTTGTCCAGGAGGTCATAGAAGTCCTCCTTGATAGGGTCTTCAGCCTCGTCGGTAGGGGCGTGTGCACATATAAGGCTGATGTTATAAAATCTGCCTCTGATGCGGATCATAGCCAGGCGATCACTTATAGGCTTAAAGTCGATAACCTTCGACCTTTACCGCTTTCCCACGACAAATCCGCATCCCAGTAAGTGCAACCTTTTGTGACAGCTGTAATAAATGTCGCAATTTTTCTTCCTAATCATACCGTTTCCTATCCAGCGTATTTCCTGGACCGCAGTAATATCCGCCTTGTACTGCGTGAGGATTCCTTCTAGTTTATGAGCAGCTCCGGGAGTGTACAGGGTTCTGGCATTCCAGGAGCATCCGTCCGTGTATCCGAGGTATCTATAGATTTCTTTTATTCATCGAGTTTGTTGCTCTGCTCGTCGAACCTGGCGTCTGGAGATTTCTTTCGTTCATCGAACTTGTTGGTCTCCTCGTCGAACTTGGCCTCTAGAGACTTCGTTTGCCCATCCAAAAGACACTTATTTTGCTCATAGACCCCTTCTGTGAGCAGCTTCATCAATGCCATCAGGTCGATAGGCGTACTCGCGTGTTCTTCCTCCTCGACGTCAAACAGAAAAGTTTCTGGGTTCCCACCCTCTTCTACATCAGCTCCTTCTTCAAGACCGAAGTCTGGAGATTTCTCCTATTTAATTCACTCCTTAACTGGACTAGTGGTAGATTTTCTTATTCGCGGCCCATTTTGACTTCAGAAGTACTTTTCTCAGTTTTTGGTTACTTGCACTTTGGAATTTTTATTCCACTTCTAACACCAATTGTCATCATCATCATCATTTTCAGTGGCCCGCATGTTCCCCTAAAAGAGTCGCGGGAGCAATGTGCGCACGCGGGAACTCCAGGCCACTCGATCCTCCGCCATCGACTCTAACTCATCAGGAGCTATGCCCAAGCGCACCCAGGGGAGTTTTTGGACTTGGTCCAACCACCTCGTCCTGGATCTGCCAAGCGGTCACCTGCCTGATGGTATTGCATCCAAGGCACGCTTCGGAAGTCGTGATGATGGCGACATTCGTCTCACGTGACCAAACCATCGAAGCATAGCCCTTTCCGTTCGGAGAAGCAGCTGCTCAGAATTAAGCTCCCCGCGCACTGTCGTGTTTCTCACCCTATCCCGGCGAGTAACTCCCACAACAGCACGAAGAATTCTCATTTCGGCAGCTTGTATTCGCGATCTTATTCCTTCGGTCAATACCCAAATTTCATGACCATAGGTGAGAGTTGGAACAAATACTGAGTTAAAAACCGCTTACTTGACTTTGACACCAAGCTCGGTCTTCCTGATTATAGATCTTCCAAGCTGTTTCAAAATTGACCCAGCTTGGCCAATCCTGCAGGAAAGCTCACTATTACTCCTCCCATTACTCGTGAAGAAGACCCCGAGATACTTAAACTTCTCCACCTGCTTCAATGGGACTCCACTAACATGTAGAGTGCATTGGACAGGTGTTCTGGAAATAACCATAATCTCGGATTTGTCCACGTTAACCCTCATTCCAGCATCAGCACATACGGCCACAAACCTATCTAGTGCGCGCTGAAGCTCCATCTGGGAGGATGTGAGGACAACTAAGTCATCTGCAAAAAGAAGATGACTTATCCTCAACTCTCCCAATGTGAAACACTCCTCGCCTCGACTGCGCTGTAACATCCAGTCCATATATATAATGAACGTCTATATATATACATCCAACGCCCACGATGAAAGGTGTTGATTTACTACCGTTAACCCGAACGAAGCTGCTACAGTTTCTGTATAGAGACTGAATGGCCCTCAACAGAAAACCATCAATCCCATACTCCTGCAGAACACTCCAGAGTTTACCTCGAGGAACTCGGTCATACGCCTTTTCCAAATCTACAAAGCAGCTGTAGTTTAGTTTGGCGTACTCCCAAGCCTTCTTGAGTACCATTCTTAGAGTGAAAAGCTGGTCGGTTGTACTTCTGCCGTGACGAAACCCGCACTGTTCATCCCCTATCCTGGATTCGACCACAGCTCTAGAACGCGCCTCCAACACCTTAGCGTATACTTTACTGGGGAAACTTAAAAGAGATATGCCCCTATAGTTGGGGCACTCTTTTTTACCCCCCTTTTTGAAAAGAGGGACAATCACTCCAGTTTGCCAATCGCTAGGTGTCTCACCGCATTCCCAGGCCACCTTAATGACACGAGAGAGCCATAATACTCCCTCTTTACCCATTGCCTTAAGCATTTCTGGCCGAATTTCATCCACACCGGCGGATTTGCCAACTTTTAGCGATTCAATCGCTAAAATGACTTCCTCCACCGTTGGACTATTCTCCGCCACACGCAAGACTATAGGTCTGTCCCCCTCAGTGCCCTGTTCGGGATTGAGCAGCTCCGAAAAGTGCTCGCTCCATCTGCGTAAGATGTCCATCTCATTGGAAAGGAAGACACCATCTTTGGATTTAACTCCTTCGATGATGTTGAATTTCCTTCCAGCGAATGGTTTACCAGAACACCTTTTTCGCAGATCTATGGTCGGCTTCCAACATTTCGCCGAACTCCTTCCAGGACTTCTCTTTCGCTGCTCGCACAGCAAATTTGCAAGTTCTTCGCGCCACAGTGTATCGGTCACGAGAAGTAGAGTCCCCCAAGAGAATCCAGTCACTGTAGGCCTTCTTCTTCTCTCTGATGACTTCTTGAACTCCGGGTGTTTTAAACCACGCAGTTCTTTTCTCACCATCAGCCGCCACACCAAGCCGCTTCTCTCCACAAACATCACGTGCAGAGGCAATGACACCTGTTGAAAAAAGTCGCCATTTTTCCTCTACATGCGATGGAACAGTTGGAATTTGCTCAAACCTTTCGGATATGTGTCGTGCGAAGTGTTGTCGCACCTCACTGCTCTGTAGTTTCTCCCACCGTATGCGTGTAACCACTCTTGGTTTCCGCCTTGGCGGACGAGGTACTCTATCAGCAAGATACAGCTTACACAACACCAGGTGATGATCAGTTGACATCTCAACACACGAACGTCACAATCCGTTTCACACACGATGGCACCACAAAGAAATCTATCAACGATTTCTGTTGAAGACTCCGACGATACCACGTATATTTATGAATGCCTTTGTGCGGAAAGAATGTGTTCATAATGGACATGCCATTTGCACAGCAAAAATCCAACAACCTCTCTCCGTTCGCGTTTTGATGAGAATCACCGTTCCTCCCAATCACACTCTCCCGTGTCGTTACATCCACACCCACGTGGACGTTGAAGTGACCCATCAGGACATAGGAATCCATCTCAACCACCCTATCAAGGGCCGCATCAATTTCATCCAGGTAAGTCGCATACTCAGACTCTAGATTCGGTGCATACACCTGCACCAGAGCCAAAGTTGATCTTTCAAACTTGAGTTTTAAGATCGCGACTCTCCCTCCTCGTGGTATCCACTCCAATACCCTGTCTGCCAGCCTGGAACTTGCGAGTATCCCCACTCCCGCCTGTGCAGACATTTGAGGTGCAACTCCCGACAGGAAGAGTTTCCACCCGTCCGAAAGGCCCACAGTTTTATATCCTCTTTGCTTTGTCGAAGAGATACCTACGATATCCAACCGATACCTGGCAGCTTCCTCAACCAGCTCGTGATACTTCCCTGTGAGCGATGAGACGTTCCACGTACCCATCCTAAGTCAATGCCGTTGTCTGTTGCCCTTTACTCCCCGCACGCACTGGTTAGTGCATGGCGTGTCAACCCCCCCACCTCCGTAATGGCTCACGAGGCCACTGCCGAGTTGCTCGTGACTTCTTCGGGCTAAGCCCGACCGGCTGCCGAACGGGACAGACCGGCCACCAGACGCTCGCATACTGCCACCATTTAGGCCTGGCTCCGAATGGGGCCCTGGCACACCAGGGTCGGCAATTTCCGAGGCTGCTCTTCTCTTCGTCATCATGGGGGTTTGCGCTTCTTTAGCCAGGTTTGGTCCGTACGAAAATTAATTCGGACACCCCAAACCTGTTGCCCGCCCCCCACCACGAGGAGGTCAGCTGCAGGGGGGGCGACACCAATTGTTGCGTGCTTATTAATTAGTTGTTCTTTATTTATTTTGTTTTTTTTTTTTTGTTGAAGGCTTCTGCTATCCGCTAGAGCACTCAGACGCAAACACTGATCCATTGTACTCCAGACAGACACCTTACATTACTGTATTTTCTCCGTTTTCCAGAGAAAAATTTGAAGAAGCTTCAGTGATGTAGAGCTAAGGGATTCGGCACACACCACGTCGACTCCAAGGGTGCGCCACCGTATGCGAGCAAAGGCGGGACAATCACAGAGGAAATGCTCTGCAGTGTCATCATCCTCTTCGCCACATGCAGCACAGGTAGGCGTCTCACTGATGCCGAGCACGTAGAGATGCTTGGCAAAAGTGTAATGGCCCGTGATGACTCCCACAAGCCTTCTGCAGTCGATTCTCCTTAAAGACAGGAGGAATGCTGCAGATTTTTTGCAGACATCAGGGCGTACGCGCTTAGTCATCCTGCAACCTGGACAATCCCTCCATCTACGGTTGTGTGTATTAAATACACAATCGTTAATGTAGGAATTTACCGTGGACGCAGGTAGACCTAGAGCGGGTTCAGGTCCTGAGAAGCTCTCCTCTGAACCCATTCTAGCGAGTTCATCAGAGATCTCATTTCCTGGAATCCCAGAGTGACCTGGAACCCATACAAGCCTCAATGAATTTAGTCTGCCGACTCTGTTCAAGAAGGACTTGAGTTCAAGCACTAATTTGGAGCTAGATAACGGGTTACACACAGCTTTTAGTGCAGCTTGGCTTTCACTACAGACGCATATGCTTTCCCCCTTCCACCTGTGCTTCACAACATAGTGCATGGCCATTAGGATTGCGTATATCTCTGATTGGAAGACAGACGCATATTTTCCTAAGGAGAAGTGCAGTCGGATGTTTTCGCGCTCAAAGAAGACCCCAGCACCGGACCCCCGCCCAGATCTGGAGCCATCCGTGAAAATGCGAAGACTATCCTTTCCAGGTTCAGTATCCAGCCATAGCCAATCCTGACGCCATGGAAACTCGACTGTGAAATTACGACGCAATAGGATAACGGGCGTCAGTGCATCAGAAGGCATGTCCATGAGACAGGGGTCGCAGGACAATTCTTGCGCAAGCACACCGTTATTCCTATGCGAGTTGTACCAAAAGCCATTTCTCTTCAGACGAGACATGGCTTTCAGAGCACACCCTCTGATAAATATATCAAGAGGTGGAAGGTTCATCATAACATCTAGAGCAGCGCCCGGCGTGCTGGGGAAAGCCCCCGTGCAGCTGAGACAAACCGTTCTTTGGAGTTTGGTGAAAGAGGCTACGACGCCGCCCCAACAAGTAATACCATACTGGATTTTTGATTTGAAAAAGGCGTTAGAGTTCCGTACCCAAAGGTAAAACGGAACCCTATTACTAAGACTTCGCTGTACGTCCGTCCGTCCGTCTGTCACCATGGAAATTAGATAGTGATAGTTAGACAGTTGAAATTTTCACAGATGATGTATTTCTGTTGCCGCTACCACGACAAATACTAAAAACAAAATTAATTATACATATACATAATTACAAACAACCAATAATAAATTGTTTCAAAAGGTTTTCGGTGTCATCTTTCGTTCAGTTCCCATTTGTGGGCGGCTCGTAGTCATTCATTTTGGGAAATCAAACTCACAGAAAGCAGATAGCCCGAGGGTGCGATCAGCACTTGACACGCGACCGAGTGGAGTTCAGCCCGCAGAAGGTCGGCATTTTTGTTTTTTTTTTTTGTTTCTAGTAGCACATGAGGGTTAGTGGGCGATGAACTCGGGGAGAAATCTTCGGCGAAGTACTCGGTGAGTGATCTTCGGGGAAGAACTCCGGTACGGTTTTAAGCAGTTCCCGGTACGCGGCCGTACCGTGTGTCCTATTGCCTACGTTGGTCGCGGATATCACGTTCGTTGTATAAGGTATTGAAATCAGAAATCTGAGTGTCGCGATTGGTGATGCGGGCTAAGTCGTTAGAGAGTTAGAGAGGGTACGGGGGGTGGGACAAAGTCGCCTGATCACTGCGGCCACGAGTGGGCCTATTGTGATGTCCCCCACTTACAGTTCACTCAAGAATCCTGAGTTTGTGATAAAACTTAGTATGCTTTTGAGTGAGCTAGCAGCGATTTCTTCTGCTTCAAGATAATACTTGCCTAAGTGACGATGACGTGTACTGACAAGGCAGTTACAGTGGCATAGTATGTGCTCTGCTGTTTCTTCGTCTTCATTACACATTCTGCAAGTGTCATCTTGTATGATGCCCATCGTCTTGAGATGTTTGTTGACTGGGCAGTGTCCAGTAAGGAAACCTGTGATTAAGCGAATCTGACTCCTCGAGAGCATGAGGAGTTGTTTCGTTCTGTTGAGAGATGTAGTTGGGAGGAACAACTTGGCTTGTCTGATACCTTTTGTTTGTGACCAGTAGTGATCCGTCGTGTTCCTTAACCAATTGTTTATGCAGCATTTGGTGGTGCTGATGGGTATGCCGCAGAAAGGCCGTGGCATCATGAATGGTGATGCGGAGCCTTTCCTAGCTAGTAGGTCCGCCTTTTCGTTGCCTGAATGGCCGCTGTGTCCACGTATCCAAATGAGATGAACTCTGTTTGTGCTGGCCAGCTGGAGAAGTAAACGTAGGCAGTCCCATACCAGTTTGGAGGTGATTTCATAGCTCTTTAGGGCTAGAAGTGCAGCCTTGCTGTCAGAGAGAATGTAAATGTTTTTGTTAAGTATGTTTCTGTTTAAATTTTCTCTGAGGCAGAGTTCTATAGCAAATATCTCTGCTTGAAAAACGGAGTTATATCTGTCCATGCTGACGTAGATGGATGTGCCAGTATTTGCTCCGTAAACTCCAGCCCCAACGCCTTCGTTCGTTTTGGAGCCATCTGTGTACCACACGTAGGATCCACGATTGAAGGGGGGTCTATCCTGTTCCCAGTTTTGTCGGTTGGGGAATGTGACCTTGTAGTTTTGGCTGAAGTTGTATCTGGGGAGACAGTTGTCTGAGAGAGATATCATTAGGATTTCATGCCTGTTTATCTCCGTAAGAATATCAGGGTGAAAGAGCCTACGGTTAGAGTCATCCTCCACGATCAATCTATGGGCGAAGACAATTGCTTCTTTCTTCAGTTGGAGGTGAAGAGGTGGCAGGTCTGTGATGACTTCTAGTGCTGCTGTGGGGGTTGTTCTCATGGCCCCGGTGATACAGATGCAAGCTAGTCTTTGCAATTTGTTGAGCTTGGCTTGCACTGTTGCTTGTTTTGTTTTGTGCCACCAGACGGGCGCAGCATATGTGAGGATTGGTCTGGTGATTGCTGTGTATAGCCAGCGGGTCATTTTGGGGTTTGTGCCCCAGTTTTTGCCAGTGAGACTTTTGCTGGTCCATAAAGAGATCCTGGCTTTCTCAATGGTTTTTGTAATGTGAGAGTTCCAAGAGAGCTTTTCGTCTAGAGTTATCCCACCTTTGTGCACCAGTTTGCAACAAGATTTAGTGCCCGTTGGAGGAGTTCCGAGACCGTGTTTTCGAATTTGCCTCTAACCAGGATCACTATGTCGTCAGCATAGCCTTGGACAAAGAAACCATTGTTGCTGAGTATGTTAATCAGTTCATTTACCACGATGGACCACAAGAGAGGTGAGAGAACCCCACCTTGAGGGCATCCTTTCGCGGCATTAACACTGATTTTATCATTGCCTAGTGAGGTGTTTATTTTCCTATTGCTAAGCATGTGTTGGATCCAATTGCATGTGGTGTTATCCACCCCTGTGCTGAGGATGCAACGTTCCTTCGTATTTGGGTGTAGTCGGTGTTGTCGAAAGCACCCTCAATATCGAGAAAGCAACCTATCGCAATTTCTTTGTCGCTCAGGGATTTGTTGATCCGGGCTGTTAGCTCCTGAAGAGCATGCGTGGTCGATTTCCCAGGCTGGTAGGCATATTGGTTTTTGTGAAGTGGTGATCTTTTCAGGGCACCGTTCCTGATATGCCTATCCAGAATTTTTTCCATTGTTTTTAGGAAAAAAGAGGTAAGGCTTATCGGTCTGTAGGACTTAGGCAGGTCTGTGGGTCTACGGCCTTCTTTGGAAATGAATTTTACCTTTACCTCTGTCCAGCTCGTTGGTATGTATCCCCATGCATAGCTGGTTCTAAAGATGTTGATCAGCATGGGGCTAATTATCGCACTTCCTTTCTGAAGGAGGGCTGGGAAGATGCCATCCTCCCCCGGGGATTCGTACGGGTCAAAGTCGTTGGTCAGAGGAGTTTCGGTACGACTGTTCGAATACTCGAACTGCGGTTTATTTACTTTTTTGGACAGTGAATTCGTTTATTTTTTTTATTTTATTTATTTCGACTTTTTTTATTGACATACGGTGTAGGGTAGTTTTAAGGAACAATTGTAAACCTAGATTAAGTTAGGTTAAGGAAATTAAATTTGTGACATATTGAATTGGAAACGATTACGGTGTTTTTTTTTTCTTTTGCACGCATCACATACGTGCATACACTCACACATCTGTACGCTATGTATAAGTATACATACATACATACATATGTACATTACGAAGTAGAGTTGGGTAGTTCCGGACCACGAATGAAATATCTCTCAATCGTGGTTCCGGACATGTAAGTTAACACAGCAATTCCCCATTCCCTTTCCCATACCTATCCTACATAACCCAAACAACTGCTTAGGTCAATATTTTTATTATTTCAAATTGCACTTCATGCACTTAATTAAAGTTATGTCTCTCTTGCAATTTAATTTCTTAGAATAACTGTAAATCGTATTAATAAGCAAATCAATAATTGTAATTCCTAGAATTCCGAACCCTAGCATAAGCAAATATTGTACTATAAAAGTAAGCGAAACCATCAATAAAGCGTTCAGTTGTGTAAACCAATTTGTGAAGTGTTTTTTTTCATCAATCGCGAACCCAACGCGATAACTGGCGCCCGAGCATCCGAATTTATAAACGCGGGATACAAGTCGATAGAATTGCCCGAGCATCCGAATTTGTAAACGCGGACACAAGTCGATAAAATTGATCGAGCATCCGAATTTATAAACGCGGGATACAGTCAAGTATATTACCCGTGAAAAATTAATAAATTAGTGAAAAGTAACTAAGTATCTGCAAGTACGATTAACTTTCGTGAACCTGTCATACACAAGTGACTATCTAGTAACTGTGACGTGTGTGAACTTGAACAAGCAGTGCTTCTATAAAAAGTGTGTAAACGTTCCACAAGAACACGTTTACAAGTGTCACCCAACCATTAGCATTTGAAAAAACAGCGGTGAAAGGAAAAGTGCGTCAACGTTCCATAAGAATACGTTAATACGTCAACTAACCGCAAAGTAAAATAAA
This sequence comes from Eumerus sabulonum, assembly GCA_951905685.1. Classification (NCBI taxonomy): domain Eukaryota; kingdom Metazoa; phylum Arthropoda; class Insecta; order Diptera; family Syrphidae; genus Eumerus; species Eumerus sabulonum. The sequence goes on along the minus strand of OX645060.1, from coordinate 130,496,762 downwards.
AAAACACAACGACCGTTCACATAAGAACACGGCCAGCACAAATACAACTGCACCGGGTCAACAGTGGCGGCACCCGTACCACGAGTAAGTCATCAGGCCAAAAGGGAAAACTACGGACCACCCGAGGAACTCTAAATAATGATCAAAATCATCATCCTGTAAGTTATACAGCATAATTAAATCCTTTGTAAAACATATATTTGTTTAAATGTAAACCTATAATAAGAAACAATTATAAGATTTAACGTATAGAAATCATTCGAATCAAGTACGAAACACATTTATTTAAATAAAATAAGAAACCATACAATTTCACATATAGATTCCTTTTTTTTTAACTCGACATTGTAAACAAATTATATTCATTGAATACAAACCTATAATTTTTATATAATGGAAGATATGAAAGTCCTGTTAACCCAGCTAACTGGGGCAGTAAACGCTCAAATGGAGCAGATTAAATTAATAAATACTCGCCTTCAGCAGCTTGAATCCCGAGTAAGTCCCCTCCCAAGTACCTCCCGATCCCCTCCTGTGAACCTAGCAATCCCAAAAACCGAACAAGACCTAATAGACATCAGAAAACTCCCCGATAGTGTTAGGGACCTACAACCGTTCGAAGGAAACCCCGTCCACTATGTTTCATGGATCCATAACGTGGAATCCATACTAAAGGACTATGACATAGTAAAGTCCAAACCTATTTACCGAGCAATCACCCAACATATTAGGCAAAAAATTAGAGGCCCAGCCGACACGGCCTTAATATCCTATAATATTTTCGACGACGATTGGTCGAAAATAAAGAAATGCTTGTCTCTCCATTACGCAGATAAGCGTGATGTTCGCACACTCGAACACGAATTAAACTCGATGTGCCAAGGTAGACAAAGCATAGACGAGTTCTATGCAAGAATCAATCACCAACTTTCCCTACTAATAAACAAGTTAAAAACCGAAGACCATTCACAAGAAACGATTTGTGCTTTGACTGAAAACTACAGAAACAGAGCACTTGATATATTCATAAGAGGTCTCAACGGAGACGTTTCAAGAATGCTTACCATTCAGAAACCCAGCACTCTACCGGAAGCATACACATCTTGTCTTGAGTTCCAAAATCTCAATTTTAGAAGTCTTCCAATTCACAACAGATACCAAAATAATACCATATCAGCACCCATTAATCAAATGTTTTCCAATAAACCACAATTTAAGCTAAAGCCGACACCTAGACAAATTACTCCCCCGGAAAAAAATATAATTTACAACACCCCTCACCACGCGCAATATGTCCACAGTAATCCTCCACCAAGACCAACAAAACCAAAACCGGCAGAGCCTATGGAGATCGATCCATCGGTTCAAACTCGTATGGTCAATTATATGAATAGGCCAAATAATCCTATTCTCACAAGATCGAACGAATCCTCAAACTTGCCTCGGAAACAACAACGGCTTTTTGCTACTAACACCATTCAAACACCAGAAAACGAACCGATAGATACGAACGAAACACCTTCTCAATCAGACGGCGAAATTGACTTCGAAGACGAAATACAATCGGATGAAATAAATTTTATGACAGAAGCCTCTCTAGCGTACCATACTTAGAGTATGCTACCAGAGATGGCAAGATGCTCAAATTTCTAATTGACACAGGAGCTAACAAAAATTTCATATCAAAAAGAATAGCACAAAATTCGAAACCTTTAAAAACCCCGTTCAATATTCAGTCAGCGGCAGGACAACTTAAAATCACCCATAAATTAAGCGGCCCATTTTTCAAAAGTCTCGGCAACAACAACCAAATTGACTTTTTTGTTCTTCCTGGATTGAAGTCGTTCGACGGAATTATCGGAGACGACACCTTGAGAAAGTTAGAGGCTATGATCGATAGGAAGAACAGTATCCTTCACATCAGTCCTAACATCAAAATAAAATTGAAAGCAAAGCAATCCAGACAAGTAAACAATGTTCAAATAACTAATACAGAAATCGATAGTGACATTCGGAACATTCTAACAAAACATACAAAGCTTTTTGGTCCCATTTCTGATAGCGGTACAATTAACACGAACGTACTGGCCGAAATCAAAACTACTACATCCGAACCAGTTTATACGAAATCATATCCCTACCCAGCAAATTTAAGATCAGAGGTAGAACAGCAAATCGAAAAAATGCTGAAAGATGGTGTAATAAGACCTTCAAAGAGCCCTTATAATTCTCCCCTTTGGATCGTTCCAAAGAAAGCCAACGCGTCGGGAGAAAAACAATATAGACTAGTTATAGACCTTAAACGTCTTAACGCGGTCACCATCTCAGACGCATACCCCATTCCCGATATCACTAATACTCTAGCTAGCCTCGGAGAATCCAAGTTCTTCACAACTCTCGACTTGACCTCTGGTTTTCACCAGATTAGGATGAAACCCAACGATATACCCAAAACAGCTTTCTCCACTGCAAATGGTAAGTACGAATTCACTCGACTTCCATTTGGCCTGAAGAATGCGCCAGCAATATTCCAGCGCATGATCAATGATGTTCTAGCACCTGTCATAAGTAAGATGTGCTATGTTTACATAGACGACATCATTGTGTTCGGAAAGGATAAAGAAGAACATACGAAAAACCTTGATGAAGTTCTCTCACTCCTGGAAAAGGCTAACCTGAGAATCAATTTGGAAAAATCCAAGTTTCTGAGAACTGAAGTGGAATTTCTTGGTTACATTATCACCCAAGAAGGAATACGCGCAGATCCTAAAAAGATTGCGGCTATTCAAAAAATTCCACCACCTCGGAACCTTAAGGACTTAAAGAGTTTTCTTGGTCTGGCTTCGTATTATCGTAAATTTATCCGAGATTTCGCCAGGGTAGCCAAGCCCCTGACAAATTTAACTAGAGGAACCAATGCGCAAGTAAAATCCAACATGTCAAGGAAAACGGAAATTCGTCTCGATGATCAAGCACTTAAAGCATTCAACAATCTAAAAGAGATGCTTGTGTCATCAGATATCTTGACATTCCCGAATTTCAACGTGCCATTCACTCTCACAACAGATGCATCTAATTCCGCAATCGGAGCCGTCTTATCCCAAGGCGAAATGGGCCAGGATAAACCTATAACGTTTATATCCAGATCATTATCCCAAGCCGAGGAGAACTATTCGACCATCGAAAAAGAGCTTCTGGCAATAGTATGGGCCCTTGATAAACTTAGGATGTATCTCTACGGAGCCAAATGCATAAAAATCGTGACAGACCATCAGCCACTAACTTTCGCCTTGAGTAATCGCAATACCAATGCTAAACTCAAAAGGTGGAAGGCAAAAATTGAAGAATTCAATTACTCACTGATATACAAACCAGGCAAAACAAATGTTGTAGCGGACGCTCTCTCAAGACTCCCAATGGAGCTAAATACCCTAACAACATCATCTGGAACGCAACACAGTGCTGAAGAAGATAGCACAGAACTCATACCACACTGCGAGGCCCCTATCAACGTTTTTAGGAACCAACTTATCATTTCAGAAGGAGATGAAATGATATGCTACGAACAACCACATCCAAAATTTCACAGGCATTATATTAGATTAGATTTATTTAATAAAGACAGACTAACGCACATTTTAAAGGAAAAATTGAATCCAAATACACTTAATGGCATTAAAATACCGGAACCCCTAATCCCACTTTTAAATGAAATATACAAAGAGTTCTTTTCTCAATACAAAATAAGAATTACGCAAAGGGTAGTTACGGATATCGCGAATAACGAAAACAAACTCAAAATAATTCAAGAAGAACACAAGCGTGCACACCGAAATTATAAGGAGAATAAGGAACAGATTTTAGAAAAATATTATTTCCCTCATATGAGTAAATTAATCAAAGAATATACAAACACTTGTGACATCTGCTGCACAAACAAGTATGACAGACACCCACCCAAACCCGAATTGCAACCCACACCTATACCGACTTATCCAACAGAAATCTTACACATGGACATCATAGAAATCAACCGTGAGAAATTTGTAACGTGCATAGACAAATTTTCGAAATTCACCAAATTTTTCCATATAAAAAACAAATCGGTCTTACATGTCCGGGACAAAATAATCAAATTATTGCATTTTTTTACTGTTCCAAAAATACTAGTCATGGACAATGAAGGAAGCTTCATCAGCCCGATAATCCTGAACTATATAGAAGGCCTAGGTATAACAGTTTATCTTGCTCCACCTCAAAAAAGCGAAGTTAATGGAGCCGTGGAAAGAGTCCATTCCACCATTATTGAAATGATTAGGTGTCTACAGCGAGAATATCCCCATTATTCAATAAAGGAAATTACCAACATCGCAGTAGATAGGTACAACAATACTGTGCACTCTGTTATCAAAAGAAAACCGGTCGACATATTCTTTGGAAGAACGCAAAGAATCAACTATCAACATCTAGTAGACTTCAAGGATATAGTAAATACAGACTTGCGAAATGAAATCTCCCGGAATCAAAGAAACAAACACCATGGACATAATAAAAAGAGGTCGAAACCTAAAGATTACAAACCTGGTGACGTAGTGTACAAAAGAGATAAGCAAATCAAAGGGAAAGAAAAGCCCATCTTTCAAAAAGAAACCGTAGGAACAAACAATAAAGTCACAATAACTACCATTGACGGCAAAAGAATCCATAAGTCTCACCTTAAAAACACTCCCATCTTTTCAGATTAATGACTTGCTGGACGGAAGCTACTGTCAACACTCACAAGTACAATAGCCCAATAGTTGCTATTAAAATCGGGGAAGGAAAAATCATAAATGGGAATTACAAAATCATCCACAAAATAAATTTAGCTGATTACACTCAAATCTTAAATAATCTCAAACTTAGTATACGTCATGATGTAAGCAAAACAAATCCCCTAGCACCCCAGCTGGAACACCGAGTAACCAAAATAGAGAACCTGCTAGAGCAACTCCAAGGGAAAAAACCAACAAAATCAAAAAGATCAATCAACTGGATTGAATCTGCTTGGAAATGGCTTGCGGGAAACCCAGACGCCACAGATTGGTAACATTACATATAGCAACACAACTAGGAGCCTCAACGGCACATTTATCATCACCTTTTATAATGAAACAATTAAGCTCGATAATACCGTATACTCAAATTGGGAAACTATAACCCACCAAATCCTCCCTCCATTGTTACAAGGCAACCTCACCCAGAGAGACATCAAGCTCGACCTTCAATTTCTTCATAAATTACATTTAGACAACGTAAAACAACTGTCCCACTTTTCGCTAAATAATATCTTGTCAATAGGTTCCGATATCACCGTCTTATTCATTGGGTTTCTACTCAATATAACATTATTTTTGTGGCTGAAAATTAAAAAAGAAAACAAAAAACCCTTCATAATTCCACGCCTCAATCCCATAAAACTAAATCTTGATCCACGGGACGCGGATACTTAAAAAGGGGGGAGTTAACACAGCAATTCCCCATTCCCTTTCCCATACCTATCCTACATAACCCAAACAACTGCTTAGGTCAATATTTTTATTATTTCAAATTGCACTTCATGCACTTAATTAAAGTTATGTCTCTCTTGCAATTTAATTTCTTAGAATAACTGTAAATCGTATTAATAAGCAAATCAATAATTGTAATTCCTAGAATTCCGAACCCTAGCATAAGCAAATATTGTACTATAAAAGTAAGCGAAACCATCAATAAAGCGTTCAGTTGTGTAAACCAATTTGTGAAGTGTTTTTTTTCATCAATCGCGAACCCAACGCGATAACTTGTATAGTTCACGGAACTATGTCCTCTCTCGGACACATGTCCTCTCGTTCCGCAAATTGAACGAAAAGAGTTCCATAGTTCCATTCAACCCTTATTCATCAATCACATATGTACAAAACGAAAAAAAAAAAAACATTAATGCAACGAACATGCTTCTCATACGGTATGAGTTATACCCCATAGTTTTCAAGAAACCCAAAAGTATGGAGATGTGGCGATAAAGCTCGAACAGTTGGTGTACACTGTACAGCACACTGGAACTGAAATGAAGAAAAGAAATGAAAGAATATAATGCCCGCACCGCATTTCGTGAACGAATGTCATACATGTGTATGTATGCATTCAGGTCCGGACATGGACATGGTTTGCTAGTTCCATATCGGTGCGATAATACATTTAGTTCCAGACATGGACATGTTTTTGCTAGTTCCATATCGGTGCGAGTATACATTTAGTATTTTAAAACGGGTAGAGATTGCAGTGCATACTGAGATGGAATAATTATCTTATAACCCCATTTAGATACTGTCTCAAATATATTGAATGGTCTTTCCAACAAAGTTGTTGGTCCAATATAACACCTAAATATTTAAAACTGTCCACGTGTTCAATCAAGAAGCAATTTTCAAACATTCTTGATTGTTGAATACTATATCTTCAAGAACAAATCGATTACACAATGGTGCATGATAATATAAGGGAAGGTCTCTGAAAACTCTACCGTTGATTATTATTAGTTTGTGATAATTAAACCATCTCCTTAACATATCTAGGTCATAATTAACATCTGCAAAACTATCAATTAAGTTAGTGTTTGAGTGGAAAAGAGATGTTTCATCAGCAAAGGCAGTTATTCTGCCTTTAAAAGGTTGTATGAAATAACGTATTAACATAAATTAGAAAAAGGATTGGGCCCAATACTGCTCCTTGGGGAACATCCATATTTAAGAAGTCTATAGAACTGTAAACATTCCTAATTTTCACAACTTGATAACGGTTGAATAAATAAGAAGAAAACCATTTATAAATGGAGCCTCTGAAACCCGCTTTGTAAAGTTTATCGAGTAGCAAAGTATGATTAACCATATCAAAGACCTTACTGATATCAACAAATAATGTTGATGGTATTTGAGAAGTGTTTAAACTATTATATATTTCACCAGTTAATTTCAATAAAGCAGTTTCAGTCGGTTTGCCACGTCTAAACCCAAATTGGCAATCACTCAAAAAATGAGTATTTTCTAAAAATTACAACATTCTAGATTTTAACTATCCGAAAAGTAACAATAAAATGTCACTGATTACGTATTTCTGTTGCGGCGTTAACAACAAATACTTAGACAGAATATAATAAATATATGTATAAATGGGGCTCCCATACAACAGACATGCTTTTTTTTGCCGTTTTTATACATAATAGTACGGAACCCTTCGTGCGCGAGTCCGACTCGCACTTGGCCGGTTTTTAAAATTTGTGGATTGCAGTAAAGACTGAGATGGTACAGTTGCCTCACAATTTTATTTAAATATTGTTTAAGATAAGCAGTGTGATCCTTCCAAGAGAGTTTATGGTCCAAAACAATGCCTAGGTATTTAAAACTGTCAACGCATTCGATTCTGAAGCAATTTTCACTGCAGCTGACGTCTTCGTTAAAAGTCTTTGCATAACTTGAAGATGGAAAACAGAAACGTTGGCAACTTGGCGAATGATAATATATAGGCAAGTCTATGCAGATTAAACCCTTGATGTTAAATACCATGAACTTCGTTTTATTACTAATTATCAATTTGTGTTGCTTGAACCATCTTCGCAATAAATCTAAGTCGTTATTTACATCTGATAATAAGTTCAGATAGCTATTATTGGAGTACGATAGAGCTGTATCATCAGCAAATGCTGTGATTTTGCCTTTAAACAGCTGATTAAATAACGAGTTAACATATATCAGAAATAATACCGGGCTCAAAACAGAGCCTTGAGGAACCCCGATGTTTGAATGGAACATTGAGCTGTAGGCGTTTTTAATTTTTACTACTTGCTTACGTTCCCTTAGATAAGAGACAAGCCAGTCATGAAAAAAGCCCCTAAGACCCGCGTTAAATAGTTTATTTAATAATATAGTATGATTTACCATGTCAAAGGCCTTGGTAATATCAATAAAAAGACTACCCGGAATTTGAGAGGTACTCAAACTATCATATATTTCTCCGATTATTTTAATAAGGCACTTTCTGTAGATCTGCAATTTCTAAAGCCGAACTGAGAGTTACTAAAGAAGTGGGTTTTGCCTAGAAAGGATAGAATTCTACGTTTCATACACTTTTCAAAAACTTTTGAGAAAACCGATAGAAGGGAAATGGGGCGATAGTTGTTCAATGTTCTGGTATTATCTTTTTTGTGTAGGTGTATTACCACTGCTATTTAAAGGCAATCTGGAAAAACGCCTTTTCGTACACAAGAATGGTGGCCGTGGTGCAGTGGTTAACATCATCGACCGCCGAGCTGAAGGTTTATGGTTCAAATTCGCTTCATAGCCAAGAAAAAGTAGTTCCTATACGGACAAAAAGTATGCAACGCTGTTGAGAATAGAAAATGACCAGACGTACTGCTGCAGGCATAACACTCACAGTATATGGTCAACCGAAATTCATCCTCTGCGTATGCAATACTAAAGTGCTTGAACGAATTACTACGGAATATAACCAACGCGAAATTTGGTCAGCTCTCGTCCTATCTAGGTCTAGGACAACCACCCCTGAGAGTAGTGAACGAACATCAACGACCCCAACCACTGTACTCCCTTCAGGTTGTGTGTGTCAACACATCATAAGAGAATATAAAAACTCTTGAACCTGCGCGAGTCTCTAAAAAAAAAAAAAAAAATATATAACATAAAACATCAGAAATCTGAAAGGAGATGTTTTTCAATAGTTTACTTGAGATCTTATCATACGAGTAGGAATAAGACGTTCTTAGAGAAATTATAGTTTTTTGAATTTCAAGAGGTGTAAACTCTTCGAAGTAGAAACTTTCTGAGTGGTAGTCTGAATCCAGTATGGAGTTGTCACTACAAAACGAGGAGTTGTCATTCGAACTATTGAGGTGAGAACCAACATTAGAAAAGAAATGATTGAAAACGTTGGCAACTTCGTGCGGTTCAGAAATAATGATGCCTTCATTTTTCAAATGGATATCGGGACAAGGAATTTTATTATTGAGAATTTCGTTAACAACTTGCCGCTCCTTTTTTAAGTTGCCAACATTATTAGCTAATTTTCTAGTATAGTAGCTATTTTTGCAAGCTTGAATTTCAGTTTTAACTTCCCGACAAACTTTATCGTAATATGCCTTTAGCCTAGCGTGATTCGGATGTTCCTTAATAAGTAGACAAAGCTTCTTTTTCCTTTTAATTTTCCTGAGTAAGGAGATAGACATCCAGTTTTTTAAACATTTTAATTTATCAACTCTTTTATTATTTTTCTTGGGACATAACGATATATACGATTTTAGTTTATCGAGAAACAAGTCAAATGTTTAAATGTTACCGATTAGATAGGGAAGAGAGAAGTGGTGGAGGTGTTGCGGTGTTAGTAAAACGTACAATAAAACACAATATTCTTCCTTTTATTAATACAAAGGGAATTGAATCTATTGGAATTAATGTTCCGTTTAGTAATGGCCTTTCGCTAAAAATTGTAAGTGCATATTTTCCTGGTGGTAGATCTACGCAAGAAAAATGTACCAATTTTCGAAACGACATTCAAAAACTTACAAATCAGAACGATATTTATTTAATTGGGGGTGATTTTAACTGTCGTCACAGAAACTGGGGTTGCCTGCGAGCTAACTCCTGGGGTAATATAATGGCTGACCTTAATTCAAGGCATCCATTTTACATTCTTTTTCCTCCACATCCTACTTACATTCCCTCTAACAGACAATTGAATCCATCTACGTTGGATCTCTTCATATCCAATACACCTGAGCTTTTTACGCAACCTGTAGCGCTCAATGAACTAAATTCTGAGCACCTTCCTATAGTGTGTAGTGTCCTCCTTTCACCTGTGAAGAGCCAAAATCTAACTTATGACTTTAAAAATACCAACTGGCTAAGATTTAAAAATATAATGCGTTCGAAACTACCTAGCTTTTCAGAAAACAACACTGTCAGTTGCTCGCAGGTTGATCAAATTATTGAACATTTTTCTTATACAGTGAGAGAAAGTGTGGAACTCTGCACACCTAAAATAAATTACCCCAGTAATTCTCCAAATATTCTTCCTCACTATATTTTGCGTATAATCAAACTTAAAAATTTCCAAAGATCTTTATGGAAACGTACCAGAGATAATATATATCTGTCCGCTTTTAAATATCTTAGTTCTCTAGTAAAAGAAATGATTGTCAGTTTTCGAAATAGATCTTGGAACCAGAGGCTGCAGAATCTAGACAAAGGAAGTAAGCCTTTCTGGAATATAACAAAAATAATTAAAAAGAAATTTACATGCATCCCTGCATTTAAAACTGAAAATTCCCTATTGCTCTCAGATACTGAAAAAGCAAACGCTTTAGCCGACAACTTTTCCAGTATCCAGTCAATTGCTAGTAGTTCGAGTACTTCAGAAGATATTGAACAAGCTGTCGAACGTTCAATGAACACACTGAACTCCTTTACTGGCGAAGGAACTATCCTCACAGTTTCAACCAACGAATTGAAAGTTATTCTAAAAAGCTTAAAAACTCGTAAGGCAGCTGGCCTTGATGAAGTCAAGAACATATGTCTTAAGCATCTTCCGCACTCAGCAATAGTTTATCTTCAAAGGGTCTTCAACGCCTGCCTTAAAATGGGATATTTTCCTAAGGTGTGGAAGGCGGCTAAAGTTATTCCAATACTGAAGCCAGGAAAAAATGCTAGCACACCCTCAAGTTACAGGCCCATAAGTTTATTAAGTTCGCTCAGCAAATGTTTGGAAAGAATTATTAAAATTAAACTAATGAATTTTATAGACCACAATAACATATTACCCAAAGAACAATTTGGTTTTAGAGCCTTCTATAGTGCTAATCACCAAGTCCATCGGATAACCACAGACATTAAAAATAATCTAGTTACTGGCAAAAGTACCGGTCTAGTTCTTTTAGATGTGGAAAAAGCATTTGACACTGTTTGGCACCAAGGACTTTTGCACTGTTTGGCACCAAGGACTTTTGCACAAAATGATAATCTTAAGTTTTCCTCTTAATCTGGTGAAAATCGTCCAGTCTTTTTTGACGGAACGCAACTTTAAAGTTGTTGTTAATAACTCATTTTCAACTATCCACCTTCTTAGTGCTGGAGTTCCTCAAGGATCAGTGCTTGGTCCGATTTTGTTCAATTTATACACATCCGATTTCCCAAAATTTATCAACTCTAACTGTGCCCTTTTCGCAGACGATACGTGTATCTATTCGTCAGATGCAATAGGTTTTAACATCGAAACCAACCTGCAATCTGCCTTATACACAATACAAGAATATGTTAAGAATTGGAAAATCCAAATAAATCCTTCTAAAACGCAAGCTCTCTTTTTTACGAGGAAAAGAAAGGCTTGCCTACTTCCAAGAAATAATCTTTTATTCAATGGCACACCAATTGAGTGGAAATCTAGTGTAAAGTATCTTGGAATACATTTAGACAAGCGCCTAACTTTTAATCTGCACATAACCGACACAATAAGAAAGGTAAATCTTACCATTAGAACACTTTACCCATTCATTTGCCGAAAATCAAAACTTAGCACGAGCAATAAATTACTCATTTTTAAGTCTGTTTTTCAAGCTATAATCTTCTATGGGTCCCCAGTATGGGGCAATTGTGCGAAAAGCCATATCCGTAGACTTCAATTAGTCCAAAACAAATTGCTGAAAATTATTTTTAATTTACCGCGACATTTTTCCACTGAGGAGCTTCATCGGTTAGCTAATCTCGATAAAGTCTCTGACAGAATAATTAAACTCAATTATCGCTACAACATTTCCTGTCAAACATCAGACAATGATTTGATTTCTAATCTTGCTGTGTAACACTGACACACTAAATCCATTATTCCTACCTATCTATTTTTTTTTTTCTTATAAATTGCTCAGACATAATAATTTTGTCCTTCGTTTATATAAAAAGTTTATTTATTTATTTTTTTATATTTATTTATTTATTTATTTATTTATCACATTTATTTATTTATTTACTTATTTATTTATTTATATTTATTTATTTATTTATTTATTTACTTATTTATTTATTTATATTTATTTATTTATTTATTTATTTATTTATTTATTTATTTACTTATTTATTTATTTATTTTTTTTTTTATTTTTTTTTTTTTTTTTTTTTTTTTTATTTATTTATTTATTTATTTTTTTTTTATTTATTACATTTATTTATTTATTAATTTACTTATTTATTATATCTATTTATTTATTATTATTCTATTTATTACATAGTTATATACTTATCCGTGATCAATGTTTGTAAAGAAATCAAATCCTTGACAACTTCCACACTTCTCTCTTCCCTTTCATAAAGGTTTAGCTGTTCAATGAAGGTTTTTTTTTTCTTAAATTTTTTTCCTTCAATGGTAATATTATGTTATATTTTTTTTAAATGTTTGTAGTAAATATTTCAGTAGTAAGGTTTAATCAACCGTATCTCTGTAAAAAAAAAAAAAAAAAAAAAAAAAAAAAAAAAAAAAAAAAAAAGAAACAAGTCAAAAGCAGTAACTGGATTTGTAGCACTATAAACATCATCCCAAAATTCAAAGTTTAGATGCGTTCTCAGAGCGTCGAAGGCAATTTTATTTAACTCTTTGAATTCAGGTTTATCAGTCCTGGCAATGTCACAGTTTAATTTAATACTGGTTAAGCTATTTTTTTTTTTATTTATTTATTTAACCTCTGTCTTTTGACATTTTGTTACTGTTACAACATAAACGAAGGCAAACAAAAAAGGAGATAAGTGCAGTGTAGGACCAATGTCCTTTACAGCTGTTTCTCTGATGAAGAAGTGGCATAGGTAGGATTTAGTCTACCCGAAGCGTTGGAGGTTTTATTCACTCCGAGCGCCTCTTGTCGCTCGTTGTTGTCGCCAGAAAGGATCTCTTGTCGCTCGTTGTTGTCCCCTGAGAGATTTTGGGCCTGCTCCAGTTTTCATGTAAACCTACGAACTAGGTCCGTTGGTCGAAATCGTTTTAGTCGTCGTTTTTGCAGTCGTTCGGGAATAGGAATCGTACGTATTTCGGGATTTGTATGCAGTAAGGTTTTTAGTTCATGCTTGGCGCTGAGCAGTTTTATTTCCTCTATCACAGTGTTTTTAGATGTAAATCTTTGTGGATTTCATCGTTGGGCACATACCAGTCTGCGTTTGTAATGGTCCGTAATATTTTGTTCTGTGTGCGTTGTAATTTGTGTATGTTGGAGTTTTTGGCTGTTCCCCACATAGTTGAAGTCCATAAGTCCAAATGGGTTCTATAATTGTCTTGTATATAAGTAGCTTATTGTCAATTGATAGTCTGGAGTTCTTTCCAAGCATCCAGTAACATTTTCGGAATTTGTCTTTTATTTGGTTACGCTTTTCTTGTATATGTTGTTTCCATGTCGATTTCCTGTCGATATACATGCCGAGGTACTTGGCGCAGTCACTAGTTTTAATGTGTCTTCCATTTATTGTTAAAGGGGGTGTATTGTCAATTCTTTTTAGTGTATAAGTCACATGTACTGTCTTTTCTTCGTTAATTTCAATGCCCCATCTTGTGAACACAACACTGAATTGTGTTGTCGAGATGCTCTTGTAGTTTTTGGATTGCACATGTTTGGTTTTTGTTAGCTTGTAGTATGATTGTATCGTCAGCAAAAGTAGCTAACATCGAATGTTGTGTTGTTGGGGTTGGTATATCCGCTGTATAGATCAAGTAGAGCACCGGGCCTAGGACACTTCCCTGAGGGACCCCGGTTGAGACGCTAAATAGCTTGGAACATTCGTCGTTATACTTCACGTAGAAGAGTCTTTGCTCGATATAGCTTTTTAATAAAAGATAAAAGTTTTTTGGTAATATTTTGCTTAGTTTGTAAAGTAGTCCCGTGTGCTAAACCTTGTCAAAAGCTTTGGATACGTCAAGAAACACTGCGGAACAATATTTATTATTTTCTAAGTCTCTTGAGATCTTATTTGTGACTCGATGTATCTGTTGGATTGTTGAGTGCTGTTGTCTAAATCCGAATTGGTGATTGGGTATAATTTTGTTTCGGTCAAGTAGTGGTTGAAGTCTAGCGTGTATAATCTTTTCCAATATTTTTGAGATTACTTGTAGTAAGCATATGGGTCGATGGTTATTAGCTTTTGTTGGATCTTTACCTGGCTTGGGGACAGCTTCTACTTCTGCAATTTTCCAGGTTTCAGGAAAGTACTGCTTTCGTAATATGGCATTAAAAATATTTCTTATAAACACTAGGCCATGGTCTGGTAATTCTTTTAAAATTTGTCCACTTATTAGGTCATAGCCAGTACTCTTTTTGGCTTTGGTTTTATGTTTAATGAGATACCTGAGTTCATTTGTAGTGGTCGGTTTAATCAACATGTTGTCATTACTGTTTTCAAAGTTTAAATTGTGAGGTTTTTAGTCTTTTTCGTTTGTAAAGGTTTTGGTAAACAACGTCGCTAGTGTTGTAGCCTTTTCTAAGTTAGATCTAGACCACGTTTTGTTTTGAGTTAGGATGGGTGGTTGATGTGAAACCGTCACTTATAGCTTTTTTGTTGCTTTCCAAAACGAATAATTTGTTTGTGGAGTAGGAGTCAGATTTGAAAGGTATTCATTTAAGTATTTATTCTTGAAGTTTTGCAAGAGTTCCTTGACTTCTTTCGTGGCTTGGTTAAGTTTCGTTTTTAATTCTGGCGATCTATTGCTTTGCCATTGTTTTCTTAGTTTTCGTTTTTGTTTGATTTTCTTAAGAATGTGTGGCGGGGTATACGTCAGATTCTTCTTAGGTTTTAGTTGAGGTGTGGATCTGCTTGCTGCCAAGAGTATTGTGTCGTTTAAGTGTATGATAGCACTTTCTATGTTGTCAGGTGTTTTCAGTGGAATATTTGTAAGAAGATCTGATTCTATTATGTCTTTGAATGTACTCCAGTCAGTTTTTTTGTTACAAAGTCGAGTATTGTTCATGGTTGGGGTGACTTTAGTTTGGTAAGTTACGATGATGGGAGAGTGGTCGGATGAGAGGTCAAGACAGGTTTTGGCTGTTAAGTTTGTTCTCTGAATATTTTTATAAATGCAAAAGTCTATTAGATCAGGTTTCTTGTTAATGTCGCTGGGCCAGTAGGTTGGTTCTCCTGTGCTAAGGAAGCTTATATTGTTTGAGTTTAATGCTCTAAGTAGTGTCGTACCCTTCTTATTTGTTATTCTTGAGCCCCAGTCGGTATTCTTTGCATTAAAGTCCCCTCCTGCAATAAATCTTTTTCCTAGAGCACATAGATATTGTTTGTATTGGTCTATTGTTATTATGTGTTTTGGAGGGCAGTAAAGTGCGGATATATTAAGTGGTCCATATAAGTCTTCAATTTGAATAGTGGTGGCTTGTATATGGTCGGTTTTGTAATTATGGAGCTCGAGCGATTTCATTTTCTGTCGTATTAGTATAGCTGAGCCCCCATGCGCCTTGTTGTCAGGATGATTTGTCTGGTACGTTTTGGATTCGGGTATCTGAAAGCAGTTTTTGTCTGTAAAATGTGTTTCTGAGATAAGCAGAATTTCCACAGAGTTGGCTTTAACGAAGTGTTTCAGTTCGTTTGCGTGCTGTTGTAGACCGTTCGCGTTCCAGATGACAATTTTAATTTCGTCCATATTCATGTTTAATTGCTAATTTTTGTTATTAGTACCGTAAGTACATTCATCATGTTTGCTATTTGTGTCACTAATTGTTTTATCATTGCTTCAATTCGAGGAGATCGTTTGAGGCATGTTCTTGTACTGTTTGGGGCACAGGTGTGTTTTGCCGAAAATTTTGGGAAAATTGCGGAGTTATGTTTTCAGTTACTGTGGGTGTAACCATAGTGAACTGAGAGTTGTCTTTTTTCTGTGTTTTGTTAAGCTATGGTCAGTTAAGCTATGGTCAGTTATTTTAAGGTCATAAATCATTGTTTTATAGTTGACGGGATTGCTTCTATGTAATCTAATAAATATATGGTCTAAGCAAGAATCAAGACGGGTAGGTTGGTTAATCAACGGTTCAAAACCAAATGACGACAATAAAGACAAAAAATGATCAACGTCAAGTGAATTGCTAAGTATATTTATATTAAAATAGTACTACATTCTTATGTTTTTGTGAATCCAAAAATCTTGAAAGCTCATCTAAAAAGGTCTTTACTGTACACTTATGTAGTCTATAGATACAGATAAAACAAAAATGAACGCCAGAAACTACACAGCTAACACTGATGATTTCCGCACTTACAAATTTATACTTTTCAATTGCACACTCTTTAATATTATTACTATAAAATACCGCGACGCCACCAGCTGCATAATCGTCATTACAAACAGCATCAAGCGTAAAATACGGGATTACATTGAATTCAGACAATTCTTCTTCAAATATCCAGATTTCAGAAAAGAAAATTAAATCTGGTAAATGATCCAAAGCTGCAAGGTGACAGAAAAAAGTATTAAAATTCGCTCTTAAACTACGTATATTTTGGTGGATTACTGAAAAACCGGAGGGTAGTTCATTATTAAGATGGTCAATGCAAAAACAATTGGGTATATCAGAATTTAGAGAAGGGAAACTAAAATTATTGAGTAATTCATTTTGAAGATCTGTAGTTAAACTAGCATTTAAGTTTCTGTTGTACATGTTTACACAAACTTACACACCTTCAAATTTAGAAATATCCTCAAAAGAATTAATTTACTTAACCCATGTATGTCTTTCGACTACTTAATATCTACAGTGATTAATTGCTTTTATTATTATATTTTGCCAAGAAAAATGCTTACAAAAAACTTAGCGTACTATCGGGTTTTTGGGGTATATAAAACTGACGATCTAACCAGAACTAACTAATTCTAACTTAATCTATATTAACTAAAATGTATATACTAATCTTATATACTATACGTATCCTCAAGGCGGCTGGAGATGAGCTGGTAAGGTGCATGCACCATCTCATTTGCAAGGTATGGTCGGAGGAAAACATGCCCGACGAATGGAATCTCAGCATTGTTTGCCCGGTCCATAAGAAAGGAGACCCCTATAACTGCGCCAACTATAGGGGAATAAGTCTCCTTAACATCGCATATAAGATCTTCTCTGCCGTATTGTGTGAACGCCTGAAACCGTTTGTGGATAACCTGATCGGCTCTTATCAGTGTGGTTTCAGGACAGGTAAATCCACAATAGACCAAATTTTTACGCTACGGCAGATCTTGGAGAAGACCCAGGAATACCAAATCGACACTCACCACCTCTTCGTCGATTTCAAGGCTGCATATGACAGCGTGTATAGAGATGAGCTATACAAAGCCATGTCTAGTTTTAACATCCCTGCCAAACTCGTCCGACTGTGCGGGATCATAGTGGAGAATTCTCGCTGCTCCATTAAGGTCGGTAATGAGTAAACCGAGACCTTTGATGATAAAAAAGGATTTGGGCAAGGTGACGCGCTGTCATGCAACTTTTTCAACATCGTGCTTGAAAAGATCGTGCAAGAGTCACTGGCCAACACATGAGGTACGATTTATTTCAAGTCTACGCAATTGCTTGGGTACGCCGATGACATTGAGGGGATTGGACGGACACAGCGAGACGTCAATGAAACCTTTGTAAGTATTGAGGTAGAGGCGGCTAAGATGGGTCTCTAGGTTGATAAGGGGTAAAACCAAATAAACCAAACCTGAAAGTCACCATAGTGCGGATATAACTTTGAAGTGCTCAAGGAATTCGTCTACCTTGGCTCACTGATGACAGCGACAACAACACCAGCGCTGAGATAAAACGCAGAATCACTCTTGCCAACCGCTGTTTCTTTGGGCTCAAGAGGCAATTGAGAAGTAGAGCCCTCTCTCGGAAAATCAAGGTGACACTATATAAGACCTTAATCATCCCAGTCCTCCTTTATCGCGCAGAGGCTTGGACCTTAACAAAAGCAGATGAAGATGCCCTTGGTCGTTTCAAGAGGAAAATTCTGCGCACTATCTACGGTCCCGTCTGTTCAAACGGTGTATGGAGGAGAAGATATAACGAAGAACTGTACGGGTTGTACAGCGACATCGGCCTGGTACGGCGTCTACGGATACAGCGTCTAAGGTGGCTAGGCCATGAAGAGTGCATGGAAAATACAGCTCCAACCCGAAGAGTCTTCGAATCCACCCCTGGAGGACGGCGTGGCAGAGGACGGCCGCATCAACGGTGGCGCACGCAGGTGAAAGGGGACCTTAACCAACTGGGCATGCGGCGCTGGAAACAGCTGGCCAAAGACCTTGCCAGCTGGAGACGCTTGTTGGTTGAGGCCCAGGTTCACCACGGACTGTAGCGCCACCTAAGTAAGTAAGTAAAGACAACATTTTTGGCGAAGGTGAAGTTCTGAGTGTCTCGTACAGCTCCAACAACGATCGAAACGGGCCCATTCCGGCTCAAACTTCAAGATAGGTGATTTGGCCGTCGTCCGTGATGAGAGATTGCCGTCAGCTAAATGGAAGCTAGGAAGAGTTGCAGACATTCATCCGGGAGAAGACCATAAGGTACGCGTAATTACCCTGAAAACAGCTGACGGAATGTTGATTTACCCTATCATCAAGGTATCTCCACTGTTGGGCGATCATGATGAATCTCTAGAGGACTCAACCTAAAGTCTTAAATTTTTAAGCTCATTATTCATTTGTTGTAAGGTGGGCGGAATGGGTCAGCCTAACCTTAACATTAACACCATATGCTTCATTGCTCTTTGTTTCTATTTCCTTTTTCTATTGTACTGTTTTGTTCCAAATCTGTTCTGCGGTACACGTGTTCCTTCTCTTCGTTCGACTTATAAACGTAATAAATTGTTCGTTTTTCATTTCGTCCGTTTTATTTTTCCTTTTTAAATTTTCGCCACTATTTAGCGCGAACAGTAGCTTTACAGTGTAAGCATTTCGCACAGTTTGAAATCTTTGCCATTCAATTTAATTTGAAATGTGGCAGCGACATCTTGGTGGGGTTAGTAACGGGTTGGATATATCGGAGACAAAGTCAAATTATTAACTGAAACTGACGCCTAAAACCATACTATACTACGCAATCTTTTGACTTATAGCGCTGTTCAAAGTGTTGTACACAGCAATGAGCAAGGTAAATCAGTATTTTGTACCAACATCGGCGTTTATATGCGCTCCAAAGGAAAGGACTACGAATAGAAAAAAACTAAATATGTAGAGACTTTAGACCACGTGATAAGCGAAAACACCATTACAGTACAAAACAAAAATGTAAGAAAGGTAAAATAAGCTTTGAATATTTTAAATCCAATTCCTTTATGGAAGGAGATTTTATATCGAGGCTTTAAAGGGAATGGCTTCGTTTTCTACTGTATTGTATTCCTGATATTGCAATCCAATGATTGCATATTATTGTATGGCACAGCCAATGAGGTTGTACAATTTTTTTGCGATTATTCTTCATATCATCTACTTTTCTATGGATGCGGAAGAGCAGGCTGAGTAGGGCCTGACAGTTTTTTTTTTTTTTATATATGGGGCTAGTGCTACTATTAGCAATACGGCACTGCGACCTTTGCAGATCTATTGTGCCTGCTAGCCGATCGAGTAGCTTCTCCACCTCTATAATGAAGTTGAGAATGCTTCTCGTAGGAGCCAGGATGGTCCCCTCAGAAGTCATAACTTCACTGAGAATGATACGCTTCCTAAGATGGCAGAGAGCAGCACACTCACATAGTATGTGTTCTGCCGTCTCATCGTTCTCTAGACAGAGCCGACACTCAGTTTCAGACGAGAGACTTACTTACTTACTTATCAGGCCAGCGATCCATGGAGGATCTGAGCCTGAGCTATAGCTGCCTTCCATCCTTGACGGTCCCGGGCAGGCTACTTCCAGTTGTCAAGACCAAGATGTCTTACATCCGCGATTACTTGGTCTTTATACCGGAGGTTCGGTCTTCCTCTTCTTCTCGAACCAGGAGGCTCGGAGTCGAAGACCCTCTTAGCTGGAGCGTTGATATCCATACGCTCGATGTGGCCGAGCCAGTGTAGTCGACGGATCCTTGCCTTCCGGACTACATCAACATCTTGGTACAGCTCGTAGAGTTCGCGGTTGTATCTTCTTCTCCATTCACCTTCCTCACAGACAGGACCAAATATCCGGCGCAGAATTTTTCTTTCGAAAGAACCCAAAATCAGCTCCGCCGTCCTGCTTATCGTCCAGCTTTCGGCTCCGTACAGCAAGACTGGCAGAATGAGCGCTTTGTAAAGCATGACTTTGGTCTTTCGAGTGAGGAGTTTTGACCCCAGTTGTTTGGACAAGCCGAAGTAGCAGCGGTTACCAAGGGCGATTCTATGCCGGCTCTCCACTGTGGTGTCATTTGTGGAATTTACGTTTGCCCCGAGGTAGACAAACTCCTTAACTACCTCGAAATTGTAGCTGTCAATTGTTATATTTTGTCCCAGGTGGTGAGCGACGGATTGGTTTTTGCTTGACAGCATGTACTTCGTTTTATCCTCATTGACCTTAAGGCCAACTCGTTTCGCCTGTTCTTCAATCGCCGTGAATGCTTCCACAATGCCACGGCGAGAACACGCGATGATGTCGATATCATCCGCGTATCCTAGCAGCTGGATGGACTTGAAAAAGATAGTGCCCTCCCTGTTGACGCCTGCCCGTCGCACTATCTGCTCCAGCACCAGGTTGAAGAAGTCACATGGCAGCGCATCTCCTTGCCGAAATCCGGTGCATGTTTCGAATGGTTCCGAGGTCCTAGAACCGAGTTGCACGGTGCATCGCGTGTTTTTTAGTGTGGCGCGACACAACTGGATCAGTTTTACCGGGATCCCGAATTCGGCCATCGCCCCAAACAGTTCTTCACGATGAATGCTGTCGTACGCGGCCTTGAAATCGATGAAAAGATGGTGTGTATCGATTCGAAACTCGTTGGTCTTTTCCAGGATTTGTCGAAGTGTGAAAATTTGGTCTATAGTTGATTTGCCGGGCCGGAAGCCGCACTGGTAGCTGCCGATTAGTGCGGTGCAAAATTGTTTTAGACGTTCATACAATACGCTGGACAGGATCTTGTATGCGACATTGAGCAGGGATATACCTCTATAGTTCTTGCAAGAGGTAGGATCGCCTTTTTTGTGGATGGGGCATACAGAGCTGGTATTCCAGTCATCGGGCATGCTTTCATCTTCCGAAATTCTGCAGATGATCTGGTGCATGCTCCCTACCAGAACATCGCCGCCAGCCTTGAAGAGTTCTGATGGCAAGCCATCTGAGCCTGCGGCCTTGTTGTTCTTCAGCTTCTGAACAGCTGTGCCGACTTCTTCGATGTTGGGTGGGAGGACTACTTCAGAGGCTGGAGTTGGGATTTCCTCGGTCCCTACCACTCTCTCTTGGTCATGCTCGTTAAGCAGCTGCTGGAAATTCTGCTTAAATACATCCACTATTCCCTGCGGGCCGGTGACAAGATTACCCTCGCAGTTTCGAAGAACCTGGGTGCCCTTTTTGAAGCCTCCTGCAAGGCCTTTGGCTTTCTTGTAAAAGACTCGTGTTTTATGTTTATCCCTAGACTCCTCGATATTCTTGAGCTGGGAGGCTGCGAAGATTATTTTCTTTTGTCGCAGTAGTTTTTTCTCCTCCCTTCTTCTGGCTCGGTACTCTTCTCGCGCTGCCCTGGTTTTCCTCTGCAGCGCCTTTTGGTACGCCTCGTCGGTTGCTGCCTTTTTCTGCTCACACTCGCCATCATACCACGGGTTTCTTGTCGGGGGTGGTAGGTATCCTAAGGTGGTTTCGGCTACTTCCTGAATGGCTGAGCGGCAATGCAGCCACATATTATTGGCATTTGTGTTCGACGTAGGCATACCGTAGAGTCTTTCGCTCAGCTGCTCCCTGTAGACTCTGGCAACCTCCGGTGTGCTCAGGCGCCCAATGTCGAACCTCCTCCTGATGGGCTGGTGCAGCTTTCTGACATTGGACAGTCGAGCTCTGAATCTTGCTGCTACGAGGAAGTGGTCAGGGTCGACATTTGCCCCTCTGAATATTCGCACATCCAGGATGTTTGACGAGTGCCTTGCGTCAATGAGCACATGATCGATTTGGTTGGCGGTTCGACCGTCCGGAGATCGCCAGGTTGCTGTGTGGATCCGAAGGAATCTTGTGCTACTTATCACCGCATTACGAGCTGTCGCAAAGTCAGCGAGTCGGAAGCCGTTATCTGTTGTTGTATCGTGGAGGCTGTGCTTTCCGATTACTCCGCCAAGGGTGTTTTCCTTACCGATTTTGGCGTTGAAGTCCCCGAGCACGATTTTTACATCGTACTCCGGACAAGCTCCGTAGGCGTTGTCCAGGAGGTCATAGAAGTCGTCCTTGATAGGGTCTTCAGCTTCGTCGGTAGGGGCGTGTGCACATATGTATAAGGCTGATGTTATAAAATCTGCCTCTGATGCGGATCACAGCCAGGCGATCACCTTCGATGACCTTCGACCTTAACCGCTTTCCCACGACAAATCCGCATCCCAGTAAGTGCAACCTTTTGTGACAGCTGTAATAAATGTCGCAATTTTTTTTCCTAATCATACCATTTCCTATCCAGCGTATTTCCTGGACCGCAGTAATATCCGCCTTGTACTGCGTGAGGATTCCTTCTAGTCTATGAGCAGCTTCGGGAGTGTACAGGGTTCTGACATTCCAGGAGCATACTCGCAAATCGTGTTCCTTTTTCGTGCGTTGTCGTCGTCGAGTATCCGTCCGTGTATCCGAGGCATCTTGCTCATTCATAACTTTGTTTTTTTGTTTACGTGGGCGGATTGTTAGCCCGCCGCACAACCGCCATTCTGGCCCGGTTTTTTTTTTCGCTGCATACGGTTGTTCCACTCCCAACGGTTGTTGAAGAGGCTATCCAGAGGGCGCCGCGAGGAGGCCGTATGTCAACTTGACCCGGGCATTTAAACAGGGATCGTTGCTGGCATCTCGCCAGGTTGAGAGCAATCAACAACTTTACCCTGTATGTCCGAGCCCATGCCCTCCTCAGACGAGAGACTAATTTTGTTTAAATGATATCTCAGACCGCAGTGTCCCGTTAGATAGCTGACTAGTCTTCTGATATCCCCTCTATTGAGTTTGAGTATGTCAATAGGGTGTTTGTTCAGGGGTCGTATAAGTCGTTTAGATTGACGGGGTCCCCGAACACTGTTCCAGAAGGACAGGTGTTGCGATTTTTCCCAACTGCCTAAGAAGTAATTTATCTTTGACCCGGGAATGCCGCAGAAAGGTTCCGGACCTATGTATTTGTCGCTGGAACCTTTTCTGGCAAATTGGTCGGCAATTTCATTGCCCTTGATACCTTTATGTCCTGGCACCCACCAAAGTTTGACATTGTTTCCTTTGGCGAGGTCTTGTAGGGCGTCATGGCATTCCTTGACGGTTTTTGAGTTCGTGCTGTACGAACCCAGTGCTTTAAGCGCTGCTTGGCTATCAGAGAGTATGGTGATAGTTACTCCTCTGATGCCAGTCTCGAGATTTAGATTGACGCATGTTACGATGGCATGCAGCTCTGCTTGGAAGATGCTGGGCCTTATTCCCAGGGCCTTCGAGATGTCACGTTTTGGTCTAAGGATGCCGGCACCAACGCCAGAAGCCATCCTGGAGCCATCCGTGTAGCAGGGGATCACTGTTTTCCAACGGTGAGCGGCTTGGGATCAGTATCTCAAATCTCTTGTCAAAGGTGAAGGTGTGTGGCAATGCGTCCGAGACTGTAGTAATCATATCCAGCTCGGGAAAGTGTTGTAATATGGACATGTGGCCTGCAGGTCTACATGGCATATTTGTTCCCGAGCAGAGGATTTTGATTTCACTGCGTAATGCCACCTTTTTGATAAAAAGGTGCAGTGGAGCGAGTCAAATGAGTGCTTCTTGTGCTGCTGTAGGGCAAGATGGCATAGCGCCTGTGATGCCGAGACACGCTAGTCTCTGAAGGCGTTGAAGCTTAATAATAGTAGTTTTTTGCTCAACCGTAAGTGACGATAGGTCTTACTATCGCGGTGTATAACCAGTGTACTACCTTAGGTTTAAGTCAACAGGTTTTACCGTAGGTGCGTCGGCAGACCCACATGGCCTTAGTCGCTTTCATGAGTTTATTTTTCATGTTGGAGTCCCACTTGAGTCTGCGGTCTAGGTCAATACCTAGATACTTTATCTACTCTGAAAATCCTATGTGTGTGCCATTTAGAAAGATTAAGCAGGGTTGTACCTTTCTCCTCTTTGTAAATGGGACTAAGATTGTCTTATTTGGGTTAATAGATAAACCCTCTCTGCCATACCAGTCAGAGATAAGTTGGAGCGCACGCTGCATCCGCTCACAGGCAGTGATCTCGCACTTGCCCGTAAAAATGGCTACTAGGTCATCAGCATATCCGATGACCTCGTAGCCCCGAGTGGTCAGCTTGCGTAGTAGATCGTCGATGACTATCGACCAAAACAGGGGTGAGAGGACTCCCCCTTGCGGGCATCCTCTAACCGCCGATACTGTCACTGAGACCTCTCCGCATGCGGCTGATATGATACGGCTATTTAACATCGCCCTAATCCCGTGATTAGTGGGATGGTCCACACCCCTGCAGGATAGTGCGGTGGTGATCGAATCATAGCCAGTATTATCAAAGGCTCCCTCTATATCGAGGAAGGCGCAGATTGCGATCTCCTTTTGTGTGAAACTGTTTTCAATGCACGTCACCAAGTGGTGTAGTGTATTTTCGGTAGATCGCTCTTTGCGATATGCATACTGGTTGGGATGCAGAGGTGTCTGATTTTCCAGAATACCTCTAATATGGAGCTCTATCAGTTTCTCCATTGTTTTTAGAAAGAACGAAGTCAAACTGATAGGGCGATAGGACTTAGGTTGCTCGCTTGGTTTCCCAATCTTGGGGATGAAGACAAGATTGACCTCTCTCCAAGTTTGGGGTATGTATCCCAGGTTGAAGCAAGACCTAAAAAGAACTATCAGTGATGGCAGAATTGTATTCAAGCCTTTCTGTAAGATCGCAGGAAGGACACCGTCTTTGCCTGGAGCCTTGTAGGGTTTGAATGAACTAATTGCCCATTTAACCCTGTCAGGGCTGAATAGTCTTCCAGAGACATCGAATAGGGACGTCCTGATAGTTAGTTATTAGATGTTTCCATATTCTTGAAACAGAGTGGGATCTTACTATGGCGTTTCTTTCATGTAGGAGACCTACGTTTTCTGTTCAATGGGTTTTTACCACCGAATTCACTGGGAGGAAAAAAGAAAAAAACAAAAAAAAAAAACGAAAGACAGTTGGTCGTTTGTTTTTTGTTTTTTTTTTTTTTTTGCTTTATACCGATTTACGTCGATACATCTGTTTTTGAACCAAGAGCAGTGCATACTTACTTACTTTGATGGCGCTACAGTTCGGGGTGAATCAGGGCCTCAACCAACAAGCCTCTCCACGGCCCGATCTTCGGCCAGCCGAACCTTAAATGCGGTCGTCCTCTGCTGCGTCGTCCCTCGGGGTTGGAGTCGAAGACTCTTCGGGCCGGAGCGTTGAAGTCCATTCGCTCTACATGGCCTAGCCATCTTAGACGTTGGATCCGAAGAGGTCTAACCAGGCCGATGTCGCTGTACAGCCCGTACAGTTCTTGGTTGAATCTCCTCCTCCATTCTCCGTTTACACAAACGGGACCAAAGATTGCACGCAGAATTCTCCTCTCGAAACGTCCAAGAGCCTCTTCATCCGCTTTTGACAACGTCCAAGCCTCAGCGCCCTAAAGGAGGGCCGGGATGATTAAGATTTTGTAAAGGGATACCTTAGTTTTCGAGAAAGGGCTCTACCACTCAATTGCCTCTTGAGCCCGACAAGAGTTGGCAAGAGTTATTCTGCGTTTTATCTCAGCGCTGGTGTCGTTGCTGCTTGTCACTATCGAGCCAAGGTAGACGAAGTCCTTGACTACTTCAAAAATATAGCTGCCGAAGGTGACGTTCTGACCAAGACGTCGGTGTTGTGCGTCTTTCTTGGATGACAGCATATATTTGGTATTGTCCCCATTTACACTTAGACCCACTTTCGCCGCTTCTGCTTCAATGCTTGTGAACGCCTCTTTGACGTCTCGCTTTGTTCGTCCAATAACGTCAATGTCATCTGCGTAGGCAAGCAATTGTGTGAAGTAGATCGTACCTCTTGTATTGGCCGCAGAGTCCCACACGATCTTTTCAAGAATAATGTTGAAGAAATCACATGACAGTGCGTCACCCTGTCTAAAACCTTTTTTTACATCAAAGGGGACGGTTAGTTCACCTTCGACCTTAATGGAGCAGCGAGAGTTCTCCATAGTCATCCTGCATAGTCTGACGAGTTTGGCAGGAATGTTAAAACATGACAAGGCTTTGTATAGCTCGTCTCTATAAACACTGTCATACGCGGCTTTAAAGTCGACGAAAAGATGACGGCGGCATTTTGACTATCATCGCCGTTATACAGTCTGCAAAAGTGTTCCTTCCACAATCTCAGCATCGACTGTGACTCCACTACTAGTTGTCCGTGCTCATCCCTGCAGGCTTCTGCTCTGGCTTTATAGCCTTGGCACGTTCGTTTTACTTTCTGGTAAAATTTTCGAACGTCGTTCCTGCCGTAACATCTCTCCATCTCCTCGATCTCGCGGTTCTCGTGCTCCTTCTTTTTCCTTCTCAGAAGCGCATGCTCCTCCCTCCTTTTCTGTTCATAGAGCTCGCGGGCAGCTCTCGTCCGTCGATGCAATGTGGCCATGTATGCATTCTGTTTCTCTACATGGGCCTGTCTGCACTCATCATCAAACCAGGGGTTTCTCGACGGTGGTGGCTCGAAACCGAGTATATCTGAGGCGGCCTCTCTAATGGCGTTCTGACAACGACTCCATTGCATTCTATGGTTTCTGCAGATTGCATCGGGACCTGAGAGAGCTTGAGGGAGACTTGATCGGCGAAGGTTCTGGCGGTCTCCTGCGATTGCAGCTTTCCGACGTTAAATTTTGGTGTTCTTACTCGACTCCGTTGGTTCCGAGAAATTCGCATCCGTACCTTGGCTGCAACAAGGTAATGATCCGAGTCGATGTTGGCACCTCGAAAGGTTCGGACATCTAGGATGCTGGAGGAGTGTCTGCCGTAGATCGCAATATGATCAATTTGGTTGGTTGTCGATTGATCGAAAGACCGCCAGGTCCCCTTATGGATGTTGAAGTGTGGGAATCGTGTGCTTGCTACTACCAGGTTATGTCCCGCCATAAAGTCCAATAGCCTTAGTCCGTTTTCTGACCAATGACCCGTTCAAAGACAGCTTCCTTACCCAGCTTCGCATTGAAATCTCCTAGAACGATTTTGATGTCATAGCTGGGACATTGCGCATACGTTCTGCCTAGGAGATCATAGATTGGCCTTGATGCGGATAGTTATGAGGCGTTCGCTTACATACTGGAAGCTTAAGACTTTTTTCCTGAGTCTGCCTCGAACAACAAACCGCATCCGAATAAGCGTCGTTTATTTTCTCTGTAGCAGTTCCCGTAGTATATATCACAGTTTTTCATCCGCTTTTTGCCTGGCCCATCCCATCGCACTTCTTGGAGCGCGGTAATGTCTGTCTTATAGCAGCAGTGCATACTACTATGTCCAAAAAGTAAGGTGACATTTGAATTTAAACTGCGTGCGCAAGCGCTTCTATTATTACGCTAGTAAGACTGTCTTTAACATCCGTACTAAGTTTCACATCAAAATAATCATTAGTGTTTAAGATACCATTCGTTTTGTGTGCTGCTAAAAATTAAATTTTCGATTTTGATATGTCGACATTTGTTGAGTAAGGAATTTGCATTCAATTCTGTTTGCGATATAGATTTTCTCCCATTAATTTATTGAGGACATTTATTACAGCTTTCACAAAAGATTGCACTTGTTGGGATGCGGATTTGTCGAGGGAAAGCGGTTAAGGTCGAAGGTCATCGACTTTAAACCTATATAAGTGATCGCCTGGCTATAATCCGCATCAGAGGCAGATCTTATAACATCAGTCTTATGTGTGCACACACCCCTACCGACGAGGCCGAAGACCTTATCAAGGAGGACTTCTATGACCTCCTTGTCCGGAGTACGATGTTAAAATCGTGCTCGGGGACTTCAACGCCAAAATCGGTAAGGAGAACACCTTGGCGGAGTGATCGGAAAGCACAGCCTCCACGATACAATGACAGATAACGGCTTCCGACTCACGGACTTTGCAACAGCTCGTGCGCCAGCGGTGATAAGTAGCACAAGATTTCCTCGTAAGCGAATCCGCACAGCAACCTGGCGATCTCCGGACGGTCGAACCGCCAACTAAATCGACCATGTGCTCACTGACGCAAGGCACTCGTCAAACATCCTGGATGTGCGAACATTCTGTAGAAAATTGAACGAATAACATGCATATGTATACAATACACACTTATCACCTCTTTCTTACCATCTCTTTTAACACATGACATTCTTACTATGTATTAACTAATTAATAGGGCAGTAGAATAAAGACTGCCGAAACTGTCAGTTGTGCCGAGGAGCGTTTAATTTAACAAGTAAATTTTACACATTCAGAGGGGCAAATGTCGACTCTGACCACTTCCTCGTAGCAACAAGATTCAGAGCTCGACTGTCATATGTCAGAAAGCTGCACCAGCTCACCAGGAGGAGATTCGACATTGGCCGCCTGAGCACACTGGAGGTTACCATAGTCTACAGGGAGCAGCTGAGCGAAAGACTCAACGGTATGCCTACGTCGAACACAAATGTCAATAATATGTGGCTGCATTGCCGCTCAGCCATTCAGGAAGTAGCCGAAACCACCTTAGGATACCTACCACCCCCGACTAGAAACCCGTGGTGTGATGGCGAGTGTGAGCAGAAAAAGGCAGCAACCGACGAGGCGTTCGAAAAGGCGCTGCAGAGGAAAACCAGGGCGGCGCAAGAAGAGTACCGAGCCAGAAGAAGGGAGGAGAAGAAACTACTGCAACAAAAGAAAAGGATCTTCGCAGCCTCCCAGCTCAAGGATATCGAGGAGTCTAGGGATAAGCATAAAACACGAACCTTTTACAAGAAAGCCAAAGGCCTTGCAGGAGGCTTCAAAAAGGGCACCCAGGCCCTTCAAAACTGCGAGGGTAATCCTGTCACCGACCCGCAGGGAATAGTGAATGTATTTAAGCAGCATTTTCAGCAGCTGCTTAACGAACATGGCCAAGAGTGAGTGGTAGGGACCGAGGAAATGCCAAACCCAGCAGCTGAAGTAGTCCTTCCACCCAGCATCGAAGAAGTCGGCACAGCTATTCAGAAGCTGAAGAATAACAAGGCCGCGGGCTCAGATGGCTTGCAATCAGAGCTCTTCAAGGCTGGCGGCGAGGTTCTGGTAGGGAGCATGCACCAAATCATCTGCAGAATTTGGGAAGATGAAAGCATGCCCGACGTCTGGAATACCACCTCTATTTGCCCCATCCACAAAAAAGGCGATCCTACCTCCTGCAAGAACTATAGAGGTATATCCCTGCCCAATGTCGCTTACAAGATCCTGTCCAGCGTATTGTGTGAACGTCTAAAGGCATTTTGCACCGCACTAATCGGCTGCTACCAGTGCGGCTTCCGGCCCGGCAAATCCACTATAGACCAAATTTTCACACTTCGACAAATCCTAGAAATCCTTTCATCGATTTCAAAGACGCATAAAGACAGCATTCATCGTGAAGGACTGTTTGCTGCGATGGCCAAATTCGGGATCCAGTTGTGTGGCCACGTTAAAAAATATGCGATGCACCGTGCAACTAGGTTCTAGTACTTCGGAACCGTTTGAAACATGCACCGGATTTCGGCAAGGAGATGCGCTGTCATGTGATTTTTTCAAGCTGGTGCTGGAGCAGATAGTGCGACGGGCAGGCGTCTAGGATACGTGGATGATATCGGCATCATCGCGTGTTCTCGCCGTGGCATTGTGGAAGCAATGTTGGTTTTAAGATCAATGAGGACAAAACGAAGTACATGCTGTCAAGCAAAAACCAATCCGTCGCTCACCACCTGGGACAAAATATAATAATTGACAGCTACAATTTCAAAGTGGTTAAGGAGTTTGTCTACCTCGGGGCAAACGTAAATTCCACAAATGACACCAAAGTGGAGATCCGGCATAGAATCGCCCTTGGCAACCGCTGCTACTTCGGCTTGTCCAAGCAACTGGGGTCAAAACTCCTCACTGGAAAGACCAAAGTCATGCTTTACAAAACGCTAATACTGCAAGTCTTGCTGTACTGAGCCGAAAGCTGGACGATAGGCAGGACAGCGCGGAACTGATTTTGGGTTCTTTCGAACGAAAAATACTGCGCCGGATATTTGGTCCTGTCTGTGAGGAAGGTGAATGGAGAAGAAGACACAACCGCGAACTCTACGAGCTGTACAAAGGTGTGGATGTAGTTCGGAAGGAAAAGATCCTTCGACTACACTGGCTCGGCTACATCGAGCGCATGGACATCAACGCTCCAGCTAAGAGGGTCTTCGACTCCGAGCCTCCTGGTTCGAGAAGAAAATGAAGACCGAACCGTCGGTATAAAGACCAAGTAATCGCGGATGTAAGACATCTTGGTCTTGATAACTGGAAGCAGCGTGCCTGGGACCGTCAAGGATGGAAGGCAGCTATAGCTCAGGCTCAGATCCTCCATGGATCGCTGGCCTGATAAGTAAGTAAGTAATTTCTAGAGGATGTTGCAGATAGCCTTTGGTGATGAGATTTTGTCCAAAAAAATATTTACAAGTGATTTAAAGAGGCCGTGAACGTGTCGAAGGCGAAGTGTTCCGGACGACTATTAACTTCAACTGATGAAGCTCACGTCTAAAAAATCCAAAATTTGGTGCTTACAAACCGACCGTCGATTAACAATGAGAGGTCTTGCTAATGTCGTAAGCATTCCAAAATGATCGGTCAATACTATTTTAGAGGATTGTTGGACCTCGGTCACGTTGAATTTCGACTGGTATCCAATTCCCTGTTTTTTTAATTGTTTTTGGAAGAACATCATCGACTGGAAATGTATAAAAAATGCTTACTGAGTATCAGGGCGAGATGGAACGCATTACTGCGGGAGATGGGACTTGTTTTTATTCTTACGAACCGGAAACGACCAATCAACGAAAATGATGGTGCTCAAGGTGAGGCAAGACCAAAAATGCCTCGGGAAAATCGCTTAAAAACCAAGGTCATATTGACTGTTTCCTTCAATTATCGTGATGTTGTGCATTTTGAGTTTTTTTCCGCCGGGCCACACTGTCAACAAAGAACAATATTTGAGCATTTCGCGTCGTTTGCGTGATGCTGGTGATTTTTGCACCACAATAATGCACCATCTCACACTGCATTGATTCCTCGTGACCATTTCGTATTCATTTGATTTGACACCACATCACCTCTGGCTATTCAACAAACTCAAAGGAATCCACCGGGGACATCGTTTTGAGTCGATAGAAGAAATTACAAGTCACATCGAATAGAGAGCTGAGGGCCATCGGCTTAAACAACCGTTTCGAAGAATTGGAAAATCTGTTGGCATAAGTGCATTGTATCACTTACTTACTTACTTTGATGGTGCTACAGTTCGGGGTGAACCAGGGCCTCAACCAACAAGCCTCTCCAGCCGGCCCGATCTTTGGCCAGCCGCTTCCAGTGCCGCACGCCCAGTTGGTTGAGGTCCCTTTCCACCTGTGCGCGCCACCTTAAATGCGTTCGTCCTCTTCTGCGTCGTCCCTCGGAGTTGAAGTCGAAGACTCTTCGGGCTGGAGCGTTGATGTCCATTCGCTCTACATGGCCTAGCCATCTTAGACGTTGGATCCGAAGACGTCTAACTAGGCCGATGTCGCTGTACAGCCCGTACAGTTATTGGTTGAACCTCCTCCTCCACTCTCCATTTACACAAACGGGACCAAAGATTGCACGCAGATTTTTTTTCTCGAAACGCCCAAGAGCCTCTTCATCCACTTTTGATAACGTCCAAGCCTCAGCGCCGTAGAGGAGGACCATTAAGGTTTCTTAGAGGGTTACCTTAGTTTTTCGAGAGAGGGCTCTACTACCCAATTGCCTCTTGAGCCCGAAGAAGCAGCGATTGGCAAGAGTTATTCTGCGTTTTATCTCAGCGCTGGCGACGTTGCTGCTTGTCACTACCGAGCCAAGGTAGACGAAATCCTTGACTACTTCAAAAATATAGTTGCCGAAGGTGACGTTCTGACCAAGACGTCGGTGTTGTACGTCTTTCTTGGATGACAGCATATATTTGGTATCGTCCCCATTTACCCTTAGACCCACTTTCGCCGCTTCTGCTTCAATGCTTGGGAACGCCTCATTGACGTCTCGCTTTGTTCGTCCAATAACGTCAATGTCATCTGCGTAGGCAAGCAATTGTGTGGACTTGAAATAGATTGTACCTCTTGTATTGGCCGCAGAGTCCCGCACGATCTTTCAAGAATAATGTTGAAGAAATCACATGACAGTGCGTCACCCTGTCTAAAACCTTTTTTAACATCAAAGGGGTCAGTTAGTTCACTTCCGACCTTAATGGAGCAGCGAGAGTTCTCCGTAGTCATCCTGCACATTCTGACGAGTTTGGCAGGAATGTTAAAACATGACATGGCTCTGTATAGCTCGTGTCTATAAACACTGTCATACATGGCTTTAACGTCGACAAAAAGATGGTGCGCGTCGACCTGGAATTAATGGGTCTTCTCCAAGACCTGCTGTAGTGTACATATTTGGTCTATCGTGGATTTTCCTGGCCTGAAACCACACTGGTAGGAACCTATCAGATTGTCCACGAACGGTTTCAGGTACTTACACAGTACGGCAGAGAGGACCTTGTACGCGATGTTCAGGAGGCTTGACCCTCTGTAATTAGCGCAGTCATAGGGGCCTCCTTTCTTATGGATCGGGCAAACGATACTGAGGTTCCAACAATCATCGGGCATGCGTTCTTCCGACCATATCTTGCAAATGAGTTGGTGCATGTTCCTAACCAGCTCATCGCCAGCTGCTTTAAACAGCTCCGCGGGGAGTCCGTCTGCTCCAGCAGTTTTATAAGACTTAAGTTTCGATATCGTTATCTTAATATCGTCTAGGTCGGGTGGATGGGATTCTCCTTCGTCTTTGTCCATTGTGAATGGTTCGCTCTGCCTGACGGCGGCATTTTGACTATCATCGCCGTTATACAGTCTGCAAAAGTGTTCCTTCCACAATCTCAGCATCGACTGTGACTCCACTACTAGTTGTCCGTGCTCATCCCTGCAGGCTTCTGCTCTGGCTTTATAGCCTTGGCACGTTCGTTTTACTTTCTGGTAAAATTTTCGAACGTCGTTCCTGCCGTAACATCTCTCCATCTCCTCGATCTCGCGGTTCTCGTGCTCCTTCTTTTTCCT
The DNA here is from genome assembly GCA_951905685.1 of Eumerus sabulonum. NCBI lineage: Eukaryota > Metazoa > Arthropoda > Insecta > Diptera > Syrphidae > Eumerus > Eumerus sabulonum. The sequence continues at coordinate 130,463,250 of OX645060.1, read as the reverse complement.
TCTCAGAAGCGCATGCTCCTCCCTCCTTTTCTGTTCATAGAGCTCGCGGGCAGCTCTCGTCCGTCGATGCAATGTGGCCATGTATGCATTCTGTTTCTCTACATGGGCCTGTCTGCACTCATCATCAAACCAGGGGTTTCTCGACGGTGGTGGCTCGAAACCGAGTATATCTGAGGCGGCCTCTCTAATGGCGTTCTGACAACGACTCCATTGCATTCTATGGTTTCTGCAGATTGCATCGGGACCTGAGAGAGCTTGAGGGAGACTTGATCGGCGAAGGTTCTGGCGGTCTCCTGCGATTGCAGCTTTCCGACGTTAACTTTTGGTGTTCTTACTCGACTCCGTTGGTTCCGTTCTGACGTGGTGTTGTGTAGGCTGTGTTTTCCAATGACCCGTTCAAAGACAGCTTCCTTACCCAGCTTCGCATTGGAATCTCCTAGAACGATTTTGGTGTCATAGCTGGGACATTGCGCATACGTTCTGCCTAGGAGATCATAGATTGGCCTTGATGCGGATAGTTATGAGGCGTTCGCTTGCATACTGGAAGCTTAAGACTTTCTTCCTGAGTCTGCCTCGAACAACAAATCCGCATCCGAATAGGCGTTGTTTATTTTCTCTGTAGCAGTTTCCGTAGTATGTATCACAGTTTTTCATCAAGTTTTTGTTTTAAGCAATAGGGATGTTAACCCTAAGCGCAACCCCCAACCTGGCGGGCCAGGATCCTCTTTCCCCAGGAACATATTGGTTCACTACCTGGCGGGTGCCAGTATAGCTATCCAGGGGAGGCTACGGGGAGGCTGTGTGTCAACTTGGATTGAGCAGGGACAGAGATCAAAGCTGGCGTTTGCCAAGTTAAGCGCGATCAACTTCTTTGCTCTGTTTGCTCGCTCCCTTCTCCCCTAGTGCATTGTACCAGGGAGGGATTAATTAGAAGGCGATGAAATTGATTTAGAGAAATAAATAAGGGTTTTTCAAAGTATACATATGTATGTATACTATGTCACCCTACTTGTTGAACATGCCAATATATGTATATACATTTATACATATATTTCCACCTACCTTCTACCTTCTTTTCTGCATCTTAGAGATGTATTATAATTAATAAAAGTTTCCTTTATATGAGAACTTGACCCGTCCTAATGCCGAAAACCAGTAGCCAAACAGAGGCACTCACAGAATAGTAATGCGATGACAACTATCGAACGACAAAAACCAACAATCAGTTTTAAGAAAATTTCCTTTCGAATTTATACGAGGCTCCATGTTTCGAGACCCAAAATCCTAGTGCATTTGCATTGACAGAACACATCAGGTATGTGGAAAGAAAGAGAAAAGCCGAGACAATTAAACAATTTCTATGTGGACACATAACGCACATGGCCTAAAGGTTGCATACGAATTACACTATCGCTGGACTCATAACTCATGTACTTGGTAGCGTGCGGTCGCATCCATATTAATATTCGAGAACGAGGATGTGCTGCTTAATTAAGAAGCCATAAGCAGGACGTTAATCACCATTTGATAGATACTCGTACTTTGAAATTCATGTAGTGTGAATTGGTATGCTCATTGCCGTCATGCTGTCAGGAATTTTCAATTTCAACTCAAATTGGATTGGATCGGATTGAATGGTAAATGTTTGTTGGGAACGCGCGACGACGTGGTAGGTAGACGTTTAACAACCACATTACCTATCCGATTCTTTGGAGATGATATCGTAAATCTGTCGCCTATCGCTCGTCGCGAGACGTCCAAAGAAAGTTGTTATTTTGAATGCATCTCGGAGTTTTAACTGCCGGTTGGATTTAGGGTGAAGAAATTGGTAAAATTCTTGTAAATACTACGGAGATTAACGACGTCAATAATATCCTTTCTTTTGTTATATGGGGCTAGTGCTACCATTAGCAATACGACACTGTGACCTTTGCAGATCTATTGTGCCTGCTAGCCGATTAACCGAGGAGCCTTTCCACTTCTATAATAAAGTTGGCAATGCTTCTCGTAGGAGCCAAGGTGATCCCATCGGGAGTCATAACTTCACTGAGAAAGATACGCTCCCTAAGATGGCAGAGAGCAGCACACTCACATGGTATGTGTTCCGCCGTCTCTTCGTCCTCGAGACAGAGCCGACACTCAGTTTCGGACGAGAGGCTAATTTTGTTTAGATGATATCTTAGACCACAGTGTCCTGTTAGGTAGCTGACTACTCTTCTGATATCCACCCTATTGAGTTTGAGTATGTCACTAGAGTGTTTGTTTAGGGGTCGTATAAGTCGTTTAGATTGACGGAGTACCCGGACGCTGTTCCAAAAGGACAGGTGTTGCAATTTTTCCGACTTGTCTAAGAAGAAATTTATCTTAGAACCGGGAATGCGGCAGAATGGTTCCGGACCTACATATATATTTATCGCTGGAACCTTTCCTGTCAAGTTGGTCGGCAAATTCATTGCCCTTGATACATTCATGTCCTGGCACCCTCCAAAGTTTAACATTGTTTCTTTTGGCGAGGTCTTGTAGGGCGTCATGGCATACCTTGACGGCTTTTGAGTTCGTTTTGTACGAACCCAGCGCTTTAAGCGCTGCTTGGCTATCAGAGAGTATGTTGTAGTTACTCCTCTTATGCCAGTCTCGAGATTTAGATTGACGCATGTTAGGATGGCACGCAGCTCTGCTTGGAAGATGCTGGGCTCATTCCAAGATCTCGAAGGCCCTGATCTTGCGTTTTGGTCCAAAGATGCCGGCGCCAACCCCGGAAGCCATCTTGGAGCCATCCGTGTACCACCTAAGGTCCTTGACATTTAGCAGGGGATCACTGTTTTCCCATGCTGAGCGATTTGGGATCAGTATCTCAAATCTCTTGTCAAAGGTGAAGGGTGTTGGCAATGCGTCCGAGACCGTAGTAATCATATCCAGCTCGGGAAGGTGTTGTAATATGGACATGTGGCCTACGGGTCTACATGGCATATTTGTTCCCGAGCAGAGAATTCTGATTGCACTGCGTAATGCCACCTTTTCGACAAAAAGGTGCAGTGGGGTAAGTCGGCGTCTGTGATGCCGAGACACACTAGTCTCTGAATGCGTTGAAGCTTAACAATTGTAGTTTTTTGCCCGTAGGTGATGATAGTTCTTACCATCGCGGTGTATAACCAGTGGACTACCTTAGGTTTAAGTCCCCAGGTCGGCGGGCCCACATGGCATTAGTCGCTTTCATGAATTTATTTTTCATATTGGAGTTCCACTTGAGTCTGCGGTCTAGGTCAATACCTAGATACTTTACCTACTCTGAAATCCTATGTGTGTGCCATTTAGAAAGATTAAGCAGGGTTGTACCTTTCTCCTCTTTGTAAATGGGACTAAGATTGTCTTTTTTGGGTTAATAGATAAACCCTCTCTGCCATACCAGTCAGAGATAAGTTGGAGCGCATGTTGCATGCGCTCACAGGCAGTGATCTCGCACTTGCCCGTAACAATGACTACTAGGTCATTAGCATATCCGATGACCTCGTAGCCCCAAGTTGTTAGCTTACGTAGTAGATCATCGGTGACTATCGATCAAAGCAGTGGTGAGAGGACTCCCCCTTGTGGGCATCCTCTAGACGCCAATACTGCCACTGAGACCTCTCCGCATGTGGCTGATATGATACGGCTATTTAGCATCGCCCTAATCCAGTGATCAGTGTGATGGTCCACACCCCTGGAGGATAGTGCAGTGGTGATCGAATCATAGCCTCTATGTCGAGGAAGGTGCAGATTGCGATCTCCTTTTGTGTGAAACTATTTTCAATGCGCGTCACCAAGTGGTGTAGTATATTCTCGGTAGATCGCTTTTTGCGATATGCAGACTGGTTGGGATGCAGAGGTGTCTGATTTTTCAAGATACCTCTAATATGGAGCTCTATCAGCTTCTCCATTGTTTTTAGAAAGAACGAAGTCAGACTGATAGTGCGATAGGATTTAGGTTGCTCAATTGGCTTCCCAATCTTGGGGATGAAGACAAGATTGACCTCTCCAAATTTGGCTTATGTAACCCAGGTTGAAGCAAGACCTAAAAATAACTATCAGTGGTGATACAATTGTATTTAAGCCTTTCTGTAAGATCGCAGGAAAGACACATCTTTGCCTGGAGCTTTGTAGGGTTTAGATGAGCCAATCCACCATAATTTCATATAGGACTTAAAGGATTTGCACAAAAGTTCAAGCGATGCCTCGTTTTTTTATAATAAAATCGCTTGAAAAATTCCGACAATGATCGTGGATCATTACAGACCGGTACGGACCATCATCCAAAAATGATAAAAATCTGCCAATTGCTAGAATAATCTGTGAACTCGATTTCAAGCTGGGGAACATACAACGTCGCCACGTTATTTACTATTGATATGTCATAAATAACGCAGGCGTTTGTTTGTTTAGAAGACGGTCCTTTCTATAAATAAGATTTTAGTAAGTTTTCATCTAAATATGGTTTCGTTGACCTTATTTTCCGTTACCAAAATCGAGGTATAATTAAAGACATAGAATTGAAAAGCCTTCCGCATTCTTGACGTAAGGTCTGCCGAAGGTGTTTTCAATTAAACATATACACTTCATAATTAAGTTATTCAAATTATACATGTAATTTGTTAGATGCTTCATGCGCTTTTAACCATTTTTGTGCCGCTTCATATAGTTTACTTCATGAAAAGGTATACCTTCGTTATTTATCTGAAGTCAGGCTCTTCTATTCGAAGATTCCAAAACATATTTCAAACATTTTCTCCAATATATTTAGCTTTATAAGTGTTAAATAGAGACATTCTCCTGGTTTACTTAGTGGGCGCTACAGTTCGTAGTGAACCTGGGCCTCAACCAACATGCCTCTCCACATAGCACGATCTTTCGCTAGTCTTTTCCAGTTCCGCACGCCCAGTTGGTTGAGGTCCCTTTCCATCTGTGCGCGCCACTTTAGGTGCGGCGGTCCTCTATTTCTTCGTCCCTCGGGGTTAGATTCAAAGTCTCTCCGGGCTATAACTATGGTGTTCATTCGCTCTACATGGCCTAGCCATCCTAGGCGTTGAATCCGTAGACGCCTGACTAGACTTATGTCGCTGTACAGCCCGTACAGTTCGTGATTGAATCTTCTGCTCCACCACCCATCTATGTTTATAGGACCGAAAATCGCACGCAGAATCTCTCTCTCCAAACGACCAAAGATTACTTCATCCGCTTTAGATGAAGTCCGCGTATAGCAGGACGGGTATGATTAAGGTCTCATTTAAGGTCAACTTGGTCGCACGAGAGAGGGATCTATTGCACATTTGCCTTCTAAGCCCAAACTAACTGCGGGTGGCAAGAGTAATTCTGCGCTTGATTTCGAAACTGGTGTCGTTGTTCCAAGTCACTGCGGAGCCGAGGTATATAAAGTCCTTAACTACCTCAAACTTATATTCGCCAATATGCACGTTCTGTCCAAGAAGTCGGTGGTAAATGTCCTTTTTCGATGACAGCAGATATTTAGTGTTGCCCTCATTAACTCCAATTTTTGCCGCCTCCATCGCAATACTCGCAAGCGCCTCATTGACATTTCGCTGTGATCTACCTAATATGTCAATGTCGTCGGCGTATGCAAGGAGTTACGAGGATTTGAAATAGATTACGCCTCTTGTATTGGCCTGTTATTTTTCCACAATCATTTCCAGCATGATGTTAAAAAAATCACACGACAGCGCCTCGCCCTGTCTAAATAACATTTTGACTTCGAAACTATCGGTCAGCTCTGCACCGATTCGGTTGGAGCAGCGAGCGTTCTCCAGAGTCATCCTGCAAAGTCTGACGAGCTTAGCAGGGATGACAAAAGTAAACATGGCATTATATAGCTCGTCTCTAATTACGCTGTCGTATGCGGCCTTGAAGTCGACGAATAGATGGTGGGTGTCGACTTGCAATTCATTGATTTTCTCCAGGTCGATTGTGAACTTCCCTGACCCGAAGCCTGACCCGATGAGGACCTATCAGCTTATTTACGATCGGCTTCAGGCGTTCACACGAAACGGCAGCGAAGATCTTGTAGATCTGTAGTTGGCGCAGTCAAAGGGGTTCTCCTTTTTGTGGATCGGGCAAACAATGCTGAGACTCCATTCCTCGGGCATGCTTTCGTCTGACCATATCTTACAGATGAGCCGGTGCATGTTCCTAACCAGCCCACCCCAGCTGCCCTGAAGAACTCAACTTCGTCGAGGTCAGGGGGACGGAATTCTTTGCGATCTTCGTCATTAAAAAATTGACTATTCTGCCTGACGGCGGTATGTTGGCTATCGTCGCCGTTATACATCGCAGAATTTTCCTCTCGAAACGACCAAGGGCATCTTCATCCGCTTTTGTTAAGGTCCAAGCCTCTGCGCCGTAAGGGAGGACAGGGATGATTAAGGTCTTATATAGTGTCACCTTGTTTTTCCGAGAGAGGGTTCTACTTCTCGATTGCCTCTTGAGTCCAAAGAAACAGCGGTTGGCAAGAGTGATTCTGCGTTTTATCTCAGCACTGGTGTTGTTGTCGCTGGTCATCAGTGAGCCAAGGTAGACGAATTCCTTGACTACTTCAAGGTTATATCCGCACATGGTGACGTTCTGGTTTGGTTTATTTGGATTTACCTTCAGTAACCTAGAGGCCCATCTTAGCCGCTTCTACCTCAACGCTTACAAAGGTCTCATTGACGTCTCGCTGTGTCCGTCCAATCCCCTCACTGTCATCGGCGAACCCAAGCAATTGCGTAGACTTGAAGTAAATCGTACCTCTTGTGTTGGCCAGTGACTCTTGCACGGTCTTTTCAAGTACGATGTTGAAAAAGTTGCATGACAGCGCGTCACCTTGTCTAAATCCTTTTTTAACACCAAAGTTCTCGGTTTGCTCATTACCGACCTTAATGGAGCAGCGAGAATTCTCCATTGTCATCCTGCACAGTCGGACGAGTTTGGCAGGTAGCTCAACTCTATACATGCTGTCACATGCAGACTTGAAATCGACGAAGAGGTGGTGAGTGTCGATTCGGTATTCCTGGGCCATCTCCAAGATCTGCCGTAGCGTAAATATTTGGTCTATTGTGGATTTACCTGGCCTGAAACCACAATGATAAGAGCCGATCAGGTTATTCACAAACGGTTTCAGGCGTTCACACAATACGGCAGAGAAGATCTTATATGCGATGTTAAGGAGACTTGTTCCCCTATAGTTGGCGCAGTTATAGGGGTCTCCTTTCTTATGGACCGGGGAAACGATGTTGAGATTCCATTCGTCGGGCATGCTTTCCTCCGTCCATACCTTGCAAATGAGATGGTGCATGCACCTTACCAGCTCATCTCCAGCCGCCTTATGAAGCTCAGCAGACAGGCCGTCTGCGCGCGCGGCTTTATTAGACTTAAGTCTTGATATCGCTATTTTGACTTCGTCTAGGTCGGGTGGACTGAATTCTGTTACATCGTCGTCCATTACGAATGGCTCGTTCTGCCTGACAGCGGTATCTTATCTATCATCGCCGTTATACAGTGTGCAGAAGTGGTCCTTCCAAATCCGCAGCATCGACTGCAAGTCAGGCTTTGTATGCCTTCTGCTTTTCTGCATGAATTCTTCTACACTCGTCATCGAACCAGGTGTTGTGTTTGGTGGAGCTTTAAGACCCAGCACTTCTGTTGCTGTGCCCTTCAGGGCTTGTTTGCACAGGCTCTACTGACTGAGTAGAGAATTGAGGTGTATCGGAGAGCTTTAGGGAGACGCGGTTGGCAACGGCACTTGCGATTTCAAACTCTACTCCGCGGTGTTCGTGTTATCCATTGACGTATCTTGGCTACTAGAAGATAGTGGTCAGAGTCGATATTCGCTCCTCGGAAAGTACGAACATCAAGAATAGTGGAGGAGTGTCTGACGTTAATCGCGATATGATCAATCTGGTTGGTGGCTGATTGATCGCGGTCGCGCAGCAGGTATTAGAAAAATTTAATTTCGCTGTCAACTCAGATCAAGGACAAGGAAGTTAAATTAGGTTGTTCGTTTGAATTATACTTACATAAGTAGGTAGGTAGGTAGGATCGTAGCCTTCCCAGAATTGAGAAGAATATACATACGCCAGGGAGGCCCGTTGTGCAGCTACGAGGGGGTTTTGCCCCCCTATTCGTGGAACCATTTTGTGCTTCTTAGGAAGTTAAGAAGATCAGGTATCCCTACTTTGTGAACATCTGTCAGACCGTTAAGGAAGTAAGAGCCTAGGTAACGTTTCCTGATATTGCAAAATGCTGGACAGGCACAGAGAAGGTGGTGAATGGATTCGACCTCCTCCTCGTTCTGACAGCTTCTGCAGAAATCGTTCGGAACTATTCCTAGTTTTTGTGCGTGACTGCCAATGAGGCAGTGTCCTGTGATGACACCGATGACTTTGTAGAAGTCAGTTGTTTTTAGGGAGATTATACTCCTTGTTCGTTGACTGTCAAGCCGAGGCCAGATTTGTCTGGTGATGACGCAGGTATGTCCCTGGGTCCGTCTCAGATTATGTTTAATGGTTGTAAGGGGTACTCCCTCACAAGCCACGATTGATTGTAGCGTCGTTCCTTGTTTGGCCAGTGTGTCAGCTTTTTCGTTTCCTGTAATGTCGCTGTGTCCCGGTACCCAGATATGCTGTATGTTGAACTGTTCTGCCATCTTGTTAAGAGATAGGCGACAGTCGAGACTAGATTTTGATGTGTACACATAGGACTCCAACGACTTTAAGGCTGCTTGACTGTCCGTGAGAATGCGAATATCCGTGGTGGATATTACGTTCCACTTCAGCCAAGGCAAGGCCTCTTTTATTGCCAGACAGTTCCGCCTGGAAAACGCTGCAGTGATCTGGTAATTTTAGAGCTTTATGCAGCTTAAGTTGTTTGCAGAATACTCCACTGCCCACACCGTCTTTGGTTTTTGGTTTTAGACCCGTCAGTGTAAAAATCCACGCATTTTCTGCGGGGTTGAGTTTGTCGAGTCTTACATAGGTAACATATTGCAAATATTGTAACGATTGGTTTATGAATTTATTCCTGTCCCTTACTCTAAAGCTGGTAATTGCGAGAATTCTTTTTACAAGTGTCAACAAACTCTTAAGAATTTACTCCAAGGATGATGATGAACTTTTTTAATTGCCAATTCACACTCAAGTTTCTTACATAAAATATAAAAAAAAAAACAAACGCCTATACATACTTGTACCTTCAATATGATTACTGTCGCGATCCGGACACGTTCCATACAGACTGTCATTTCTTCAGCACAGACCAGTTTCCTTCTAGTCTAGTAACTCTTTTTTTCCAGCCTTCATTGGAGGTAATTTAGTAGCATTTAAAGGTAACAACCATAACTATGACAAATGTACGCAAAGAAAAAAAACCAAAGTAAGCACATGCCAAGTCAAGCAATTAAACTTCTGTTGTTGTTTTTGGCTTTGGACGCAAGTATTCGAGTAGCTCTCGATCTCGGGTCAAACGGTGCGCTACAGATGTACAAGAGAATGCGCGCACGCTCGTCGAGCTAAAGCGGCACTCAAAAGTGCCGCAAATTTACGACTTTACCTCAATTCGGACATGGCTCAACAACAGGCGGATGACACAAGGACCGGCATTAAATTTTAATTATTTTTGTTGTTCGTTTTCTGCCACAAATGTGTGTTCTACATCTAGAAAGCTTTCCTTGTTATTTCTTTTTTATTCTTTCGTTGTTCTGAAGTTGCTCTGGGGCTATTCCCTTGCTTTTGACTGTAATGTTTAATATCGCTATTCGCTCGGCCTTTGTTTTTGGGGCTTTCGTTTTAGCTGTTTCGTTTGTGGTCGTTTGTTTTATTTGAATACGGTGCCGAAGAGTAATTTTAAAATAAATTCTTTACGTGCGCCGAATATGAAATGCCGAGTTGCGGTTGCCGCACGATGGTTTTCGGCTCATAAACATTAGCTGTCGTGCAGATTTGTTACGGGATGAGACATTGCACGGTCGGGTATTACAGACCCATATGTGCTTCGGCAACTAGACGGGGGACGGAACTCAACTAACCGGCGTAAGTGATCATGAACATGGTGCGGACGGTACTAGTGTGTTTCGGAGAATACACTTGCTTCCATTTTTTTTTTTTTTGTTTGGCTTATAATGTTTAACCAACATCGTGGCTTGTAGACATACATACATATGTATATATGAAATGTTTATGTCAATTTTCACTTTTTGTCAAAATAGCTTTAAAATACAATACGCTCTTGAGCTAAGCCAGTTCCCATCGTACGTGTGATTGATACATTCTACTCATAACAAGTGGTATCGCTATCGACGACAAACAATGTTCTTCACTTCGTACAGGCGCAGTGAGAATTCAAATGCATGGATCACAGGTGAGGAAAATCATTAAATCAATGTCCTGTCCTATTCTCTTTGAAAGCCACCCAGGAGTTAACTGGTTAACCGCCATCGCTACTATTGCCGTTCATTGTGTTGTTGTTGTTATTTATATTGATATTTCTTTCTAGCTGGGGTTATTTGACAGTCCTATGCATTCCTGTACACAAGTGACAGTAGGCATGTTAACACCAATAAATTTACGTACAATGAGTAATGTGTTCGATCACGAGTCACTTGTATTCGGTAGCCTTATTATTAATTCCACTCAACCGTGGTCTTCCTGGAAGAATGCCTGTGCCATGCTTGCCCGGATGAAGGGCTCAGTGAGATTCATGCGCAATTCATTGTATACGCATGATCATTTGGTTGGGTTCCTTACTGATATTTGCAATTAAAATCCTATTTAGACAATGGAGTATTCTTTCTTTGGTGGCGTTACAGCCCATGAAGGACCAGGGCCAAGCTTCTCTCAATCACCCATGTTGTGTGTGATTTATTTTTCACACAGGTGAAAGGGACCTACAGTTTAATGCCGATTCCGAACGGCGTGAGTTGAGAAGGTTTTTCCGAGGTTTGGCATGAAGGTTTTTCATGCCAGTACCCCGCCGAGGAGGGACGCCGCGAAATAAACGTTCGATGGCGTTGGTGTTATCGGGATCCGAACTCGCTCATCGTGCGTCAGAGTCCAACACATTAACCATTGCGCTACGGCGATGGAGTATTAGGTTTACTTAAAAAATAAAACTTTTGTCTAAGCGCGGGTTACATTACGGAAGCCAGTTACCTCTCTTCTTAATATGTTTATCATTTTGAACTTGTTTGCTTTGATAAGCAAAGCAACAATTGTGCACTTTCTCATTAGCCACCATGGCTCTTTCAAACTCTCTTTGTACAGAGATAAAGCTTGAGATAGAGCCCGACATTTTTAATGTGTGTATATATGACAACGCCTATTTGGATGCAGATTTGTTGTTCGAGGTGGACTTACGCAAAAAGTCCTTAGCTCCCAGCATATAAGCGAACGCTTCATAACAATCCGCATCAATGCTATATTCGGTAACATCAGCTTGATATGCATTCACGCCCCCATAGAAGAAGAGTCAGAGTCAGAGATGACTTCTATGACCTCCTAGATAGATTATTGTAGGAGATTTCAACGCGAAGCTGGGTAAGGAGGATATCTTTGAACGGGTCGTAGGAAAGCAAAGCGTACACTACAACACTGCGGCAGATTTTGGAGAAGACCCATGAATTTCAGGTCAACATACAACACCTTGTTGACCTTGTGGACGCCATGTTATGTTTTGACATCCCTGCCAAGCTCGTCAGGCTGTGCAGGATGACGTTGGAGAATTCTCATTGCTCCATTAAAGTCGGTAAGGAGTTGACCAAAAAAGGATTCAGACAGGGCGACGCACTGTCGTGTGATTTTTTCAATATCATCCTTGAAAAGATCGTGCGGGATTCACTGGCGAATACAAGAGGCACCATCTATTTCAAGTCTGCACAATTGCTGGCATACGCTGATCACATTTACGTAATTGGGAGAACGCAGCGAGACGTCAATGAAGCTTTTGTGAATATTGAAGCAGAAGCGGCTAAAGTGAGTCTGAAAGTAAAAGAGGGAAAAACCAAATATATGCTGTCGTCAACGAAAGACGCACAACACCGTCGTCTTAGCCAGAACGTCACTATTGGCAGCTATAACTTTGATATAGTCAAGGATTTTGTCTACCTTGGCTCACTAATAACCAGCGGCAACGACACCATCTCTGAGATTAGACGCAGAATAACTCCTGCCAACCGCTCTTTCCTCGGCCTTAAGAAGCAAGTGAGTAGAAGAGCCCTCTCTCGGAAAACTGAGGTGACCTTCTATAAGATCTTAATCATCCCGTTCCTCATATACCGAGGCCTAGACATTGTTAAAAGTGGATGAAGAGGCCCTTGGTCGTTTCGGAAGGAAAATTCTGCGTACATTCTTCGGACCCTTTTGTGTTGACGGAGAGTGGAGGAGAAGATTCAACCACGAACTGTACGGGCTGTACAACGACATCGGCCTAGTATATCGTCTACGGATCCAACATCTTAGATGGTTAGGCCATGTAGAGCGAATGGACAGCACAGCTCCGGCCCGATGAATCTTGGACTTCAACCCGAAAGGACTACGTTGCAGAGGACGGCCGCATTTTTCCAGGCCGCACTGCAAAAACTAGCAAAAGATCGTGCCAGCGGGAAAGGCTTGTTGGTTGAGGCCCAGGTTCACCTCGAACTGTAGTGTTACGTAAGTAAGTAAGTAAATATGTATGTATGTCGAAATATCTTCTTTTATGGCATTACAGTCCATAAAGGGCCAGTGCCGAGCTTCTCTCAGAATCACCCATGTTTTGGTGTGTGATTTGGTTTTTGCACAGTTGAAAGGGATCTACAATTGAATGCCGATACCGAACGGCGTTACTCGAGAAGCTTTTCCATGGCAAGTATTCTACGGGGGGTTTTGCCAGTACACCGCCGAGGAGGAACACCGCAAAATAAACATTCGATGGGGCTGGTGTTAACAGGATCCGAATCCGCTCATAGTGCGTCAAAGTCCAATACAGTAAACCCTGCACCACGACGCCCTCGTACTCACTTATGTCGAAATAATTATATTAAATCATGTTGTTTGTTTGTTTATTAAATAGTCTTCGGACTATTCATAACTCGCGCTTGGAACAATCCATGCGTCCCTATGCTATATCTTCTTTTCCCATAATAGGAACATTACCTCTAATCGCACACTTTAACCTGGAGGGCTGGCGAGATGCCAGAAGCGATCCCTATTTAAATGGCCGGGTCAAGATGACATACGGCCTCCTCGCGGCGCCCTCTGGATAATCTCTTCAACAGCCGTTGGGAGGTGAACAAACGTATGCAGAGACAAAACCCCGACCAGAATGGCGGTTGTGCGGCGGGCTAACAATCCGCCCACGTAAAAAAAAGAAAAGTTATGAATGAGCAAGATGCCTCGGGTACGCGGACGTATACTCGACGACGACAACGCACGAAAAAGGAACACGATTTGGGAGTATGCTCCTGGAATGTCAGAACCCTGTACGATCCCGGAGCTGCTCATAAACTAGAAGGAATCCTCACGCAGTACAAGGTGGATATTACTGCGGTCCAGGAAATACGCTGGATAGGAAACGGTATGATTAGGAAGAAAAATTGCGACATTTATTACAGCTGTCTAAAAAGGTTGCACTTACTGGGATACGGATTTGTCGTGGGAAAGCGGTTAAGGTCGAAGGTCATCGACTTTAAACCTATAAGTGATCGCCTGGCTGTGATTCGCATCAGAGGCCCCTACCTCAGCAGCTGAGCGAAAGACTCTACGGTATGCCTACGTCGAACACAAATGGCAATAATATGTGGCTGTATTGCCGCTCAGCCATTCAGGAAGTAGCCGAAACCACCTTAAGATACCTACCACCCCCGACAAGAAACCCGTGGTATGATGGCAGGTGTGAGCAGAAAAAGGCAGCAACCGACGAGGCGTACCAAAAGGCGCTGCAGAGGAAAACCAGGGCAGCGCAAGAAGAGTACCGAGCCAGAAGAAGGGGGGAGAAAAAACTACTGCGACAAAAGAAAAGAATCATCGCAGCCTCCCAGCTCAAGGATATCGAGGAATCTAGGGATAAACATAAAACACGATCCTTTTACAAGAAAGCCAAGGGCCTTGCAGGAGGCTTCAAAAAGGGCACCCAGGATCTTCGAAACTGCAAGGGTAATCTTGTCACTGACCTGCAGGGAATAGTGGATGTATTTAAGCAGCATTTCCAGCAGCTGCTTAACGAGCATGACCAAGAGAGTGTGGTAGGGACCTAAGGAAATCCCAACTCCAGCCGCTGAAGTAGTCCTCCCACCCAGTATCGAAGAAGTCGGCACATCAATTCAGAAGCTGAAGAACAACACGGCCGCAGGCTCAGATGGCTCAGGCGATCCTACCTCTTGCAAGAACTATAGAGGTATATCCCTGCTCAATGTCGCTTACAGGGTCCTGTCCAGCGTATTGTGTGAACGTCTAATGGCATTTTGCACCGCACTAATCGGCAGCTACCAGTGCGGCTTCCGGCCCGGCAAATCAACTATAGACCAAATTTTCACACTTCGACAAATCCTGGAAAAGACCAACGAGTTTCGAATCGATACACACCATCTTTTCATCGATTTCAAAGCCGCATACGACAGCATTCATCGTGAAGAACTGTTTGGTGCGATGGGCGAATTCCTGATCCCGGCAAAACTGATCCAGTTGTGTCGTGCCACGGTAAAAAACACGCGATGCACCGTGCAATTCGGTTCTAGGACCTCGGAAACATTTGAAACATGCTCCGGATTTCGGCAAGGATATGCGCTGTCATGTGACTTCTTCAACCTGGTGCTGGAGCAGATAGTGCGACGGGCAGGCGTCAACAGGGAAGCCACTATCTTTTACAAGTCCATCCATCTGCTAGGATACGCGGATGATATCGACATCATCGCGTGTTCTCGCCGTGGCATTGTGGAAGCATTCACGGCAATTGAAGAACAGGCGAAACGAGTTGGTCCTAAGATCAATGAGGACAAAACGAAATACATGCTGTCAAGCAAAAACCAATCCGTCGCTCACCACCTGGGACAAAATATAACAATTGACAGAAACAATTTCGTGGTAGTTTAGGAGTTTGTCTAGCTCGGGGCAAACGTAAATTCCACAAATGACACCACAGTGGAGATCCGGCATAGAATTGCCCTTGGTAACCGCTGCTACTTCGGCTTGTCCAAACAACTGGGGTCAAAACTCCTCACTCGAAAGACCAAAGTCATGCTTTACAAAACGCTCATTCTGCCAGTTTTGCTGTACGGAGCTGAAAGCTGGACGATAAGCAGGACAGCGAAGCTGATTTTGGATTCTTTCGAAAGAAAAATTCTGCGCCGGATATTTGGTCCTGTCTGTGAGGACGGTGAATGGAGAAGAAGACACAAAGACACAACCGCGAACTCTACGAGCTGTACCAAGATGTGGATGTAGTCCGGGAGGCAAGGATCCGTCGACTACACAGGCTCGGCTACATCGAGCGCATGCACATCAACGCTCCAGCTAAGGGGGTCTTCGACTCCGAGCGTCCTGGTTCGAGAAGAAGAGGAAGACCGAACCTCCGGTATAAAGACCAAGTAATCGCGGATGTAAGACATCTTGGTCTTGACAACTGGAAGCAGCGTGCCCGGGACCGTCAAGGATGGAAGGCAGCTATAGCTCAGGCTCAGATCCTCCATGGATCGCTGGCAAGTAAGTCTAACACCCATAAATCCTTTTGGGTAAAGGTAGTGTCCTGTCGCTTTTTAGCATTCTAGCACACCACGTAAAGATGATTGGGAGAAAGGTCTAATTAACAGATGCGGTAGGTAGACATTCAAAGCTCTTTTTTATAAGGCTAGTTGTCACTTGGAAAAAAATTGATGAAGCGTTCGGGGTTCCCAAATTGATTTCATAAACGCTACAATATCACCATCAAAACGATTAGTTAATCGATTCAATCGGGTAACAGAATAAATGCCAAGAAAACGACTCTATACAACGGCACGCCCGGTCGATAGCCATAATTTGTTTGCTACACTTGTTAAAAATAATAAATGCGGATACAAATCAAAATGAGCAGAATGTAGCGAGCAAAAGACGGTGATCGGCGAAAAGAGTGGGCAACAATCAAGTTGAAGAATATGGCACTCGTACAGGGCCCATTAGCACTGCCTTTGGCACAGTGCGGATATCAGAATATCGTATTGGATATCAGCACAATTACGGCAATACGCTGAGCTGTCTAATTTGTTGTCTTAAATAAGTTTAACAGCGATGCAACATAAGCCCAAACATGATAGCATAGTGCTTGCCTACCGAATGACACGATTGCGTTGATGTGCTTGCGCTGGTCCCGATCACCGTCCGCCCGTCCACAACAAGCCTACCACTAAGAAGTTGATGATGTAGCTGAGGTATAGGAAGCAAAACGTAGATGTTCTCTACTGTTGGCCGGATCTGGATCTGAATCTCGGACGTTGCGTGTGCACTTGGTGCAACCGTTTATATAAAATGAATTCAAAAATCATAAATTAACCCTTCTCCGTTGTCTTTTTATCTCTTCTCTATCTGCAGGTGAGATCTCTCCCGGTGCTGTATCACCACCACCTTGCTTCTTGTTTGCTGAAGCACACCAGTAACAATAACAACAAATAGCAGAGGATGCAATGCGACTAAAACGAATGATGAGGATGAGGACGATGACGATGACGACTCTTCTTCTTAAGGAGAAAAACATTTGATCCAACTGCTGTCATCACTTCTGTTGGTCGATGTTGTACAAGCTTTTGAACAGAAGATTTTCTGCGGAAAATCGCACCGATGCTGTCCTATAGCATCGCATACAGTCACTTATGTGCGAGTGTATATACAATGTGGGCCAGAGTGAATCTCGTAGGCAGGTGAGCATTGAACATCTCGTCGTATCAGTTGGTATTTAAGGGGAACTTGATTACAACTATACACAATTCGGGCGGCTGGTGTATATATAATCATGCATTGGCTACTTAAAAATAAATAACGAATTGGTGGTCGGTATAGAGTTTCTTCCGATTTCCTTGCAAATCAAGGAAGACCGAGAATCTGACCATGGTATAACTGCTGGCCTGATCGTCAGTACCGTGTCCCAGTACTGAATCGTGATTCCCGACTTTTCAACCTACCACAAATGTCCGAGAAGGTTGTTCCTACTGACGTTGTGCTGATTGTTGTTGCTATCGTTCGCCAACAAGTGGGTACTGAGCATCCTCTCTCACATTTGTATACGTAGGTCGACATTCACATAATTCAAATGGCGAGGGCGCATACAAATTAGTCGTATGCAAAAATATTTTATTATTTGTTTCGCAGGTTAAGTTTTGGATGTTGCTGCTATAGCTGTAGCTGTGACTGTAGCCTTGAGGCGATACTACGTGTTCACGGCAACGATTTGCTGCGTGTAACTCGAAACCTTGTGCGGTGGATGGTTCGGTTCTCCTGAATTCTTTTTTTATGAATTCCGCCCTTTTTTTCTCCTCGTCCCAAATGCATTTCGACTCATAGTGTCGACGACGGTCGGTTACTGGTCGTCGGGGTAGTCGGCGTTTTGATTCTTTGAGGTTTTCAAACGATTACCGCCAAATCCAGCACTGAATACTAAAGCTTAACAATTTCTGTGAATTCTGGTTACGTTTTATGTAATTTGGTTTAATTTATTTATTTATTTTTGATAAGGGATAGTCGTATATCACCAAGTCGTAGGCTAATCATCTTACTTACGTACTTACTTACTTATCAGGCCTGCGATCCATGGAGGATTTGAGCCTGAGCTATAGCTGCCTTCCATCCTTGACGGTCACGGGTCCTCATTGATCTTAAGCCCGACTCGTTTCGCCTGTTCTTCAATCGCCGTGAATGCTTCCACAATGCCACGGCGAGAACACGCGATGATGTCGATATCATCCGCGTATCCTAGCAGCTGGATGGACTTGTAAAAGATAGTGCCTTCCCTGTTGACGCCTGCCCGTCGCACTATCTGCTCCAGCACCAGGTTGACGAAGTCACATGACAGCGCATCTCCTTGCCGAAATCCGGTGCATGTTTCGAATGGTTCCGAGGTCCTAGAACCGAGTTGCACGGTGCATCGCGTGTTTTTTAGCGTGGCGCGACACAACTGGATCAGTTTTACCGGGATCCCGAATTCGGCCATCGCCCCAAACAGTTCTTCACGATGAATGCTGTCGTATGCGGCTTTGAAATCGATGAAAAGATGGTGTGTATCGATTCGAAACTCGTTGGTCTTTTCCAGGATTTGTCGAAGTGTGAAAATTTGGTCTATAGTTGATTTGCCGGGCCGGAAGCCGCACTGGTAGCTGCCGATTAGTGCGGTGCAAAATGGTTTTAGACGTTCACATAATCCGCTGGACAGGATCTTGTATGCGACATTGAGCAGGGATATACCTCTATAGTTCTTGCAAGAGGTAGGATCGCCTTTTTTGTGGATGGGGCATATAGGCTAATCATCAGGTATTCAAATTCATTTGCATATTCCACTCGATGTTTACATCCCTTAGCGACGATATCTTTTCCGTTAATAAAACGTTCTTATATCGCACGTGTATTCTTCCATGAACGATTTTATTTCGCATTTCTTAGATATAGTTACATAGCTGATTAGATGCTAGTTTATTGAGGTTGAATAAGTTCGTAACGTTTTTTTTTTTTAGCTTAAGCAAAATTCAATTATATTTCTTAAAGTTCACAAATAAATTTTTTTCTTGCTTCTGAACAGCCAGTTGCATTTCGCCCCTTCAACATTTCTCCCGCAATACACGTCTCTCTAGGAATGCTCACCAATATACTCTGAAGCCCGCTTTCGGACGTACTGTCAAATATAGAGAATCTTTCATTAACCGAACCACACGAATCTGGAACTCCCTGCCGGATTCGGTTTTCCCCCCTCAATGCAACATGCAAGCATTTAAGATCAATGTCCATCGGCATCTCCTCTATTCCTCTTCCTCTCTACCTTCTGCCCGCACTGTGTCGGCGACATAATAAGGTTATTTTAGACCTTGAGTGCGCGCAAATTAAAAAAAAAAAAAAATCAGTGGTTTTACGGTTATGGTTTGCTAGACCATAGCCCAACCGACACTAATCCTGTTTGGTGACGCGGGATACTCGCCATTAGGCCTCTTCCGTCAGTTATTTCAATTGTAAGGATATTTGAGGAGGTGGAAGTAGGACCTGACTAGCAGAGCTGCAAGGTGTTCGGCTGCAGATGCTCTTACTCGCTTTTTGTCGAGCCAGCATTCGTCGGCAGATGCTACCCCTACGAGGCCTTTGCTAGTCCTTTACCCTCCAAACTTTTATAACATCAGCCTCATATGTGTCCATACCCCCACGGAAAACAAGGATGACTCCATCAAAAATGATTTCTTTCATTTCCTAGACAGAACATATACCAAATGCCCCAGCTATGATACCAAAATCATACTTGGAGATTTTAACGCTAGCCTGGGTAAAGGAAGCATCGTTAAACGGGTCATCGGCAAACACAGCCTACATGACACCACTCCACTATTCTCGATGTTCGTACTTTCCGATGAGCGAACATCGACTCAGCCAAGATACGTCAACGGATAACACGAACAGCGTGGAGTAGAGTTAGAACACCAAGCTATGACGTCAGGAAGCTACTATCGCCGGAGATCGCCAGTGCTTTTGCCAACCGCGACTCCCTTAAGCTCTCCGATACACCCCAATCCTCAACTCAGTCAGTAGAGTAATAATGGAAACAAGCCCTGAAGAGCACAGCAATGGAAGTGCTGGGTCTTAGAGCTCCACCACGACTAAACACCTGGTTCGATGACGAGTGTAGAAGGATTCATGCAGAAAAGCAGGAGGTATACAAAGCCTCACTACACAAAAAAAAAAAAAAAAGAAAAGAACAAGAGCTCCACGAGCTTAAAAGAAGGGAGGAACATAGGCTTCTCAAGAGAAAAAAGAAAGAGCACGAGAGGCGGGCTATTGAAAACTTGGAGAGGTGCTATTGCAGGCACGACGTTCGAAGATTTTATCAATGGATAAAACGAACGTCTCAAGGCTATAAAACCCGAATGGAGGTCTGTAAGGATTAGAACGCACACCTAATAGTAGAATCGCAGTCGATGCTGAGAATTTGGAAAAACCATGTCTGCAGACTGTTGGTATTTCGTATTTATTGTGGCACAGATTTTAGGTAATTACAATTGGGTTATACAGAGATTTGGTTATAATTACCTTACTACTAAAATAAATACAATAATTTAGATAATATATCATAGAGTTAGCCATATTTGAAGGAAAAGCCACTAAAAACCTTCATTAAAGTCTGCAGACTGTTTAACAGCGATGAGAGGCAACATACCGCCCTCAGGCAGAATGATCCATTTCTTAACGACGAAGATCGCAGAGAATTCCGTTCCCCTGACCTCGACGAAGTTGAGATTGCCATGTCGAAACTCAAGTCGAATAAAGCTGCTGGCGCAGATAGATTGTCTGCTGAGCTCTTCAAAGCGGCTGGGGGTGAGCTCATCTGTAAGATATGGTCAGAGGAAAGCATACCCGAGGAATGGAGTCTCCGCATTGTTTGCCCGATCCACAAAAAAGGAGACCCCTTTGATTGCGCCAACTACAGAGGAATAAGTCTCCTTAATGTCTCATACAAGATCTTCCCTGCCGTTTTGTGTGAACGCCTGAAACCGTTCGTAAATAAGCTGATAGGTTCTTATCAGTGTGCCTTCAGACCATCCATCAAATCTCCACACTACGGCAGATCTTGGAGAAAACCAATGAATTTCAAGTCGGCACTCGTCACTATTCATCGACTTCAAGGCCGCATACGACAGCGTAATTAGAGACGAGCTGTATAACGCCATGTTTACTTTTGACATCCCTGCTAAGCTGGTCAGACTATGCCGAATGACTCTGGAGAATGCTCGCTGCTCCATCCGTATCGGTGCAGAACTGACGGATAGCTTCGAAGTCAAAAAAGGATTTGACAGAGCGAGGCGCTGTCGTGTGATTTTTTTAACATCATACTGGGATTTATCGTGCAAAAATAACAAGCCAATAAAAGAGGCACAATCTATTTCAAATCCTCGCAACTCCTTGCATACGCCGACGACATTGATATAATAGGTAGATCACAACAAGATCTCAATGAGGCGTTTGCGAGTATTGAGAAGGAGGCGGCAAAATTGGTTTGGCAGTTAATGAGGGCAAGGCTAAATATCTGCTGTCATCTAAAAAGGACACTTACCACCGATGTCTTCGACAGAACGTGCATATTGGCAGATATAAGTTTGTGGCAGTTTAGGATTTCATATACCTCGATTTCGCAGTGACCTGGAACAATGACACCAGTTTCGAAATCAAGCGCAGAATTACTCTTGCCAACGGCTGCTTCTTTGGGCTCAAGAGGCAATTGAGAAGTTGAGCCCTCTCTCGTACGACCAAATTGACCTTATATGTATAAGATGTTAGTTATCCCGGTCCTGTTACACGGCGCAGAAACATGGACTTTATCTAAAGCAGATGAGGAAATCCTTGGTCGTTTCGAGAGAAAGATTCTGCGTGCGACTTTCGGTCCTATAAACACAGAGGGGGGTTGGAGGAGAAGATTCAGTCACGAACTGTACGAGTTGTACAGCGACATGGTCTAGTCTACAGATTCAACGCCTAAGAAAGCTAGGCCATGTAAAGCGAATGGACATCACAGCTCTAGTCCGGAGAGTCTTTGTATCTAACCCTGAGGGACGAAGAAACAGAGGACGACCGCACCTGTGATGGGGCACACAGATGAAAGGGGACCTCAGCCATCTGGGTGTGAGGCAATGGAAAAGGCTTGCAAAATATCGTGCTAGTACTGTAGCGCTCGGCAAAAAGAGAAGAAGAAGGGTGGATTCGCGGAACTTTAAATGCCTCCACAGACTGAGTGTATTGGAAGATACTTACTTACTTACTTACTTAAGTGGCGCTACAGTCGGGTGTGAACCTGGACCTTAACCAACAAACTTCTCCAGCTGGCACGGTATTATGCCAGCTGTTTTCAGCGACGCATTCCCAGTTTGTTAAGGTCCCCTTCCACCTGTGTGCGCCACCCTAGATTCGTTCGTCCTCTGCTGCGTCGTCCCTTTGGGTTGGACTCGAAAATTTTTCTTGCCGGAGCTGTGTTTTCCATTCGCTCTACATGGCCTAGCCATCTTAGACGTCGGATCCGCAGGCGTCGTACTAGGCCGATGTCTCCCGTATAGTTCGTCGTTGTATCTTCTCCTCCACTCCCCGTTTATACAAACGGGACCCTAGAGTGAACGCAGTATTTTCCTCTCGAAACGACTAAGGGCCTCTTCATCCGCTTTCGTTAAAGCTCAAGCCTCTGCGTCATAAAGGAGGACCGGGATGGATAAGGTTGGCAAGAGTAATTCTGAGTTTGATCTCAGTGCTGGTGTCATTGTCGCTGTTCACTAGTGAGCCAAGGTAGACAAAGTTCTTGACCAGTTCGAATCTGTAGCTGCCAATTGTGACGTTCTGGTCGAGAAGTCGGTGTTGCGCGCCTTTTTTGGTTGACAGCATATAATTCGTGGGCCAGTGAGTCTCGTATAATATTTTTAAGCACGATGTTGAAGAAATTACATGACAGCGCGGCACCTTGTCCCGGTTAATTCCTTATCGACCTTAATAGAGCAGCGAGAGTTTTCCATTGTCATTTTGCACAATCTGACGAGTTTGGCAGGGATGACGACATGGCGCTGTATAGCTCGTCTCTATACACACTGTCATACGCGGCCTTGAAATGGACAAAAAGGTGATGGGTGTCGATTTGGTATTCTTGGGTCTTCTCCAAGATCTGCCGCAGTGTGAATATCTGGTCTATTGTGGACTTACCTGGCCTGAAACCACACTGATAGGAACCTATCCACAAAGGGTTTCAGGCGTTCACACAGTATGGCAGAAAAGATTTTGTATTCGATGTTAAGGAGACTTATTCCCCTGTAGTGGGCGCAATTATAAGGGTCTCCTTTCTTGTGGACTGGGCAAACGATGCTGAGATTCCATTCGTCGGGCATGCTTTCCTCGGACCATATTTTACAGATAAGCTGGTGCATGCGCCCTACCAGATCGTCTCCGGCCGCTTTAAATTGCTCGGCAGACAGCTGTATTGTTCTTGAGTTTTGAAATTACTAGCTTAATTTCATCTAGGTCGGGTGGACGAAATTCTCTTACATCCTCGTCGGTTGCGAATGGATCATTCTGCCTGATCATCGCCGTTAAACAATCTACAGAGGTGTTCTTTACATATTTTGAGCATCGACTGTGACTCTACTTCTAGCTGTCCGTCTTCATCCATACAGGCTTCTGCTTGGCTTTAAAGCCCTGGCATGTTCGTTTTACTTTTTCGTAAAACTTGAGAGCATTATTCCTGTGGTAGCATCTCTCTATCTCCTCGATCGCACGCTTTTCGTGCCGTCTTTTTTTCTTCCTTAAAAGCGTGTGTTCCTCTCTCCGTTCCTGCTCGTAGTGTTCACAAGTGGCTCTCGTCCGTCTATGTAGCATGGCTTTGTAGGCGTTTTGCTTTGCTATATGGGCGTGCCAGCATTGTTCATCAAACCATGGGTTTCTGACGGTGGCTTGAAACCCAAAACATTAGAGGAAGCGTCTCTGATGGCACGCTGGCAATGCTGTCACTGTTGTTCTGTAGGTTGCTCTGGTGTCATTGGAGTTTGCGAGAAGTTGAGAGAAACTCCATCGGCAAAGGTTCTACCGTTTTTCTTCGATTGTAGCTTTCCGGTGTCAAACTTTCCTTGTCCAGCTCGACTCCGTGGCGTCCTTGATATCTTCATTCGTACCTTGGCTACAACAAGGTAGTAATCCGAGTGTATCTAGCGTCAATCGTAACGTGATCAAATTGATTGGTGGTAGACTTATCAGGTGATTGCCAGGTTCCTTTGGGAATATTGAGGATGCGGCAATCGTGTGCTCGCCAGAAAGAGATTGCGCCCCGCCAGGAAGTCGAGAAACCGATGTCCATTTTCGGACGTGGTGTCGTGCAGGCTATATTTTCCTGGTCCTCTTTGCCCAGTTCCGCATTAAAATCTCCTAGAACTATTTTTGTGTCGTAGCTGGGTCATTGGGCATAGTTTCTAGGAGTCTAGGAGATCGTAGAATTCTTCTTTGAGTCGATCGTCATTTTCTCCGGTTGGGACGTGAGCGCATATCAAGCTAATGTTTCCATACTTAGCTTTCATGCATATTGTTGAGGCGTTAGCTTACATCCCGAAAGCTTAAGACTTTTTGGTAAAATGGTAGCCAGGGGCTGCAAGTACGGGCTATACGTTCTATTAATTTGTTTTGAGACATTAAAGAAATATGTGGCCTGATAGTCTCTGTTGGCCTATTCTGGTCCCTTTTTCTTGTTTGCTTCGTTAAAACGGTCGAGTTGTGCACAGTAGAGGATCAAATCGTCGGGTTATAGCCCGACCTCAATCTCACCAAACACACCTTCTTTGCCTTCAACTCAGGCTTTAAAGCTGTTTGTCGCTAGCGATCCTGCTTCACCAACTCTACGTTTCCAGAGAAGGAATTGAGCAAGCCACTCCTGGGTCGAGCGTTCACTCACAGCATTCTCACCATACAAAGATATAACCCTTTAAGCCGAACGAAAACGTATCATGTCCTATACGTCCAATAGTAAGGTCAAGTATACTTAAATGGAAACAAAGTACGAGTAAAAATACGAAACACCGTCCGTGGACCTGGAAGAATTGGAGCAGACAACCAACATATGAATGAAATAAACACATGATAGGAAGGCTTGGTATAGTGTTGTCAATGAAGCGCTGAACTTCCAAGTTCCTAATAGTCACTCATAGTAATCTCAGTCAAATACCTAATTATTAGTTTTCAAGAATTTAAACCAAGCCAATTAAAAATAAACAGTTAGAGTTGCTAAATCTGCCAGTTGGCCACTCGTTCGCACGAATGTTCTCCGATGCGGCCACACGAAGGACACTTGGCCTACAGTTCACTTCACATTGTGCATTCCTTAGCACGTGATTTATCCGAACCGAAATTTAAGGATGCTGCTTTCATCGGAAGATCCTAAATTATCTGTCGATCGCAGTCGCGACAAACTCAACGAGAAGAATTCGGTTGAATTGCATGCTAACGAATATCTGGCAGTATGTATAATAGCCAGGAAGAGATTTACTAGACTAAATCCACGGACCTAAAACCCAGAGACACAACACACGCTTCATCGACGTTGTGACTGAAGTAATTTTATTGCTAAATGTGTCCGAGTACGTGAAAGACCAGGTTGGGTTAAGGAGCCGGTGTGTACCTGTTTCTTTGTAGCTACAGAGATAATGCTTTTTTTTTCTTCTCTTTTTATGTTACCATCGACCGGCCCAATGCCGTCCGCTGCAGCTCTACTCTGTTTTATTAGTTTTGTTCCCTATTGATTTTTCGCGCCCCATACATAAGTTCGTTCCACTGCTGCATCGCTTCACTGTTTCAGTGTTTCACTGGCTCACTGCCACATCACGAGCAAAACTCAATCTTGTTGCGTACCACCTCATTCCATGGATTCCGTCTCAATGGACCGGGCATAGATAGTTACTGCTCGACAAACCTGAGAGAGCGGGGTGGACAGACGCTTCATGCTACGAATCCACTTCTTTTCACGCTGTATGTTGCCACTAATAAAGATCTCAGGTGTGAACATTTTATTTCGCATTTAATTGATGACATTGCTGTGGAATTTTCGGTGGTATTTTTCGGATTTCACTTAACAACCGAGTAGAATCTTTTTTCAGTTATTTTTTGGTGGGTTTTGCATCGTGTCGCGCCTTGTTTCGCGTTACGGCGATCTTCAGAAAAGCGATTTAAATCGTTTGATTCCCAGCCACGCAATGGTGCTTTCATTAGTGTTTGTTTAGCCATCTGGCGATTTAACGAATGGTAGGATAAATGTTGGTTGCAAAATGTGTTTTGTTTAACAAAACGCTAACAAGGTTTCTTAAGATGGATTTATATGTTGAAGGATCAGTGGAACATGCGATCGGATGGGAGAAATCGGCGTGCGTTTGAGTACATATGTACTTGTACAAGAACTCACTTATTTAAATGTATCATAATGAAGCCGAATTCGCAGTACCTAGGATTTGAATACATAATTTTAAATAAACTTCTGCGAGATCAAATTATAATTGATTTTTAGGGTTTAAGATAAGCCGTTAGATCTCAGAGCCAACAAAAGCCCCGTAGGGGTAGCGTCTATCCGACGGATGCTGGCCTGCTAAAAAGGGAGAAGAGCCACCGCAGTCGAACATCTTGCGGCACTGTTAGTAAGTCCCATCCCCACCTCCTCGTGGTGCCATCTGGAAATTTCCTATGGAAACGGGGAAACAATCACAAGCCTCGGATATAACGGACCGGATTAATGTTGACGACCCTTGCAAAAAACGAAAAAAACGACAATGTTAGGTCCCTAAACAGGCCACCTGCAGCCGAACAACTCGCGGACGCCCTAGACCGCTATAGAGCGGACATAACCGCCATCCAAGAAATTTGAAGGAATGGACCGGGTATAAAGCGGATGAAAAACTGCTATATTTACTACGGCAACTGCTACAGGGAAATAGGACAACGATAGTTCGGATGCGGATTTGTTGTTCGAGGTGAGCGAATGCCTCATAACAATCCGTATCAAGGCTACATTTTTTAACGTCAGCCTGATCTGCGTCCACGCCCCAACGGAAGAGAAGGATGACTCCGCCAAAGATGAGTTCTACGATCTCCTGGGCAGAACGTATGCCCAATGCCAAAACTGTACTAGGAGACTTCAATGCTAAGCAGGGTAAGGAAAGCATATTTGAACGAGTCATCGGCAAACATAGCCTACACGACACCACATCCGATAACGGACACAGGCTGATTGATCTTGCTACGGGGTGAAATTTCCTTCTAGCCAGTACGCGCTTCCCGCACCTCGATATACACAAAGGCACCTGGCGGTCTTTTGATCAATCAACTACCAACCAGATTGATCACATCGCGATCGACGTCAGACACCCCTCCCCTATTCTTGATGTTCGTACTTTCCGAGGTGCTAAAAACGACTCGGGCCACTATCTTGTAGTAGCTAAGATGCGCCTACGGATATCACGAACGCAGCGGAGTAGAGTAAGAATACAAAGTTATGACGTCGGAAAGCTGCTATCGCCAGAAACCGCTCGTGCCTTTACCGATCCCGTCTCCCTTAAGCTCCCCAATACACCTCAATCCTCCACGCTATTAATAGAACAGCAGTGGAACCTTTGCAAACAAGCCCCGAAAAGCTCTGCATCCGAAGTTTTGGGTTTCAAGGCCCCACCACGAAGAAACACCTGGTTTGATGACGAATGCAGGAGGATTCACACAGCGAAGCAGGATGCATATAGGGCTTCGCTGCATAAAAGGACAAGAGCAGCTCGTGAGCTCTACGAGCTAAAAAGAAGGGAGAAGCATAAGCTTATCAGAAGAAGGAAGAAAGGGCACGAGGAGCGCGCGATTGAGGATTCGAAGAGGTGTTACTCCAGGCGTGACGTTCGAAAGTTTTATCAACAGATAAAGCGAACACGACAAGGACATAAAGCCAGAACGGAAGCCTGCTGGGATGTGAACGGACACTTAGTAGTACAATCGCAATCGATTACCAATCGACGAAGACCGTAGAGAATTCCGTCCCCCTGACCTCGACGAAGTTAATATTGCCATATCGAAACTCAAGTCGAGCTCTTCAAGGCCGCTGGGGATGACCTGGTTGGGAGCTCATCTTTAAGATATGGTCAGAGGAAAGCATACCCGAGGAATGGAGTCTCAGCATCGTATGCCCGATCCACAAGTAAAGAGACCCCTCTGATTGCACCAACTACAGAGGAATAAGTCTCCTTATCATCGCCTACAAAATTTTCTCTTCCGTTTTCTGTGAACGCCTGAAGCCTTTTGTAAATAAGCTAATAGGTCCTTACCAGTGCGGAAGTTCACCATCGACCAAATCTTCACCCTACGGCAGATCCTGGAAAAACTAATGAATTTCAAGTCGACACTCACCACCTATTTGTCGACTTCAAAGCCGCATACGACAGCGTAATTAGAGATGAGCTATACAACGCTATGTCTACCTTTGACATACCTGCTAAGCTCGTCAGACTAAACAGGATGACTATGGAGAATGCTCGCTGCTCCATCCGAATCGGTGAACACCTTACAGATAGTTTTGATGTCAGAAAAGGATTTAGGTAGGGCGATGAGCTGTCGTGTGATTTCTTCAACATCATAATGGAAATGATTGTGCAAAAATCACTGGCCAATACAAGAGGCACAATCTATTTCAAATCCTCGCAACTCCTTGCATACGCCGACGATATTGACATAATAGGTAGATCACAGCGAGATGTCAATGAGACGTTTGCGAGTATTGAGATGAAGGCGGCGAAAATTGGTTTGGCAGTAAACGAGGGCAAAACTAAATATATGCTGTCATCAAACGTTTGTATTGGCAGATATAAGTTCAAGGTAGTTAAGGACTTCGTCTACCTTGACTCCGCAGTGACCTGGAACAACGACATCAGTTCCGAAATCAAACGCAGAATCACTCATGCCAATCGCTGTTTTTTTGGGCTCAGGAGGCAATTGAGTAATAGAGCCCTTTCCCGAACGACAAGGTTGGCTCCTGTTGTACGGCGCAGAAGCATGGACAGTATCAAAAGCGGATGAGGAGGCCCTTGCTCGGTTCGAGAGAAAGATTTTGCGCGTGATTTTCGGGCCTATAATCGCAGACGGGGGATGGAGGGAAAGATTCAACCACGAACTTTACGGGCTGTACAGCGACATGAATCTAGTCAGGCGTCTACGGAATCAACGCCTAAGATGGCTGGGCCATGTAGAGCGAATGGACACCACAGCTCCAGCCCGGAGAGTCTTTGAATCCAACCCCGAGGGACGAAGAAGCAGAGGACGGCCGCACTTAAGATGGCGCACACAGGTGGAAGGGGATCTCAGTCAACTGGGTGTGCGGCAATGACAAAGGCTAGCAAAAGATCGTTTAGTTGTAGGGGCATGTTGGTTAAGGCCCAGGTTCACCCCGAACTGTAGCGCCCGTTAAGAAGTAGAAAGAAGGAGATGAGCCGTTTGCGACCCTTTATAAAAAGATACATCCATATGTAGGTATGTTTGTATTAGTAACTACGTTTATTCCAGGTACATACATACATACATGTATCATACTTTGTCATATGGGGCTTCCACTTCATTTTAGAGTTATGAGTTTATGTAACAAAAAACTGATAATTAGCGAAAATTAATTACACACAAGGCAATACGTTACATTGATTGGCGAAAGAGAAACAACTAACAATCCCACAACCGTCAATCGTAAAAAGAAACAAACCATGAGAGCAACGAATCGGGTTAACCAAAGCATAAGCACTGAGTAGGGTATGCGCATTGCGTATCTCTAGAATTATCACTTTCAACTGATTCCCTAACTGTCAAGATTACTTATCACTTTGATTGACGACTCGCCATAACTAGAACTGCATATTGCCAAAGCAACGCGGTCTTCTGACAGGTACGCAGAAACTACGAGTGAATTTTTCAGTCCATTAATGGAGAACTACATTACAGTTTCCCGAGGATGACGACGGCAACAAAGACTTCTACTACGACGACGACGACAATGACAAGGAACGTTTCCACCCTTCATCATTAGCAACCCAAGCATTGAGTGCATATGCACGGTATACGGCACATACATATGTATGCACGTATGTGCGAGCTACATAGATACTTTTGTACTCGTATCCCGTATTTTTTAGTTTTGATTTATTCATAGAGCACGCACATATTCCGCATCCAAGCAGAAGTCGATAAGTAGGTGTTTGCGTTTACCATCGTCAGTTTAAGTACTTGTATTGCGTGAGAACCGTATTCTGTTGGTCGTATGACAGACAAAAAGACACGTCATGGAGCGCCCAGCGCCCAGCTTCCAACACAGGTAGGCGAGATACTGAACCACCATAAGCCGAAGAAGAATCCTCGACACACACTGAAGTAATAAAATGCAATTTCCTTCAAATTTATATAAATTGACAAGAATGAATGGATGCAGTGGCGGCAGGAGCAGGCGGATGGACGGACACGGATCTGAACGCGACCGATCGCCTACTGGTCCACAATTTAAATACAGAAAATTGGATAATTTCCCGTGACAATCAGAATTCTCGTTCCCCATTGGATTGACTACGATTGATATATGCTTGCACGGTCGCCACTGGACGCGATGGCCACCGTGTGTCGTGGTATCGGTACCGGTGGTACCGGTGAGTTCTACTCTGATCATTTCAAGAGAAAATCGTGTGTAGCTGGCTGTATCTGCAGCAGCTTACATGCATCGCGATCTACTAACTTGCACACTGGCTACTCGGATGCATACTACAAAGTGGATACAAAAAACTGTTTCACTCCGAAGCTGTTGAATCGACTGGTCCTCCGGCTTGTTTTACATATGTCTGCACCTTTAGGCCAGAGGACAATAACTTAAATAATTCCAACAGCATATCTGCGTGTTTTCTCAGTCGTCGACTGAATAGTCGTTGGTCACATACATACTTAGGTACAATGCTGCTGCTTTGGGCACTTCTCGTCTTTTCCTCTTCAACGACTCGCGATCGCCACAAGGATTCGCGATGATCGCCATGATCGCCGAAAACGTGATAGGACCACACTGGTTCAATTACGAAAACAAAAGAAGTGTCGCCCTGATCGCTGTCAGCTTTTGTCTTTTGTTCGCTATCGAAAACCTATTCAGGATTCGTATTATTATTGTCATTTGCATATGTGTACTCCTGCCCTGGAGCAATATATTGGATCGAGCGTTTGCTTAGTTGTGCTACACAAAATTGGATGGATCCTCGGCGAGGATTTTTGTTTCTTACTTTCCTCGTGCTTACCGGTTTCAGGGAGTTGTAGCTTCTATATTCTAAAGGAGGGTGTTTGCTTCGCGGTGGTTTTGCTGTTATAGAGCCGTCTGCTGAAGCTAGAGTTTGGGAGCATGGATAAAAACAAAAATATAAAAGACAAAGGGCATGAACGGGTGCTCGTTTAGTTTAGTAAATATTGGATTTCTGGGCGCCTCTTGTGCTCTTTAATGGCCGAATTGACTGGGAAACAGAACAATCATTTTGGGAGTGCAGCTAACAAATGAGCAGAGCACAGGTACCTTAGTCAGATGTTGGTGATTCTTGGTAATCTTTGTACGACGAGGAAAAAGAGTTTCCTTAATTGATTGGGTTGTGGTCGGGTTTCATGGAGGCAATCTTTGATTTGCATAAATTTCCTTTGCTTTACGTTTAATTAGCTTATGCGTGCTGCCTTGTTTTTAATCTTATTTTTGCTGTCTTCTCTTTGTCCGGCGAAAACGAGAAAAAAAAGTCATAGAGACTGCGACAGGCAATTAACCTCAGACATAATTATGAACCATACAAATAGCTTAATACCCAATAGGTCTTTTGTGTCAGAAATGGCTAGTTATGTAGTTACGAGTAAATATGGATCCCAAAAGTAGTTGGCCTGAGGTATGGGTTAAATTGGGTTAAACTGTTTGAAAAAAATGGTTGTGGTAAAAGGTAATAGTGAAGGTCCTCTAGAATTTATAAACGAGTTCGTACATACATATGTATGCATACATACATACATATGACCATACTAACGGAAGAGGATGAATGACGAGTATCTTGCGAGTATCTTAGGCTATGGTCAAGCAAACCGTAACCGGAAAACTCCACAATTGCTTGGAAACGACCACAAGCCTCGAATAAAACGGACCGGGTTAATGTTGACGACCCTTGCAAAAATGAAAAAAAGGACATTAATCTTCGGCTCCGTACGTGGAGAGTTAGGTCCCTAAACAGATCACGTGTAGCCGAACAATTTGAGGACGCTAACAATTGTTCGGGTGCGGATTTGTTGTTCCAGGTGGTCTAAGGCAAATAGTCCTAAGCTTTCGGCATGTGAGCGAGCGCCTCATAACGATCCGTATGAGGCTTAATTTCGCGATGTGATCAATCACTAACCAGATTGATCGCATCGCGTTCGACGTCAGACACTCCGCCGCTATTCTAGATGTTAGAACTTTCCGAGGAGCTAACATCGACTCGGACCACTATCTTGTAGATTCGCCTACGGATATCACGAACGAAGCGGAGTAGAGTAAGAATACAAAATTATGACGTCGGCAAGCTACTATCAGAAACCGCCCGTGCTTTTAGCGATCGCGTCTCCCTTAAGCTCTTCAATACACCTCAACCCTCTACGCCGTCAATAGCACAACAGTGGAACCTTTGCAAACAAGCCCTGAAAAGCACTGCATCTGAAGTTTTATCAACAGTGTTATCAACAGATAAAGCGAACATGCCAAGGTCATAGAGTCAGAG
The DNA here is from genome assembly GCA_951905685.1 of Eumerus sabulonum. NCBI lineage: Eukaryota > Metazoa > Arthropoda > Insecta > Diptera > Syrphidae > Eumerus > Eumerus sabulonum. The sequence continues at coordinate 130,430,771 of OX645060.1, read as the reverse complement.
TGGAAACCTGCAGAGATGGTTCCCCTGACCTCGACGAAGTTAAGATCGCCATATCGAAACTCAAGTTAAATTAAGCTGCTGGCGCAGACGGACTTCCTGCTGAGCTCTTCAAAGCAGCTGGTTAACATCATCGACCGCCGATCGGAAGGTCTATAGTTCAAATTCGCTTCATAGCCAAGTAAAAGTAATTCCTAAACGGATGATAAAAAGTATGCAACGCAGTTGTGAATGGAAAGTGACCAGACGTACTGCCTGCAGGCATAACACTCACAGTATATGGTCAACCGAAATTCATCCTCTGCGTATGCAATACTAAAGTGCTTGAACAAATTACTACGGACTATAACCAACGCGGAATTTGGTCGGCTCTCGTCCTACCTAGGCCTAGGACAACCACCCCTGAGAGTAGTGAACGAACATCAACGACCCCAACCACTGCACTCCGTTCAGGTTGTGTGTGTCAACACATCTTAAGAGAATATGAAAAACTCTTGAATCTGCGCGAGTCTCTAAAAAAAAAAAAAATATGATCAGAGGAAAGCATGCCCGAGGAATGGAGTCACAGCATCGTTTGCCCCATCCAAAAGAAAGGACACCCCTTTAACTGCGCCAACTACAGGGGAATAAGTCTCCTTAACATCGCCTACAAAACCTCCTCTACCGTTTTGTGTGAACACCTGAAGCCCTTTGTAAATAAGCTGATAGGCTCTCATCAGTGTGGCTTCAAACCAGTGAAGTTCGACATCGACCAAATCTTTACACTACGGCAGATCCTGGAAAAAAACAGTTAATTTCAAGTCGACACTTACCACCTAATCGTCGATTTCAAAGCCGCATACGACAGCGTAATTAGAGGCCAGCTTTGACATCCCTGCTAAACTCGTCAGACTATGCAGGATGGCTTTTGAGAATGCTGGCTGCTACATTCGAATCGGTAAAGACCTGACCGATAGTTTTAATGTCAAAAAAGGATTTAGGCAGGACGATGCGCTGTTGTGTGATTTCTTCAACATTGTATTAGAAATGTATGTATGTATGTTGGCGTTAGTGTCCATGAAGGATCTGAGCCGAGATTCTCTCAAACACCCATGTTGTGTGTGATTTCATTTTCCCATAGGTGAAAGGGACCTACAATTTATTGCCGGTTCCGAACGGCGAATTTCGAGAAGCTTTTCATGACAATGAACCCCGCTGAGGAGAAACACCTTGAAAACAAGTTCGATGACATGGCTGTGTCGGGATTCGATCCCGTGTCATCGGCGTCAGAGGCCATCACACTACCCACTGCGCCACGGTGCTCTCGATCGAAAATGGAACAAAATTCGATGCCACCATTTGTGGGATTTTCTATCTATTTCGTAATAGCTTTTTTATTGATCAAACTTATCAACAAAATTCATGATTGCATTGTAATCTTTCACCGCTTCTGGGCAAGAAATTTCTACACTCCCTCCGTTACGTTCTTTGCGTGTAACTTTGCGTGTAACCACAGATCTTTCGTCTCTCCACATCAGGATACAGGATACACATTTGTGTCGCTGATTCTATAGTCGTGCTGTCCTCTCTGCAAGTCTTTATCTTCTTTTAGGTTTGTTTAAAGCTTCCTTTTAGAGTCTACCGTCCCACAGGCAAGTATTTTTTTTTTTCTTTGTAAATCCACTTGAAGCGGATAACTATTGAAATAGTTGTCGAAATAAGCCTTGTGGTTTTAATCTTCGAGCCTCGGCCAAAACTGCCTTACGACTCTGCCACCAAGATCTGTTTCCACTTCAGCCCCCTTTTTACCGGTGTAAAGTTCAAAATTTAAACAGTAGCCTGATTCAGCACATGCCATCCATATTTTATAACCTCGTTTCATGGGCTTCTTGGGCATATATTGCTTCAAAGAACTCCGACCCTTGAACTTTACCATGCTCTGGTCTATGGCAATCTTCTCCGAAGGTCTGTAGTTGTGCTCAAAATTGCGTCTCATAATATCTAGCAATGGTTGAATTTTGTAAGCTTTGTCGTAATCTGGGCTATTTCTTACAGGCATGAGGTTATTGTCATCCATGTGCAGGTAGTGCAAGAGCCAATTAAATCTTTTCAACGGCATGAACTTTTAAGTGTAAGAATCGTTCAAGTCCGGAGCTGAACACCAATAGTCCCTGTAGCTTGGCAGCTTTTTGATGCCCATAATCAAATTCAACGCCACAAACACATCAATCCCTTCAGTCGTACATGGTGTAAAAGCTTTCCCAGACTGAGTGGCATAAAGGTTGGTTTGAAAGCATAAAAGTTATTTTAGATCGTCTGACCAAAACATGCGAAACAATGCGAGGGGCGTAATGTTTTCTAATACTCCCTCATTTCCAGTAAACTCCCCTGGTAGGGACACCAGATCATCCGCAGAATTTGGGAAGACGAAAGCATGCCCGACGACTGGAATACCAGCTCTATATGCCCCATCCACAAAAAAGGCGACCCTACCTCTTGCAAGAACTATATAGGTATATCCCTGCTCAATGTCGCATACAAGATCCTGTCCAGCGTATTGTGTGAACGTCTAAAGGCATTTTGCACCGCACTAATCGGCAGCTACCAGTGCGGCTTCCGGCCCGGAAAATCAATTATAGACCAAATTTTCACACTTCGACAAATCCTGGAAAAGACCAACGAGTTTCGAATCGATACACACCATCTTTTCATCGATTTCAAAGCCGCATATGACAGCATTCATCGTGAAGGACTGTTTGGTGCGATGGCCGAATTCGGGATCCCGGTAAAACTGATCCAGTTGTGTCGCGCCACGCTAAAAAACACGCGATGCACCGTGCAATTCGGTTCTAGGACCTCGGAACCATTTGAAACATGCACCGGATTTCGGCAAGGAGATGCGCTGTCATGTGCCTTCTTCAACCTGGTGCTGGAGCAGATAGTGCGACGGGCAAGCGTCAACAGGGAAGGCACTATCTTTTACAAGTCCATCCAGCTGCTAGGATACGCGGATGATATCGACATCATCGCGTGTTCTCGCGGCGGCATTGTGGAAGCATTCACGGCGATTGAAGAACAGGCGAAACGAGTTGGTCCTAAGATCAATGAGGACAAAACGAAATACATGCTGTCAAGCAAGAACCAATCCGTCGCTCACCACCTGGGACAAAATATAACAATTGACTGAAACAATTTCGTGGTAGTTTAGGAGTTTGTCTAGCTCGGGGCAAACGTAAATTCCACAAATGACACCACAGTGGAAATCCGGCATAGAATCGCCCTTGGCAACCGCTGCTACTTCGGCTTGTCCAAACAACTGGGGTCAAAACTCCTCACTCGAAAGACCAAAGTCATGCCTTACAAAACGCTCATTCTGCCAGCCTTGCTGTACGGAGCCGAAAGCTGGACGATAAGCAGGACAGCGGAGCTGATTTTGGATTCTTTCGAAAGAAAAATTCTGCGCCGGATATTTGGTCCTGTCTGTGAGGAAGGTGAATGGAGAAGAAGACACAACCGCGAACTCTACGAGCTGTACCAAGACGTGGATGTAGTCCGGAAGGCAAAGATCCGTCGACTACACTGGCTCGGTCACATCGAGCGCATGGACATCAACGCTCCAGCTAAGAGGGTCTTCGACTCCGAGCCTCCTAGTTCGAGAAGAAGAGGAAGACCGAACCTCAGGTATAAAGACCAAGTAATCGTGGATGTAAGACATCTTAGTCTTGACAACTCGAGGCAGCGTGACCGTCAAGGATGGAAGGCAGCTATAGCTCAGGCTCAGACCCTCCTTGGATCGCTGGCCTGATAAGTAAGTAAGTAGCTAACCACTGACCCTGAAGGATATATAGCAGTATGTACTATGTATATGTACATAGAATAATCATTTTAAAACTCATTTTTTTGTTGGTTCCTGTCTTGATTTAAGGTGAACGATCGAAAACAGTCAGTTCAAAATTGTATGCTTTACAAATACATTTATGCGATACATCAAACTCGTGCTACATGCCTAGAGCATCAAACCATCCCTAACTTTAGGATTCCGAATACCGTAAAAATCATTCTATATCCATTGTTTCATCGTCCATTACCTTCAAGCATGTTTACTCCCAAACAACCAATACCCCTACCCAAAAAAAAGCCGAGGGAGAGAATTCTACTTAACATACGCTTATCTGCAATCAGATTTAATCGGATGAATGTATGGCAGAAAATTAGCAGCGAATATTCCACAATCGATGGCGCATCACCTTCCTCATATGGATGCGCACCGAAAATCGCTTCCGGAGATTACAGTTCTGCATTCGATTCTTTCTTTTACGATACTTTCCTGTTTTTTTTTTTTTTTTTTTTTTTTAATTGCTTTGAAAAGAGCTTTCCCTGCACACTCTAACTCGTTGATGATAGAGGTAACGATCGTCTCTGTGGATATACATATTCGCACAGGTAGGGCATGACGAAGGGAAAATGAGTAAAACGTAACGGCTGATCGCCCAAAAATTTAATCAGCCTGGCCTCAGAGTACATTGCTCCAAATTCACTGGTTCGGTAATGAATCGCAAGAGCAATAATTAACTTAATGGTGGACAGTTTTTAAGTTTGGCTTTAGAAGTGAATGCGTTTGAAAGTCATTTTATTGATAATGGTCATTACGTTTTCTTGTCATTGGTATGTTGTCAATTTGGGACAATAAGCATGTATGTTGCTCATTTTATTCCAAACGAATGTAAATCAATAAGTACGGGTAGTAGCTGTATCAAGGGTAAATAGCCTTATTTAGTTGAGGATGTTAACGTGACCACTTTCCGATAGGAATTTAGGAGCCACTAAACACACTAAATGGATGGCAAAGGACTAACAAAGGCCTCGTAGGGGTAGCATCTATCCGACGGATGCTGGCCTGCTAAAAAGCGAGAAGAGCCACCGCAGTCGAACATCTTGCGGCACTGTTAGTAAGTCCTATCCCCACCTCCTCGTGGTGCCATCCGGAGATTTCGTATGGAAATTGCAGTCGGGGAAGGGCGAATGGCGAGCCTCCTGCGCAAAAAAAAACAGGATTAGTCGGTTGGGCTACGGCCTAGTAAGCCGTAACCGTAAAAAAACACAAACTCCGAAACAAACACAAGCCTCGGATATAACGGACCGGATTTATGTTGACGACCCTTGCAAAAAACGAAAAAAGGACAATGATCTTCGGCTTTGTACGTGGAATGTTAAGTCCCTAAACAGACCATGTGCAGCCGAACAACTTGCGGACGCCCTAGACCGCTATAAAGCTGACATCACCGCCATCCAGGAAATGCGATGGAAGGGACCGGGCATAAAGCGGATGAAAAACTGCGATATTTACTACGGCGACTGCTATAGGGAGAGAGGGCAACGATTGTTTGGATGCGGATTTGTTGTTCGAGGTGGACTAAGGCAAAAAGTCCTAAGCTTTCGGCATGTGAGCGAACGCCTCATAACAATCCGTATCGAGGCTACATTTTTTAACATCAGCCTGATCTGCGTCCACGCCCCCACGGAAGACAAGGATGACTCAGCCAAAGATGAGTTCTACGATCTCCTAGACAGAACGTATGCCCAATGTCCCAGCTATGACATCAAAATTGTACTAGGAGACTTCAATGCTAAGCTGGGAAGGAAAGCATATTTGAACGAGTCATCGGCAAACATAGCCTACACGACACCACCTCCGATAACGGACACAGGCTGATTGATCTTGCTACGGGGCGAAATCTCCTTCTAGCCAGTACGCGCTTCCCGCACCTCGATGTACACAAAGGCACCTGGCGGTCTTTTGATCAATCGACTACCAACCAGATTGATCACATCGCGATCGACGTCAGACACTCCTCCACTATTCTTGATGTTCGAACTTTCCGAGGGGCTAACATCGACTCGGACCACTATCTTGTTGTAGCCAAGATGCGCTTACGGATATCACGAACGCAACGGAGTAGAGTAAGAATAAAAGTTATGGCGTCGGAAAGCTACTATCGCCAGAAACCGCTCGTGCTTTTACCGACCGCGTCTCCCTTAAGCTCTCCAATACACCTCAATCCTCCACGCTATCAATAGAACAGCAGTGGAGCCTTTGCAAACAAGCCCTGAAAAGCTCTGCATCCGAAGTTATGGGTTTCAAGGCTCCACCACGAAGAAACACCTGGTTCGATGACGAGTGCAGGAGGATTCATACAGCGAAGCAGGATGCATATAAGGCCTCGCTGCATAAAAGAACAAGAGCAGCTCGTGAGCTCTACGAGTTAAAAAGAAGGGAGGAGCATAAGCTTCTTAGAAGAAAGAAGAAAGAGGACGAGAAGCGCACGATTGAGGATTTGGAGAGGTGTTACTGCAGGCGTGACGTTCGAAACTTTTATCAACAGATAAAGCGAACATGCCAAGGTTATAAAGCCAGAGCGGAAGCCTGGAGGGATGAGAACGCCTAGTAGTAGAACCGCAGTCGATGCTGAGAATATGGAAAAACCACTTCTGCAGACTGCATAACGGCGATGTTGGTCAATATACCGCTGTCAGGCAGAATGATCCATTTCTAATCGACGGAGACCGCAGAGAATTCTGTCCCCCTGACGTCGACGAAGTTAAGATTGCCATATCGAAGCTCAAGTCGAATAAAGCTGCTAAGTTTTTTAACATCAGCCTGATCTGCTGCTGAGCTCTTCAAGGCAGCTGGGGATGACCTGGTTGGGAGCATGCACCAGCTCATCCGTAAGATATGGTTAGAGGAAAGCATGCCTGAGGAATGGAGTCTCAGCATCGTATGCCCGATCCACAAGAAAGGAGACCCCTCTGATTGCGCCAACTATAGAGGAATAAGTCTCCTTAACATCGCCTACAAAATCTTCTCTGCCGTTTTGTGTGAACGCCTGAAGCCTTTTGTAAATAAGCTGATAGATCCTTATCAGTGCGGATGCAGGCCAGGGAAGTCCACCATCGACCAAATCTTCACACTACGGCAGATACTGGAGAAAACCAATGAATTTCAAGTCGACACTCACCACCTATTTGTCGACTTCAAAGCCGCATACGACAGCGTAATTAGAGACGAGCTATACAACGCTATGTCTACCTTTGACATACCTGCTAAACTCGTCAGACTATGCAGGATGACTTTGGAGAATGCTCGCTGCTCCATCCGAATCGGTGAACACCTTACCGATAGTTTTGATGTCAAAAAAGGACTTAGGCAGGGCGATGCGCTGTCGTGTGATTTCTTCAACATCATATTGGAAATGATTGTGCAAAAATCACTGGCCAATAGAAGAGGCACAATTTATTTCAAATCCTCGCAACTCCTTGCATACGCCGACGATATTGACATAATAGGTAGATCTCAGCGAGATGTCAATGAGGCGTTTGCGAGTATTGAGATGGAGGCGGCGAAAATTGGTTTAGCGGTAAACGAGGGCAAAACTAAATATATGCTGTCATCAAAAAAGGACGCTCAACACCGACGTCTCGGCCAGAACGTTTGTATAGGCAGATATAAGTTCGAGGTAGTTAAGGACTTCGTCTACCTTGGCTCCGCAGTGACCTGGAACAACGACATCAGTTCCGAAATCAAACGCAGAATCACTCTTACCAATCGCTGTTTCATTGGGCTCAGGAGGCAACTGAGTAATAGAGCCCTCTCCCGAACGACAAAGTTGACTCTATATAAGACCCTTATCATCCCGGTCCTGTTGTACGGCGCAGAGGCATGGACACTATCAAAAGCGGGTGAGGGGGCCCTTGGTCGGTTCGAGAGAAAGATTTTGCGCGTGATTTTTGGGCCTATAAACGCACACGGGAGATGGAGGGGAAGATTCAACCACGAACTTTACGGGCTGTACAGCGACATGAGCCTAGTCAGGCGTCTACGGATTCAACGCCTAAGATGGCTGGGCCATGTAGAGCGAATGGGCACCACAGCTCCAGCCCGGAGAGTCTTTGAATCCAACCCCGAGGGACGAGGAAGCAGAGGACGGCCGCCCTTAATATGGCGCACACAGGTGGAAGGGGACCTTAGCCAACTGAGTGTGCGGCAATGGAAAAGGCTAGCAAAAGATCGTGCTAGATGGAGGGGCATGTTGGTTGAGGCCCAGGTTCACCCCGAACTGTTGCGCCCACTAAGAAGAAGAAGAAACACACTAAACGAGATTTGAGAACTTGGTTAACAAGGATGATGTATTAGAAATTGGAATCATATTACTCTACGTATCACTAAATTACCTACGGAAATGCTATTATGGTGGCGCAATTAAAGTGTCAACATTTGCTTTATAAATAACACGAAAAAAACACATTTACTTGCTGTTAAGTGATTAGTCTTCTATTTTGGACCTTGAACGATTTGTTTTGATCACTTATTGAAGATGACATCACGTTAATGGTCGCCTTTAGAGTGGATGGCGCAATGAGCTCGTTTTTGTGTGTTTTCCATTACTTTGCAAAGTGTGGCCTTGAGCTCTTCCACAGTCCATGGCTTGTTGATATATACTTTGGACTTTAAAAAACCCCAGAAGATAAAGTCCGGTGGCGTCAGATCGGACGATCTCGGTGGCGAGTCAAAATCGCCGTTTTTAGAAATTAGGCAATCGATGAACTTACGGCACAATAAAGCGAATGGTGGCCCGAGCTTTGTGGGCTGTGGCGCCATCTTGTTGGAACCAGAAGTTGTTCATGCCATGTTTCGCTAAACATGGCACCAACAAATCCGTTATCGTTGCCCGGTAACGCTCGCCATTAACGGTGGGGGGCATCCCATCGTCGTCTTCAAAACAGAACAGTCTAATGACACTACTTTCGTACATAGATGGCGCTACAGTTCGGGGTGAACCAGGGCCTCAACCAACAAGCCTCCCCAGCCGGCACGATCTTTGGCCAGCCGCTTCTAGTGCCACACGCCCAGTTGGTTGAGGTCCCTTTCCACCTGTGCGCGTAACCTTAGATGCGGTCATCCTTTGCTGCGTCGTCCCTCGGGGTTGGTGTCGAAGACTCTTCGGACCGGAACAGTGATGTCGCTGTACAAACGGGACCAAAGATTGCACGCAGAATTTTCCTCTCGAAACGTCGAAGAGCCTCTTCATCCGCTTTTGATAACGGCCAAGCTTCAGCGCCGTAGAGGAGGACCGGGATGATTAAGGTTTTGTAGAGGGATACCTTCGTTTTTTGAGAGAGGGCTCTACTAAATTGCCTCATGAGCCCGAAGAAACAGCGGTTGGCAAGAGATATTCTGCGTTTTATCTCAGCGCTGGTGTCATTGCTGCTTGTCACTATCGAGCCAAGGTAGACGAAGTCCTTGAATACTTCAAAAATATAGCTGCCGAAGGTGACGTTCTGATCAAGACGTCGGTGTTGCGCGTCTTTCTTTGTTGACAGCATATATTTGGTCTTGTCCCCATTTACCCTTAGACCCACTTTAGCCGCTTCTGCTTCAATGCTTGCGAAAGCCTCATTGACGTCTCGCTTTGTCCGTCCAATAACGTCAATGTCATCTGCGTAGGCAAGCAATTGTGTAGGATTGAAGTATATCTTTCCTCTTGTATTGGCGGCAGGGTCCCGCACGATCTTTTCAAGAATGACGTTAAAGAAATCACATGACAGTGCGTCACCCTGTCTAAAACCTTTTTTAACATCAAGTTCACCTCCGACCTTAATGGAGCAGCGAGAGCTCTCCGTAGTCATCCTGCACATTCTGACGAGCTTGGCAGGAATGTTAAAACATGACTTTGCTCTGTATAGCTCGTCTCTATAAACGCTGTCATATGCGGCTTTAGAGTCGACAAAAGGATAGTGCGTGTCGACCTGGATTTTCCTGGCCTGAATCCACACTGGTAGGAACCTATCAGATTATCCACGAACGGTTTCAGGCGCTTACACAGTACGGCAGAGAGGTTCTTGTACGCAATGTTTAGGAGACCTATCCCTCTGTAATTGGCGCAGTCATAGGAGTCTCCTCTCCTATGGACCGGGCAAACGATGCTGAGATTCCATTCATCGGGCATGCATTCTTCCAACCACATCTTGCAGATGAGTTGGTGCATGTTCCTGACCAGGTCATCGCCAGCTGCTTTAAACAGTTCCTCGGGAAGTCCGTCTGCTCCAGCAGCCTTATAAGACTTGAGTTTCGATATCGCTATCTTAACATTGTCTAGGTTGGGTGGACGGGATTCTCTTCCATCTTCGTCCATTGTGAATGGTTCGTTCTGGCTGAAAGCGGCATTTTGACTATCATCGCCGTTATACAGTCTGCAGAAGTGGTCCTTCCACAATCTCAGCATCGACTGTGAGTCCACTACTAGTTGTCCGTGCTCATCCCTGCAGGCTTCTGTCCTGTCCTTGGAATGTTCGTTTTACTTTTTGGTAGAACATCGTTCCTACAATAGCATCTCTCCATCTCTTCGATCTCACGCTTCTCGTGCTCCTTCTTTTTCTTTCTCAGAAGCGCATGCTCCTCCCTCTAATGACCCTTGCGCACAAATTCCGTCCCAAACAGTCACGCGTTGGTCGTGGAGAGGTTTCGATAAATTGAGGATTTTCGGCAGCGTAAAACTGACAATTTCGTTTGTTGCCCGTTCCATTTAACGAGCCTCATCGCTCGTAATGATTTTTTCCCAAAAATCAGTATCGGTTTTTTTTTTGATTTCTTTTATTGTAGCTAAAATGTCAGATTTTCCTTAAAAAATACATTGCACAATTTACAGAGATGTGGTATGGACTACCTTGCTACTGAAAACTATTATAAACTGTGGGAAATTATATCACTACTTATTTTTGAATATATATTTGAAGGAAAAGCTACAGAAAAAACCTTCATTAATATGCAAGATTACCTATATGAATCTACAATTTTAGCGTTGAGAAAAAGGGGAGGCAATGACTGAGTGTTAGAACTGCGACTTGATTTCCATCACAATTAAAAATAATTGAACAATTTTTGACACAAATAGATAACAAAAAATAATAATTATTAAAAATAAAATTTAAATAATAAATAAATAAATAGAAACGGAAAACGAATACAGTATTAAATAATAAATAGCGCAGGTTCAAGAGTTTATATTCTCTTATGATGTGCCTATAGACACACAACCTGAACGGAGTGCAGTGGTTGGGTCGTTGATGTTCGTTCACTACTCTCAGGGGTGGTTGTCCTAGATAGGACGAGAGCCGACCGAATTCCGGGTTGGTTATAGTCCGTACTAATTCGTTCGAGCACTTTAATATTGCATACGCAGAGGATGAATTTCAGTTTGACCGTATACTGTGAGTGTTATGCCTGCAGGCAGTACGTCTGGTCACTTTCCATTCACAACTGCGTTGCATACTTTTTGTCCGTATAGGAATTACTTTTTCTTGGCTACGAAGCGAATTTGAACTATAGACCTTCTATGCCGGATCTCCACTGTGGGTCATTTGGGGAATTTACGTTTGCCCCGAGGTAGACAAACTCCTTAACTATCTCGAAATTGTAGCTGTCACTGCCGTGGCGCAGTGGTTGGTGTGTTGGACTCTGGCGCACGATGAGCGAGTTCGGATCCCGATAACACCAACGCCATCGAATGGTTATTTCGCGATGTTCCTCCTCGGCGGGGTACTGGCGAAATCCCCCGTAGTAAACTTGCCATGAAAAAGCTTCTCGACTCACGCCGTTCGGAATCGGCATTAAACTATAGGTCCCTTTCACCTGTGTGAAAAATAAATCACACACAACATGGGTGATCGAGAGAAGCTTGGTTGTGGTCCTTCATGGGCTGTAACGCCACCAAAGTAAGAAGAATTGTTATATTTTGTCCCTAGTGGTGAGCGACGGATTGGTTTTTGCTTGACAGCATGTACTTCGTTTTGTCCCCATTAACCATAAAACCAACTCTTTTCACCTGTTCTTCAGTCGTCATGAATGCTTCCACAATGCCACGGCGAGAACACGCGATGATGTCGATATCATCCGCGTATCTTAGCAGCTGGACGGACTTGTAGAAGATAGTGCCTTCCCTGTTGACGCCTGCCCGTTGCACTATCTGCTCGAGCACCAGGTAGAAGAAGTCACATGACAGCGCATCTCCTTACCGAAGTCCTCGAACCGAGTTGAACAGTGCATCGCGTATTTAATAGCGTAGCACGACACAACTGGACCAGTTTTCCCGGGATCCTGAATTCGGCCATCGCATCAAACAGTCCTTCACGATGAATGCTGTCGTATGCGGCCTTGAAATCGATGAAAAGATGGTGTGTATCGATTCGAAACTCGTTGGTCTTTTCCAGGATTTGTCGAAGTGTGAAAATTTCGTCTATAGTCGATTTGCCGAACTGGAAGCCGCACTGGTAGCTGCCGATTAGTGCGGTGCAAATGGACAATACGCTGGACAGGATCTTGTATGCGACATTGTGCAGGGATATACCTCTATAGTTCTTGCAAGAAGTAGGATCGCCTTTTTTGTGTATGGGGCAAATAGAGCTGGTATTCCAGTCGTCGGGCATGCTTTCATCTTCCCAAGTTCTGCAGATGATCTGGTGCATGCTCCCTTCCAGAACATCGTTTCAGCAGCGTTTCCTTGATGGTAATCCGGTGAGTCAAATTCCTATGTGTTAGTTCACGTGGCACCCAGACAACGAGCTTCCTTGAGTAGCCTGCTCTTTTCAGACTCAAACTTCCACGAGATTGATGGTCCTGTTAGCTTGCGTGAAGCTCTTGCTTCGCCAGCTGCAAAATTACAGGGGCTTTAGTGATTGTCCGACTAAAGTTGGCTGCAATCGAGCTAACCATTTCTAGATGCGGCATTCAAACCATTTTACACCTTTAAATCTTTACAAAATTTTGGACATATTTTTGCGGCGTTGCTACCTTTTTTTTTATAATAAAGAAGCACCACTAATATTTCAATCAATATAACTTTTTGTATGTATGTATGTATGTTGGCGTTACAGTCCATGAAGAACCTGAGCCGAGCTTCTCTCAATCACCCATGTTGTGTGTGATTTAATTTTCCCATAGGTGAAAGGGACCTACAGTTTATTGCCGGTTCCGAACGGCGAATTTCGAGAAGCTTTTCATCACAATCTTACTACAGGGGGTTTTGTCAGAACCCCGCTGAGGAGAAACACCGTGACAAACACGTTCGATGACATGGCTGTGTCGGGATTCGATCCCGTGTCATCGGCGTCAGAGGCCAACACACTACCCACTGCGCCACGGTGCTTTACGCACCTTTTAAACGCGGGTTCGTTTGACAGAACATATTAATGCTATCCATTATATGGGCATCAAACACCAACTTCTCTTCTTCTTAATGGGCGCTACAGTTCGGGGTGAACCTGGGCCTCAACCAACATGCTCCTCCAACTAACACGATCTTTTGCTAGCCTTTTCCAATGTCCCCAGTTGGCTGAAATCCCCTTCCACCTGTGAGCGCCATCTTAACTGCGGCCGTCCTCTGCTTCTTCGTCCCTCTGGGTTGGATTCAAAGACTCTCCGGGCTGGAGCTGTGGTGTCCATTCGCTCTGCATGGCCCAGCCATCTTATGCGTTGAATCCGTAGACACATGACTAGGCTCATGTCGCTGTACAACCCGTAAATCACGCGCAAAATCTTTCTCACGAACCGACCAAGGGCCTGGTCATCCGCTTTTGATAGTGTCCATGCTTCTGCGCCGTACAACAGGACCGGGATGATGATGGTCTTATATAGAGTCAACTTTGTCGTTTGGAAGAGGGCCCTATTACCCAATTGCCCCCTGAGCCCAAAGAAACAGCGATTGGCAAGAGTGATTCTGCGTATGATTTCGGTTTCAAGTCACTGCGGAGCCAAGATAGACGAAGTCCTTAACTACCTCGAACTTATATCTGCCAACATAAACGTTCTGGCCAAGACGTCGGTGGTGAGCGTACTTTTTTGAAGACAGCAAGCTAATTTTCGCCGCCTCCATCTGAATACTCGCAAACGCCTCATTGACATCTCGCTGTGATCTGCCTATTATGTCAATATCGTCGGCATATGCAAGAACTTGCGAGGATTTGAAATAGATTGTGCCCCTTGTATTGGCCATTGATTTTTGCACAATAATTTCTAATATGATGTTGAAGAAATCACATGACAGCGCATCGCCCTGCCTAAATCCTTTTTTGACATCAAAACTATCAGTAAGGTGATCACCGATTCCGATAGAGCAGCGAGCATTCTCCAAAGTCGTCCTGCATAGTCTGATGAGTTTAGCAGGGATGTCAAAGGTAGACATAGCGTTGTATAGCTCGTCTCTAATTATGCTGTCGTATGCGGCTTTGAATTCGACAAAAAGGTGGTGAGTGTCGACTTAAAATTCTTTGGTTTTTTCCAGGATCTGCCGTAGGGTGAAGATTTGGTTGATGGTGGACTTCCCTGACCTGAATCCGCATTGATAAGGATCTAAAAGCTTATTTACAAAAGGCTTCAGGCGTTCACACCAAACGGCAGAGAAGATTTTGCAGGCGATGTTAAGGAGACTTATTGCTCTGTAGTTGGCGCAATCAGAGGGGTCTCCTTTCTTGTGGATCGGGCATGCGATGCTGAGACTCCATTCCTCGGGCATGCTTTCCTCTGACCATATCTTATAGATGAGCTGGTGCATGCTCCTAACCAGGTCATCCCCAGCTACCTTTAAGAGCTCAGTAGACAGTCCGTCTGCGCCAGCAGCTTTATTCGACTTGAGGTTCGATATGGTTATCTTAACTTCGTCGAGGTCTCTGCGGCCTTCGTCGATTAGAAATGAATCATTCTGCCGGACAGCGGTATATTGTCTTACATCGTCGTTATACAGTCTGCAGAAGTGGTTTTTCCATATTCTCAGCATCAACTGTGATTCTACTACTAGGTGTCCAATTACAAAAAAAATAAAAAACAATCGAAATCTTAATACAGCGAAAACCACTGTAATTACATTACATTACTGCATTACAGCAACCTTGGAATGGTCAGGTCTCTAATTAATATTAATTTAATACAGTTTGACTTTATCCAAATTCCTCCATGCCTCACTGTACTGATTTTTTAACTGATCCTATTTTTCTCGTTCCAATTATGATTTCATATATATCTTACATTACGACATATATTTCAAGTCAATATATTATAATTGATACGTTTCCTACTTACTTACCGTAAACTCACTTACAACGGCTTCCAATAACGTCCTGCTCCTGTTCTATGAAAAGACAATATGTGCAAATGAATCGTTTCACACTCAAAAAGTGGCATCTGTATCTTATCTTAATTCGCTAACAACCCAGCGATTTAGATAGTTAAACATGAGAGTGATGCACACAATAAAATTAATACCCATAACTCGTACACAACAAGATCCTACCTCAAACCTGCTAGCGTTAACAATCAGCCACACCAGAGCGCACAGACGGGTATACAGCTTTATATATACGGTGCGGAGGTGTAGGTGTATACGGGCTATCAACATCGAAGGTTATAAGCGCCCTGATTGGTCAAGGCGGAGCATCTTGCTGCATTTCATCTCAGAAATAAATTATAATTTCTACCTGCCTGGTATTGGTGTTTGGCGATGGAGCTCACGTACTACCATATCTACTCCGTGTTGGTAGTTGATTTCCTCCATCCGTTTGTGGCCGTCAATGTTGGCGGATCGAGTCACAGTCGAGGCAGTGGTAGTTGGAACAGTGGTGCTGCCTTTTGCATCGCAGCCTCGCACACATATTGCGATTGGAAAACAAAATGAGGCATTTCTTCCGACTATACTTGAATAAGTCAGCCAAGCTGCTGTTACCCTGTATCGAGCTACGCCGTCGCATTGTAACCTCATCTCCGTCGTCAGGAATCTTGCAAAATCGAGATTTGTATAAAGTAGATACGATGACCACGCTAAAGAGTATAACGACGAGTACGACAGCGACGACCATGAGGATGATGCTGAGAGGATTCCAATGTTCATGTCGCTGATATTGTAAAGTAGTGGTTACGATTGGAACCCCTCTTTTCCTTTGGTATAGTAACTGCCGGGAAGGCGTGTAAAGAAGTTGTGCGCCAGGTCGAATTCTTTCTGCTGTCGTCGTTGTATGTCTGTTGCCTTCTGCTCGAAGTAACTATCTCTGTTCGACTGGGCAACACATTTTGCCTCTCGAATAAGATGTGGAAAATGGAATTATGCGATTTGAAGTACCGATACGAGGTGGGTCCATATGCAGGCTCGAGAGCAATAGTTTTACTTGTTCACATGCTTGCTCGAGATATTATAATGTAACTGTGTACCAGGTTGCATGTTGGGACCGAATTCTGAAAGAGTGAAAGAGTTTTCCATATCACAGATGCTATTGCCAATATCTACAACACAAGAGCGGGAAAAAGATACAAGGCAAAACGAAGAACAAATCACACAACAGCTGCATCGGACGTTTCAATATAGCTGCTGTGTGCTGGCGTGGTTTGCTGCTGTTGCAGTTATTGTTTTGGCCTAGCTGTTGATGATAATAATGATGATGGCTGGGATGTTGATGAAGTTCTGCTGGAAAACAAGACGAAACATCGCGTACGACCGCCGATGATGACGACCGACGATGACGATGACGACTTTACAAGTACAGTCCTTGTCAGGCACACTGCTCGTATAGATGAAGCTGAAGAGATCACAATAATTTCTCTGGAAATCAAAGATCGTGCACAATTACTTCGTGCTCTTTGGAGCTGTAATAAAATGCCATCATATAATGTGTGGAACAGCTAAAGCACTGCCAGTACGAGGAGAGCTAGATTTTCTTATTTTTCGCCAGTCTGTTCAAAGGACATATTTATTGGTCGGTCAGGAAATAAACACATCAGAAATTCAATTAAAATTGACAGCTGGTCAGGATGGATGGTTTTTTCGTAGTTTCACATTACCAGAATTTGAATAAATTCCTGGATAAGGTTTACGCTGATGCAGTACGTAGACCAATATTGGCTGCGGCTTTCCTTTTGGTTTAGATTTGTGATCTTGCATCTATACTCAACATAATTGTGAATTATGCGTATGAAGGGGTACAGATTGAGGACAAATAAATGCTTCTCGTCAGTTTGAGTTCATTATTTTTTATTTATACATGAAATAACCATCAGCTTTTGAGGTGATTGAAAAACTGGAGTGTATTTTTTCTTGACATCAAAATCACTGCAACAGGCCTCGCAGGGGTACCATCTATCCGACGGTTGCTGGCCTGCTAAAAAGCGAGAAGAGCCACCGCAGACGACCATCTTGCGGCACTGTTAGTAAGTCCCATCCCCACCTCCTCCTGGTGCCATCTGGAGATTTGCTATGGAAATTACAGACGGGAAAGGGTGAATGGTGAGCCTCCTGTGCCAAAAAAACAGGGTTAGTCGGTTGAGCTACGGCCTAGTAAGCCGTAACCGTAAAAGAAACTACAAACTCCGAAACAACAAGCCTTGTTGTCAACCCTTGCAAAAAAAACGAAAAAAGGGCAAAGGTCTTCAGCTCTGTGCGTGGAATGTTAGGTCCCCAAACAGACCACGTGAAGCCGAACAACTTGCGGACGCCCTAGACTATAAAGCGGACTTAACCACCATCCAGGAATTGCGATAGGATGGACCGGCTATAAAGCGGATGAAAAACTGCGACATCTACTACGGCGACTGCTATAGGGAGAGAGAACAACGATTGTTCGGATGCGGATTTGTTGTTCGAGGTGAACTAAGACAAAAAGTCCTAAGCTTTCGGCATGTGAGCGAACGCCTCATAACAATCCGTATCAAGGCTAATTTTTTTAACATAAGCCTGATCTGCGTCCACGCCCCCTCGGAAGACAAGGCTGACTCCGCCAAAGATGTCTCCTAGACAAAACGTATGCCCAATGTCCCAGCTATGACAACAAAATTGTACCAGGAGACTTCAATGCTAAGCTGGGTAAGGAAAGCATCTTTAAACGAGTCATCGGCAAACATAGCCTACAAGATACCACATCCGATAACGGACACAGGCTGATTGAACTTGCTACGGGGCGAAATCTCCTTGTAGCCAGTACGCGCTTTCCGTACCTTGATACACACAAAGGCACCTGGCGGTCACCAGATCAATAAATCATCATTCACTAACCAGATTGATCACATTCCGATCGACGTCAGACACTCCTCCACTATTCTTGATGTTCGAACTTTTCGAGGAGCTAACATCGACTCGGACCACTATCTGGTAGTAGCCAAGATGCGCCCACGGATATCTCGATGGCAGCGGAGTATAATAAGAATACAAAGTGATGACGTCGGAAAGCTACCGTCGCCAGAAACCACCCGTGGTTCTACCGATCGCGTCTCCCTTAAGCTCTCCAATACATCTCTACCCTCCACGCTGTCAATAGAACAACAGTGGTACCTTTGCAAACAAGCTTCCTTCCACGCTGTCAATAGAACAACAGCGGAACCTTTGCAAAAAAGCCTTGAAAAGCACTGCATTTGATGTTACTACCTAGTAGTAGAATAGAAAAACCACTTCTGCAGACTGTATAACTGCGATATTAGTCAACATACCGCTGTCAAGCAGAACGATCCATTTCTTAACGACGAAGACCGCAGAGAATTCCGTCCCCCTGAACTCGATGAAGTTAAGATCGCCATATCGAAAATCAAGTCGAATAAAGCTGCCGGCGCATACGGGCTGTCTGCAAAGCTCTTTAAGGCAGCTGGGGATGGCCAGCTCATCTGTAAGATATGGTCAGTGGAAAGCATGATCGAGGAATGGAGACTCAGCATCGTATGCCCGATCCACAAGAAAGGAGACCCCTCTGATTGCGCCAATTATAGAGGAATAAGTCTCCTTAACATCGCCTACAAAATCTTCTCTGCCGTTTTGTGTGAACGCCTGAAGCCTTTTGTAAATAAGCTGATAGGTCCTTATCAGTGCGGATTCAGGCCAGGGAATTCTTCACTAAATCTTCACGCTACGGCAGATCCTGGAAAAAACCAATGAATTTCAAGTTGACACTCACCACCTATTTGTCGACTTCAAAGCCGCATACGATAGCGTAATTAGAGAGGAGCTATATAGCGCTATGTCTTCCTTTGACATCCCTGCTAAACTCCCTAGACCATGCAGGATGACTTTGGAGAATGCTCGATGCTCCGTCCGAGTCCGTGAACACCTTACCGATAGTTTTGATGTCAAAAAATGATTTAGGCAGGGCGATGCGCTGTCGTGTGATTTCTTCAACATCGTATTAGAAATGATTGTGCAGAATTAACTGGCCAACACAAGAGGCACAATTTGTTTCAAATCCTCACAACTCCTCACATACGTGGATGACATTGACATAATCAGAAGAACACAGCGAATTGTCGATGAGGCCTTTACGAGTATTGAGGCGGAGGCGGCGAAAATTGATTTGGCAGTACAAACCAAATATACAAATGTATATGCTGTCATCAAAAAAGGACGCTTACGAGCGAAGCTTATATATTGGCAGATATAAGTTTAAGGTAGTTGAGGACTTTTCTACCTTGGCTCCGCAGTGAACTAGAACAACAGCATCAGTTCCGAAATCAAACGCAGAATCACTCTTGCCAATCGCTGTTTCTTTGGGCTCAGAAGGCAATTGAGTAATAGAGCCCTCCCCGAACGACAAAGTACGACGCAAAAGTATGGACATTATCACAACACGAATCACAACACCCTAGCCAACAAATTTGTAAAAAAGATCACCTCGGAAATTCTGCAACTTACACACAACTGCGACAGGCAAGTGTTCTGAGGGAACACAAATACCATGGAACGGTCAATGTTTGTAGGAGAAGCAACTAATGTAGAAATCTACAATATATTAAGAAATCTCAAAGAGGATAATTCAGCTGGATTAGATGGCATAAGACCTAACGATTTAAAGAAAAATGCGTCAGCACTAACGCCAATTATCACCATACTGATAAATATGTCCATAGATCAATCTACGGTGCCTGAGCAGCTTAAAATAGCGACTGTACGACCAATCTATAAAAGTGGCAAAAATAATGATGTAGCAAATTATAGGTCCATCTCCGTATTCTCAGTGGTGGACAAAGTCTTAGAAGAAATTGTATATAACCGGGTATACGAGTGTGTGGAAAAAAACAACATTTTAGTCAATAACCAGTTCGGATTCAGGAAAAATGAATCCGTAAATCGTTTGTTGGGAGATTTTACGGACAGAATAAATAAAAGCCTAAATAAAAATCACCACGTACTAGTTCTGTTCCTGGACTTTAAAAAAGCTTTTGACACACTGTCCCACAATAAAATTCTTTTAATGCTCGAAAAAATTGGAGTACGAGGACACTTGCTTCGATGGTTTAAAAGCTACTTGGAACATCGCAGAATGACAGTCAAAACATAGGGAAAGTACAGCGAAAAGGAGAATGCTGAATTCGGAATTCCGCAGGGATCGAAATTGGGCCCACTGATTTTCATTCTATACACAAACAATCTGCTGAGCATTCTCAAAAGGAGTACATGTTTCGCATACGCTGATGATACAGCAATGATAGTTAGCCACAGGGACCTGCCAGAAGCAGAATCGATCATGCAACTAGAATTCGATATAGTGAATGCATGGTGTCACGACAACGGGCTCATTCTTAATGCCAAAAAAAAAAAACAAAAATTATGCATATAAGACCGCCGCATATCTTAAAGACAAAAATCGTAGTAAAGATGCACGTCACCGACTGTCTACATAACGCAGGGCACCATTTAAGCCTACAAAAAAAACAATAAATGCAGGAGAGTAATCGATATCGTATCTTCATATCAATATCTTGGAGTAATTTTGGACTACAATTTTAAATGGAATCATCATATCGATTATCTAATAAAGAAGATGCGGACAGTGAGTTATGCATTATTCCATCTAAGCCAATATTGTCCACCCCAAGTGTTGATGCAGTGCTACTTCGGTTTAGTGGAATCGCATTTAAGATATGGTATACTAGCATGGGGCGACAGTACCGTGGCGCAGTGGGTAGTGTGTTGGCCTCTGACGCCGATGACACGGGATCGAATTCCGACACAGCCATGTCATCGAACGTGTTTTTCACGGTGTTTCTCCTCAGCGGGGTTCTGACAAAACCCCCTGTAGTAAAATTGTCATGAAAAGCTTCTCGAAATTCGCCGTTCGGAACCGGCAATAAATTGTAGGTCCCTTTCACCTATCGGACAATGAAATCACACACAACATGGGTGACTGAGAGAAGCTCGGCTCAGGTTTTTCATGGGCTGTAACGCCAACATACATACATGCATACTAGCATGGGGCGACGCTCCAAGAATATCAACGCTACAAGCAGTTCAAACAAGGATACTCAAGTTACTTATGAAAAAAAAATGCGGAAGGAACTCAACGGCACCAAATCCACCATATAAACTCAACATCTTAAATGTAGAACAACTGTACAAAATAGCTATAATATCAGAATTCGCAAATGATAACACATACAAGACACCGACACAAAAATCGATCAATACCAGGGTCAGCACTCAAGGCAGATTTAAAGTACCACGATTCTGGAATGGATATGGACGAAGACAGTATGCCGTAACAGTACCACGAATTTTTAATCAACTACCAACAAGATTTCAAAACAAACGTCCTAAAGCTCTTCTCAAAGAAGTTGCAAAACACTACTTAAACTATAATTAAATATCTATGTACTCTATTTCTTGTTCCCTTTTTATACTATGGAATTCCTATGTGTAATCTGAACTTCCAAAAGTCCAAAACTATGTAAAATCTTGTATTCAATCATCTGCAGACAAGCCTTAAGGTTTCGCAGATAAAAACGTAAAGTACTATAATTGTAATTTTGAATAATAGAAATAAATTGAATTGAATTGAAAAAAAAATCAAAAGCATCCGGATGAGGTCCTTGGTCGTTTCGAGAGAAAGATTTTTCGCGTAATTTTCGGGCCCATAAACGCAGACGGGGGATGGAGAAAAAGACTCAACCACTAACGGGCTGTATAGCGACATGAGTCTAGGCAGGCGTTTACGGATTCAACGCCTAAGATGGCTAAGCCATGTAGAGCGAATGAACATCAAAGATCCAGCCCTGAGAGTCTTTGAATCCAACCCCGAGGGATACAGGCGACCTTAGTCGAGCAGTCGAAATTATTTATTTTTTCTGATTTTTATTAGCATTTACTGATTGTAATTACTCAACATGTCCATGAAATACTTTTAATTCTCCAGAAGACGATCGTATTTAGTTACAGACGATTAGTTAACAAAGTGGCACCTGAAAGTCATCACTGTCCTTTTAATAATTTACAACAATATGCGAGGCAAAACCAAGCGATAACCAAAAGGTACTTTTGAGTATTTGGAAACCAGTTTTCATTAAATAAAAATAACGTTTTTGAGGGTGTTGTGGGCCAGTGGTTAGTGTGTTGGACTCTACCGCTCGGTGAGCAAGTTTGAATCCCAGTGATACCAACACCATTTAATATTTATTTCGCGACGTCTTTGTTTTGCGATGTCGCTTCACTCCTGTTTCTGACTTGGAAGTGTACGTTTGGATACCATCCTTACTTTTCAAACATCACCACAGGCTAACGAAATTGTAATGTGAAGCGAAATGTCAAGAAACAGGCACGCACAGAAAAGCTCCGTGTGGACGCGTCCTCAAATTGGAACGTAGGTTCAAAAGAAAAAGGTGCAAAAAGAAAGCCCTCGTGTAGACTCCGACACACTTGCCATGAAAAAGTTTCTTGACTCACGCCGCCATTTGAATTCGGTATTAAATTGAATCACACACAACATGGGTAATTGATGTAAGCTTGGCTCTGGTCCTTCATGGGCTCTAAGGCCACCAAAGAAGAAAAATAACATTTTATTACTACTCTCTATTATATAAGATTTAAAATGTAAAATATGCCATAAGTTATGCTGGTATCGATTAAACTCCTCATAAGTCCTCATAAATCCTTCCAAGAACCTTAAATCGTAAACTGACAATAGCGTTTCACAAGCGATAGTCGTTACCCATTCTCTTTTATTCCAGGTTAGTTGAATATTGTTAAATGGGGAATGTAAAAGGTAAGTGGATTTGGTTTATTCTCACAAGGCAGCAGTTCTTGTTTTTTTTGACGTGTTAACGTCTTATAAATCGATGAACACCGGCTGCGTGTACGAAAAAGTATGACACATTGTCACGTTCCGCCTGAGCTGAGCGTGCAAGCGAGAGCGCGAAACAAGCGATAGAGAGGCATCTATTTTGCCTATAGGATAGAATTTAGTTTGCATACTTGGGAACATGAAACATTTTACGATAACGTAGGCATACTTTTAGGAGTAATCAGGAATCCAGGTGATACATACATACATGCATACCCTAATTCTGTTTTTAGACGACAAATACGATTCTGAAAAATTCGTATGAACAAGTCTAGAGTTTGCATGTTGAATACACATATATACATATGCATGTGTCCATTTTCAAATCGAAAAAAAATGCTCACAGCCAATTACTCATGAACGCGTGCGTTTAATAATTGCTCGTTGGGTAGCGCACACTCACGAGCAGCTCATGAGTTGTTGCGTTTCCTTACCAAAATAACAACACCGTCCGAGCAATCTCTTATGTATCGGCTGTCGTCCGAACACCGTAATCAACCAGCGTCGGGTGCGGTTAGAACTTAGATGGTGGACCGCTTGGAAACATCGCATGTTGTTCATTTTTCATCAATGTTTTCTAATGACGTTATGACGTAAAACAATCGTCCGTAAACCGACTTTACAGACAACCAAAATATTTTTTTTTTGTAGTGTAGTAACATCATGAGGCACTGCGACCTATGTAAATCTATGGTGCCAACTAGCACTGCTGCAACAAGGTAATGATCCGAGTCGATGTTGACTCCTCGAAAGGTTCGGACATCTAGGATGCTGGAGGAGTGTCTGCCGTCGATCGCAATATGATCAATTTGGTTGGTTGTCGATTGATCGAAAGACCGCCAGGTCCCCTTATGGATGTTGAGGTGTGGGAATCGTGTACTTGCTACTACCAGATTATGTCCCGCCATAAAGTCCACTAGCCTTAGTATGTTTTCTGAAGTGGTATTGTGTAGGCTGTGCTTTCTAATGACCCGTTCAAAGTAAACTTCCTTACCCAGCTTCGCATTGAAATCTCCTAGAACGATTTTGGTGTCATAGCTGGGACATTGCGTATACGTTCTGTCTAGGAGATCATAGAAGTCGTCTTTATGTCGGTCATCTTTTTCCTCTGTGGGGTCATGGACACATAATAAGCTTATATTACCGAGATTGGTCTTGATGCGGATAGTTATGAGGCGTTCCTGAGTCTGCCTCGACCAACAAATCCGTATCCGAATAGGCGTTGTTTATTTTCTCTGTAGCAGTTTCCGTATTATATATCACAGTTTTTCATCCGCTTTTTGCCTGGCCCATCCCATCGCACTTCTTGGAGCGCGGTAATGTCTGCCTCATAGCAGTCCAAAGAGTTGACCAGTTGTTCGGCTGCACCTGGTTTATTGAGGGACCTAACGTTCCAGGTGCAGATCCGAAATTCGTTTCCTTTTTGACGTTTGCGGGGGTCGTCAACATGTAATCCGTCCGTATCCGAGGCTATTGGTTGTTTCTGAACAAGTTTTTGTTTTACGCGATAGGGATGTTAACCCTAAGCGCAACCCCCAACACATTGGTTCACTACCTGGCGGGTGCCAGAATAACCTCCAGGGGAGGCCACGCGGAGGCTGTGAGTCAACTTGGATTGAGCAGGGACAGAAATCGAAGCTGGCGTTTGCCAAGTTAAACGCGATCAACTTCTTTGCTCTGTTTGTTCGCTCCCTTCTCCCCTATAAGAAGTATCTAATATGCATTATTATTTAGCTTTTGAGCAGTTGAGTTATTTACGAGTAGTAGCATGTTAATATATGTTTAAGTATTAGTGCCAAGGACGATTGCGTTGATGCACATGAGTGCTTTACTCGTCCATGAGTCTCAAATTGGTATTGCTCCCATGACCAATATATTCATCACTAATTAGGCTGCCTCTTTAGCCATACAAGGTTACCGGGTGCAATATAATTTGTTTAACGCTTAAGACTGCACAATTTCATTAGCTACCAACAATCAATTTTTCCAGATTGTCGTCCAACAAACAGATCCAGTGCACCGTCAATACATAGTCGCTTCATAGTTTCTTCCCCTTCCAATTTTTCCCCCTAAAACTATTTTGTATATCGGGATAGCCCCGGTTATCACAAGCTCCATCTCGTTGAACTGTACGCACAGAACCAAAGTATACTATGATACTTGTATCTTTCCCCATGGGACCGAATAATGTTAATTTTATGAATATGCCAGCCAGAACTACAATATAAAACTCCGATGCTTATCTCTGGTATTTTGTCCGCTTCGTTAATAATCATTTTGTGCCTCCGCTTCTGCCCTTTTGTTCGGATTGTTTTTCGTTCCCCCACCCACTTCGTTCCCCTAAAATGAGACTCATCGACTGCTTGCCGTGGCTTTGGTGTATTTATAGCCGCAAGTAGATCATTGCGCGAAATTATCAAAAGTAATTAGTCAAAAAAATGGAAAAGTAGACAAATTCGTAAGTTGGCACTGATGTTCAGTTGAAGGGGAGACAACAACGCAGGGCAGCGCAATTGTGGCTGACACAGCGGTGGACCGTTTTTGGTTTGAATTATGATGTGCAGGTATGCAAAGCAGGAGGCAGCGGCTATTAAGGTTCTGCAGTCAAGGTACACTTGAGTAAGCTTTGAAGCTAATTTTTGGGGCATTCATCTCTATTGTCTGACGATTGGGTTTTTTTGTTTTTCTTTTTTTTTTTTTTGTTATGTAATAGCTTAAAGGTTCTGGTGGTGTTGATTTACAATAGAAAACTGTGTATCTATTTGTTCTACTAAGCGGATAGTTTCAACCGTTAAATTTGGGAGAGAACAGTGAGTAATGTGATTCGGGGCTTTGTTAAGCGGAAAGTTTTTCGGAGCCAATTATGTATTTAGGACGGGTAGCTGAATGAGTAAAAGCGTTTTTAATGCAACATTTACGCGAGTAGCTTGCCCGCTAGCTACAAACAGGTTAAATCGTTTACACACCTATACGATTAAGATAATTACATGTATTATATTCCAATTTAAAAAAAAATGAATAATTGTAATCTGAAACCATTTAATGGCTTTTAAAGTACTGAATTAGGCAATTGAGGAGATTAAACACCAGTTATTTAGTATTTGTATATATGTATGTATGTTGGCATTACAGTCCATGAAGGACCTGAGCCGAGCTTCTCTCAATCACCCATGTTGTGTGTGATTTAATTTTCCCATAGGTGACCTACAGTTTATTGCCGGTTCCGAACGGTGAATTTCGAGAAGCTTTTCATGACAATTTTATACTGCAGGGTGCTTAGTCAGAACCCCGTTGAGGAGAAGCACCATGAAAATACTTGTGATGACATGGCAGTTGTCGGGATTCGATTCCGTGTCATCAGCGCTAAACTCTGCAAGTAAATGCATATAATTTGATATGGTTATCTTTCTTCTTACTTTTGATGGCGTTACAGCCCATGAAGGACCCGAGCAAAGCTTTTCTTCAATCGCCCATACTTACTTACTTAGGGGACGCTACAGTCCGTGGTGAACCTGGGCCTCAACCAACAAGCGTCTCGGCACGGTCTTTGGCCAGCTGTTTCCAGCGCCACACGCCCAGTTGGTTAAGGATCCCCTTCCATCTGCGTGTGCCACCGTTGATGCGGCCGTCCTCTGCCGCTCCTTCCTTCCGGGGTGGATTCGAAGACTCTTCGGGTCGGAGCTGTATTTTCCATGCGCTCTACATGGCCTAGCCACCTTATACGCTGTATCCGTAGCCAGGCCGATATCGTTGTACAACGCGTACAGTTCTTCGATATATCTTCTCCTCCATACACCGTTTGAACAAACGGGACCGTAGATAGTGCGCAGAATTTTCCTTTCGAAACGACCAAGGGCATCTTCATCCGCTTTTGTTAACGTCCAAGCCTCTGCGCCGTAAAGGAGGACTGGGATGATTAAGGTCTAATATAGTGTTAAGACAGCGGTTGGCAAGAGTGATTCTGCGTTTTATCTCAGCGCTGGTGTTGTTGTCGCTGGTCATCAGTGAGCCAAGGTAGACGAATTCCTTGACCACTTCAAAGTTATATCCGCCCATGGTGACGTTTTGGCCAATACGTCAATGTTGTCCGTCTCTTTCAGATGAAAGCAGATATTTGGTTTTACCCTCATTATCCTTGAGACCCATCTTAGCCGCCTCTACCTCAATGCTTACATAGGCCTTATTGACGTCTCGCTGTGTCCGTCCAATCACGTCAATTCCGTCGGCGTACGCAAGCAATTGTGTAGACATGAAATAAATCGTACCTCTGTTGTTGGCCAGTGACTCTTGCACGATCTTTTCAAGCACGATGTTGAAAAAGTTGCATGACAGCGCGTCTCGGTTTGCTCATTACCGATCTTAATGGAGCAGCAAGAATTCTCCATTCTGCACAGTCGGACGAGTTTGGCAGGGATATTAAAACCAGACATGTCTCTGTATAGCTCATCTCTATACACGCTGTCATATGCAGCCTTGAAATCGACGAAGAGGTGGTGAGTGTCGATTTGGTATTCCTGGGTCTTTTCCAAGATCTGCCGTAGCGTAAATATTTGGTCTATTGTGGATTTACTTGTCCTGAAACCACACTGATAAGAGCCGATCAGGTTATCCACAAACGGTTCCAGGCATTCACACAATACGGCAGAGAAGATCTTATATGCGATGTTAAGGAGACTTATTCCCCTATAGTTGGCGCAGTTATAGGGGTCTCCTTTCTTATGGACCGGGCAAACGATGCTGAGATTCCATTCCACGGGCATGCTTTCCTCCGATCATACCTTGCAAATGAGATGGTGCACGCTCATAGATTTCGCGAGCGGCTCTCGTCCGTCGTTGCAGCATGACTTTATTTGCCTCTTGTTTTGCTGCATGGCTTGTTCGAACCAGGGGTGTCTAGGTGGTGGTGGTTTGAAACCCATTACCTCTGAGGCAGCGTCTCTGACGTCGCTCTGGCAATGCGCCCATTCCTGCTCTATTGTTTGTGCTACTGTGGGCGGATTTTGAGAGAGCTTGGAGGAGACACGATCGGCAAAGATTCTAGCAGTCTCTTACGATTGTAGCTTTCCGACGTCAAACTTATGTAGTCCTACTCGACTCCTAAGCATTCTTGATATCCTTATTCGTACCTTGGCTACAACAAGGTAGTGTCCCGAGTCGATGTTGGCCGCTCGGTAGGTTCGTACGTCGAGAATACAAGAGGAGTGTCTGGCGTCGATCGCAATGTGATCAATCTGGTTGGTGGTCGATTGTTCAAAAGACCGCCAGGTACCCTCGTGGATGTTGAAATGGGGGAATCACGTTTTTGCTACAAGGAGGTTACGGCCCGCTACCAAATCGATTAGCCTTAGTCCGTTGTCGGATCGCCCATAGTGTGTGTGATTTATTTTTCACACAGGTGAAAGGGACCTATAGTTTAATGCCGACTCCGAACGGCGTGAGTCAAGAAGTTTTTCAAGGCAAGTTGTAGGTACTACGGGGGGTTTCGCCAGTACCCCGCTGAGGAGGGATGCCGCGAAATATACATTCGATGGCGTTGGTGCTCGCTCATCGTGCGTCAGAGTCCAATACACTAAGACTGGGCCACGATTGCGCAAGGGCGTCTAATTGCAAGGCTACTAGTACTCGTACTATGGCCGATTGTTAGGTAAACGACAGTTTATTGTGTTTTCTTCTGTAATGGTTGTAAAGTTATACGCATTTTGAGAATTGTGGAAATTAAATAGAAATGTCAGTATAACTTACGATATTACTCGATCAAAGTTAAAACTGTGGGAAATTAACTCAATCAGAAAGCGCAACAAAGAAATTGCATCTCGTCACGGCAAAAGCTGATGAAATTTTGAAAAATGTCAAGCAAGATACGCCTGTAACGCTCAATTGGGAGCCAATAATAATTGGCAAACGAAAAACAAATACAGCTTCTACAGCTCAGGAGAAAAGATAGATACTTTTATTCTGCTCCAACACACAAGTAATTGACTAACTATAAGTAGCTGTATAAAGCTGTGCCTTGCGGTACTGCAAGTAAGTCCTATCCCCACCTCCTCATGGTGCCATCCGCAGATTTCCTCCAGAAAATCCTCGGTTCGGCTACGGCCTAGTAAGCCATAGCCGTAAAAAAAATTTAACTCAGAGACAACCACAAGCCTCGGATTTAACGGATGGACTGAATAATGACGATCTCCGCAAACGTATAAAAGGACAGGAGTATCGGTAGTGCATCTGGAATGTTAGATCCCTCAATAGACCGGGCGAACAATTAGAAAACGCCCTAAACTGCTATAAAGCAGACATTACTGTACTCCAAGAAGTGCAATGGAATGGACCGGGTAAAAACAGGATGAAAAGCTGTGACAAATACTACGGAAACTGCTACAAGGAGAACAAACAACGACTATTCGAAAGCGGATTTGTTGTTCGAGGTGCACTTAGGCAAAAAGTCCTAAACTTCCGGCATGTGAGCGAATGCCTCATAACAATCCGCATCAAAGCTATCTTCGGGAACATCAGCTTGGTATGCGCTCACGCTCCTCACAGAAAAAAAGGCGACAGAGGCCAAGATGACCTTCTAGATAGAACGTATGCTCAATGTCCCAGCTATGACGTCAAGATTGTTCTAGGAGATTTCAATGCCAATTTGGGTAAGGAGGATATCTTTGAACGAGTCGCAGGAAAGCACAGCCTACATGACACCACCGCCGAAAACGGATTCAGGCTAATAGACTTTAGGACGACGTGTAATCTCCCACATAATAGCTGGCGGTTTCTTGATAAATCTGTTAATCATATTGCGATCGACGTCAGGCATTCCTCCAGCATCTTGGATATCCGATCTTTCTGAGGAGCCAATGTGGTCTCGGATCATTACCTTGTTGCAGCCAAGCTACGTATACGGATTTCGCGAACACTGCGGAGTCGAGTAGGACCATCAAAATTTGACGTCGGGAATCTGCAATCGCAAGAGACCGCCAGGAACTTCGCCAATCGTGTCTCCTTTCAGCTCTGTCAAGAGCTGATGCAAACAGCACAAACCATAGAACAGCAATGGATATGGTCGAAAGGAAGCATGCCCGATAAATGGAATCTCATCATCGTTTGCAAGTTCCATAAAAAAGGAGACCCCTATAACTGCACCAACTACATATAGGGGAATAAGTCTCCTGTCTCCTGTGTGAACGCCTGAAACCATTCGTCGACATTAGGTTCCTATGGATGTGGCTTCAGCCCAGGAAAATCCACGATAGACCAAATGTTTACACTTCGGCAGATCTTGGAGAAGAGCTATGAATTTCAGGTCGACACGCGCCACCTCTTCGTCGATTTTAAGGCCACATATGAAAGTGTTTATAAGGACGAGGTATATGATGCCATGTTATGTGTTGACACCCCTGCCAAGCTTGTCAGGCTGTTCAGGATGACAATGGAGAATTCTCGCTGCTCCATTAAGGTCGGTAAGGAATTTAACCGAGACCTTCGATGTCAAAAAAGATTGAGACAGGGCGACGCACATCATCCTTGAAAAGATCGTGCGAGATTCATTGGCCAGTACAAAGGGCACGATATATTTCAAGTCTGCACAATTGCTAGCATATGCTGATGACACTGACGTAATTGGGAGACGTCAATGTAGCTTTTGTAAGCGTTGAAGCAGAAGCAGCTAAGGTGGGTCTGTAGGTGAACGAGAGCAAAACTAAATATATGCTGTCGTCAGATAAAGACGCACAACACCAACATCTTGGCCTGAACGTCACTATTGGCAGGTATGACTTTGATGTAGTCAAGGATTTCGTCTACCTTCGCTCACTGGTAACAATCTGCAATGACACTAATAACTCTTGCCAACCGTTGTTTTTTTGAGCTCAAGGGGCTATTGGGTAGTAAAGCCCTCTCTAGGAAAACTAAGGTGACAATCTATAAAACCTTTATCATCCCGGTCCTCCTCTACAGCGCAGAAGCTTGGACTTTATCAAAAATGGATGAAGAGGTCCCTGGTCCTGTTCCAGGACTGCACAGCGAAATCGGCCAAGTACGACGGCCGCATCTAAGGTGGCGCACACAGGTGGAAAGGGACCTTAACCAACTGGGCGTACGACACTGAAAACAGCTGGCAAAAGATCGTGCTAGCTTGAAAACGTTGTTGGTTGAGGCCCAGGTTCATCCCTAACTGTAGCGCCACCTAAGTAAGTATAAAGCTGTGAACCCAAATAGGCTGCAGACGCATGGATAGCTAATACATAATAGTATTGCCAAATTATAAGCTGGGTTTTGTATATACGAGTGTGAGATAAGACCTGTACTCAAGTCATGCGATTCAACAACGAACAATTACCTGCGTGCATGTTCCAAGTCATCTTAATTTTACTCTATCTCTAAAATCAATTTAAAATCAATTTATCTATTTTCATCTAGATAGGCCGATTGAAAAATTAACTGCGGTTCGTAGACACTTTCAAACGTGTCATTGGTGTATTCGTATAATTTTCAAAGTCAATTGCAATATTGTCCAATAATTGGTTGGGAAGTTCGAAAGCCGGGAATAGTGGAAATGGAAGTGGCAGTAGCAGATGCGGTGGCAGGAAGTGCGAGAATCGCATTTATCTCTTAGAACGAACAAAACAAATTAAAAGATAGTTAAATGTACGTATCGTTGTTGCATGCATATGCCTCAGCGTAATTCGATTGCCAGCTGAATGCCCTCCGCGGCGTGTTGAAGTCCCCATAGTTAGTCTCAGGTTCCACGGAGCACATAGCATGTCCACGAACATTCGGCGGGGTACACGACTTATTATTTATTTGCGCCCTTTGCAGTGTTCGAATTTTGAAAATGTCTGTATTTAACACATGCAACGACAGCCAGAGACAGACAACAGCACTCTATCGGGAGGCTTATCTAAATCTTTATACTTGGCTACTCGCGGTGTTTTAATTGCTGAGCCGTTGTCGTTGTGGTCGTTGTCGTCGTTGTTTTCCTTGTAGTCGCAACTACCAAGGTGGACAAAATGCGGCCAAGTCGATCGATGTGCAGTTGCTCGTTTAGGTGTTGTCATTTGAGAACGAAAGGTAAAAATGTTCTTAAAGCAGGGACAACAACAGCAGAGAACAAGCTAAATGCGTCACATTCGTCGCCCTCTAAGTGCAGCGTGGAATGACAGTGCCGTGCTTGGGTTGAAGGGACTCTTCTTGGCTGAAAGTGGATGACAACGAAAGTTCACTAAATAAAATGACGGTCTCTTGTGATATTCATTAATTATGTCGCAGAATATTATATGTGTAATTACATAATAATACGTACACTCATATATGCGCCCATTCTTCGTACCTGTCGTACTAGATTGGTGTACTTGGTGCAATTACAATAGAACGATTGTGAGTAGAATCACCAGCAAGATGTAATCATCAGTCGTTGGCATTAGTTGCACAGTACAAGATGAAGGCAGACAGAGTTTGACGTTTGAGGTTCAACGTTTTATTGATAAGTTAACCAATAACTTTTTAAAAGAGATATTTGTACCATGACACCTTACACTAAGTTAGGGATACTTGCCCATAGATCAGGGATAGCGAACCTTTTTAAGACGTGGGTCAAATTTTGTTAATATTTTTTTCATTACTAGCTCGTGGGTCACTAACGCTCATTTGCACCAAAGTGCTCAGAATGCTCAGTTAGCATTTTTTGCCTAAATCCTTTTTTGACATCAAAACTATCGGTAAGATGTTCACCGATTCGGATGGAGCAGCGAGCATTCTCCAAAGTCATCCTACAGTCTGACGAGTTTAGCAGAGATGTCAAAGGTAGACATAGCGTTGTATAGCTCGTCTCTGACCCTGACCTGAATCCGCACTGATAAGGACCTACCATCTTATTTATTAAAGGCTTCAGGCGTTTACACAGAACGGCAGAGCAGATTTTGTAGGAGATGTTAAGAAGACTTATTCCTCTGTAGTAGGCGCAGTCAGAGGGGTCTCCTTTCTTGGGAATCGGGCATACCATGCTGAGACTCCATTCCTCGGGCATGCTTTCCTCTGACCATATTTTACAGATGAGCTGGTGCATGCTCCTAGCCAGGTAATCCCCAGCTGCCTTGAAGAGCTCTGCAGACAGTCCGTCTGGGCTAGCAGCTTTATTCGACTTGAGTTTCGATATGGCGATCTTAACCTCGTCGAGGTCAGGGGGACGGAATTCCCTGCGATCTTCGTCGTTGAGAATACAGTCTGTAGAAGTGGTTTTTCCATATTCTCAGCATCCACTGCGATTCTACTACTAGGTGTCCGTTCTCATCCCTTCAGGCTTCCGTTATGGTTTTATAACATTGGCATGTTTGCTTTATCTGTTGATAATACTTTTGAATGTCACGCCTGCAGTAACACATCTCCAAATCCTCAATCGCGGTATTCCTCTAAAACTTATGCTCCTCCATTTTTAGGGTTCCGTACCCAAAGGTAAAACGGAACCCTATTACTAAGACTTCGCTGTCCGTCCGTCCGTCCGTCCGTCCGTCCGTCCGTCTGTCACCAGGCTGTATCTCATGAACCGTGATAGTTAGACAGTTGAAATTTTCACAGAATGATGTATTTCTGTTGCCGCTACCACGACAAATACTAAAAACAGAACAAAATTAATTATACATATACATAATTACAAACAACCAATAATAAATTGTTACGAAAGGTTTTCGTTGTCATCTTTCGGTCAGTTCCCATTTGTGAGCGGCTCGTAGTCATCCATTTTGGGAAACCAAACTCAGAGAAAGCGGATAGCTCGAGGGTACGATCAGCGCTTGACACGCGAACGAGTGGAGTTCAACCCGCAGAAGGTCAGCATTTTTTTTTTTTTTTGTTCCTTGTAGCACATGATGGAGAGTGGGCGAAGAACTCGGGAGAAATCTTCGGCGAAGTACTCGGAGAGTGATCTTCGGGGAAGAACTCCGGTACGGTTTTAAGCAGTTCCCGGTACGCGGCCGTACCGTGTGTCCTATTGCCTACGTTGGTCGCGGATATCACGTTCGTTGTATAAGGTACATATTGAAATCAGAAATTTGCGTGTTGCGATTGGTGATGCGGGCTAAGTCGTTGGTCAGAGGAGTTTCGGTACGACTGTTCGAATACTCAAGCTGCGGTTTATTTACTCTTTTGGACAGGGAATTCCTTTAATTTTTTTTATTTTATATATATTTTTTTTATTTATTTCGACTTGTTTTATTGACATACGGTGTAGAGCTGTAAAAGTAACTTCAAATTGAATACCCGTATGTATACGTTACTTTTGTTTTGAATACTCGTTACAAAAATGTCGTTACTCGTTACTTTCATAGATGCACAAAAAACAGTACAATGAAGAACAAGTCCGGTAGCGATGACGAGACGATACTACACACCATTTGACGCAAAACACATTGTATTGCTATCAGTACTCAAAACAGATACCCACATCAAACAGTATAAGTCAGAATAAGTCAGGTGAGGCAGTTTGAATGATACGTACCGATCGACGACGATATACCAGATACCATTATACCCAAAATACCCAAAGTACCTACATGAATGGTTAGCGTATCGATAATGATACTTCGTTACTCAGTAACGAATACATACGATTATACGATTTGCTACAGCACTATTCGTTATACTCAAATACAGAAGTAACGAAATCGTGCTAGTAACGACATTTATTTGGAAGTAACGTTTCGTTACTTGGTACAAATTAGAGTACCCGTTACTCAGTAACGAATACATACGATTTGCTACAGCACTAATACGGTGTAGGGTAGTTTTAAGGAATACTTGTAAACCTAGATTAAGTTAGGTTAAGGAAATTAAATTTGGGACATATTGAATTGGAAACGATTACGGTGTTTTTTTTTTCTTTTGCGTGGGATATTTCGCGAGTCTCGTAGCAAATTCGTGATTCTTGCTGCGGGTAAGTCGGCGTGAGGGCAATCGCGTGGCGCCATTGCTCACGACCAGTCCTCGCAGCTGGCCTAGCATCCCTTTCGCACGACGTCGCGGCAGGTTGAGAGGAGCAAGTGAGCAAGAGGTGCAAGCGATCTTGCACACATACGAACCGATAC
The DNA here is from genome assembly GCA_951905685.1 of Eumerus sabulonum. Taxonomy (NCBI): domain Eukaryota; kingdom Metazoa; phylum Arthropoda; class Insecta; order Diptera; family Syrphidae; genus Eumerus; species Eumerus sabulonum. Next base: position 130,395,603 of record OX645060.1, on the reverse strand, counting down.
GTACATACGTGCATACGCATCACATACGTGCATACACGTATACATACATACATACATATGTACATTACGAAGTAGAGTTGGGTAGTTCCGGACATGTATAGTTCACGGAACTATGTCCTCTCTCGGACACATGTCCTCTCGTTCCGCAAATTGAACGAAAATAGTTCCATAGTTCCATTCAACCCTTATTCATCAATCACATATGTACAAAACGAAAAAAAAAAAACATAAATGCATCGAACATGCTTCTCATACGGTATGAGTTGTACCCCGTAGTTTTCAAGAAACCCAAAAGTATGGAGATGTGGCGATAAAGCTCGAACAGTTGGTGTACACTGTATAGCACACTTGAACTGAAATGAAGAAAAGAAATGAAAGAATATAATGCCCGCACCGCATTTCGTGAACGAATGTCATACATGTGTATGTATGCATTCAGGTCCGGACATGGACATGGTTTGCTAGTTCCATATCGGTGCGAGTATACATTTAGTATTTTAAAACGGGTAGAGATTAAAGTGCATACTGAGATGGAATAATTATCTTATAACCCCATTTAGATAATGTTTCAAATATATTGAATGGTCTTTCCAACAAAGTTGTTGGTCCAATGTAACACCTAAATATTTAAAACTGTCCACGTGTTCAATCAAGAAGCAATTTTCAAACATTCTTGATTGTTAAATACTATATCTTCAAGAACAAATCGATTACACAATGGTGCATGATAATATAAGGGAAGGTCTCTGAAAACTCTACCATTGATATTAAATATCATGTACTTCGTTTTGTTGCTAATTATTAGTTTATGATAATTAAACCATCTCCTTAACATATCTAGGTCATAGTTAACATCTGCAAAACTATCAATTAAGTTAGTGTTTGAGTAGAAAAGAGATGTTTCATCAGCAAAGGCAGTTATTTTGCCTTTAAAAGCTTGTATGAAAAACGTATTAACATAAATTAGAGAAAGGATTGGGCCCAATACTGCTCCTTGGGGAACACCCATATTTAAGAAGTCTATAGAACTGTAAACATTCCTAATTTTCACAACTTGATAACGGTTGAATAAATAAGAAGAAAACCATTTATAAATGGAGCCTCTGAAACCCGCTTTGTAAAGTTTATCGAGTAGCAAAGTATGATTAACCATATCAAAGACCTTACTGATATCAACAAATAATGTTGATTGTGTTTGAGAAGTGTTTAGACTATTATATATTTCACCAGTTAATTTCAATAAAGCAGTTTCAGTCGATTTGCCACGTCTAAACCCAAATTGGCAATCACTCAAAAAATGAGTATTTTCTAAAAATTACAACATTCTAGATTTTAACTATCCGAAAAGTGAGAATAAAATGTCACTGATTATGTATTTCTGTATATACTTAGACAGAATATAATAAATATATGTATAAATGGGGCTCCCATACAACAGACATGCTTTTTTTGGAGTTTTTATACATAATAGTACGGAACCCTTCGTGCGCGAGTCCGACTCGCACTTGGCCGGTTTTTTTTTTAACTCGTAGAGCTCACGAGCTGCTCTTGTTCTTCTATGGAGCGAAGCTTTATATGCATTCTGCTTCGCTGTATGAATCCTCCTGCACTTTTCATCGAACCAGGTGTTTCTTCTTGGTGGAGCCTTGAAGCCCAAAACTTCGGATTCAGAGCTTTTTAGGACTTGTTTGCAAAGGGTCCACCGTTGTTCTATTGACAGCGTGGAGGGTTAAGGTGTATTGGAAGACGCGATCGGTTTGTGGCGATAGCAACTTTCCAACGTCATCCCTTTGTATTCTTACTCTACTCCGCTGCGTAGGCGCATCTTGGCTAATACAAGATAGTGGTCCAAGTCGATGTTAGCTCCTCGGAAAATTCGAACATCAAGAATAGGAGGAAATGGAGGAGTGCCTGACGTGGATCGCGATGTGATCAATCTGGTTAGTAATTGATTGATCTGGCGACCGCCAGGTGCCTTTGTGTATATCGAAGTGCGGTAAGTGTGTACTGGCTAGAAGGAGATTTCGCCCCGTAGCAAGATAAATCAGCTTGTGTCCGTTATATGATTTATCAGACTATTCAGCTTGATATGTCCTGGAACTTGTATCTAAGAACGGTGGGTTCTAAGAATCTTTAGTTTCGCTGGTACGTTACCGATTCTACTGGTTTCAACTCTAGCATAACTATCGAGAATAGCAGACATGAATATAAATTATCCATCCAAATTAGAAAATCTAAATGGTTGCTTAGCCATCGTGAGTCAGTTAAAAATTTGCGTGGGTCGGTGTCTGACCCACGGGTCATAGGTTCGCCATCCCTGCCATAGATCATGGATTATTAGTCAGTCACCGAATCTGTTGATCTTACAAAGGAGTGCTTAACCATGAGAGAAATCGAATTAACTTTCTAGTAGATCAATATGAATCTGCCCGAATATACCCGAATTAATTGAGATACTCATACGGACGGAAACCCACAGTCCTATCATCCTCTGACACCCAATCAGTGCTTTGTGTGGGATTAAATAAAAAATCTGCGCTTTTCAATAAGGCTGAACAAAGGGTGAACTTAGCAAAATGCCTTAAGTGGGTCTCGGATGTGTTGCTCATAGCATGGCAATATAATTGTTTAGTTATGTTTGTCGTCACAAATTACTCGGGGCAGCCAATAACTTATTCCTGTTTGTTCATTCCGATGACGCAAGGTCACGACCTAATTAAAACACCATTAGACAGAATTGTAGATTAGATCATAGCATTGCCCCACATACTATCGCATGCGTTATTCAAATAGTCTTCAAACTAAAATTCCTTTCTCTTAACCTATGAATTCCCCTTCGGTTCGTGTCGAAAATGAAATACGTATTCAAATAAAAATACATATGTATGTTGCACGTGGGAGAGATACAAAGGCAGGTGTGAATGATTCTACAAAGTACCGAAAGGAATAAAAACACTATGTCCCGAATCGCTTGTGGGTCGTTCGACCTCAATAAAACGCAAGTAGCCCTACGAGCTCGGGGATCTTGTTCCTGCACAATAGTACCTACATACGTATGTAAACGAAATGCGTTTTTGGGGGTGTTTCGAATTTTGAATTGCATTTAAATTTTTATATTGCATGGCTACCGTTTTGCGGTTACGTCTGTAGCCGGCATTGTATAAAAACCGCGACTTTGTGCGGTCGAGTTACTCACAATTTGAAATGTTTTCAATTTTGTCCTTTTTGTTTTTGCTTAGTTTTTATATTCATTCGTTGAGCAGAGGCAGATGGAAATTCGGTTAGGTGCAGGAGTTTACACTGTTGCCCGGTCAACGTATTATATGTACATATGTATGTAGAAGTGTAATAAAAAGGTATTTGTTAGTGATATACTTCAAATCTCTGTCTTAAAAGTGGGAAATTCAGTCTATCTCTCAAATTCTGAAAAAGCTAACGCCCTAGCAAGCCAATTTTTTACAAATCACCAAATCACAAGTAATATGACTAGTAACATAGCCATAAGTAGAGATGTTGAACAGTCTATAAATTTGCTCAGTTCGCTTCCAGTGCAAGCTGACGCTAATAATGCATCTTTAGCAGATTTAAAGAATATTATCCTCAGTCTCAGAATTAATAAATCTTCTGGTCCGGACCAGATAAAAAACTTGTACCTCAAACATCTTTCCAAGAAAGCTATTGAATTCCTTCTTTTGATATTTAATGGATGCTTTAAATTAGGTTACTTCCCTAAAGTATGGAAATCTGCATATGTTGTCCCTATTTTAAAACCCGGTAAAGACCCCACTAGACCTTCCAGTTATAGACCCATTAGTCTATTAAGCTCTGTCAGCAAGTGTTTTGAAGAAATAATAAAAATTAAATTATACAATCATATAGAGTCCCACAATATCCTGCCATTAGAACAGTTTGGCTTTAGGAAACACCACAACAGTTTTCATCAGGCTTATCGCATTTCCAGCTACATTAAAAGTAATTTTGTTGCAGGTAAAAGCACTGGAATGGTCTTGCTGGACATGGAAAAAGCTTTCGATACAGTATGGCATGAAGGTTTGCTTCATAAACTTATAACTTTTGGCTTCCCGACTTATTTGGTGAAAACTATCCAGTCATTTTTATATGGACGGTTTTTTAATGTGTCTGTTAACAATTGGCTTTCAAGCGAGTACTCAGTTGTTGCAGGTGTACTCCAAGGTTCCGTGATTGGCCCTATATTATTTATTTTATACACATCTGACTTACCACAACTAAACAATTGTGAAATTGCAATGTTTGCCGACGACACCTGTATATTGTCCACGGATTCGTTTGGTATCAATATTGAAACCAATTTGCAATCTGGTTTAATCACACTTGAAAAATTCGCCAATGATTGGAAGGTTAAAATAAATGCTTCGAAGACCCAGGCTGTCTTTTTCACCAAAAAAAGAAAAGCCTGTTTCTTGCCTAGCAACAGCCTCCAATTAAACGGCATCATGATCGAGTGGAAGGACAGTGCTAAGTATCTTGGGGTCCACCTGGACAAAAGACTAACATTCGGCTTACATATCCAGCAAATTATTAACAAGGTCAACATGACTATCAAAACTCTTTATCCCTTCATAAATCGCAAGTCGTTCTTGAGTATTGAAAACAAACTTATAATTTATAAGGTTATATTCCAAGCAATTATGCTTTATGGTTCTCCTGTGTGGGGCAAGTGCGCTAAAAGCCATCTCCATAGGCTACAAATAAAGCAAAACAAAATTCTGAAGATGATTCTAGACCTTCCTCGGCACTTCTCTACTGATGAGTTGCATCTCAAAACAAACGTGCAAACAGTGCCAATACGAATTTCTGATTTGACAAGACGTTATAACAATTCATGTATAACAATTCATGATAACCACTTGATTTAATATAATATCTGCATCCCATACTTATAAATTTGTCACTTACACATATGCAATTCCATTTACTTATAATTAATTTAACTATTTACTTATCTATCTACTTATTTATTTATTTACTTATTTATCTATTTATCTGTCTATTTTTTTTTTATATATTCACTTATTTATTTGTATATTTATTTATTTATTTATATATTTATTTACTTATTTATTAATCCATTTAATTATTTATGTATTTATTTATATATTTGTACATTTCTTATGTATTTACTTTTTGTTCATTTGTCTATTTATCTATTTATTTACTTATTTATCTATTTATCTATCTATTTATTTATATATTCAAGTATTTATTTATATATTTATTTATTTATTTATCATTGTATTTATTTATTTATATATTTATGTACTTATTTACTTATCCATTTATTTATTTATTTAATTATTTATCTATTTATTTATATATTTTGTACATTTCTTATGTATTCACTTTTTGCTGATTTGTCTATATATTTTTTTATTTATTTATATATTTTATTTCTTTAATTCATACTTACCTAATTTATTTATTATTTCCTTTGTCAATTAATCAATAATTCGTGTATATACATAGTTATTCGCTATATAGTTCTTGTTGACGCTCACCACCACCCCTACTCTCTCTTATGAATTAAAGTCCGATTTAGTGAAGGTTTTTCTTGTAGCTTTTCCTTCAACACCATTTGTTAAGCTTTATATAATTTAAAAAATAAAATATTACGATTTTGTAGTAGTAAGGTAACATTTACCATATCTCTGTAATTTGTGCAATATAGTTCTAAGAACAATGTATCATTTAGCTACAATAAAGAATAATAATAATACTAGATTTTGAAAAGAAAAAAAACTGTCTAACTAGCTATGGTCAAGATTCCTCCGTGACAATTGCTCACCTTGTCGTGGTACGGAGGCTCAGTACAGGTAATGACTCTCGAGAGTTCATCTCTAGAGGAACCCGAAGCTAAGAGGCAATTACGGACCCCCCCCTCCCCTTACATCTCCCCTTCCTCTGTACCCATCACTCCCCTACTCCCCTAACTCCAAGGTGGAACAGCATACGCCGACGGATGCATGGCTAAGAGGGTGCTTAGCTACTAGTATGCGAACTTCGGATACCGGGCGACCTCCGATTTCAATATAGCCTTCCTGCAGTGTCTCGAGCTCTCACCACCTATTTGTCGACTTCAAAGCCGCATACAACGGCGTAATTAGAGACGAGCTATACAACGCTATGTCTACCTTTGACATACCTGCTAAACTCGTCAGACTATGCAGGATGACTTTGGAGAATGCTCGCTGCTCCATCCGAATCGGTGAACACCTTACCGATAGTTTTGATGTCAAAAAAGGATTTAGGCAGGGCGATGCGCTGTCGTGTGATTTTTTCAACATCATATTAGAAATGATTGTGCAAAAATCACTGGCCAATACAAGAAGCACAATCTGTTTCAAATCCTCGCAACTCCTTGCATACGCTGACGATATTGACATAATAGGTAGATCAGAGCGAGATGTCAATGAGGCGTTTACGAGCATTGAGTTCGAGGCGGCGAAAGTTGGTCTGGCGGTAAACGAGGGCAAAACTAAATATATGCTTTCATCAAAAATGGACGCTCACCACTGACATCTTGGCCAGAACGTTTGTATTGGCAGATATAAGTTCGAGGTAGTTAAAGATTTCGTCTACCTTGGCTCCGCAGTGACCTGGAACAACGACATCAGTTCCGAAATCAAACGCAGAATCACTCTTGCCAATCGCTGTTTCTTTGGGCTCAGGAGGCAACTGAGTAATAGAGCCCTCTCCCGAACGACAAAGTTGACTCTATATAAGACCCTTATCATCCCGGTCCTGTTGTACGTCGCAGAAGCATGGACACTATCAAACGCGAATGAGGAGGCCCTTGGTCGGTTCGAGAGAAAGATTTTGCGCGTGATTTTTGGGCCTATAAACGCAGACGGGGGATGGAGGAGAAGATTCCACAACGAACTTTACGGGCTGTACAGCGACATGAGCCTAGTCAGGCGTCTACGGATTCAACGCCTAAGATGGCTGGGCCATGTAGAGCGAATGGACACCACAGCTCCAGCCCGGAGAGTCTTTGAATCCGACCCCGAGGGACGAAGAAGCAGAGGACGGCCGCCCTTAATATGGCGCACACAGGTGGAAGGGGACCTCAGCCAACTGGGTGTGCGGCAATGGAAAAAGCTAGCGAAAGATCGTGCTAGATGGAGGGGCATGTTGGTTGAGGCCCAGGTTCACCCCGAACTGTAGCGCCCACTAAGAAGAAGAAGAAGAAGCCTCCATTAAACAATCCGGCAGCGATGTACGCAGCAATGTCAATGATTTTTTTCCCCGAATTAAGATGCTTTGGAGCCATGCGCCACACCGTGGCGTTAAATGACTCGTTCGCGTTCTGCGTATTTCCGCCCAGGCACCTAGTCAGGAGACCGTCCCTCGAGAGATCATTATAAATGGGACGAACGCTGGATTCTACGTTGGGTGGAATAAGACGTGGCAGGTGCTTGTAGGACTTCAAACTTTTGGTGGCCTCTGCCCTACGCCACGCGCACCATGTGTTTTCCCCTTTTGGGCAGTTTCTATGTCTGGGCTTTTGGTTTGTCGAACAGTAGTGATCCAGTGTCGACATTATAGCCTCTCTCATATCCTTGACCGAATTTGCATTATTCCTTATTGCCATAATAATTCGTTAATTTTTTGATAACACCCTCTGTCAACCGTCCCTTGCCCTGAGTTTCTCCGTCTTTTTAACTTTTCGCAGTCGCGTGCCCATTCTTTTTTGGACATGGCCCACACACTTGCTTTTCGTTACCGGAAAATCGTCACCGTAAGGATTGTTTTTCAAGATGCTCGCGAAAATCTTCGAGTCTCCGTCGCCGATATAATTCAAATATTTCACTCCGTGGATTTCTTCGGACCTTTTGAACATGTCAGTGATGGCATCTACCTCCATCTTTCCTGCTGAACCTTCATGAGTTTTTGAACATGATTCTCCATGGTTTTCGTACCAGTTGTCATAATCTTCGGGGCCCTTCCTCGAAACCCACGCAGTACAAGCTTGGCAACGGAACTACGCGTTGCAGAGTCTCTTTTGCTTTTGGGATAAATCATAACCCGTCAAGAATCGAGAAAACACTGAAATTAGTCTGAAAAACTGACGAAAAAGATGCAAGTTGGAAGAAGAGAAGGGGAACAGGGGTATTCTGAGAAATATCGATGTTTGGACTAAAATTCGTAGCTCGCCGGATCGGCGCGAACCACTTTCAAGTGGCATAACTTCCACAATTTTCAAAATATCGATTAAGACAATCAAAAAAAAAATCGATTTTTCAAAACGTCTTTAGGTACTTCCCCCCTTAATGCATTAGTATTTTTGTAAGTTTCAAATATTTAATACAAATTATGAAGTGTTTTGTTTTTTATTTAAATAGCTAATTTCTCTCTCAGCGTCTTCATCATCTTTTGTAACTGTAGGTTTCGGGAATAAGAAATTTGTCAATTTAGCTTTCAGGTGTCAAACGTTGATTGGTTACACGTGGTTCCTATGAAAACCCTATAATGATCCCATATGCGTTTTCATAGCGTCACCATGGATGCTTTTTTGTTTTTTTTTTTTTTTTTTTAAATTTGCGCGCACTCAAGGTCTAATAACCTTATTATGTCGGTGACACAGTGCGGGCAGAAGGTAGAGAGGAAGAGGAATAGAGGAGATGCCGATGGACATTGATCTTAAATGCTTGCATGTTGCATTGAGGGGGAAAAACCGAATCCGGCAGGGAGTTCCAGATTCGTGTGGTTCGGTTAATGAAAGATTCTCTATATTTGACAGTACGTCAGCAAGCGGGCTTCAGAGTATATTGGTGAGCATTCCTAGAGAGACGTGTATTGCGGGAGAAATGTTGAAGGAGCGGAATGCAACTATTTCATCAGAGCATTTTTGGTGGTAGTAACGATAAACCAGGGAGAGGCAGGTAATATTCCTGCGGTGTTCCAGCGAGTCTAATGTTTTTGTAATGCTGGAGTCACCTATCAGTTTTATGGCTCGTTTTTGTATTCTGTCTAGTAGGTGCTGTGAGGTCTTGGAAGCACCAGACCAGACATGAGCGTTAAACTCTAACTTGGGGCGAATGAACGCCTTATAGATTGTAGCCAGATCTAAGGGTGAGAAATATTTCTTGCATCTGTATAAGAATCCTAGGCATTTCGCAGCATTCTTGGCGACAATGAATATGTGATCGCTCCAATTAAGATTGTGAGCCACACTCATACCCAGGATGAAAAGCTTTTCAGTTTCTGAGATGCAAGTGCCATTCATGGATAATGGCTGCGGGTTATTTATACGCTTTAACGACAAGAGACAGCATTGTGTTTTGGAAGCATTAAATTCCACTCAATTGTTTATACCCTATTGGATGATGCTGTCGATATCGGAATTTAATGAGCTTAACATACGCTGCCGCTCATTATCTACAACCGAAGTGCAGGGTCGTAAACTGGTGAACGAATATGAGAAGCTGAGGGTACTGTCGTCAGCGAAGGAGTGAATTGTATAAGAAGTAACAGACAAGAGACCATTTATAAAAATAAGAAAGAGTGTCGGAGACAAAACGGAGCCCTGGGGAACACCGGCATTTACAAAGTGAGTATCAGACTTGAATCCGTCCAAAACAACTTGAATTGAACGATTCGAAAGGTAGCTTCTAATCCATTGAAAGAGAGACTCATCGATCCCAAAAGCACGCATTTTCGACAAAAGGGCTTCATGCCAAACCCTGTCAAATGCTTTCGAAACATCCAGTGCTACAATTTTGCTTTCACCTGCTTGGTGAAACGATTGATTCCACTTTTCAGCGAGATATGCCATCATATCACCAGTGGATCATGCAAGTGCTCATGCAAGGTGGCGCATCACCCTATCGGAAGATGTCATTATAAGGAACTTTTTTTTTTTTATTTACACAATCATAAGACAATTTCGTGTTGTCCCTGACTTTGTGGATGAAAATCCTTACGCTATATGTACATATTTATACTTACTTACTTAGGTGGCGCTACAGTCCGTGGTGAACCTGGGCCTCAAACAACAAGCGTTTCCAGCTGGCACGGTCTTTGGCCAGCCGTTTCCAGCGCCGCATGCCCAGTTGGTTAAGGTCCCCTTCCACCTACGTGCGCCACCGTTGATGCGACCGTCCTCTGCCGCGCCTTCCTTCCGGGCTGGAGTCGAATACTCTTCGGGTCGGAGCTGTATTTTCCATGCGCTCTACATGGCCTAGCCACCTTAGACGCTGTATCCGTAGACATCGTACCAGGCCGAAGTCGCTGTACATCCCGTACAGCTCTCCGTTATAACTTCTCCTCCATACACCCTTTGAACAAACGGGACCGTAGATAGTGCGCAGAATTTTCCTCTCGAAACGATCAAAGGCATCTTCATCCACTTTTGTTTGGACTGGGATGATTAGGGTCTTATATGTATAGTGTGACCTTGGTTTTCCGAGAGAGGGCTCTACTTCTCAATTGCCTCTTGAGCCCAAAGAAGCAGTGGTTGTCAAGAGTGATTCTGCGTCTTATCACAGCACTGTCGTTGTTGTCGCTGGTAATCAGTGAGCCAAGGTAGACGATTTCCTTGACCACTTCAAAGGTAAATCCGCCCATGGTGACATTCTGGCCAATACGTCGGTGTTGTCCGTCTCTTTTAGACAAAGGCATTAGCTTTCATCTAGCCCTTATACCCATCATAGCCGCTTCTACCTCAATGCTTACAAAGGCCTCATTGACGTCTCGCTGTGTCCGTCCAATCACGTCAATGTCGTCGGCGTACGCAGGCAATTGCGGAGACTTGAAATAAATCGTACCTCTTGTGTCGGCCAGTGACTCTTGCACGATCTTTCCAAGCACGGTGTTGAAAAAGTTGCATGACAGCGCGTCACCTTGCCTAAATCCTTTTTAAAATCAAAGGTCTCGGTTTGCTCATTACTTACTTACTTACTTATCAGGCCAGCGATCCATGGAGGATCTGAGCCTGAGCTATAGCTGCCTTCCATCCTTGACGGTCCCGGGCACGCTGCTTCCAGTTGTCAAGACCAAGATGTCTTACATCCGCGATTACTTGGTCTTTATACCAGAGGTTCGGAGGCTCGGAGTCGAAGACCCTCTTAGCTGCAGCATTGATGTCCATGCGCTCGATATGGCCGAGCCAGTGTAGCCGATTGATCCTTGCCTTCCGGACTACACATCTTGGTACAACTCGTAGAGCTCGCGGCTGTATCTTTTTCTCCATTCACCTTCCTCACAGACAGGACCAAATATCCGGCGCAGAATTTTTCTTTCGAAAGAATCCAAAATCAGCTCCGCTGTCCTGCTTATCGTCCAGCTTTCGGCTCCGTACAGTAAGACTGGCAGAATGAGCGTTTTGTAAGGCATGACTTTGGTCTTTCGAGTGAGGAGTTTTGACCCCAGTTGTTTGGACAAGCCGAAGTAGCCGCGGTTACCAAGGGCGATTTTATGCCGGATCTCCTCTGTGGTGTCATTTGTGGAATTTACGTTTGCCCCGAGCTAGACAAACTCCTTAACTACCTCGAAATCGTAGCTGTCAATTGTTATATTTTGTCCCAGATGGTGAGCGACGGATTGGTTTTTGCTTGACAGCATGTATTTCGTTTTGTCCTCATTGATCTTAAGACCAACTCGTTTCGCCTGTTCTTCAATCGCCGTGAATGCTTCCACAATGTCACGGCGGGAACACGCGATGATGTCGATATCATCCGCGTATCCTAGCAGCTGAATGGACTTGTAGAATATAGTGCCTTCCCTGTTGACGCCTGCCCGTCGTATTATCTGCTCCAGCACTGCATCAGTTTTCCCGGGATCCCAAATTAAGCCATCGCTCCAAACAGTTCTTCACGATGAATGATGTCGTATGCGGCTTTGAAATCGATGAAAAGATGGTGTGTACGCTTCGAAACTCGTTGGTCTTTTCCAGGATTTGTCGAAGTGTGAAATTCTGGTCTATAGTTGATTTGCCGGCCCGGAAGCCGCACTGGTAGCTGCGACATTGAGCAGGGATATACCTCTATAATTCTTGTAAGAGGTAGGATCGCCTTTTTTGTGGATGGGGCCTTGAAGAGCTCTGATGGCAAGCCATCTGAGCCTGCGGCCTTGTTGTACTTCAGCTTCTGAATAGCTGTGCCGACTTCTTCGATGCTGGATGGGAGGACTACTTCAGCGGCTGGAGTTAGGATTTTCTCGATCCCTACCACTCTCTCTCTTGGTCATGCTCGTTAAGCAGCTGCTGGAAATGCTGCTTAAATACATTCACTATTCCCTGCGGGTCGGTGACAAGATTACCCTCGCGGTTTCGAAGAGCCTGGGTGCCCTTTTTGAAGCGTGCTGCAAGGCCTTTGGCTTTCTTGTAAAAGGTTCGTGTTTTTTCTTTTTATCCCTAGACTCCTCGATATCCTTGAGCTGGGAGGCTGCGAAGATTCTTTTCTTTTGTCGCAGTAGTTTTTTCTCCTCCCTTCTTCTGGCTCGGTACTCTTCTTGCGCTGCTCTGGTTTTCCTCTGCAGCGCATTTTGGTACGCCTCGTTGGTTGCTGCCTTTTTCTGCTCACACTCGCCATCATACCACGGGTTTCTTGTCGGGGGTGGTAGGTATCCTAAGGTGGTTTCGGCTACTTCCTGAATGGCTGAGCGGCAATGCAGCCACATATTATTGGCATTTGTGTTCGACGTAGGCATACCGTAGAGTCTCTCGCTCAGCTGCTCCCTGTTGACTCTGGTAACCTCCGGTGTGCTCAGGCGCTCAATGTCGAACCTCCTCCTGATGGGCTGGTGCAGCTTTCTGACATTGGACAGTCGAGCTCTGAATGTTGCTGCTACGAGGAAGTGGTCAGAGTCGACATTTGCCCATCTGAATGTTCGCACATCCAGGATGTTGGACGAGTGACTTGCGTCAATGAGCACATGGTCGATTTGGTTGGCGGTTCGACCGTCCGGAGATCGCCAGGTTGCTATGTGGATTTGCTTACGAAGGAATCTTGCGCTACTTATCACCGCATTACGAGCTGTCGCAAAGTCCGTGAGTCGGAAGCCGTTATCTGTTGTTGTATCGTGGTGGCTGTGCTTTCCGATCACTCCGCCAAGGGTGTTCTCCTTACCGATTTTGGCGTTGAAGTTCCCGAGCACGATTTTTACATCGTACTTCGGACAAGCTCCGTAGGCGTTGTCCAGGAGGTCATAGAAGTCCTCCTTGATTGGGTCGTCAGCCTCGTCGGTAGGGGCGTGTGCACATATGGCTGATGTTATAAAATCTGCCTCTGATGCGGATCACAGCCAGGCGATCACTTATAGGTTTAAAGTCGATGACCTTCGACAAATCCGCATCCCAGTAAGTGCAACCTTTAGTGACAGCTGTAATAAATGTCGCAATTTTTCTTCCTAATCATACCGTTTCCTATCCAGCGTATTTCCTGAAGCGCAGGAGGATTCCTTCTAGTTTATGAGCAGCTCCAGGAGTGTACAGGGTCCCTGTATGTCCGAGCCTATGCCCTCATTACGGACCTTAATGGAGCAGATTTTCGACACAGAATAATTACACTTGAAACTTAGAATCAACCTTATATGTATGTCCGAAACAAAAGTATGGTAAAAACAGTGGACATCGACGGGGAATCGGCTTAAAAAAACAAGAACGTTTTATTTTCAACTGGGAAAGATACATGTATGTAGGATAGTCATGGAGTTTTTTTTTTTTTGTTTTTGTTATGGACACACGCGCACTCAAGGCTAAGGCCTTAAACGTTGTGCGAGCAGAAGGTAACAGGGAGGGGGAGAGGAGGTGCTTATTGACATTGGTCTTAAATGTCTGTATATTGTATTGAGGGGGAAAGAACGAACGAGGTAACGCGTTCCACATTCGTGTGGTTCGGTTTAAGAAAGAATCTCTGTATTTGACAGTACGACCGAAAACGGGCTTCAGAGTGAATTCATGTGCATTCCGGGAGAGACGTATATCGCGGGAAAAGTTTTGAAGGGGCGGAATACAACTGGCCAATTCATCAGAGCATTTATGGTGAAAATAACGATAATACATTGAGAGACAGGAGACGTTCCTACGGTTACCCAGCGAGTGTAATGAGTTTGTGATGCTGAAATCTCCTATGAGTTTTATCGCACGCTTTTGTATTCTGTCAAGTAAGTGCAGTGAGGTCTTAGATGCACCAGACCAGACATAAGCGTTGAACTCCAATTTAGGACGAATGAACGTCTTATAAATTATAGCCAGATCGGAGGGTGTGAAGAATTTCTTGCATCTGTATAGGAAACCTAGGCATTTCGCGGCATTCTTGGCGACACTAAATATGTGATCGTTCCAACAACGGTTGTCACAGATACAAGTGCCATTCATGGATAATGGCAATGGGTCAGTGTTACGCTTTAGCGACAGAAGACAGCATTGTGTTTTGGTAGCATTAAATTGGATGATGCTGTCAATATCGGAATTTAATGAGCTTAACATACGCTGCCGCTCACTATTTACAGCCGAAGTGCAGGGTCGTAAAAAAGTGAACCAATATGAAAAGCTGAGGGTACTGTCGTCAGCGAAGGAGTGGATTGGATTAGAAGTAACAGACAAGAGATCATTTATAAAAAGAGAAAGAGTGTCGGAGACAAAACGGAGCCCTGGAGAACACCAGCATTTACAAAGTGAGTACATACGTTGGCGTTACAGTCCATGAAGAACCTGAGCCGAGCTTCTCTCAATCACCCATGTTGTGTGTGATTTCATTTTTCCCATAGGCGAAAGGGACCTACAGTTTATTGCCGGTTCCGAACGGCGAATTTCGAGAAGCTTTTCATGACAATTTTACTACAGGGGGTCTAGTCAGAACCCCGCTGAGGAGAAACACCGTGAAAAACACGTTCGATGACATGGCTGTGTCGGGATTCGATCCCGTGTCATCGGCGTCAGAGGCCAACACACTACCCACTGCGCCACGGTGCTCTCTCACTTACAAAGTGAGTATCAGACTTGAATCCGTCCAAGACAACTTGAATTGAACGATTCGAAAAGTAGCTCCTAATCCATAGAAGAAGAGAGTCGTCGATCCCGAATGCATGCATTTTCAACAAAAGAGCTTCATGCCAAACTCTGTCAAATGCTTTCGAAATATCAAGTGCAACTAATTTGCTCTCACCTGCCTGGTGGAGCGAGCGATTCCACTTCTCGGTGAGATATACCATCAAATCACCAGTGGATCTCATTCTGCGGAAACCATAGCTGACGATTTATCAGCGTTTCCATGACCTTGGAAAGAAGGGACGTTAGTGCAATGGGTCGGTAATTGGAGAGAGAAGAAGATTCGCCTCTTTTGGGAATGGGCTGAACAAATGCTGTTTTCCACCTACTCGGGTAGAGTCCAGAAGAGTAGGAAAGGTGAAAAAGCTTACGCAGTGGTTTTGCCAGCGTAGAATAACACCTCTTCAGAATTATTGGGGAAATACCATCTGGACCAGCGGATTTGTGTATGTCAAGCTCTATAAGAACCCTTCCAACTGTACAAGTACGAAAGTAAATTTGTCCCATGGTGGAATTAACGTACTCCAGAACAGGCGGAGACAAAGATGATCTGGGATGCTGTGAGTTTGCTGCGAAATGGGCAGCAAGCAGATTGGTTTTGTCTAAGGGTTTGACAGCTGGAATGTCATTGTGGATGAGCGTGGGTATAGACGACGAGACGGAGTTCTTGATGTTTTTGACGAATGACCAAAAACTTCTGCTACCTTTGGGACATTGTAGGATCTTACGCCTCAGTTTTTGGTCGCGAAAAAATTTAGCTCGTCGAATGTGGAAGTTGCAGTCATTTCTGGCATCGTGGCGCAGTGGGTAGTGTGTTGGCCTCTGACGCCGATGACTCGGGATCGAATCCCGACACAGCCATGTCATCGAACGTGTTTTTCACGGTGTTTCTCCTCAGCGGGGTTCTGACAAAACCCCCTGTAGTAAAATTGTCATGAAATGCTTCTCGAAATTCGCCGTTCGGAACCGGCAATAAAACTGTAGGTCCCCTTCACCTATGTGAAAATGAAATTACACACAACATGGGTGATTGAGAGAAGCTCGGCTCAGGTTCTTCATGGACTGTAACGCCAACATACATACATACATACATATACCTTTTTCGGTTTTCCTCAGTAGTGTTTGCTTTATAATTCCAAGTCAAGTCAAACCACGCAATATCCCCCGGCTTAATACTAAGCAAAAATTGTAGAAAAACGACCATATATGCGTCCAAGATGCGTCGTCGTCCCACCTCACCGATTGCAACGGACAAAAATCCATGAATCCATGAATGACGGTTTGACTTGCTGACACACTATCCTTACTAACCAGATCTAGCCCCGCTCGACTTCTTTTTGTTTCCTAATTTGAAAATTTTCTTGGATAACCGAGATTTGCGTGAAAAGAGGAGGCCATTAACTCCCTAAACTTAATAGTTTTGCAGAGAAAAACGCCAAGCGCTATGTAGACGAGAGAAATAGATAGGAGCGTTGCTGGGAGAAGTATGTAAACTTACAATGAGACTATATGTATGATAAGTTTGTATCTTTGTTAATTTTGACAATTTCCATCTACTGCTACGAATATTCGCCACGACGAGACACGTATGTAGCTTCAGATAAGACCGCTACTGAAGTTCACGGAAATAATTATGGCCAATTTTAGCCTTCATATGCGCATGTGTCCTTATGCGACAATCGATTCGCACATGCGCACACCTTTCTTGACTCGAAATTGGATACGTAAAACTCAATTGAGTTCCATCTCATCACTGCCAAGTGCCAATGCATTTCTTGGATATTTGTTCAGCATAAATCCGGATTAGCCAGATTAACGAATTGCATTTCGATCTAAACTTCACTGTGATATATTGGTATACTGTCGCACATTCAATGTGACGACGATTGCGACCGCTTGAGTTATTGCCTTTTGTTGTGGCATTTACTCGGTTACTTCATGTCGGATTCATCCCTCTTGCAAACGGAAGTATCCATTCTACCTGAATAATCGCTGAATTGATTCAATTGTATTTATTTGTTTTTTTTTCTTTCCATCGAAATTCATTTTTCAAATGACTGCGCTTCATTGAAGTAAGCTAGTTGTGCTGAATGACTTTGTAATGCAATTTCAAGGTTCCTGGTTATTGAAAAGAACATACATACATACATATGTAAAAACAAACAAATGAGATGACCAGCCAGATACGTTTGATGCATCTGTTCAAACAGTATTTCATAAAATCTTCTTCTTCTTCTTAGTGGGCGCTACAGTTCGGGGGGAACCTGGGCCTCAACCAACACGCTCCTCCATCTAGCTCGATCTTTCGCTAGCCTTTTCCATTGCCGCACACCCAGTTGGCTGAGGTCCCCTTCCACCTGTGTGCGCCATCTTAAGGGCGGGTGTCCTCTGCTTCTTCGTCCCTCGGGGTTGGATTCAAAGACTCTCCGGGCTGGAGCTGTGGTGTCCATTCGCTCTACATGGCCCAGCCCAGTGATTTTTGCACAATCATTTCTAATATGATGTTGAAAAAATCACACGACAGCGCATCGCCCTGCCTAAATCCTTTTTTGACATCAAAACTATCGGAAAGGTGTTCACCGATTCGGATGGAGCAGCGAGCATTCTCCAAAGTCATCCTGCATAGTCTGACGAGTTTAGCAGGTATGTCAAAGGTAGACATAGCGTTGTATAGCTCGTCTCTAATTACGCTGTCGTATGCGGCTTTGAAGTCGACAAATAGGTGGTGAGTGTCGACTTGAAATTCATTGGTTTTCTCCCGTATCTGCCGTAGTGTGAAGATTTGGTCGATGGTGGACTTCCCTGGCCTGAATCCGCACTGATAAGGACCTATCAGCTTATTTACAAAAGGCTTCAGGCGTTCACACAAAACGGCAGAGAAGATTTTGTAGGCGATGTTGAGGAGACTTATTCCTCTATAGTTGGCGCAATCAGAGAGACCCCTCTGGATCGGGCATATGATGCAGAGACTCCATTCCTCGGGCATGCTTTCCTCTATCCATATCTTACGGATGAGCTGGTGCATGCTCCCAACCAGGTCATCCCCAGCTGCCCTGAAGAGCTCAGCAGACAGTCCGTCTGCGCCAGCAGCTTTGTTCGACTTGAGCTTCGATATGGCAATCTTAACTTCGTCGAGGTCAGGGGGACTGAATTCTCTGCGGTCTCCGTCGATTAGAAATGGATCATTCTGCCTGACAGCGGTATATTGACTAACATCGCCGTTATACAGTCTGCAGAAGTGGTTTTTCCATATTCTCAGCATCGACTGCGGTTCTACTACTAGGTGTCCGTTCTCATCCCTGCAGGCTTCCGTTCTGGCTTTATAACCTTGGCACGTTCGCTTTATCTGTTGATAAAACTTTCGAACGTCACGCCTGCAGTAACACTTCTCCAAATCCTCAATCGCGCGCTTCTCGTGCTCTTTCTTCTTTCTTCTGAGAAGCTTATGCTCCTCCCTTCTTTTTAACTCGTAGAGCTCACGAGCTGCTCTTGTTCTTTTATGCAGAGAGGCCTTATATGCATCCTGCTTCGCTGTATGAGTCCTCCTGCACTCGTCATCGAACCAGGTATTTCTTCATGGTGGAGCCTTAAAACCCAAAACTTCGGATGCAGAGCTTGCTTGCTTGAAAGGCTCCACTGCTGTTCTATTGATAGCGTGGAGGATTGAGGTGTATTGGAGAGCTTAAGGGAGACGCGATCGGTAAAAGCACGGGCGGTTTCTGGCGATAGTAGTTTTCCGACGTCATAACGTTGTATTCTTACTCTACTCCGTTGCGTTCATGATATCCGTAAGCGCATCTTGGCTACAACAAGATAGTGGTCCGAGTCGATGTTAGCCCCTCGGAAAGTTCGAACATCAAGAATAATGGAGGAGTGTCTGACGTCGATCGCGATGTGATCAATCTGGTTGGTAATCGATTGATCAAGAGACCGCCAGGTGCCTTTGTGTATATCGAGGTGCGGGAAGCGCGTACTGATTAGAAGGAGATTTCGCCCCGTAGCAAGATCAATCAGCCTGTGTCCGTTATCGGAGGTGGTGTCGTGTAGGCTATGTTTGCCGATGACTCGTTCAAATATGCTTTCCTTACCCAGCTTAGCATTGAAGTCTCCTAGTACAATTTTGATGTCATAGCTGGGACATTGGGCATACGTTCTGTCTAGGAGATCGTAGAACTCATCTTTGGCTGAGTCATCCTTGTCTTCCGTGGGGGCGTGGACGCAGATCAGGCTGATGTTAAAAAATGTAGCCTTGATACGGATTGTTATGAGGCGTTCACATGCCGAAAGCTTTGGACTTTTTGCCTTAGTCCACCTCGAACAACAAATCCGCATCCAAACAATCGTTGCCCTCTCTCCCTATAGCAGTCGCCGTAGTAAATATCGCAGTTTTTCATCCGCTTTATGCCCGGTCCATTCTATCGCATTTCCTGGATGGCGGTGATGTCAGCTTTATAGCGGTCTAGGGCGTCCGCAAGTTGTTCGGCTGCACGTGGCCTGTTTAGGGACTTAACATTCCACATGCAAAGCCGAAGATCATTGTCCTTTTTTCGTTTTTTGCAAGGGTCGTCAACATAAATCCGATCCGTTATATCCAAGGCTTGTGGTTGTTTCGGAGTTTGTGTTTTTTTTACGGATATGGCTTACTAGGCCGTAGCCCAACCGACTAATCCTGTTTTTTTTTTTTGGCTCAGGAGGCTCGCCATTCGCCCTTCCCCGTCTACAATTTCCATAGAAATCTTCAGATGGCACCGCAAGGAGGTGGGGATAGGACTTACTAACAGTGCCGCAAGATGTTCGACTGCGGTGGCTCTTCTCGCTTTTTAGCAGGCCACCATCCGTCGGATAGATGCTACCCCTACGAGGCCTTTGTTAGTCCTTTGCCATCCTCATCCGCTTTAGATAAATTCCATGTTTCTGCGCAGTAAAACAGGACCGGCATAATTAAGGTCTTATATATGGTCAACGTGGCCGTACGAGGGAGGGTTCTACTTCTCAGTTGCCTCTTGAGCCCAAAGAAGCAGCGGTTGGCAAGAGTAATTCTGCGCTTGATTTCGAAACTGGTGTCGTTGTTCCATGTTACTGCGGAGCCGACGTATATGAAGTCGTTAACTACCTCGAACTTATATCTGCCAATATGCACGTTCTGTTCAATACGTCGGTGGTAAATGTCCTTTTTCGATCACAGCAGATATTTAGTCTTGCCCTCATTAACGGCCAAACCAATTTTTGCCGCCTCCATCTCGCAAACATCTGCGATCTACCTATTATGTCAATGTCAACGGCGTATGCAAGGAGTTGCGAGGATTTGAAATAGATTGTGCCTCTTGTACTGGCCTGTGATTTTTGCACAATCATTTCTAATATGATGTTAAAAAAATCAAACAACAGCGCATTGCCCCGTCTAAATCCTTTTTTGACTTCGAAGCTATCGGTCAGTTCTGCACCGATTCAAATGGAGCAGCAAGCATTTTCCAGAGTCATCCTGTCAAAAGTCAATAGTAAACATAGCGTTATATAGCTCGTCTTTAATTACGCTGTCGTATGTGGCCTTGAGGGCGCCGTGGCGCAGTAGTTAGTGTGTTGGACTCTGGCGCACGATGAGCGAGTTCGGATCCCGATAACACCAACGCCATCGAATGTTTATTTCGCGGTGTCCCTCCTCGGCGGGGTACTGGCAAAACCCCCCGTAGTATAACTTGCCTAGAAAAAGCTTCTCGGTCCCGTCGTTCGGAATCGGCATTAAACTGTAGGTCCCTTTCACCTGTGTGAAAAATAGAATCATACACAACATGGGTGATTGAAGGGAAGCTTGGCTCTAGTCCTTCATGGGCTGTAACGCCACCATAGAATGCGGCCTTGAGACGGGATTCTCTGCGATCTTCATCGTTAAGAAATGGATCATTCTGCCTGAAGGCGGTATGTTGGCTGTCATCGCCGTTACACAGTCTGCAGAAGTGTTTCTTCCGAATTCTCAGCATCGACTGCGATTCTACTACTAGGTGTTATTTCTCATTCTTACAGGCCTCCGTTCGGATTTTCTAGCCTTGGGACATTCGTTTTATCCGTTGATAAAATCTTCGAACGTCGTGCCTGCAATAGCACCTCTCCAAGTTTTCAATCGCCCGCTTCTCGTGCTCTTTCTTTTTTCTCTTGAGAAGCCTATGTTCCTCCCTTCTTTTAAGCTCGTGGAGCTCACGAGCCGCTCTTGTTTTTTGTGTAGTGAGACTCTGTATGCCTCCTACTTTTCTGCATGAATCTTTCTAAACTCGTCATCGAACCAGGTATTTCGTCGTGGTGGAGCTTTAAGGCCCAGCACTTCCGTTGCTGTGCTCTTCAGGGCTTATTTGCATAGCCTCCATTGTTGCTATACTGACTGAGTGGAGGATTGAGGTGTATCGGAGGGCTTAAGGGAGACGCGGTTGGCAAAGGTACTGGCGATCTCCGCGGTATTCCTGTTATGCGTTGACGTATCCTGGCGACTACAAGATAGTGGTCTGAGTCGATGTTCGCTCCTCGGAAAGTGCGAACATCAAGAATAGTGGAGGAGTGTCTGACGTCAATCTTGATGTGATCAGTCTAGTTGGTGACTGATTGATCTCGCGACCGCCAGGTGCCTTTGTGTATATCGAGGTGCGGAAAGCGTGTGCTAGCTAAAAGAAGATTTCGCCCTGTAAGAAGGTCGATCAGCCTCTGTCTGTTATCTGATGTGGTGTCATGTAGGCTGTGTTTGCCGATGACCCGTTCAAAGATGCTTTCTTTACCCAGCTAGCGTTAAGCTATGAAGCTGACGTTACAGAAATTTGCCTTGATGCGGATCGTTATGAGGCGTTCACTCACATACTGGAAACTTAGGACTTCATGTCTTAGTCCACCTCTAACAACAAATCCGCATCAAATAGTCTCTGTCGAGATGGCACCACGAGGAGGTGGAAGTAGGACCTGACTAGCAGAGCTGCAAGATGTTCGGCTGCAGAGGCTCTTACTCGTTTTTGTCGGACCAGAATCTGTCGGCAGATGCTACCCCTACGAGGCCTTTACTAATCATTTACCATCCGGGTCCGACCACTGGATTGCGATCAACTACAACTGTGTACTGGTTTATCCAATATACACTTTTTTTATTCCACCCCAGATCGATCAACTAGGCGCTTCACCTTTATTACAACTTTGTCTCTAGATCTGTTAGATAATTGTCCACTAATTTGCTAGATGGCTTGATTGCTTTCACATCGGATTACCGAATGAGCACTGAGTCAGTGATCATGAATACTGAATCACTGAATGCCACCGAAGACGAGTGTTCCCGCTTATATTACAACCCCTGCATATTACAACCCCTACATATTACAACCCCTACATATTACAACCCCTACATATTACAACCCCTACATATTACAACCCCTACATATTACAA
Organism: Eumerus sabulonum; assembly: GCA_951905685.1. Classification (NCBI taxonomy): domain Eukaryota; kingdom Metazoa; phylum Arthropoda; class Insecta; order Diptera; family Syrphidae; genus Eumerus; species Eumerus sabulonum. Next base: position 130,373,161 of record OX645060.1, on the reverse strand, counting down.
CCCCTGCATATTACAACCCCTACATATTACAACCCCTACATATTACAACGCCTATTACAATTGAGGTAAATAAATTGTAAATAAAGTCATTTACTCTAGAAAATAGCAGCCTTCGATCATAGATCAGAGGGCGCGCCGTGGCGCAGTAGTTAGTGTGTTGGACTCTGAAGCAGGATGAGCGAGTTCGGATCCCGATAGCACAAACGCCATCGAATGTTTATTTCGCGGCGTCCCTCCTCGGCAGGGTAGTGGCTAAACCCCCGTAGTATAACTTGCCTTGAAAAAGTTTCCCGACTCACACCGTTCAGAATCGGTATTAAACTGTAGGTCACTTTTACCTGCGTTAAACATAAATCACACACAACATGGGTGATTGAGAGATGCTTGGTTCTGGCCCTTCATGGAACTTGTTTTTGTTGAAGGCGTCTGCTACCTATTGGAGCACTCAGACACAAATACTGGTCCATTGTACTCCAGACAGGCACCTTACAGTACTGTATTTTCCCCGTTTTCCGGAGAAAAATGAGAAGAAGCTTTAGTGATGTAGGGCTAAGAGATTCGGCACACACCACGTCGGCCCCAAGGGTGCGCCACCGTGCGTAAGAAAATGCTCTGCAGTGTCATCCTCCTCGCAACATGTAGCACAGACAGGCGTCTCACTTATGCCATGCACGCAGAGATGCTTAGCAAAAGTGTAATGACCCATAATGACTCCCACAACCCATTCTAGCGAGGTCATCAGAGATCTCATTTCCTGGGATCCCAGAATGGCCTGGAACCCATACAAGCCTTAATGAATTTTGTCTACCGACTCTGTTCAAGAAGAACTTGAGTTCAAGCACTAATTGGGAGTTAGTTAAGGGGTTGCACACAGCTTTGAGTGCAGCATGGCTGTCACTGCAGACGCATATGCTTGTCCCTCTCCACTTGTGCTTCACAATATAATACATGGCCATTAGGAGTGCGTATATCTCTGATTGGAAGACAGACGCATATTTTTCTAACGAGAAATGCAGTCGGATATTTTCGCGCTCAAAGAAGACGCCGGCACCGGACCCCCGCCCAGACCTGGAGCCATCCGTGAAAATGCAAAGACTATCCTTTCCACGTTCAGTAACCAGCCAAAGCCAATTCTGATGCAATGGAAACTCGACTGTGAAATTGCGGCGCAGAAGGATAACGGGCGCCAGTGCGTCAGAAGGCATGTTTATGAGACAAGGGTCGCAGGACAATTCCTGCGCTAGCACACTGCTATTCCTATGCGAGGAATAACCAACCAAAAGCGATTTCTCTTCAGAGGAGACATGGCTTTCAGAGCACACCCTCTGATAAATATATCAGGAGGCGGAAGGTTCATCATAGCATCTAGAGCAGCGCCCGGCGTGCTGGGGAAAGCCCCCGTGCAGCTGAGACAAACCGTTCTTTGGAGTTTGGTGAAAGAGGCTACGACATGTTTGCGTTTTAGCCTATTCGACCAGACAACCGATGCATATAAGATTATAGGTCTTATCATTGTCGTGTAGATCCAAGGGACCTTTACCGGCGATAAGCCAAAAGTTCCTTTGCAAAGGCCAAAGCCAAAGGCCTTGCTGGAGGCTTCAAAAAGGGCTCCAGGCTCTTCGAAACCGCGAGGGTAATTTTGTCACCTACCCCCAGGGAATAGTGGTTGTATTTAAGCAGCATTTCCAGCAGCTGTTTAACGAGCATGACCAAGAGAGGGATCGAGGAAATCCCAACTTCAGCCGCTGAAGTAGTCCTCCCACCCAGCATCGAAGAAGTCGGCACAGTTATTCAGAAGCTGAAGAATAACAAGGCCGCAGGCTCAGATGGCTTGCCACCAAAGTTCTTCAAGGCTGGCGGCGATGTTCTGGTAGGGAGCATGCACCAGATCATCTGCAGAATTTGGGAAGATGAAAGCATGCCCGACGACTGGAATACCAGCTCTATATGCCCCATCCACAAAAAAGGCGATCCTACCTCTTGCAAGAACTATAGAGGTATGTATATCCCTGCTCAATGTCGCATACAAGATTCTGTCCAGCGTATTGCGTGAACGTGTAAAACGGCTTCCGGCCCGGCAAATCAACTATAGACCAAACTTTCACACTTCGACAAATCCTGGAAAAGACCAACGAGTTTCGAATCGACGCACATCATCTTTTCATCGATTTCAAAGCCGCATACGACAGCATTCATCGTGCACCGGATTTCGGCAAGGAGATGCGCTGTCATGTGACTTCTTCAACCTGGTGCTGGAGCAGATAGTGCGACGGGCAGGCGCCAACAGGGAAGGCACTATCTTTTACAAGTCCATCCAGCTGCTAGGATACGCGGATTATATCGACATCATCGCGTGTTCTCGCCGTGGCATTGTGGAAGCATTCACGGCGATTGATGAACGGGCGAAACGAGTTGGTCTTAAGATCAATGAGGACAAAACGAAATGCATGCTGTCAAACAAAAACCAATCCGTCGCTCACTACCTGGGACAAAATATAACAATTGACAGCTACAATTTCGAGGTAGTTAAGGAGTTTGTCTACCTCGGGGCAAACGTAAATTCCACAAGTGACACCACTGTGGAGATCCGGCATAGAATCGCCCTTGGCAACCGCTGCTACTTTGGCTTGTCCAAACAACTGGGGTCAAAACTCCCCACTCGAAAGACCAAAGTCATGCTTTACAAAACGCTCATTCTGCCTGTCTTGCAGTACGGAGCCGAAAGCTGGACGATAAGCAGGACAGCGGAGCCGATTTTGGATTCTTTCGAGAGAAAAGAACCGGTATCGCGACAGCTCACCAGGCCAGTATAGGTGGCTGGTATCGCGACACACGACAGCTCACCAGGCCACTATAGGTGGCCGGTATCGCGACACACGACAGCTCACCAGGCCACTATAGGTGGCCGGTATCGCGACAGCTCACCAGGCCACTATAGGTGGCCGGTATTGCGACAGCTCACCAGGCCACTATAGGTGGCCGGTATCGCGACAGCTCACCAGGCCACTATAGGTGGCCGGTATCGCGACAGCTCACCAGGCCACTATAGGTGGCCGGTATCGCGACAGCTCACCAGGCCACTATAGGTGGCCGGTACCGCGACAGCTCACCAGGCCACTATAGGTGGCCGGTATCGCGACAGCTCACCAGGCCACTATAGGTGGCCGGTATCGCGACAGCTCACCAGGCCACTATAGGTGGCCGGTATCGCGACAGCTCACCAGGCCACTATAGGTGGCCGGTATCGCGACAGCTCACCAGGCCACTATAGGTGGCCGGTATCGCGACAGCTCACCAGGCCACTATAGGTGGCCGGTATCGCGACAGCTCACCAGGCCACTATAGGTGGCCGGTATCGCGACAGCTCACCAGGCCACTATAGGTGGCCGGTATCGCGACAGCTCACCAGGCCACTATAGGTGGCCGGTATCGCGACAGCTCACCAGGCCACTATAGGTGGCCGGTATCGCGACACGCGACAGCTCACCAGGCCACTATAGGTGGCCGGTATCGCGACAGCTCACCAGGCCACTATAGGTGGCCGGTATCGCGACACGCGACAGCTCACCAGGCCACTATAGGTGGCCGGTATCGCGACAGCTCACCAGGCCACTATAGGTGGCCGGTATCGCGACAGCTCACCAGGCCACTATAGGTGGCCGGTATCGCGACACGCGACAGCTCACCAGGCCACTATAGGTGGCCGGTATCGCGACAGCTCACCAGGCCACTATAGGTGGCCGGTATCGCGACACGCGACAGCTCACCAGGCCACTATAGGTGGCCGGTATCGCGACAGCTCACCAGGCCACTATAGGTGGCCGGTATCGCGACACGCGACAGCTCACCAGGCCACTATAGGTGGCCGGTATCGCGACAGCTCACCAGGCCACTATAGGTGGCCGGTATCGCGACACGCGACAGCTCACCAGGCCACTATAGGTGGCCGGTATCGCGACAGCTCACCAGGCCACTATAGGTGGCCGGTATCGCGACACGCGACAGCTCACCAGGCCACTATAGGTGGCCGGTATCGCGACAGCTCACCAGGCCACTATAGGTGGCCGGTATCGCGACACGCGACAGCTCACCAGGCCACTATAGGTGGCCGGTATCGCGACAGCTCACCAGGCCACTATAGGTGGCCGGTATCGCGACAGCTCACCAGGCCACTATAGGTGGCCGGTATCGCGACAGCTCACCAGGCCACTATAGGTGGCCGGTATCGCGACAGCTCACCAGGCCACTATAGGTGGCCGGTATCGCGACACACGACAGCTCACCAGGCCACTATAGGTGGCCGGTATCGCGACAGCTCACCAGGCCACTATAGGTGGCCGGTATCGCGACAGCTCACCAGGCCACTATAGGTGGCCGGTATCGCGACAGCTCACCAGGCCACTATAGGTGGCCGGTATCGCGACAGCTCACCAGGCCACTATAGGTGGCCGGTATCGCGACAGCTCACCAGGCCACTATAGGTGGCCGGTATCGCGACAGCTCACCAGGCCACTATAGGTGGCCGGTATCGCGACAGCTCACCAGGCCACTATAGGTGGCCGGTATCGCGACAGCTCACCAGGCCACTATAGGTGGCCGGTATCGCGACAGCTCACCAGGCCACTATAGGTGGCCGGTATCGCGACAGCTCACCAGGCCACTATAGGTGGCCGGTATCGCGACAGCTCACCAGGCCACTATAGGTGGCCGGTATCGCGACAGCTCACCAGGCCACTATAGGTGGCCGGTATCGCGACAGCTCACCAGGCCACTATAGGTGGCCGGTATCGCGACAGCTCACCAGGCCACTATAGGTGGCCGGTATCGCGACAGCTCACCAGGCCACTATAGGTGGCCGGTATCGCGACAGCTCACCAGGCCACTATAGGTGGCCGGTATCGCGACAGCTCACCAGGCCACTATAGGTGGCCGGTATCGCGACAGCTTACCAGGCCACTATAGGTGGCCGGTATCGCGACAGCTCACCAGGCCACTATAGGTGGCCGGTATCGCGACAGCTCACCAGGCCACTATCTGTGGCCGGTATCGCGACAGCTCACCAGGCCACTATAGGTGGCCGGTATCGCGACAGCTCACCAGGCCACTATCGGTGGCCGGTATCGCGACAGCTCACCAGGCCACTATAGGTGGCCGGTATCGCGACAGCTCACCAGGCCACTATCGGTGGCCGGTATCGGGACAGCTCACCAGGCCACTATAGGTGGCCGGTATCGCGACAGCTCACCAGGCCACTATCGGTGGCCGGTATCGCGACAGCTCACCAGGCCACTATCGGTGGCCGGTATCGCGACAGCTCACCAGGCCACTATAGGTGGCCGGTATCGCGACAGCTCACCAGGCCACTATAGGTGGCCGGTATCGCGACAGCTCACCAGGCCACTATAGGTGGCCGGTATCGCGACACACGACAGCTCACCAGGCCACTATAGGTGGCCGGTATCGCGACAGCTCACCAGGCCACTATAGGTGGCCGGTATCGCGACAGCTCACCAGGCCACTATAGGTGGCCGGTATCGCGACACACGACAGCTCACCAGGCCACTATAGGTGGCCGGTATCGCGACAGCTCACCAGGCCACTATAGGTGGCCGGTATCGCGACAGCTCACCAGGCCACTATAGGTGGCCGGTATCGCGACAGCTCACCAGGCCACTATAGGTGGCCGGTATCGCGACAGCTCACCAGGCCACTATAGGTGGCCGGTATCGCGACAGCTCACCAGGCCACTATAGGTGGCCGGTATCGCGACAGCTCACCAGGCCACTATAGGTGGCCGGTATCGCGACAGCTCACCAGGCCACTATAGGTGGCCGGTATCGCGACAGCTCACCAGGCCACTATAGGTGGCCGGTATCGCGACAGCTCACCAGGCCACTATAGGTGGCCGGTATCGCGACAGCTCACCAGGCCACTATAGGTGGCCGGTATCGCGACAGCTCACCAGGCCACTATAGGTGGCCGGTATCGCGACAGCTCACCAGGCCACTATAGGTGGCCGGTATCGCGACAGCTCACCAGGCCACTATAGGTGGCCGGTATCGCGACAGCTCACCAGGCCACTATAGGTGGCCGGTATCGCGACAGCTCACCAGGCCACTATAGGTGGCCGGTATCGCGACAGCTCACCAGGCCACTATAGGTGGCCGGTATCGCGACAGCTCACCAGGCCGCTATAGGTGGCCGGTATCGCGACAGCTCACCAGGCCACTATAGGTGGCCGGTATCGCGACAGCTCACCAGGCCGCTATAGGTGGCCGGTATCGCGACAGCTCACCAGGCCACTATAGGTGGCCGGTATCGCGACACGCGACAGATCACCAGGCCACTATAGGTGGCCGGTATCGCGACAGCTCACCAGGCCACTATAGGTGGCCGGTATCGCGACAGCTCACCAGGCCACTATAGGTGGCCGGTATCGCGACAGCTCACCAGGCCACTATAGGTGGCCGGTATCGCGACAGCTCACCAGGCCACTATAGGTGGCCGGTATCGCGACAGCTCACCAGGCCACTATAGGTGGCCGGTATCGCGACAGCTCACCAGGCCATTATAGGTGGCCGGTATCGCGACAGCTCACCAGGCCACTATAGGTGGCCGGTATCGCGACAGCTCACCAGGCCACTATAGGTGGCCGGTATCGCGACAGCTCACCAGGCCACTATAGGTGGCCGGTATCGCGACAGCTCACCAGGCCACTATAGGTGGCCGGTATCGCGACAGCTCACCAGGCCACTATAGGTGGCCGGTATCGCGACAGCTCACCAGGCCACTATAGGTGGCCGGTATCGCGACAGCTCACCAGGCCACTATAGGTGGCCGGTATCGCGACAGCTCACCAGGCCACTATAGGTGGCCGGTATCGCTACAGCTCACCAGGCCACTATAGGTGGCCGGTATCGCGACAGCTCACCAGGCCACTATAGGTGGCCGGTATCGCGACAGCTCACCAGGCCACTATAGGTGGCCGGTATCGCGACAGCTCACCAGGCCACTATAGGTGGCCGGTATCGCGACAGCTCACCAGGCCACTATAGGTGGCCGGTATCGCTACAGCTCACCAGGCCACTATAGGTGGCCGGTATCGCGACAGCTCGCCAGGCCACTATAGGTGGCCGGTATCGCTACAGCTCACCAGGCCACTATAGGTGGCCGGTATCGCGACAGCTCGCCAGGCCACTATAGGTGGCCGGTATCGCTACAGCTCACCAGGCCACTATAGGTGGCCGGTATCGCGACACGCGACAGCTCACCAGGCCACTATAGGTGGCCGGTATCGCGACAGCTCACCAGGCCACTATAGGTGGCCGGTATCGCGACAGCTCACCAGGCCACTATAGGTGGCCGGTATCGCGTAAGCTCACCAGGCCACTATAGGTGGCCGGTATCGCGACAGCTCACCAGGCCACTATAGGTGGCCGGTATCGCGACAGCTCACCAGGCCACTATAGGTGGCCGGTATCGCGACAGCTCACCAGGCCACTATAGGTGGCCGGTATCGCGACAGCTCACCAGGCCACTTTAGGCGGCCGGTATCGCGACAGCTCACCAGGCCACTATAGGTGGCCGGTATCGCGACAGCTCACCAGGCCACTATAGGTGGCCGGTATCGCGACAGCTCACCAGGCCACTATAGGTGGCCGGTATCGCGACAGCTCACCAGGCCACTATAGGTGGCCGGTATCGCGACAGCTCACCAGGCGACAGCTCACCAGGCCAGTATAGGTGGCCGGTATCGCGACAGCTCACCAGGCCACTATAGGTGGCCGGTATCGCGACAGCTCACCAGGCCACTATAGGTGGCCGGTATCGCGACAGCTCACCAGGCCACTATAGGTGGCCGGTATCGCGACAGCTCACCAGGCCACTATAGGTGGCCGGTATCGCGACAGCTCACCAGGCCACTATAGGTGGCCGGTATCGCGACAGCTCACCAGGCCACTATAGGTGGCCGGTATCGCGACAGCTCACCAGGCCACTATAGGTGGCCGGTATCGCGACAGCTCACCAGGCCACTATAGGTGGCCGGTATCGCGACAGCTCACCAGGCCACTATAGGTGGCCGGTATCGCGACAGCTCACCAGGCCACTATAGGTGGCCGGTATCGCGACAGCTCACCAGGCCACTATAGGTGGCCGGTATCGCGACAGCTCACCAGGCCACTATAGGTGGCCGGTATCGCGACAGCTCACCAGGCCACTATAGGTGGCCGGTATCGCGACAGCTCACCAGGCCACTATAGGTGGCCGGTATCGCGACAGCTCACCAGGCCACTATAGGTGGCCGGTATCGCGACAGCTCACCAGGCCACTATAGGTGGCCGGTATCGCGACAGCTCACCAGGCCACTATAGGTGGCCGGTATCGCGACAGCTCACCAGGCCACTATAGGTGGCCGGTATCGCGACAGCTCACCAGGCCACTATAGGTGGCCGGTATCGCGACAGCTCACCAGGCCACTATAGGTGGCCGGTATCGCGACAGCTCACCAGGCCACTATAGGTGGCCGGTATCGCGACAGCTCACCAGGCCACTATAGGTGGCCGGTATCGCGACAGCTCACCAGGCCACTATAGGTGGCCGGTATCGCGACAGCTCACCAGGCCACTATAGGTGGCCGGTATCGCGACAGCTCACCAGGCCACTATAGGTGGCCGGTATCGCGACAGCTCACCAGGCCACTATAGGTGGCCGGTATCGCGACAGCTCACCAGGCCACTATAGGTGGCCGGTATCGCGACAGCTCACCAGGCCACTATAGGTGGCCGGTATCGCGACAGCTCACCAGGCCACTATAGGTGGCCGGTATCGCGACAGCTCACCAGGCCACTATAGGTGGCCGGTATCGCGACAGCTCACCAGGCCACTATAGGTGGCCGGTATCGCGACAGCTCACCAGGCCACTATAGGTGGCCGGTATCGCGACAGCTCACCAGGCCACTATAGGTGGCCGGTATCGCGACAGCTCACCAGGCCACTATAGGTGGCCGGTATCGCGACAGCTCACCAGGCCACTATAGGTGGCCGGTATCGCGACAGCTCACCAGGCCACTATAGGTGGCCGGTATCGCGACAGCTCACCAGGCCACTATAGGTGGCCGGTATCGCGACAGCTCACCAGGCCACTATAGGTGGCCGGTATCGCGACAGCTCACCAGGCCACTATAGGTGGCCGGTATCGCGACAGCTCACCAGGCCACTATAGGTGGCCGGTATCGCGACAGCTCACCAGGCCACTATAGGTGGCCGGTATCGCGACAGCTCACCAGGCCACTATAGGTGGCCGGTATCGCGACAGCTCACCAGGCCACTATAGGTGGCCGGTATCGCGACAGCTCACCAGGCCACTATAGGTGGCCGGTATCGCGACAGCTCACCAGGCCACTATAGGTGGCCGGTATCGCGACAGCTCACCAGGCCACTATAGGTGGCCGGTATCGCGACAGCTCACCAGGCCACTATAGGTGGCCGGTATCGCGACAGCTCACCAGGCCACTATAGGTGGCCGGTATCGCGACAGCTCACCAGGCCACTATAGGTGGCCGGTATCGCGACAGCTCACCAGGCCACTATAGGTGGCCGGTATCGCGACAGCTCACCAGGCCACTATAGGTGGCCGGTATCGCGACAGCTCACCAGGCCACTATAGGTGGCCGGTATCGCGACAGCTCACCAGGCCACTATAGGTGGCCGGTATCGCGACAGCTCACCAGGCCACTATAGGTGGCCGGTATCGCGACAGCTCACCAGGCCACTATAGGTGGCCGGTATCGCGACAGCTCACCAGGCCACTATAGGTGGCCGGTATCGCGACAGCTCACCAGGCCACTATAGGTGGCCGTATCGCGACAGCTCACCAGGCCACTATAGGTGGCCGGTATCGCGACAGCTCACCAGGCCACTATAGGTGGCCGGTATCGCGACAGCTCACCAGGCCACTATAGGTGGCCGGTATCGCGACAGCTCACCAGGCCACTATAGGTGGCCGGTATCGCGACAGCTCACCAGGCCACTATAGGTGGCCGGTATCGCGACAGCTCACCAGGCCACTATAGGTGGCCGGTATCGCGACAGCTCACCAGGCCGCTATGGGTGGTCGGTATCGCGACAGCTCGCCAAGCCACTATAGGTGGCCGGTATCGCGACAGCTCACCAGGCCACTATAGGTGGCCGGTATCGCGACAGCTCACCAGGCCGCTATGGGTGGTCGGTATCGCGACAGCTCGCCAAGCCACTATAGGTGGCTGGTATCGCGACAGCTCACCAGGCCGCTATGGGTGGTCGGTATCGCGACAGCTCACCAGGCCAGTATAGGTGGCCGGTATCGCGACAGCTCACCAGGCTACTATAGGTGGCCGGTATCGCGACAGGTGGCCGGTATCGCGACAGCTCACCAGGCCACTATGGGTGGCCGGTATCGCGACAGCTCACCAGGCCACTGATCAGCTCCCAGCTGATCAGCTGAGATGTTTGCCATTGCTAAAAAAAGATGCTGATTTGAGTACATTGAAATATATTAACTTTAAATTAGCATTGCCCTCTCAGCATTTAAAACGTGCTCTTACTGCCGAATATTGGCCTACGAATGTCCGAGTGAGAGTCTTCAATTTTCTCCCAAAAAACGTGGAGAATCAATCAACGAAAGTACCAAGTTAAATCATACTCGTGCACTTACACCTGCACATGCATCGAGTTCGCTCTCTGTTTACTATCAAAATGCGGGAGGAATCCGAACAAAAACTAATCAACTTTTTCTTGCTGCTTCTCTCCACGAGTATGACGTCATCGCATTAACTGAAACATGGCTGCACTCTCACATTCACTCAACTGAACTTTTCGATGCGTTTTATTGTGTTCATCGTCTAGACAGATCCCCGTCTTCGTCTCTCACCCGGGGCGGCGGTGTTCTGATCGCTGTGCGCTCGTCCTTGCACAGTAAACAAATATTCTTGCCACACGGGGCCGACAATATTGAACAGCTGTGCGTTTGTGTTACCCACTCTTCCGACGTGAGTAGAGCTTATTATTTTGTCATCAGCTACATACCTCCAATGTCTAATGCTGCAATCTACGATCAACACATACGGAACATTGAACATGTTGCCGCTCAACTCAACGTAAATCAAGTTCCAGTCATCTTAGGAGATTTCAATGTATGTAGGTAATATTCTTTGGAACTGGTGTGATTTAGATAAACGTTTATTACCTTCGAATTTGAAAAGTGATATTGAGAGTAATTTAATTGACTCCCTATTTGCGCTTAATTTGTATCAAATCAATTGCCATTTTAATTCACTAAATAGATTGCTGGACTTAGTTTTTGTAAGCGATGATTTGAGTATTAAATGTAATGAAGTTCTATGTCCATTACTAAGCAACTCGATCCATCATAAGGCAGTTTGTATATCTATACGCTTCTATGATTATTTAACTGAAGAACCAATTGATTGTAATTTGCTTGCTTTTAACTTTAAAAAGGTCGATTATGCTGCTTTAGACCACTACCTCGGGAATTTAAATTGGAATCTTGTTCTTGCTGGTTCTAATCTTGATTTAGTTTATTCTAACTTTTTCAAAAAATTGCATGATGCTTTTGCTATTTTCGTACCGAAGTCGATAGTTAAGCAGGGACGCAAGCTTCCTTGGTTTAACAAACGCTTATCGAATCTTAAAAATGTTAAAAATAAGGCCCTTAAAAAATTTAAGAAAACGAATGCAGAGATTGATCGTGATAATTTTAAAAGGCTGCGTCGCGAATACGAATTTTTGAACGCCTTTCTGTACAAAGAATATGTTATGCAAACTGAAACGTATATAAGAAAAGATTCAAATTACTTTTGGAAATTCATTAAGACCAAAAATAGTTGCAGTGGACTCCCTTCTTCATTAGTATATAACGAAAGAGAATCTACTGACTTACAAGGTATTTGTGATTTATTTGCTGATTTTTTTCAATCTGTTTATAGAAAACCAGAGACTTCAAATTTTTCGCAGACAATTGAACGAAATTCCGGGCTCTATCCTAATATGCCTGATTTTGTTCTCTCCGACGAAAACGTTCTCACTGGTTTAACTGCCCTAAAAAGTAATACTGCCTCTGGTCCAGATAATATACCAGCGATTTTTTTGAAAAATTGTAGAAACTCTCTTGTCACTCCTCTACGTATTATTTTCAACTTATCACTCTCCACCGGGAAGTTCTTAGACACTTGGAAACTGTCCTTCATTGTTCCGATTTTTAAATCGGGTAACAGACAAAATGTAAAAAATTATAGGGGAATATCCAAATTATCTGCAATTCCAAAATTGTTTGAAAGCTTACTAAAAGAAAAGTTAATGTTCAACATAAAAAATTTGGTTTGTCCATCCCAGCATGGGTTCATGAGTGGTAAATCAACTACTACAAATCTTGTCGTATTTTCTAAATTTGTTTTCGATGCCTTAGAATCTGGTGAACAGGTTGATGTGATCTATACAGACTTTTCAAAAGCCTTTGATTCAGTCGATCACAATTTATTACTTCTTAAACTAGAACTCCTTGGATTAAACATGCAGCTTTTAAAATGGATTTCCAGCTATCTAAAAAATCGATTTCAAAAAGTTAAAATCAGCACTTTTACGTCTTCACTCATTGAGGTCTACTCAGGCGTTCCTCAGGGTAGCCATTTGGGCCCATTATTGTTTATTCTTTTTATAAACGACATCTCCGAGGTTGTTAAATTCTCATCAGCGTTGCTTTTTGCCGATGATTTAAAAATCTTTTGCAAAATAAACAGTGTAAGTGATTGCATGTATTTGCAATCAGATCTTAACAGCATTGTTGAGTGGTGTAAGACCAATAATTTGACCCTAAATATTCAAAAATGTAAAGTATTCTCAGCTTATCGTTGTTCTTTTCCGATATGCTTTAACTATACAATTGGTGACAAACAGTTAGATTTTTCTAACGAAATTTTGGATCTAGGTGTTAAATTCGATTCAAAAATGACCTTCGTTCCTCACCTTGATTATATAGCTGCCAAGGCCAATTCCTTATTAGGATTCCTTAAGCGAAATTGCAAAGATTTCAAGGATCCATACACGTTAAAATCTTTGTACGTTGCATTAGTGCGTCCATACTTGGAATATTGCTCAATTATTTGGGACCCATATTGTGCAGTACATATAAACAGATTGGAAAGAGTACAGAAATCGTTCACAAGATTCGTAGTAAGAAGACTTAATTGGCACTTCATGCCATCTTATATAGCGCGATGTCGCCTAATAAACATCACATCTTTGGAAAAAAGACGAAAGATCCAAGGAATCTTGTTTGTACATGATGTTCTCACATGTAGAATTCAATGCCCTGAAATCCTCAAATTTTTAAATATCTATGCGCCAGAGAGAATTTTAAGAGATCGTCCGTTCCTTCAAACTCAGTTCGTTAGAACAAACTATGCTCGTAACGAAGCAATTCTAAGATGCTCTTTGCTATATAATATAGCCGGCGGCATAATTGACTTTAACCTTGATAGAAATCAATTAAAATGTCGCCTTGAACGTGAATTATTCGTGTAATTTATAGATATATATATAAGTATTGATTAATAATTAATGTAAGCATGAATTATCTGTAAGAATATTGTTCGGTAGATAAATAAATAAATATACCAAAATATAGGTGGCCGGTATCGCGACAGCTCACCAGGCCACTATAGGTGGCCGGTATCGCGACAGCTCACCAGGCCACTATAGGTGGCCGGTATCGCGACAGCTCACCAGGCCACTATAGGTGGCCGGTATCGCGACAGCTCACCAGGCCACTATAGGTGGCCGGTATCGCGACAGCTCACCAGGCCACTATAGGTGGCCGGTATCGCGACAGCTCACCAGGCCACTATAGGTGGCCGGTATCGCGACAGCTCACCAGGCCACTATAGGTGGCCGGTATCGCGACAGCTCACCAGGCCACTATAGGTGGCCGGTATCGCGACAGCTCACCAGGCCACTATAGGTGGCCGGTATCGCGACAGCTCACCAGGCCACTATAGGTGGCCGGTATCGCGACAGCTCACCAGGCCACTATAGGTGGCCGGTATCGCGACAGCTCACCAGGCCACTATAGGTGGCCGGTACCGCGACAGGTGGCCGGTATCGCGACAGCTCACCAGGCCACTATAGGTGGCCGGTATCGCGACGGCTCACCAGGCCACTATAGGTGGCCGGTATCGCGACAGCTCACCAGGCCACTATAGGTGGTCGTTATCGCGACAGCTCACCAGGCCGCTATGGGTGGTCGGTATCGCGACAGCTCACCAGGCCAGTATAGGTGGCCGGTATCGCGACAGCTCACCAGGCCACTATAGGTGGCCGGTATCGCGACAGCTCACCAGGCCACTATAGGTGGCCGGTATCGCGACAGCTCACCAGGCCACTATAGGTGGCCGGTATCGCGACAGCTCACCAGGCCACTATAGGTGGCCGGTATCGCGACAGCTCACCAGGCCACTATAGGTGGTCGTTATCGCGACAGCTCACCAGGCCGCTATGGGTGGTCGGTATCGCGACAGCTCACCAGGCCAGTATAGGTGGCCGGTATCGCGACAGCTCACCAGGCCACTATAGGTGGCCGGTATCGCGACAGCTCACCAGGCCACTATAGGTGGCCGGTATCGCGACAGCTCACCAGGCCACTATAGGTGGTCGTTATCGCGACAGCTCACCAGGCCGCTATGGGTGGTCGGTATCGCGACAGCTCACCAGGCCAGTATAGGTGGCCGGTATCGCGACAGCTCACCAGGCCACTATAGGTGGCCGGTATCGCGACAGCTCACCAGGCCACTATAGGTGGCCGGTATCGCGACAGCTCAACAGGCCACTATAGGTGGCCGGTATCGCGACAGCTCACCAGGCCACTATAGGCGGCCGGTATCGCGACAGCTCACCAGGCCACTATAGGTGGCCGGTATCGCGACAGCTCACCAGGCCACTATAGGTGGCCGGTATCGCGACAGCTCACCAGGCCACTATAGGTGGCCGGTATCGCGACAGCTCACCAGGCCACTCTAGGTGGCCGGTATCGCGACAGCTCACCAGGCCACTATAGGTGGCCGGTATCGCGACAGCTCACCAGGCCACTCTAGGTGGCCGGTATCGCGACAGCTCACCAGGCCACTATAGGTGGCCGGTATCGCGACAGCTCACCAGGCCACTCTAGGTGGCCGGTATCGCGACAGCTCACCAGGCCACTATAGGTGGCCGGTATCGCGACAGCTCACCAGGCCACTATAGGTGGCCGGTATCGCGACAGCTCACCAGGCCACTATAGGTGGCCGGTATCGCGACAGCTCACCAGGCCACTATAGGTGGCCGGTATCGCGACAGCTCACCAGGCCACTATAGGTGGCCGGTATCGCGACAGCTCACCAGGCCGCTATGGGTGGTCGGTATCGCGACAGCTCGCCAAGCCACTATAGGTGGCCGGTATCGCAACAGCTCACCAGGCCACTATAGGTGGCCGGTATCGCGACAGCTCACCAGGCCACTATAGGTGGCCGGTATCGCGACAGCTCACCAGGCCGCTATGGGTGGTCGGTATCGCGACAGCTCGCCAAGCCACTATAGGTGGCTGGTATCGCGACAGCTCACCAGGCCGCTATGGGTGGTCGGTATCGCGACAGCTCACCAGGCCAGTATAGGTGGCCGGTATCGCGACAGCTCACCAGGCTACTATAGGTGGCCGGTATCGCGACAGGTGGCCGGTATCGCGACAGCTCACCAGGCCACTATGGGTGGCCGGTATCGCGACAGCTCACCAGGCCACTGATCAGCTCCCAGCTGATCAGCTGAGATGTTTGCCATTGCTAAAAAAAGATGCTGATTTGAGTACATTGAAATATATTAACTTTAAATTAGCATTGCCCTCTCAGCATTTAAAACGTGCTCTTACTGCCGAATATTGGCCTACGAATGTCCGAGTGAGAGTCTTCAATTTTCTCCCAAAAAACGTGGAGAATCAATCAACGAAAGTACCAAGTTAAATCATACTCGTGCACTTACACCTGCACATGCATCGAGTTCGCTCTCTGTTTACTATCAAAATGCGGGAGGAATCCGAACAAAAACTAATCAACTTTTTCTTGCTGCTTCTCTCCACGAGTATGACGTCATCGCATTAACTGAAACATGGCTGCACTCTCACATTCACTCAACTGAACTTTTCGATGCGTTTTATTGTGTTCATCGTCTAGACAGATCCCCGTCTTCGTCTCTCACCCGGGGCGGCGGTGTTCTGATCGCTGTGCGCTCGTCCTTGCACAGTAAACAAATATTCTTGCCACACGGGGCCGACAATATTGAACAGCTGTGCGTTTGTGTTACCCACTCTTCCGACGTGAGTAGAGCTTATTATTTTGTCATCAGCTACATACCTCCAATGTCTAATGCTGCAATCTACGATCAACACATACGGAACATTGAACATGTTGCCGCTCAACTCAACGTAAATCAAGTTCCAGTCATCTTAGGAGATTTCAATGTAGGTAATATTCTTTGGAACTGGTGTGATTTAGATAAACGTTTATTACCTTCGAATTTGAAAAGTGATATTGAGAGTAATTTAATTGACTCCCTATTTGCGCTTAATTTGTATCAAATCAATTGCCATTTTAATTCACTAAATAGATTGCTGGACTTAGTTTTTGTAAGCGATGATTTGAGTATTAAATGTAATGAAGTTCTATGTCCATTACTAAGCAACTCGATCCATCATAAGGCAGTTTGTATATCTATACGCTTCTATGATTATTTAACTGAAGAACCAATTGATTGTAATTTGCTTGCTTTTAACTTTAAAAAGGTCGATTATGCTGCTTTAGACCACTACCTCGGGAATTTAAATTGGAATCTTGTTCTTGCTGGTTCTAATCTTGATTTAGTTTATTCTAACTTTTTCAAAAAATTGCATGATGCTTTTGCTATTTTCGTACCGAAGTCGATAGTTAAGCAGGGACGCAAGCTTCCTTGGTTTAACAAACGCTTATCGAATCTTAAAAATGTTAAAAATAAGGCCCTTAAAAAATTTAAGAAAACGAATGCAGAGATTGATCGTGATAATTTTAAAAGGCTGCGTCGCGAATACGAATTTTTGAACGCCTTTCTGTACAAAGAATATGTTATGCAAACTGAAACGTATATAAGAAAAGATTCAAATTACTTTTGGAAATTCATTAAGACCAAAAATAGTTGCAGTGGACTCCCTTCTTCATTAGTATATAACGAAAGAGAATCTACTGACTTACAAGGTATTTGTGATTTATTTGCTGATTTTTTTCAATCTGTTTATAGAAAACCAGAGACTTCAAATTTTTCGCAGACAATTGAACGAAATTCCGGGCTCTATCCTAATATGCCTGATTTTGTTCTCTCCGACGAAAACGTTCTCACTGGTTTAACTGCCCTAAAAAGTAATACTGCCTCTGGTCCAGATAATATACCAGCGATTTTTTTGAAAAATTGTAGAAACTCTCTTGTCACTCCTCTACGTATTATTTTCAACTTATCACTCTCCACCGGGAAGTTCTTAGACACTTGGAAACTGTCCTTCATTGTTCCGATTTTTAAATCGGGTAACAGACAAAATGTAAAAAATTATAGGGGAATATCCAAATTATCTGCAATTCCAAAATTGTTTGAAAGCTTACTAAAAGAAAAGTTAATGTTCAACATAAAAAATTTGGTTTGTCCATCCCAGCATGGGTTCATGAGTGGTAAATCAACTACTACAAATCTTGTCGTATTTTCTAAATTTGTTTTCGATGCCTTAGAATCTGGTGAACAGGTTGATGTGATCTATACAGACTTTTCAAAAGCCTTTGATTCAGTCGATCACAATTTATTACTTCTTAAACTAGAACTCCTTGGATTAAACATGCAGCTTTTAAAATGGATTTCCAGCTATCTAAAAAATCGATTTCAAAAAGTTAAAATCAGCACTT